>OZ022559.1:3427310-4112773 GCA_963991005.1 Barypeithes pellucidus
CTACTTTTTACCAGGCGTATGTTTTATGTTGTATCGCCGGTCACAGGGTTAACTCAGACCTAGTATTCTTAATTAAGGGAAAAATACTACACGAAGTCATTCTCTTGAGTACAGATACTCATTTCAGTCTAAAAATAGTTTAAGAAATAGCTTGTATTAGCTGTTATCCACAAATTTGTGCATGAAAATGTTACCGGAGATAAATTGATATGACGGTTTGTTATCCGAAGCCTATATACAATATTCTTTTATTAACCATTGATAAACCATCAAGGAAAAATATATTTTGATGTGCAAATTTCGTTTACACCTTAGGTAGATTAAAAATATGACTAATTTTCTTAGTACTTTAACATTCTATAAGGAACATTCCAAAACTTTAAGCCAATATAAGACAGGGCTGCTATAAATAATAGCAAAATGTTTAAAATATCTCAGTTTTAAATATTGGCGTTATATGATTCAGAAGAGTAAAATTAGCCATGTGACGGGCGTTAAATTATTAAAAAATCGACGTTATAGACCAAGATTTTTGTGACGATGATCTTTTTCGCGGATATATATAATTCCTCTAATTAGATTCTATAAGAAACCTATTAAAAAATTAACAGGTGAGATTATTTATTTTTCAAATCCGATTTACTGAAAGTTGCCTGTAAAAAAATTTTGACCCAGATATTGGGACCTTTTAAAGGCAGATGGTAACTTACGACTTAGAAAGAATAAATGTTAATAAAAAAATATTACATCATATTCAGTGTAACATCATTTCACTGAACAAGTCAAACGGGAAAAAAAAATTACGGTGGTATACCGGAAATAAGTTACGACCCGGTTACTTCCCGGTGCATTTACAGCTTAATTGGTCGTTTTCACTTTCGATGCTTTTAGTGCGGGCGCGCTCGCCATATGCTACTTTTCCAAGAGAAAGGATTTCTAGATCACTTGCCGACCATTTTTTTTTTGTTTTATTTTTATTAATTTGTTACGGATAATTAACACATATGGTCAATTAACTTTTATATCTATACAACATTAAATATTGCATAAGAAAAAATTTAGTAATTAAGGATATAATTTAGCAATAAAAAAAAGTTAACTCAAACATTACAGCAGTTTCTTGTTAATTTTCGTTTAAAATTCGTGCGGATTTCTAAAAAATATTTGTCGAACCAAGAAAGTACTTCAGGGGGTGTTGTCGATAGTTCTGTTGTGGTTGACCCCCGCTTTTGTTAAACAAAAATTAGTTGAAACATATTCGTTGATTTTATTACATGATTTTTAATATTTAATAAAACGTACACAAGATGTCCCATAGAGCAACTGGAGAAACTAAACATCCAACTAGAGCAGGGGGTCGGCAACCTACGGCTCGCGAGCCGCATACGGCTCTTTCGATGTCAAGTTGTGTCTCTTTCGATATCAAATTGCGGCCGTTAGTAGCTCTTTAAAAACTGAGAAATTGTATAAATTATAACTTTCGGCTCTTCCGTCTCAAAAGGTTGCCGACCCCTGAACTAGAGCGATTAAGTTTGATTGAAAGTTGGCGTGAATAAGAAATAAGAATTTGTAGAACTTTTTTAAAGTTTGACATTAGAGAGCATACACTGGGCTTAATAAATTTATTATTTTTTTTCAACTCCAAAGTGTATGAAACTTAAAATATTCCACAAATCCTCATTTCTTAATCATAAAAACATCATACAGCCAACTTTCAATCCGATACATTGAACCGTTTCCAAATTATGGCTCATTTTCGAAAATAAACTTTCACTTTCAACACCCCTGTATTTCTCGAACGAGAAACATTTCGAAAAACTTATATAACTTAATCGCTATAGGTTGATGTTTAGTTTCCTGGGTACGTTTGTTTCATTTTTTAAATGAATGACTATTCCTTTGATTTATTATTATCAATTTGTTATAGCTAATTGAACATAAGGTTTTATAATTATAGATTGCATAAGAAAAAATGTAGTCATTAAAGAGAAAAGAATTATTTAAAAAATTATATAACAAGTTTCCTTCTGCATACTATTCTAGTTATATTAACTCCCTTATCTTCGTGGATTCCAGGGTTTTTCAGCGCTGTGCGCACTCCTGCTGTTGGCGAGCGCGGAAGAAAAATCAGAGAGCAACCAGAAGGTCGCTGACAACAAGCCCGTCGAGTCAGCCCCCGAAGAAAAGAAGCAGGACAAAAGGGGGTTATCTCTAGGCTATGGAGGCGGTCATGGATTTGGTGGAGGAGGCGGTGGAGGAGATTTTGGGGGCGGTCATGGAAGCATAGGTATAATTTAACTAGTGAGCTACCTTCGAACTGGGTTACTTTTTTACCACTGAAATACTTGCTTTATTAAAATTTTTGGCAAATTATATTTTAGTTAGTGTCAGAATCTTTACATTTGTTGAGTTGGCCATTTAATATTGAACCTTTTAATTTTTTTTTATCTCAGGAAAAACTTATTAAGTTAATCAGTGTGTATGTGGCTTAACGCGAGTAACTCAGTTCGGAGCTTTAATTTAGACTTTTAAAAATGTATTGCCTATTGGAAAAGCGACTATTTTGTTTTTCTTTATATAAAAATGTATTTCTGAAATGAAATTATTATAGATACGAGCATAAATATTTAATAAATTATTTTACTGAAAAAGTAGGGTTACCTTTAGGTTATGGGGGTGGTGGCCATGGATTTGGGGGTGATTATGGAGGCAGTTATAGTAGCATAGGTAAATGAAAAAGTAGACTGACTAAGAAGAAATCAGAAAGATGAAATGCGAGACTCGATTCGATTTCCCAAATAAAATTTTTTAAAACTGAGGGATTCCCGCAGCAATGCAGAAATTGGAACGAAATTTATCCAAAATTGTAGCTTTTTAAATTTTCCTGGGTTCACTTGGATTCATTTAGCCCCCTGGGCTTTATATAATTTAATAGCTTTGAAATTAGGTTATCTATAAAACAAATCAAAGTCAGAGCTCGAATTTGATTAAAATTTATTCGGCGATTCTGGACAAGTTCAAAGAAATAAAATCAATCTCTAATCAAAAAAAGATTTTTTAATGTATCTCTCATAAATTTTCTACCAGTCTTTTCGGGTTTGATGTTAACTGCGGACGGTTTTAATAAAGTTTTAATATCCGAATCATTTTATTTACAAATTTGGGCCATCTCTAGGTTATGGGGGAGGTGGAGGTGGTCATGGATTTAGTGAAGCAGATTTTGGGGGTGGTTATGGAGGCAGTCATGGTAGCATAGGTAAATTACTCTAAACTTTGATGCACAATTTCCAACAATACAATTGGACAGCCCTACCTTGAAGCCTAAACAAAAAGTTTCGATCCAGCTCACTCCTATGGTCCATTTCGATTCATGTGAATTTTTGAATTCTTTAACTCAAAGATTGCCAAATATTATTTTATTTTGAAGAAATGTATAAACAAGACCATTTTTAAAAATCTGCCTTTAGTTCATCTTGAATTGTTATTGTACATTTATTTATTCCTTTCAATTCTTTTCAAAAATCTCCTGTGTCGTCTTTCTTATTATTACTTTTTTATTGTACCATTTTGGTACCTAAAGCTTGTCTATATTAAAATTGTTGTCCAGTGCTATTGTAAAGTCTATTAATTATTTTATTGAGAAAGGAGGGTTATCTTTATAGGCTATGGGGGTGGTGGCCAAGAATTTGGAGGTGGAAATTTTGGCGGTCAACATGGAGGCGGACATGGTAACATAGGTAAATAAAAATCGTTTAGCCAAAGTCCAAAAATAAGGATTTTGGTTCCATCTGAACAGGCCCTTTCTAGTACTGCCTTATCAATTTTTATTAGCTCCGTAATTTTGCTACTAGCAAATATCCACCGGTCCTATTCTGTAATTCTTTTTTATAAATTATACATTTTCTTTTAGATCTTGGTGAGCATCATCAAAAAACTATCACAATCGTCAAGAAAATAGGTCAACCCTATCCAGTCGAGAAGAAAGTCCCAGTTCCAGTAGAAAAGATTGTACATTACCACGTCAAAGTGCCAGTACCCCAACCTTACCCGGTGGTCAAGAATATACCGTATCCAGTGAAAGTACCAGTACATGTTAAAGTCCCCATTCACAAACCAGTGCCTGTAGAGAAAATCCAACATGTACCAGTTCAAGTGCACGTGGACAAACCTTATCCAGTTAAAGTACTGGTACCTCAGCCGTACCCAGTAGAGAAGACCGTACATGTACCATATAAGGTTTTGGTACCTGCACCCTACCCTGTAGAAAAACAAGTACCCTATCCCGTTAAGGTTCCAGTTCATGTACCGAAACCGTACCCCGTAGAAAAAATTATACCTTATCCAGTCAAGGTACACATTGACAGGCCTTACCCTGTTCATATTCCCAAGCCATACCCAGTACATGTGGAGAAAAATGTCCCATATCCAGTATTCAAACCAGTACCAGTAGCTGTAAAAGTAAACGTTGACCGTCCAGTACCGTACCCAGTAGACAAACCACAACCATACCCGGTTAAGGTTCCGGTACCCGCGCCCTATCCAGTAGAAAAGAAGATTCCCGTACCAGTAGAAAAACCAGTACCTTATGAGGTTAAAATTCCTATTTTCAATCCCGTTCCTTATACGGTGGAGAAAAAAGTACCTTATGTGGTAGAGAGACCTGTACCAGTACATGTTAAGGTTCCAGTAGCAGTTCCAGTTCACGATCACAATGAACATGAGAGCGGCGGTTACGGCGGGGATAGTGGTGGTGGTGGTGGAGATATTGGAGGCAGCAGCTATGGGGGCGATTTTGGTGGTCACGAATCGGGAGGAGGAGGAGGAGGTCAAGACTTAGGGGGTTCCTATGGTGGAGGAGAGGAGTATGGTGGTGGGTTTGAACATCATTAATAAAGTGATCAATAATTTAGGTAGGAAATAATGTTAATTCTTGTCAGTATTATATTATGTTTTCTGTTGTGATTTTTGTTATGTAATAAATATTTTTTCTATGCTTAGTATTAATTTTTCCAACGAAATTATTATATCGATCGATAAATACTGAGACTCACAGTCCCATCTAATTATATTAAGCGACTACTTCTTTATGGGAAAGTCGCTTAGACTGCAACTTTATTTTGACCGCCTTTACACATATGAAAATTATTAAAATTTAGAAGCACGTAAATTTTCCATATACGATTGAAAATTCTAAAGAATGAATTTCCTCATTATGTAACCACTTACCTTAAATATGGTATATTTGCGGGGATGTGGTATTTGGAACCAGGATCGAAGTCAATCTCTGATCTTAGTACTGGTGGCTTAATTCCTTGGTACTGCTCCCTAAAAACATCATAATGTATGAAATTTGATATTTATTTCATAGTTATTTCATCGCCTTCTTCAGAAAAGTTAAGAATGTACACCTGGTTTAATTTGTCTTCTTCATCGTGTCAAGAAAAACAGTATATTCAAATTAATTAAAAATTAAAAAAACAAATCATTAGGTGCAAAATTCCTTAAAAATTTTACCTCAGAATATGCCAATGACAGTTGTATTCTTCTCTGCCAACTTTTCCATTAAAAATGTCATATCTCCATTTATCCATAACATAAGCAAATGGAAGAAATGCTATTTTTTCTAGGGCCATTTGATATAAGTAATTTATGTCAACTGCTGTGTCATCCACAGAAACTTGAACTAAACCCAATGCCTGAAGGTGTTTCGGTGTGCCTATGGAAAGACCTATGGCCTCACCTATGGCTTCATGGAAAGCTAAAAACATGTCGATGATAGGAAGGAATAATATCGGTACTTAATTAATCTTTGTAAAGTACAGGTAGGTATATTTCTTATAAGCTTATCTTGGAGGCTATAATGGTCTACTTTACACATGCATCTGTATTTTTAAATAGGAATAAAACCCTTGCTGAATTTTCCTTTCCTTAACTTGTTGTGTAACATTAAAAAAATTTAATACTTACGGAAATATATTTTTTTCTGTTTCTCTATTCGTTTTTATAATAAACTCAAATTATATTTTTTTTAGTTAGCACAAACCCAAATACGGAGGGAAAGTTTGAAATTCTAGGGCTGTTATTACTTATTATGCGAGTTTCATTTGCATTGGATCTTTATCCATTTATTTATTTATTCTTTTACCTGGATTAGCACCGTCTCGGAACACCTTAGGTTGATTCTTGTAGGCCATAAAATAGTGAATGTGAGCCATTTCATGATGGGCGGTGATTAGATCTTTCATTTTCACGTTAGCACACATTTTAATTCTAAAAAATGATGAATGCGATTCTATTTTAATGGTTCTTAAAAGCAAATTAAATATATTTATGATTTCTTATATACGGTAATAATAATATCGAGACATAAATAGAAAGGAAACATATTTTAAAAAACTAATCGTAATGTAAGTTATTATATTTATTATACGAGGTTATCCGTCTAACAATTAAACTCGATACTTTTATTTTTCAATGTATATCTCCTAAGTTTGCACATCCCTCTAAGGTGCTTCTTCAAATATCACAATTAAAAGAAGTCCGACCGGGTCAAATTGGGACTATACAGTCACGAAGAAAGCGTATCGCTCATATTTTTCCTTGACTAGAGTTATAAAATTTGATATCATCCCCCCCCCCCCACACTTTTTAAAATTCCACTGACTTACCTATAATCTCTCCTGTTGCAAAAATCCCATGCAGATGGTGCACACAAGACGACTCTATCCAGAGGTTCTTCAAAAATGGATCCCTGCCAAAAATCTAGGGGCATGCGGGTCATGTTGAGGGATACAAAGAAATCCTCAGCTAACCGAAACATGTCAATCGGTGTGTATCCCTAAAATAGATACTCTAATTATTTTATACCAGATTGCCAGAATCCCCGACCGAACAACCCAAGTTATATTTTTATCAATTCTAAGTCCTCTAACCCATAGTTATTGACTAGGATAAGCTAAGGACATTAATATCTGACGAGATGAGTAAATAGGTACGAAAAAGAGTAAATAGGTACTACTTTCTTAAGGAACCGTGACTAAAGGCCGATATTTCAAAGTCACCTTAAGGTGCAGAATAACGTAATTCATCCTTAACAGATGTTTGACAGTCATACAATGCGTCCACTAAGGGACATCAAAACACATCAGCCGATTGGACAATGTGTACCGTCCCCCACGAGTCATCCGTACTCATGCTGTCTGGTTACCGGAGTAAATAGGTTAGGAATTGGGGATACATGTTTCATTCTTCCCTATTTTTCTGACAACAACGTCACCATACAACTAAAATTAACCGACAGTTTGCCGGAACTATTTTAATTCTTAAAATACCAACCTGTCGAATCATTTCAGGAGTAACGTCAAGAAAATGCTGTCCTGGATATGGCTGCGTTATATCGAAAATATTTGACCAAGTTTGGCCCCACATGTTTCCTAAAAAAAGATAAATAAACACGAGTTATTAAATTTTTAAAAATTTAATTAAAGTAACTTGTTACTTCAATATGGATATTTAGTTACAGATATTTACCTAAAATATGACTGGGTAATGGAGCCTGCCTATTGATGCGTTCGGGTCCGTAGTATTCTCTCAATCTCCTTCTTACATAGGCGTGTAGGAGCTCGTAAAGGGGTTTGATCTCTTCCCAGGCATCTTCCAGATCTATTTCCAAAGCGGGACTTTCAAAGGGAAAGGACCAATAGTCGGCAGTATTGGTGAAATCTAAAAAAGCAATAAAATAATGTCATTTAGAGCCACTTTTCTAAATGCTGCAAACACTGCCCATTTACTAGTATTGTGTTAATTTTTTTTAAATCCGCAGGAAGTACCCTATACATGGTGTTCCTTAATAACAAGTTATATTGTTACAGAGTGTAATTCCTTTTTGCTTCTTATGGGTTAATAATAATAAATAATACCACATATTTTAGTTAGAAGAGTTCGACCCTGCTGAAGAAGAGATTTACAAAACTTGGTATTTTTGTATTCTTTACATAAATCAACTAAAAATTATGTCTAATTATAAGGGTTGGTTGGTTAAAGGCGGGTGTCGGTTTAAAGGCCCGAACTTCTATCACTGCAGCTTCTCGGCTTATTGTGTACCCCGATCTTGTTAGACGATGTTTGTTCCTTCTATGAGGTCCAGTAACCTTCTACCAAGCTTGTCATGTGGGAGGTTGTCACCACGTTGTATGTTCCCGAAGATATTTTGTCTTCTACGAGACAGTGCTATGCAGCGTTATATTATGTGTGAGGAGGTTTCATGCTCTTCGCCGCAGAGTCTGCATTCAATGGATTATAAGGGACATCATGTTACATCTAAGCTGTACCTTGTGATGGAGAGATGGTTACATGTAACGTTACTTCCCTTATAACTACACATACTGTTAATTGATGTATGTAAAATATACAAAAATATTAAATTTTGAGGTGAAGCTTTTCTTCTAATGGTCGATATCCTATTATATATTTATTATATCTCAATTCTACATAAGAACGGGCTGTTTTTCTCGTCTGACGCACCCTTCTTCTTTAAAACAATTATTTTCAAATTAAATCTCATCATTAGGTGTTAACATTCATAATGATACATTTTATTTTATAAAAATTGCCAATTGATGAATTAGTCGTTGGAACAAAGGTCACGTTAATGCTTTAGTGATAAGGGAGAGAAAAACCTTGCCCCTGGAATTTAAATGACTACTACAAGGAATCTTACTATTCAGTCGTGATGCCGTGTTCGATATTTGTATTATTTGTTCGTAGAGATCCTTCATTTTCTGTCCAGTTTGTCTCCTCCACTCGGTCCAAACGTGCTGAAGCTCGTCCCAATTTCGACTCTTTCCCATAATCTTGTTCAAATCTGGTTGCAGTCTCAGTCCGCAATGAAAGTGATCATTGAAGCTACAGATAGAGGCCGAGTTGTAGATGGCTAGCATATCATTGATGAGTCTGTTATACTAGAAATGTAAAAAGCAGTGAATTAGAAACGTACACGAAAACGTATAAGAAAAAACAAACATCGTGATTCAACAGAGTTGAAATCTTTGTGCCAGATTTCAGTTCAGGTATCAGAACAAACGTCAAAACATTACAATTTCTTGACCCGAATCCTTGCGAAATTAATTAATCGATTTTATATATAAAAACTCTTTTGATTTGGACTTTATAGGACCTAAGGGGCCTGCAAAACTAATTTCTATTTAGATAAAATATCTTTAACGTAGAAATGAATTAAAAATAGGTGTAACATCGGGTCTATAGCAAGCTCATAAATAAAAGTCACGACTATCCATTTAAAATAAAAAAAAAATATAAAACATTACGCAACGTGAATATATCACACTGATGTGCATCTAAACAATTATGCAAAACAGTTCATAGAATGTGGGAAGGTGTGATTATATATTTTGTTATGAACACAAAAAATTATAATTATTAATATGGCCTTAATATATAAAAAAAGACAAACAAATTCCAAATTGACCACATATGTATGGACGTATATACGCATAATTTTATTGTGGTTTCCCAGAACAGTGTAATAAATAATAAATATAATAATTTTTATATAATCTATTACTATAATAAAAGTAATACACGTGCATGTATCGTAATAGTATATTAAGATACAAGTCCCATAAGACATTATCTTAGAAGGACGCGTTTAATTTGGAAAACGACCCGCGAAGCGGGGAGTTTTCTAAAGTGCAAGTGCTCTAATTGCCTTAAGAACAATGTATTTTATAATACTTCTTCTATTTGGGTCTTTAAAGTCTGACAACTTTAAAAAATATAGTAGATTTTTTCCATTTGAATTAATATTTTCTCTTTGCGTTGGCAATACTTTTACAATTTAATAAAATGCTACAAGTATCAAATATGCCATGATAGAAACAATTGAACACACAAAGCTTCTTTCCATCCGTCATAATTAAAAATAAATATATTATTAAAGTTGATAAAAATGAGTCAGGAAGAAAGTTGTACTCCGTCGGAAATAGAGAGATTGCAGAAAATAATCTAGAAAAACTTTTAAAAAGAATATGCAAAACTTTGAGTTATGGTGCGAGCAGAACAAAGTTCAAAATATTGAACAAAATAATAAATAATACTATTGAACAAAATATTGTGTCGATACAGAATCTGACAGGAATAACAAGTAATGCCCAGGAAATGTATACAGTAACTATAAATATGTATGTATAAAGTAATATGTATAATACATTGAATTAAAAATAGTACTTTATTGAAATAGAGCATAAACTGGAAGATATTTCTATTATTTTTAGGTTATGCTGTTTTATAATTGTGACTAGAAATTAGTTGACGAACACCGTCAGCATGTTATAGTAAATTTCCGAGTATAGGTATTTCAGATAAATATTTAGTAAAAATGATCTATTTGCAAGGTTAAAGGTTAGTATTTTAAAGTTTTCTATAAACATTTTTTGTCGAATCCATAATGCTTAGAAAACTAATTTTATCGAAATCGAAAGAAGCCTAAATTCAAACGCTACTTGCTGCCAACATAAAAAAAATAAAATTTCAGTTTCATAAAGGGGCAGGTTATTCAATTTTTTTTGCATTTGAAAAATTATTATTATCAACTTACTCGGTCCAATTCGTCAGGTGACAGTGCTGCTGGACCAATCACAGAGTAGTATCGGATCTGTCTGTAAGTTTGTGGATCGGGAATATTATTGGCGTTTCCAGCGTGATTGAGTAGATCCCATATGCCGTGCTGGAACTCTGAGTAAGCTTGTTGAGCTTGCAACTGAAAAAAATCGTTATTTTTGTCAATATAATGTGTATGTCTCAAAATTAAAAAATCTATAAATTTTGATATTTAATATTTAATGGGCGAGGACGCTAAATTAAATACTGTGGAGGTTAAAAATACTTTTAGATCGATGATCTATTTATTGATTCGATTAAAAATGCATAATTATCAAATTAAAAAATCTAATATGGATGTAATAATGCCATTAATGACGCACTCTTATGATGCACGCAAGGATAATGGTGCTTAAAATTATACACTTATAAAATGTAAATTTTATATGTACGCATCAAAACCATAACTTATTATGTTGTTTATCATTTATCATATTAACATACCATATTCAGTCGGTTGACAGTGCCAAGGCCTATCCATGATTTTATAGCTCTGTCGGCACTGTATTTATGATTTAAAATTGCCACCCGTACTTACAGATCAATTATATTAATTCAATTATTGTTTGTTTACACGATTTGCCTTACGGAGGTGATTCCTAATGGCCTACAAGGCAGTACGACATTATAATTAATGACAGGAGAATGATAAGGAGTAGTTATGAACCGATTAGGTCAAAATTCGGATTATCGCATATCCTAATTCATTAAAGTCTTCCGCATTGATTGAAATGAAATTGCGGATTTAATTTTCAATCTTATTCCTACAAATGCTATCCTATACAAATATCAGGTCTCGTTCTGCGCATGTTCCGCTGCGGTTGCTGCCTTTTTTTTATGAACGGGTAAAAATGTCACATGTTCAACTGTCAAATCTGATATTTTTTTTGGTAGTGTTTAAAAGTTGCCTTCGCTATCGCGAAAAGTTTATTCTATAAATGAAAATTATCCAGTTCACTTTAATTAAGGCTTGAACCCGCAAGGCAACGTGCATTTCAAAGCAACGAGGATATTTTTAGAAGCATTTTAATTTCAGAAGTAAACATAAAATAAAAGAAAAATGATTCACTAATAAGTACCTTGTAGGTACTTAGATCATTAAAATCAATTTTTAGATCATTTGACCACATATAATTAGATTAATCATTTGATATAAAAAATTGGTCGCGCTAGTCATACAAAAGTCGCAATGAATCATTATTTAAAACACTGGATCTGCATAGAATGACAACATTGCGTATTGAAAAAAGAATCTTATAACTATTTTCGATGTGCATCAAGTATAGTACACCTTTTTCAGGAAACAAGAATGAAAATTCTAAGGAGTGGTTTAATAATTAATTATTATTAAATGTTTTCATTGAATACTGTTGTTTACCTTTTACGTTGTTCAAACAATACGAATACAATAACAGGGTGTTAATTTCTGCCCACTTATTGAAAAAAACATTATCGTGACCCCTCTTTTAATAGAACGATTAGGGGTCCGTATGTTGTCACTCCGGATGACACCCTTTCAAATTTTCTTGCAAGAGGCAAAGTCAGCACCAAAAAAAGTAATGAGATTTCTTGTAAAGTACACTGAGCGAAATTTCGAGTTGATATAACTCAAATATGAGTTATCCTAGACCGAAGCGTGTTGCTAATAGGGGACAGCCCAGACCTCTGAATTACGGCAACCAAATCCAAGAAATTGCATCAACTCACTATTCATAAGTTATGATAGCACAGAAGATGGGTTATTTTATGCGTTGGAATAGCTTACGCCCCACCGTCTTACATTATTGATAGGCTACAGTAGCTACCAGTATGTGAATTGTGATGCGTTGCTAGTCGGGCTAGATTAATTCATGATTCGAGCTATCAAAACTTGACATTTAAGTTGTTCTAGCTTATGATGGTGGCTGGAATAACCCACTCTTTGGGCTACCAGCCTCCAAATTGTGGACTATCGGAACTCAAAAATTTCTTTAATTTAACACATGCATATTGTGGACTTCAATTCCCTTTTGTTTTTTCAAGATATGACATTTTCTTTGTATATGCATTCCAATAATAACAATTTGTATGCATCTCCCTCCTGTCCCTCCATTTTACGCCAACCGACCAAAATTATGCAAAACACAAATTTTCACGCACATAGAACACAGATGAAAAATACCGCAAACGCCGCAACGGCCAACAGGTGTCTATACACGCGGTCGAAGGAGAATTGACGAATAACAATGGAATGAACCGCGCCAAACCTGCACGAGCACGAATTCGGAACTTTCCGTGACCTTACGATCGTGTAATTTACCCTCGATATGTGGTATTGGAGTACGTTTCCCTGAATTATTCCAACTCAAAATAATTTACACATGGTAATGAGTTGAAAAATGCACGTCCGGGTTAAAACGCCACTTTACAATCAATTAGTAAGTTTTCCCAACCCAGAAATTGAGTTCAGGTAACTCATAAAATGTTACAAGATGAGGAATTGTGGTGATCCCAAATAGGTTTAAAATGTTGATAAAAAATCTCTTTCTGGGTTGAGGCGAACCAAAAAAACCTGAATTGCTGTAGCGTATTTAAATAATTTGTGATAATTCGTAGGCTCAGTTAGAACAACATAGAGACGTGGGTTGAGGTAGCTCCAATTTTGTAACCCACGACATTGGTAAATGCATTTTTGTCAGTGTACTATACTCAAAAAATAATAAATTTGGGTGTTATTAGGAATAGATAAGTGACCTTTAAAATGAAGTGTCCCTTTCCCTTTAAGATTTTAAGGGTAATATTTACCCCTCCCAGGAGGTTAAACCAAGGATCCCCTTCACAATAAAAGTGACGTGTTTTCCCGATTTGTAATATTCTTTACTGGAGGCAACTTATTAATTTCCATAGCGATGTGATCATCTTTCTAACGAATGATTATTGCTCTACGATTCAATATAAAGGACTAATCCATATAATTTTCCTTCCAATTAAAAAAATATATATATTTCCTCGTGTTTCTATTGAAAACGTATGCAAGGAATTGATTGATAAATTGACCGTTTTAGTGATATTTTCAACCTTGATTACAATTTTCACATCCTGTGACTAATAACCATTATTTTGGTGATTTATATTGTTAATTATTTTATATATTATTGTTATGTGTGGCTTATTTGCATACATTTTTCCGCCTTGTGACTCACATTGTAAAATTATTATCGCGCAGAGCTAATAACAATTTTTTAACAAACACAAATTGCTCTAAATCGAATTTTTATTTCAATCATAAACTTGCTCATTTAAAGCGAATTCCAAATAAATTAACAAATATATTAAAAATACAATGGAGCATTTTGTCAAACGGTTGCACAATTTTAAACTTAAATTTAAACACTTTTGAATAGATGGTTGTATGTTTACGGGAACCTTGACCATAAGGCTTATGTGGGAACTTCTTGTTATACATAATAATATAATAAGACTTTAAACTTGACATTATTATTTTGACTAAAGTTATATGTTAATATAGTTTTTAACGATGACATTCAATTTAGTTTTATACTTGGATAGGGTCATTTGGAGTTTTTTTTCTGGGGGGTCATGTCAAATAATACCATAATTTATTATTTTTTGAGTGGTAGTTTCCAAGCGTTAAAACAATGGACCTAAATTATAGATTTTTGGTTTTTATGTTATTTGCCCTCTCTTTTACTAAAATGATTAGGAGTCCATAAGTAGTGACTCCGGTAACGCTCTCTCGAATTATTTAACAGGGGTAAAGTCGCCTAAAGTAAAATTCTAATTACTTCCATTCTTAAAACGCGATTTCTTGGAATATACTACTCAAAAAATGGTATTATTTGCGTAATTGACGTATCTATCCTATTTTTAATAGCATTTACAGAAGCGAGATATTAAAGGTGCGAAGTTTTCTAATCGACACCCTGTATATTTTTGACAATATTATATCTGTACGCTTGGATTATGTTAATACGTCTGATATTGCCCTTGTATGGGACACTCAGTCAGTTATAGTACATAAAATGGCAATGTGTTTTGATAAATGTTATCATTAGCATTCGGTTAACCTACATTTCTCCATATGTTGAGTAAGCAACCATCATGAAAGGAATATTCACATAAAATATCCGTCAGCTTTCGGAATCGCTTTAAATTTTGATTTTTGTCATCATAGAAAAAAATTATTTCGGCTAGTTTCACAATCTTGCCCCTGAGCTTTAAAGTATTACGGGTAATTTCATTCAGCAATGGCCTTGTATTTTTTTTACCATTTCTAGTTTTCTATTCGACACCAAACAACTACATCATACATTTAAAAATTAAATTTCCATTATTATAAACAAAGACAGGATGACGGGCAACACATCTCAGTCATCATATTCTTATTTTAAACCAAAAATACAATAAACGGAATTTCCATATTATCATATTTACGGTAGCAAATTACACCGACATTTTTATTATAAACCACTAATAAGAGTTAATAGATCTGCAATTAATTAAATATTAAAAAAATAAAGTCCGTCTGAGAATGGACCATGGCCGTTCCCACACAAGTTACACAATCAATTGTTTCCACCCTAACGTGACGTCGGTTCGTGGTCAAAGTACTTTTTTCTATGACCAAGCTATAACTTTACTTACTATTTGCTGTAACCGATGTTTTTCTTTTTAATAGGGGAAATTAAACATAATTAATTATATAAAATCTTCAGGAACTTCAAGGTATTGATGTTCTACATTTATTACTAATGTGGGTGGCTTTTAAATAATGTTCGCAGCTTTTGTAGTTTAACCTCCTAGGAGGTGTAGATGTTCCTTGAAATCTTAAATGGGAAGGGGCAACAAGTGGCACATTATTTTAAAGGTCCTTTAATTTTCCTTCCAATGATACCACCATTTATTATTTTCTGAGTAGTATTTTCCAAGAAATCGTTGTCCAAAAATGGACTTATTGATGTAAATTTTTAGGCCCTTGGTAAAGAATTGGAAACGGTGTCACCCGGATTGACTATGACCTATGGACCCCTAATCATTCTACTCAAAGAGGGGCCAACACAATAATATATTTATAAGTAATAACCTAATAACAATAAATCACGTAGTTATATTTACATCCATTTTTGGAATGAGATTTCTTGGAAACTATTAACTACTAACAGATTATCTTTAAAATGATGTGTCACTTGTCCTCCTTCCCATTTAAGATTTTAAAGGTGGTTTAAGCCCCTTCAGGGGCGAGACATTAACGGTGATAGGGCCGCTGAGGGGGTCGGCTTTAGTTCGTGAAATTTAAAAGGAAGTAGTAAAAGTTCGAAAGATGTCTCAATATAGATAATAATTGAAAATATACTTCTGTTTTTCCCATTGTTAGCTTAAAAAATTAAAATGTGATTTTTTAATTGACCGTTCTAAAAATAGCAAATAATAATATAAAATTAAGAATTTTTAAATTGTTTTTAAACACCGATCTACCTCAAAACAACAACAATAACAACAAAAAAGAGATTATGTTATAATTTGTCAACAATTGGGTTAAAATTACTAGGAAGCAGATGCCAGAAATTAGGAGAAACACGAAACATATGAATTACAATATTTAATAAATCAATTATCACCAAGGATTTTCTATCAGGAATGAAACAATTGTTTTTATTATTTCAAATTTTTTCATTTGTTGAATTAGAATTTTTGTACATATTATGGTAATACCAAGGCTTCTATAAGTGTACCAAAATTTAATGTAATTTCTAAATATGATTTCAAGATTTTTGATAAAAACCAAATAAAAATTAATCCAAACTCAAAATTGGTCCAGGAATCGCCCCTTTAAATAAAACTTTCTTAAGGAACTGATTATAAATTTTTTAAATTTTCTTTGGTCATACAATATTCCTAACTGCATTTAAATCACAATGCAACAATGTATGAGTATGTAATTTTCCCTTTATTCCCATTTAAAATAAATAACTGTATTATTTAGTATATTATAGTAACTTTAACGATCCATGTGATTTACCAAACGTGACTATATATTTAAAATATTTTTCTATTCGTTCATGAAGGAAGTTAAAAATATAATGCAAGACCCCGTCTTAGGTGTGAGAACATTTTCTATATCATTTACATTATGAAAGCAAACCACTTTTTCTCGCCATTGTTCTTCATTCAAACGCTCAATTTCTTTTCTTTAGAAATAAATTGGATCATGCAAAAAGGTAATTTTTATAATTAATGAACTACTCGTTAACAAAAAATTGTAATTTTTGTAATAATAAAATATAATTGGCCATGTCAATAAGTTATACCAATAACAATAATAACAAAAAGGCGAAAACTCAATACTATTCTTTTGCTTCCATTTGAAAAACTGATTTTATTGCTTTTATAACTCCAGTTTTGTCTCTAAACAGAGTTTTTTTTTATGATCAAACACAAGCGCTATAGGAAAAATCCGTTAGGGCACTCTGGGAGTGATGCTTGTGCTCAAAAAGCGATTCACGTAGGTTTTGAATCGTTGGAGGTTATATTCGTTATGAAAAACGACCTCGGGAAGGTCGTTCCATAAAGATGAAGTCCTCCAGATGAAAGAATTCTTAACATAGAAGTCCGAGGAATACTCAGCTTAACCACATATGGATGGGCGGCAGTGGTCCGTCGTGTATTTCTGCTATTCGCCGCTCTCGGCGGAATTAAGAGGGCGGCAAGTTCAGCCGAGCACTTTCCATGAAAATATCTGTAAAAGAGAGTCAAATTCCCAACCTGTCTTTGATGTTCTAGGCTGCCGAGGTTCTTCGTCGGCTCGTGGTCTCCAATCAGACGAATGGCCCTCCTTTCGATGGAATCCAGTAGCCGAAGAGTA
This sequence comes from Barypeithes pellucidus, assembly GCA_963991005.1. Taxonomy (NCBI): domain Eukaryota; kingdom Metazoa; phylum Arthropoda; class Insecta; order Coleoptera; family Curculionidae; genus Barypeithes; species Barypeithes pellucidus. The sequence continues at coordinate 3,444,850 of OZ022559.1, forward strand.
TGTTTGGGTGCAGAGCTTAAAACATGAGAGCAGTACTCCAATGATGGTCGAATCTGGGCTTTGTATAGTATCAAAAGTTATTGGGGTGTGTACAACTTTCTGGTTCGGAAGAGTACACCAAGTTTCTGAGAAGCTATCTTGGCGATTGCCACAACGTGGTTATGCCAAGACATATTTCCTCCCAGATTGACGCCCAGCAAATTAATAGATGAAGCCAGTTGGATTGCGTGTCCGTCCATGACTATATCCGGTTCTGTAATGTTAACCTTTTTAGAGAAAACTGCTACCTGGGTTTTCTTAGCGTTAAATTCGACTTGGTTCCTGTCACCCCAAGCCTAACTTTCTTCCAGGTCTTTGTTGAGGCGTGATACTTCATGCTGTCTGCCAAGATGTGCGTCGGCAGCCGATGTTTGTGCATTCAAAGAGAAAGATGAGATAAGTTTGCTATCGTCAGCAAAACTAAATATCGGATTTTTCGTTTTCACTAGAAGATCGTTAATGTAGAGTAAGAAGAGAGTGGGAGACAATATGGACCCTTGAGGAACACCGGCATTGATGGTGAAGGTGTCTGAGAGAAATCCGTCAATCGCCACTTGCAGAGAGCGGTCCTTAAGAAAGCTAGACAACCATGCACAGAATCGACTGGCCATACCATAGGATCGCAGTTTACTTAGAAGCCCCTCATGCCAAACACGATGAAAAGCTTTAGAAATATCCAGTGCAACAGCCTGAGACTGCCCATGATGTTCGATTGCGTTGTTCCAAAGATGGGTGACATATTCTAGAAGATCTCCAGTTGATTAGAAGTCGTTAAGCGTAGTCCCTGTGCAACTTTTAGCTAGGATTTACAGATCGTACGAACATAAAGGTTTATTGGCCAAGTGATACATAATATCATATTTATATCATATGTAATATTATTTTATATTTGAGTCACCCAGTAACTTTATTTTCAATAATCTTAATTTGGATTCTGCTTAATTTAGACGACGCTAACGGCCCCTTTAAACGAGGTTGACGTTTTGTCATGTCATCATTGAGACGTAACCAAGAAAAAGGTGTCACATATTTGTCGTCGATTTATATTACAAATATTATGGGGAAACTATCGATTCTTCAGCTTATTATAATACTTTCGATACGTATTACTAGAGACATTTGTGAAGCGGAAGTCTTAGAATTTACCGACATAGACTTTGAATTTAGAATCACGGATTATTCTACGGCTTTAGTCTTTTTTTATGCCCCTTGGTGCGGTTACTGTAGAAATTTAAAACAGGACTATGTTAGAGCTGCTGAAGAGTTGGTAAGAAACGACCCTCCTGTAGCTTTGATACAACTAGATTGTACTGAAACTGCTACACAAACTTGTGATAAATATTCCATACGTTCCTACCCGACCCTAAAAGTTTTTCATTTCGGTGAATTTCATAAGAACTATGACGGAACTGGTGACGCAGATGAAATCATCAAGTATATGAAAGCTGAAGCAAGACCGACATTAGAAGAACTGACTACATTTTCTAGCTTAGAGAGGATGCTAAATACTACACAAGAATCTGTAGTGGTTGGTTTATTTGAAAGAAAATCCTATCTTAATAGCGCATTTTTTGAAGTACTTAAAAAAATTGAAATGAAATGTCAATTTGCTTTCTCTTCTACTAAAGGACTATTGAGTCAGTTACGTATTAGCAATGTAGTGATTATATTTCGACCATTGCACTTAAAGAATATATTTGAGCCATCTTCTGTTGTCTATTCTGGTACTGCCGATGTTGCTAAACTATACTACTTTATTATCAACAATTTTAATGGACTAGTTGGGATAAGAAAACTGAGCAATGTGGATTCTTTCAAGAAACCTTTAATTGTTGTCTATTTTGAAGTGGACTACGATAAAAACTCTAAAAGATCAAATTATTGGCGTAACAGAGTCTTACCAGTAGCTAAGGAATTTGATGATAACATTACATTCGCCATATCTTCAACCAGCGAATTCGCTGAGGAGCTTAGCAAAGTTGAAATTAAATCAATTCATCCAGATACACCAGTTGTTGTTGCGTATGCTGCTAACGGTAGAAAATCAGTTCTTAAAAAAAAATTCTCCGTAGAAGCTCTAAAAACTTTTGCCATTAACTTTCTAAATAACAATTTGGGAATTGATGAGATGTCCGAACCAGTACCGGAGGCTCAAGAAGGGCCAGTTCTGATTGCTGTAGCGAAGAATTTTAAAGATATCGTTTTGAATAACGGTAAAGATACATTAATAAATTTCTATGATCCTCAGTGTGGTGAGTGCAAGCTGCTATCCTCCATTTTCGAAGATCTTGCTGACGCAATGGCTGATGAGGAAGATATTGCGATCGTCAAAATGAACGCAATTGCCAATGAGATTTATGCCCCTTTTGAAGTAGACGTATATCCCACTGTCTATTGGGCCCCCAAAGATAGGAAGAACAGTCCTGAGATTTTTAATGGAGTAGGTTCCGTTGCGAACTTTATAAAATTTATAGCTAAACGAGCTACAAAGGAGTTGAAAAAGTGGGACAGAGACGGCAAAATGAGAAACGAATATTTTCACTTTGAATTATAGTGGCCATAAAGTATTTCGCCTTATTAAACCCTGAATTTCATTCAAAAAAATTCTTTCTTGAAACATTAGATTTATTAAGACAATTTTGCTTCTAAAAGGAATTGACGTAGAAGAATTAATAAAACCTATAACTCTCTAGTAAAAAGTCAGTAGGCATTGGTACATATAGTACGTTGCGGGAAATTATAACGTAATTTAACATTTATTCACGAAATAGACTAATATAAAGTGGACTTATTTTGATCATTATTATTACATTAAACATACAGGGTGCCCCAAGTAAAGTGGCCTATTAGAAGTATCTCGAGAACTAAACGAGATTTTATTTTGAAAATTTCGCTGTGGCTATAAGAGATGGTTTTCTACGTTTATAAAATATTTTCGATGGTGCGGTGTTACCGGATCATACCGAAAGTGGTAGCAACTTCGGAATTTTAAATGAATTACCCTATATTTTATATTTTTTTTGGAATCTAGGTAAAAATCTAGAACAGTTTTCTGTATAATATTATATCTTTAAGAGTTTTTGAATTATAAATAATTTTGTGACTTTTTAACGCCGTATCGGGACCTAAAAAGAAAATCGTATCTTTTTAGCGGTTATAGCTAGAAAGCTGAAAATTTGACATTAGTTTCACAAGACCATCGCAATTTTATAATTTTGAACAGTATTTAATTAGTTTTATACAGGGCGTCTCCATAACAATATTTCTGAGGCAGATGAATTATTGGAAAAAATCTTCTTTTTTTTAAATGGGACACCCTGTATTTGATATGTTTTGCTAATAAGATAATTTTTAAATTTCGCTATAAGTTCGAAAATATTGAAGATAGGTATAGGAACATTTAATATCATTAGATAGAAAATTCGATCCTCCATTACTGTTCAAAATTATAAAATTGCGATGGTCTTGTGAAACTATTGTCAAATTTTCAGCTTCCTAGCTGTAACCACTAAAAAGATACGATTTTCTTTTCAGGTCCCGATACGGCGTTAAAAAATCACAAAATTATTTATAATTCAAAAACTATCAAAGATAGGTATATGATATTATACAGAAAACTGTTCTAGATTTTTACCTAATATAAAATATAGGGTAATTCATTTAATATTCCGAAGTTGCTACCACTTTCGGTATGATCCGGCAACACCGCACCATCGAAAATATTTTATAAACGTAGAAAACCATCTCTTATAGCCACAGCCAAATTTTCAAAATAAAATATCATTTAGTTCTCGAGATACTTCTAATAGACCACTTTACTTGGGGCACCCTGTATATATCAGCAGTGTAAATTTTTTTAAATAGTTTTCCCATGTAGCGAAAGAAGCTTTAAGTGTTCTAAAATTGTTTTAAATGTAACTTTGTAATGATCAATTTTAAAAAATTTCATTTCATATGATATGAAAACTTACCGCCTCAAGTTGCGTAGCCTGATTCACATTAGTTTCAAAATTCCATTGGGCTGCTACGTTATTAGTACACTGTTGAGAAGCCTGTACATCCAAAGCTTGGAGCAATCCTCGAACGTCACCCCGAAAGGCCTTATTTAGATTCGGGAGGTTCTCATCCAGGGCATTTTGAGTGGCAAAAGCATTGGAGTCCTTTAGATGCCCCCGATTGACATTTTGAGTGCCGATATTTTGGGAACTGTATGGATTTATAGGCGAATAATTCGGGTTTGGAGAAAAACTGGGATTTTGGGGATAATTTCCCGAGTTTGGTTGATATTGGGGCAAGTCCAGTTGAGCGTCGAGTATTTTCACCGAAATAACTAAAATTAACACGAATATTTTCCGCGAAGTCCCGATGTCACACATTTTGTAAACCTAATTATTTTTAATCGACAAGTTATTTATTATTAAACATTTGAAAATATTTCTTATTAAATTCTTCAATTTTCTTCAACAGTGTGTAAATCTATGGGATCGTATGTAAACTAAAAAGTATTGTTTACGATGCTCCCATATACCCACGTGAGAACCTAAGGTACCCTATGGTATAGTACCTTGTTAATGGTGGGGAAGGATAATCATTTTACCTTTGCGTTGGTGCCGAGTAAAGCTGCAGGCTTGCAATTATATGATACATACTTAGTTACTAAGTATTTGTTTGATGATTTAAAATCGCCCATTACACTGAGTAGATTAAAAATATTTATTATTATTTCCTGGTAATATTTTTTCGGCATGTGCGGAAAATCTATCTATCGGAATTTTAAATTTTATAATATTAAAATGGGAAAATTAAAAATCTTTTGGGGTTGCCAATGACGGTAAGCTATTTATTTATCATTTTTGGGTAAAAAAGTCAGTTGGAGTCTATTTATTGACTACTCGTATAAAGGGTGTTTCTTAATAACATGTTAACATTTAAGGATGTTATTCTTGGGTCCATTTTCAGAAAAAACTTCATATGAACATACGTCCTAAACGCAGTGGCGGTTCTTCCACAGGAGCACATGCGCACGTGCACCCCCAAAGCAAAATGAATAAAAAATATTAATTTATATTCATTGAATATTATTTATCGTAGAAAGTCCGACCCGCCCTAATATTTTATCGTACCGTCAAACTAAAAAAGTCCGACCCTCCCTAATATTTTATCATCCCGTCAAACCAAACTGTATAGATCCGGCAACTGTGCCACGGTCGAGGTAAATGACGATTATGACGAGACTTGCTCGCACGTGCGATTGTAGTTCAGTTTGTCTGTAGTAACAGGTGGCGGGTGGCAACGGGGGATAGCGGGGCTATGGCGATTTAATATGGAAAAGGCGCACAGTTTTTGTGTGCACCGCCCTGTTGTCTGTTCGTGCATCTAGTTAGAAAATGTAATATTTTAATATTATATATTTATTAAGTTAAAATGAATAGTTAACGGTGGACTATTTAAGAAATAACTTTAGCTCTTTGAGTTTGGAGCAAAAAATTGAAGTGAAGAATGCGGGAACACCTAAACCCGAAATTAATTTAAAGCAGACCACAAAGGGTAAATCTAGGGGCTTTATTAGGAAGTTTAAAAATGAAATATATGAAAAAAAAATTATAGAGGGTATTCCAAACTTAATGAGGCTGTAATTGAACAATTTTCTACAATTAAGAACCGAAGAATGGCCTTTACGTTTAAGCACTATTGTGTAGGGTCGATAAATGGTGTGTATTTCGATAAATGATACTCGACATGATTTTAAACCATTAAACTAAAAAACACTGAAAATATGAAGAATGCCAACTTGTCAGTCTCGTGGTTCGATTCGTTCTCGTCATAAAACCGTTAACTATTGTTCCCGTCTTGGTTGCGCCTAATGACGTAGCCGTAGATGGCGTAGTGGTATTAGACATCATTCGGTTTTCTTGATAACTCGTAGATGGCGGTAGTAGTGTTGGACATCAATCTGTTTTCTTGATAGCTCGTAGATGGCTTACGGTTACGAGGGTTGCATGCGACGACGTTAAGATCCGACAGCTATACACACTAAGAAAACCTTTCTTATTTTCCAAAAGTTGTATTTCCTTGTGTAAAATTAAAAAGTAAATAAAAACAAACAGCCCCCCCCCCCCCCGCGCCCCCCTCCCTCCAAGCAAACGTAGATCGAAGGTTGAAGGTATAAGACACATAATACTTTGTTATTAGGGAGAACGCTTTTAGGAGCCCCCGTAATTTGTCTCATACCTATGACTTTACCAAAGTACCTACAATTTTCCTTGACTTATCTCTTATGCAATGGCAATGGCATGGTGTTTTAGTTTTATCAGTTTTATACAACTTCTGTGTTTCTTTTATTCGATATGCAGTAACACACTTTGCCTTTAGTAACTTGTAATAGACTATTATTCAATTCTTTCATTCATGACACTTCGCTTTAAACGGTTGTAAAGAGTAAATTCGTGTAAACTTTAAAATTACTAAAATGTAAAGAAATCATTGTTTCAACAACACCTTGAATAAAAAGCAAGGTGTTTAGTTACGACATTTTCGGAATTGCCCTGTAAGGTCTTTAGATAATAAAACAGAACGATATGTGCCGAATAACTTATTTAATTTATCTTTGCAATCCAGAATTTGGAACATTAGGCTTAGGGTTCACACGGCAGCACGTTTTTTACAGTGTACGGTTTTAAACGAATGAACAGAAGCATGATGTTCACACGATACATTATCATTCCTATAAAAAACGAATGAGAATACAAAATACTCAATATTTTTACAAAAGAAAATTCTACTACAGGGTTCTTTCTCATTTCCTCGTCCTCCTTGTATTAAATTTGTAACCCCACCCCCCTCGCTCCGCCTCTGGAATATAGGTACCTTTTTTAGACTTTTAATTTTGTGTCCTGTGCTTCATATGTGTAAGAATTTCACACGCTTTTTATATAAATTGATAAAGCAAAAATAAATCTGAATGACCTATTATTACAGAGTAAAAATACCTATACGCTCGTAATGTCGTAATCAGACAACGAGCAATTTAATATTCAGTTCATTCACCGGAATATCAAGAATATACATAGAAATATTGTTATGCAACTAGTGATACTATATTTTGTTGTCTGTTGATGAGGGCATTTTGGGCCGATACAATGTTGCCAAGATGTAAAATATTCCGGGAAGAATAGTAGCTTTATAAATATATAACGCTATCACAGTAGATTATACAAAATAGGACAACGACCAGAATGTACTCAAAGTTAAAATTTTGATTAAGTGCACTCTGAGCAAATTGAAGCGAAATTCCACTGCCTATTGACGAAATGAATCAAAACCGATGGGATTAGCTGCTAGGCTCAAAAATCCATAAGCCTTTCCTTAACTATATATACATACGGAACTTTCGGGGGCATAATAATATACCCCACAATCCGATGGTTCCAAGAAGATTCAAACCCAAATTGCATAGTAAATTACTTCCAAGTAATGCCAGACCTTGAGTTTACGGAAGCAAGACAAGATAAAATTGTCAACGTCGCTGAAATCGAAAGTGTTCCTAACCTATAATTCTTGACAACAAACAAACATTTCGAATTTCGGGGGACGCGGTGTTTTTTAAAGTGTTTGGAAAAAAGTGCGTTTGTTTTCGGTTTTCGGTGCTTACGGTCGTGTGTTAAAGATGAGTCGACGAAAGAAGATAAAGGTAAGTGAAGACACATGTTTTACCTTGTAGGAATATGGAAATGCTACGACTTTCTACCCTGTATCCTGGGTTTCTTTCCTCTTTATAACTATTAGTAGTTCGAAATAAGCCAATAGTCCTTTAATGTCCTACAATTATGCAGGCAGGTGGATATCTTTAAACATATTTTGTTCCTTAGAATAGTATATTGATAGGCACTGATGATGACACAATCTAATAATTAATAATATGCTCCAAGATTCCATTTTAAAACTATATTTTTAATTAAATCGTTCCAATTAAAATTTAAGATCGATCTCAAAGAAGAAAAAGATGAGAAGCCCATCATTAACGACGAGGAAATCCCAGAAGCTTCTGAGAAACCAAAGACATCCCCAAATGATAAGAAATCAGCAGCCAGTAATAGTCGTAGTACGTCCACCAAGAAAGAGAAAAAAGAGGATGTAAAGAAAGAAAAGGATGAAGATAAGAAGAAGGAGCAAGACAATGATTCCGAATTGGATGATCCTATTATTAAGGACTTATTTTCTGGACTTGAGGGGTCTGCATTTCAGAGCCGAATGCCCTTTGATAAATTAACTTCAACAGAAGCGGCCTGCTTCCCAGGTAAAATATAATTAGGGAATGTTTGAGATGACATTGTCTACCAAATGGCTCTATAGCCCATGAAGTTTCCACCTTAAATAGGTGTGTCATTTAATTTTAAGTATTGCAAAGAGTTGTTACATTTTATTTAACCTTGTTTTTTTTAAAATTCAGATATTGCCAGTGCAGCTCTGCAAACCGTTAAAATATATCTAAACATAAGGAATCGCATTTTGAAAATGTGGCTTGACAATCCAAAACAACAACTTATTCTAGAACATGCCATTGAAAACATGGAAGCACCATACAATAGCGATATACCACTCTTGAAAAGGATCCATGCTTTCTTGGAAAGAAATGGGTTTATCAATTTCGGTATATTTAAAAGGTTAGTATATTTTGTAAGTTCGATAGTTATAGGAATTAGTGTTTTTTGTACTGAAGTATTTTTCTTAAAAATGTTTATTTTGCTAGGTTGAAACCTATTCCAAGTAAGAAATATGGGAAAGTTATTGTGATTGGCGCCGGAATAGCTGGATTGGCAGCTGCTCAGCAACTGCAACAGTTTGGCTTGGAAGTTATCGTTCTAGAATCAAGAGATCGAGTGGGGGGACGAATAGCTACCTTCAGAAAAGGTTAGAATCAATGACAATAATTTTTTTTTGAACAATATAATTACACAAGTTTTTGAATCATTATGTATATTTGTATGTTATAAGTTCTACAATTTTTGTTGTATTCATTTTTAGGAAATTACATAGCGGACCTTGGCGCGATGGTAGTAACGGGCTTAGGTGGCAACCCGGTCACCACCCTTAGTAAACAAATTGACATGGAATTGCACAGGATTAGGCAGAAATGTCCACTTTATCAATCGTGTGGAGTTACAGTAGACAAGGACAAAGATGAAATGGTTGAAAGGGAATTTAACAGGTATGCCGGTCATTTAATTCTTAATGAAAACCTTTATTATGTTGGTTCTACTTGAATCTTGGCTCATGACAATGTTTACGTTTTTTATAGGCTTTTGGAAGCAACTTCTTATTTATCTCATCAGTTGGATTTCAATTATGCAGGAAATAAACCGGTTAGTTTGGGACAAGCTTTGGAATGGGTCATTAAATTGCAAGAGAAGCATGTCAAGGAGAAACAAATTCAGCATTTGAAATCTGTCATTGCACTACAAGTAAGATTGATCGCTAAGGATTAAACAGTTATGACTGCATAATTTATTTTTCTTCTATTTGTAGGATAAATTGAAAACAAACCAACATGACCTGATCAGAGTGAAAGAAATGATGCAGGAAATTAACTTGAAAATAAAAGAAGTGGCTGACATTGAGAAAAGGGATTTAAATCAGGAGTTTACATACAGAAGTGGCACAAGGTTTGTGTAATTGATTTGTAAGCTAATCGCGTTTACAGAAATACATAATTTTTGGCAATAGTGACTCTATAGGTCCCTTAAATTTATTAGGTAAGTCTTGTTAAACGGTTGTTTATGTTCTAGAGACCTAAATACATTGGCAAACGAATGGGATCAGCTAAAAGAACAAGAAAAAGAAATCGAGGACAAACTAAAGGAGTTGGAAACCTCCCCTCCCAGGTAATCAATCAATGATTTTGTCACATGCATTTGTATAGAATTTAAAATTCACCATTTTGGCGGAAATTCCAATAAGGTTCATATTGCTTTCTCCTTTTAAAAATTTCCTATTCGCCTTTAGGTCGCGAATCGACAAGAATATCTTTAGAAAACACCCAAAAATTTAAAAAAATTGCATTTTTTGAAAGGAACAAAACGATTTCTTTAATATTAAGAAGAAAGCCATAGCATCTGTAAATTTTTACTAATTATTATAATTATTCACAATGTCAGTATTATACAGGGTGATTCACGACGAGCGTGCATTAGAACTTTATGGAGAACTACTGAATATATGTTCCTGAAACTTTGGGGATTTGGGTTTATCGATATGCTCTCTTTAACTAAAATATTGACATGTTCCTGTCATTTCCGGTTATACCGGAAGTAGCAGCCAACTTTCGTTTTTTAAATACAACATGGTAATTTTTATTACATATTTCGATTAAGCATTAAATACTAAGCACATTTTATAGAAAATGTTTTTGTCAGACTCTATTAGATTTTGAGATATCTGGACTTTTTGTAATTATTTGGCAAATGCATGACGATGAAATAATCCATATAATTTTTTTACCTTAGCGCTTGGACTAAAAAATTTTTCTCACCGAATAGCTAGAAGATCATCAAGTCTCAAAAACATTTCAAATTCGGCATAAAATGTACAGGGTGGTCACAATTCAAGCCTCATTGTGAAAGAATTCAACCATTAAAAACTTTCTTATTTTAAATGGAACACCCTGTATATTTTTATTTAATTTGATGGCAAATTAGTTGTTCTTTATAAATAGTATTTACTGTCCTATACCTATATCAAAGCGTTTTCTAAAAAAATCCAATTTTATTCCGAAAATACTATTTGTTCAAGTGTGCTATGAAAACAATTGTACTTAGGGGCTGTATACTGATGTCTATACGGAGGAAAAGTTATTGGTATCAAAACGATGGGGCTCCAGCACACAACGCCCAAGTTGTTAAGACTGCCCTAAACAGACTTTTTCATGACCAGTGGATCGCAAACCAAGGTCCCTTCCACTGGCCAGCTCGTTCGCCAGACTTAACTCCACTGGACTTTTCATCTGGGGAACCATTAAAGATAAAGTTTACGCGCGTCCCATCACCACGAAGGAAAATCTAATTGAAAGGGTGAAGGAAGCATTTCAATCTCTAACAAGAAATTAGGAATGCTACAAGAAATAACATGATGAAAAGAATACATAAATGCTTGGAAGTAAATTAATGGCTCGAACATATTTTAAAAATATAATCAAAAGATATTAGGTATCATTTTCAAACACATTTTTAATTAAAGAATTTAAAGTTTATAAACTTGTTTCCTTGCTATTTTTAAAAAAATAATATTTAAACCATTAAATTTAAAACAATCAACTGCATTTTATTTATAAATTATTAAGAAATATGTACTTTAGAATATTGTATTTTCCAGTAATCAATCACTTTTCCTCCGTATAGACATCAGTATACAGCCTCTAAGTACAATTGTTTTCATAACACACTTGAACAAATAGTATTTTCGGAATAAAATTGGATTTTTTGAGAAAACGCTTTGATATAGGTATAGGACAGTAAATACTATTTATAAAGAACAACTAATTTGCCATCAAATTAAATAAAAATATACAGGGTGTTCCATTTAAAATAAGAAAGTTTTTAATGGTTGAATTCTTTCACAATGAGGCTTGAATTGTGACCACCCTGTACATTTTATGCCGAATTTGAAATGTTTTTGAGACTTGATGATCTTCTAGCTATTCGGTGCGAAAAAATTTGTAGTCCAAGCACTAAGGTAAAAAAATTATAAGGATTATTTCATCGTCATGCATTTGCCAAATAATTACAAAAAGTCCAGATATCTCAAAAACTAATAGAGTCTGGCAAAAACATTTTCTATAAAATATGCTTAGTATTTAATGCTTAATCGAAATATGTAATAAAAATTACCATGTTGTATTTAAAAAACGAAAGTTGGCTGCTACTTCCGGTATAACCGGAAATGACAGGAACATGTCAATATTTTAGATAAAGAGAGCATATCGATAAACCCAAATCCCCAAAGTTTCAGGAACATATATTCAGTAGTTCTCCATAAAGTTCTAATGCACGCTCGTCGTGAATCACCCTGTATAGTACTTTTTAACTGTGTTTTCAGTGATGTGTACCTGTCTTCCAAGGACCGACAAATCTTGGATTGGCATTTTGCTAATCTAGAATTCGCCAATGCCACGCCCCTCTCCACACTGTCATTGAAACACTGGGATCAGGACGATGATTTCGAGTTCACCGGGAATCACTTGACAGGTTAGTGGAAAAATGTATTTGAAATAAATTGATATTAAAAACAATAGATAAACATTCATATAGATCTCTGGCCTGCAAGCGAGTTTCGTTAATCATCATGATAATAATCATTACCACGAGTAGATTACCATGCTTTTTCTACGATTATTTCCACAAAAATGTACATAAACAAAAGGCCGATCTATATTCCTCTGTGCAGTGATGGTAGTTAACGTCGCTTAGTACACCACCAAAAAAAAAAGAAGAATAATTAATATATTGCAACATAACCAATAATTTAAGACGTGAATATGTACCGGGTGTCCCACTAAGAATGGCTCTCGGCCGTATCTCTGAAAGTGTTAGTCGTATGGCTTGCGGAAAAATTTTTTAATATGAAAAGTGATCATAAGAAATTGCTGGAAATTACTTTCAAGTTTCTCAGTCGAGCGCTAGAGGGCGCAACCGTAACGGTAAATCCGTAAAGCTTAGTTTTTTCAAAAGTTGCCGCGTTAAGGTATATTGAAAATAGCATTTTCGTATACTTTAAGGTTTTATGAAGAAAATTTACTTATAACATATTTTTGTCACTTTTAAAATAAAGTGGTGGGGGAAGGTTGAACATTATTTTAAATAAATGCCTACAACTCCGGGTTGGCTCAACAGAATCTAGTGAACTTTGTTTTGTTAAAAAGAGGTTCCCTTACTCTATACTTTACTGTATAAACTATGACAATATGACTTTTAAAGTAGGCGCTAGAGGGAGCTATTTTACAACTTAACAAACATTGCGCATTTTTTCAAAAATTTTAAATACAACAGTATATTTAATTTTACTTCATCACAAAGATTAATAAAAGCCTAAAAAACTGGCGAAAACCACAACTTGATATCTTTTTTCAAACCGGAGATATTTACAAGAACAAAAATAAACACGGAAAACTATGATTATATTTAAGTTTCAACGGTACAGGTTTTTTCAAAAGTCAAATAAAAACTTTGACGTGAAAGCACCTAATTTTAAATTAGATTTTGTTTTTCCAAGGCCTATTTGACTTTTGAAAAAACCTGTACCGTTGAAACTTAAATATAATCATAGTTTTCCGTGTTTATTTTTGTTCTTGTTAATATCTCCGGTTTGAAAAAAGATATCAAGTTGTGGTTTTCGCCAGTTTTATAGGCTTTTATTAATCTTGGTGATGAAGTAAAATTAAATATACTGTTGTATATAAAATTTTTGAAAAAATGCGCAATGTTTGTTAAGTTGTAAAATAGCTCCCTCTAGCGCCTACTTTAAAAGTCATATTGTCATAGTTTATACAGTAAAGTATAGAGTAAGGGAACCACTTTTTAACAAAACAAAGTTCACTAAATTCTGTTGAGCGAACCCGGAGTTGTAGGCATTTATTTAAAATAATGTTCAACCTTGCCCCACCACTTTATTTTAAAAGTGACAAAAATATGTTATAAGTAAATTTTCTTCATAAAACCTTAAAGTATACGAAAATGCTATTTTCAATATACCTTAACGCGGCAACTTTTGAAAAAACTAAGCTTTACGGATTTACCGTTACGGTTGCGCCCTCTAGCGCTCGACTGAGAAACTTGAAAGTAATTTCCAGCAATTTCTTATGATCACTTTTCATATTAAAAAATTTTTCCGCAAGCCATACGACTAACACTTTCAGAGATACGGCCGAGAGCCATTCTTAGTGGGACACCCGGTAGATAAGAATCATTACTCACTGGCCCTAACTCCCAGTGAATCAGAATCGTTTTAACTAGTTAAGAATGGCATTATATAAATGCCTAGAAAAGATATCTTTGTCAAAATAAAAATTATTGTAAAAGCACACACAAAAATTAAATATTGTATGAGAAAATTCAAAAAAAATGTTCCTCTCCGGCCGGGAATCGAACCCGGGTCTCCCGCGTGACAGGCGGGGATACTTACCACTATACTACCGAAGACTTGCAAATAAGTGATTGCGCTGAGTATTTCAGATCTAGACATGGCATTTTGGTCTAGCATTTACTACTAGAGAGATTTTGCCTATACTTAGCGGAATCTAATTCTCGAATCACGTAATTTCTGTGCGGTTGAACTCGTTGAACTAGATTCCTATGCAGAATAAATGTTTTTATGGGTCCTATCTGTATCGTTATAAAATTGTTTGCAAATTTTTTGCGTATTAGACGTTGTCTATCTGCCAAAACTCCTTATAATGTTAGTGTGCCTTTTTAGTAGGTACTCTATCCTATTCTAACGTACTGGTTAATAATCAACTAGTAGATAGGATGTGCCTAAACCGACAAAACAAAATTTAATGTGGTAACCAAACCCATGAGACCCAAAAAGGTGTCATGGATGCAAAATGACACTAAAAAAAGATTCCATTCATAGAAATTATCGTCGGCATCCCGTCTGAACCAGAGCAGACGTATTACGTATCCCAGGAAACGCCTCTATTCACAACCACTTTGATATCACTTTACCACCGACAGAAATCCTTTGTACAAGAAGGATTACTTCAGTTTACATAAATGCGACAAAATTTTACCTTTCTTTTGGCATGGTAATTTTATATATGGTGCCACCCTGTATATCGCCGGTGTTTTAGATGTGAATACAGCCTACCTCCGGGGGTGTATTTGTTATTTGCAATGCCGGTCTGCTCTTATTTCAATGAACGTCGAATAAGGGGGGGACGAGACATTTTTTGTCAATAAGAACCGAATTTGTCATTTCCTGTGTGTACCTATAGAAAAAATATACTCAATGAAGGTGTATAGTTGACTTCAACGAATATATTTCATTTCCCTTTGAAGAAGAAAGCGGTTCGTTTAATTTTAATTTTGTAATATGGAGGAATTATTCTACACTGTTTAATATTAAAAACCACTCTTGCGCCTGCAATAAAACACCAGCTGTAAAGGCCGTATTACAGTCGGGAATTTTTATGGCGCCAGCAATGGCAATTATAATTAAGGATTCAGGCGCAGTACACCGTTCTCCGTACTACAGTCAGAAATTTTACTGTTCTGACAATTAAAATGACACGGATTCATGCGCAGCACACTGTTCCCGATCAGCTGTCTCTCGTTACCAGAAATGGGGCAGGCGCCATTTTAATTGCCCTTGCCGGCGCAATTGGGTAGACATGGATCATTCTGTTATTTTTAACTGTTTATTATTTGTCCGAACCAGGTATGAACAGGTAATGGCCATTTAAACCCACTGGTACTTAAATTAGCAGTTTGCATTCTTTATTAAACTTATGGACTGCTAATTCAGCAACTTTTTGCACCTCCTATTTGTAAATAGCAGTAGCTACTTTAACTGGTAATCAAAACGAATAGGTTTGCACATCTCTAATTCTGGGGATATTTTAGGGATTTCGACAGTACCCACTGCTGTTCTGACCGTTGACAATGCTCCAGCTGATCGAAAACGGTTTACTGCGCATGAGTACGTGCCATTATAATTGCCGGCGCAAGAGAAAAAATTGCCGAGTCTAATACGGCCTTAATAAATCCAGCTCAGATTAGGGTAGACACTAAGAAATGGTGGATTTGGAAATACTTGGTCAATAAACAATGTATTATCATGATAATACGCAATTTCAGAAAATTAAGAACAGGCCTTCATATTTATAATCGCACTTCAACTTTATCTGGAATGTGTTTTAATCGCTCGTTATGAATTAAATAATAGTAATTCTAGAAACAATATTTTTTCTCTTTACGTTTTCTGATATATTTCAAATGTGTACTTTGCAGTTGGCATGATTTTTTACTGTAGCTCCTGTACGTGCTCATACAAACCTTAAAATATACTATATTTTTATTAAATAAATAATTTAAAATAGGATTTCTATTTCTATTGGAATTTAAAATAAAATATCCTATACTCACTTTAGTATTTTTCTGGTTTGTGTCTGTTATTTCGGCAGAAGCTTCCGGATAATTTTTTTGAAAAAATAATAAAATACCCGTATTTTATAGTCAAGATCTTCTTTTTTATTGGTGAATAAATTTCTCAACCCAATATCAAACCCGGGCGGTAATTTTTCCATAAAAATAACCCGGGTCCATAAAAATTACAGGGTCCATAAGCAATCTTGAGCCGATACAATTAACAACAGTTATTCGTTAATTGCAACGAGGACTGCGGACTGTTACGCGGCCTTTGGTGTGTGGTATCTTCATTACGAAAAGAAATGTGTAATTACGAACTTGGATAAAATATTGCATATTTTACCCATATTTGTTATTAAGTTTTTTTAAATTAGGATTTTAGTGTAACATTTGTTTGGCGGTGTTAAATGTCATGTAAAATATATTCCGTTCAAAGTTTAATAGCATTTGGTTTGTTCGATACTAAATAAAAAATATATGCACGATTTTAAAATAAAAACTCTCGGTTGCCATATGGGCATTATTGCGATAAACGCGCGGGGAGATTTTGAAAAAGATTTGCCAGCTGGGTGGATGGTTTATTTGTCTTTATAGGTTGACAGTTGGTAAACACGGGGGGATATTTTTAATTGTGCCTTGAGGGACAACACGAGACCTAATAAAAACAAAACTTGTCACGTTTTGAGAAATTATGTCGAATTAAAATTTATTTGGAAGAAAATAAATATTATTTAAGGAGATTAAATGCCAAAATAACACCAAATTAAAAATAATTCAAAAATGCGATTTTCTATTGTTTACAAACTATAATCAGCGGAAAAAATGGTACTAGTTTACAAATTTAACCAACGTTTAATTAACCCTGTATAACTATTTGGAAAAATGAATATTGTATGAATGGCAGGTAATTCTTGCCGAACACGTACGACTGTACAAGATTTGTTCTAATTATGCCACATACATGTATGTGTAGTCTCCATTCCCGTAAACGTTGAGATTCCATTAATGTTTGTCTTTTATCAATGCTTCGGTATTTAAAACCCATTTTACGCAATATTTTCCTAAGGCTTGAAAGGCTACAACAGATATTTGTTTCGTCTTTAATCAGCCGCTCTTTGAGGGAAATCAAAGCGGGTACAGTTTGTGCCTCATACATTTGGCAAATCTTTCTTCTTAATAAATCCATGTCATTTTCGTCACTGCTTCTAAATGTGCCAGAATCGCTCCGATTTTTTCTAGGATTAACAGGTTTAAGTACTATGTCTCTTACCGAAGATAAAGGAGTTTTTGTCAAAGTAGACGTCTCTGCTAAAGCATCCATCGAATTAAAATTTCTACTCAACAACGATTGATACACATTTTTAATTATTAGTTTGGCATCGGTAGATAAATGCTTTCTTTTAAAAATTATACTTGAAGATGCCCCCCTATCAGCACAATACCAAGGACGCCACATGCTACCACTAATAAGCCTAACTAAAAATTACTCGCCGGAAAACCACTAAAGATTAAAATTATTAAAAATCACTTTGTATTTATATATGCATCAGGCATAGGTATAAATTGAATTTGTATACCTGGTCCGGCTCTGCTCGAAAAGGTTTTAAAATTTGGGATTTCCTTATTTATTTTATGGTCGTAATTCTGCAAATACGATTCAATACCATTTATTACCTAAAAGAGACACACAAAGCATATTTTTGACAGCCCTCTACAACGGTTTGGTGCGTAGTGTTCTGGAGTATTGTTCAGTAATATGGAGCCCCATTTATCAAGTCCATATTGGCAGACTGGAAACGGTACAGAATAAGTTTGCAAAGTATCTACTATTCAAGCTCCGTTTCCCATATGATGGCGTTCCTTATGACACGAGGCTGCTCCTGTGTGATTTGCAATCACTAGAATATCGGAGGAGAGAAGCACTTTTGCTTTTTTTTATACAAACTGGTCAATGGTCTTATGGACTGCGAGTGGCTGCTATGTTCAATTACATTTCGTGTCCCAGTGACGATAACCAGGCATAACCAATTGTTTTTTGAGCGTAGACACAGAACAAACTATGGTAGCAGCGCTTTTGTGGAGAGGATGTTGAATAACTACAACAGACATTTCACTTATTGTGATATTTTTAGAATTAGTGGTGCAGTATTAAAGAGACATTGACAGTGTTCTTTCTTACTTCTTATTTTTGTTGGAATGTTTATATCGTTTTATGATATGTACCATTTAGGATTTTTAATTCTGTAGTGTACTATGTATGGCTAAATAAATAAATAAATAAATAAATAATATAACAAACATTTTAATCATAATCGCTAAGGCGAAAAATACAAATTACAATGTGACTTATTTAGACAACTTTTGTCAATTTCTGTCAACCTTTGTTGCTATAAAGTACTAAGAATCTAGAAGGTGCGCAACTTATAAACAATAAAAATAAGCTTAAATTCTCATTATTTTGGGTCTATAAATTTATTTATTACGTAACCCATAAACCAATCCACTATAGCTTATGTCATGTGACTCTTATAATTATTGATAATATGCTTGATGAGTAAATGGAATTATCTGGTGAACTTGACATTGAATGAATGCTTTAGTGAACCCAAATAATAGAAAATTGTATTAAATAAAAGTGTGTTATCACATGTTTATAATGTAGAGTCTACATTGTAGACCATAATTTTGCAACATTAATAAAATTTAGTTTGTGTCAATAATTGTAAAACAATTTTCGGGGAAATTTTTCCCAGTAATAACACAACAATTTCGGTTTTGTTTTGTCTTTAAACTGTAGATTGCATTATTTCATCAATATATTAATTTTAAGTTGCAATGAAATATAAACTGCTGGCCATTTGCTTTCGAGCAGAAAAATTTCTCCTAAATTTAAAAGTTAATATTTTCTGAACCAGATATGACTTCGATCTCCGGTTTTTAATGGTTGATAGATTAGTCCCTTAGGAAACAATTGCCAAAGTTGTATTGTCTTAAACTGTCCGAAAGTTTATATACAGGGTGTTAAAGAGGACGATGTTTTTTGCTCCAATTTCAATAGCATGTAACTTTCACAATAATATTTTTAAATTGTATCACTGTACGTCAATTGAATCACTGGTTCATAGCAAAGAAAGTGATCTGTCAAATTTTTGATATCTGCTATATTTTAAGAGGTGCCGATTTTTTTTGAAAAACTGCTTTTTTTTCAACTTTTTGTTAGCTAGATCCCACTGTGCTTTGTAACGTGCAAACTTTGCAAGTGAATATTATACCTTATGAAAAGCTAAAATATATCTAGGGCATTTATCAACCTGTTAGTCCTCAGTATGCCACGGCGATGTCAAGAGGTCGTTAATGTACGAGGAGGGCCTACAAGGTATTAATCCCATCATAATCAAACTAGCGTTATTTAATATTAAAGTGCCTTTCAATGTAAGTTTAATTTTAGGAATAGTGTCGTGTTAGACAGTTAGAAATTAATAAATAAATTTTTTCAAACAATTAAATAAAAAAAATATATTTTTTAAAATTTTGTAGACACTGTATAATATACCTGCAGCGCGATATGAAAAACTAAAAATAAGGAAAAACTTGCCTAATCTAGGGGCGAGTACTTTCCAATACAAAAAAATTGTGAGATACTCATAAAGCATAGACATATAAGTGATTATAAGTACGCCACTGCACATCACAACATTTAGGTACAATTGTTGTTATTGAACAGAAACAAGCTTTTCATAAGGTATAATAATCACTTGCAAAGTTTGCACGATACAACGCACAGTGGAATCTAGCTAACAAAAAGTTGAAAAAAAGCAAAGTTTTTCAAAAAAATCGGTATCTCTTAAAATATAGCAGATATCAAAAATTTGACAGATTACTTTCTTTGCTATGAACCAGTGATTCAATTGACGTACAGTGATAAAATTTAAAAATATTATTGTGAAAGTTACATGCTATTGAATTTAGAGCAAAAATCATCGTCCTCTTTAACACCCTGTATATAAAATTTTCTGACAGTTTAAGACAATCCAACTTTGGCAATTGTTTCCTAAGGGACTAATCTATCAACCATTAAAAACCGGAGATCGATGTCATATCTGGTTTAGAAAATATTAACTTTTAAATTTAGGCGAAATTTTTCTTGCTCGAAAGCAAATGGCCAGCAGTTTAGATGCACCAACAATTTAGTTTTGACAAATTATTGTCTTACTTTATGGTTTTGGGACCCCCAAAACTCTTTTATCTCAATAATTAGGGAACCTTTTCGTTTGAAATTAAGTAATGTTCTTGATGAAGAAAAACTGTTTTACCTTACTTTTAGGTTACGAGACCCTGAAATTTAATAAATATGTCCCTTCTATACAAAATGTACAAATTGACAAAATTATACTTAATTGCCAATAATATCTTTCTTCCTGCTCTATGAAACATTTTGATTATGTGAAAAATATTTTATTTGTCAAATTATAACAAAACTAAATATAGCACCGTCGGTTATAGGAATTTAATTAACCCGGTGCCGAAAGCATAAATATACCTTCCATCAATTATATTTTTTGTGATAGTTTAGTGGAAAGTGTAAGGTTGGTGCCAACTTAAAAATAATTATCATGATAATGTTTATTTTTCTTCGACTTTTAGCTTTGGTCGGTAAGTAAGTTAATCGTCACAGTAAGTGCCAGACTGTCTGCGTGTGTTTTTCTAATTTCAATAACTTATTACTAACAGATGGAAAAGCGATATGAAATACCTACGAAATCCGTTACCGTAGTGTGGTACACAGGAACTAGTCGGTAGAGCTTTAAATATAGAGCATGGTCGTAAAAAAATAATTTCCGGACTCAGTTTGAAGTTTTTTTAGTTAACTCAATAATAAAAGCAAGAAACTAAATCTTGACAAATTTGCCCAAATTTCGTTTCCTGCTTTCGTCAATTTTTTTTATTTAAAAATTTTTAACTCTAGTTTGCTCGCTTGGTCCCTTCTAGAATAAATCGAATTGACCAAAGGATAAAATGGTGAATGAAGGAAAACTGCACGTTAGAATAGTCTGGCTCTTGGTGACGCCACATTTAATTAATATATACATAATCTATACATTTTGGGATAGAAAAATTAAATTCCTAGTCATGGTACGTATAGACATACAGTTGCACCGGTGAAAGAATGAATGTCCGTGAAAACTTTACAGTAATATCAAAAATCTGTTATTTTTAATTTTCATCAGTTAATGAAGAGGGACAACGTTTTCCTTCGGAAACGAAATACAATTCCATTGTAAGTAGGGTTAAATATTATATATTTAGTTATAAAAGATTGTAATTTGTCTGAACAAACTGCAACGACTAGTGCTGGGAACCGGGAGTGTCTTATAATGTCCCATCGGTAAGGACACATAATATTTCATCTCTAAGAGCTTTCATAATCGTAATAATATTCATAAACGTGAAATTATTTTTCTAGGTGATACGTGTATCTCTTTCAAGGGTAACGACACATTTTTTTCGCATGTTCTCTAAGCAATTGGTTATTTTGTCAAGAAATATTATCTATTAAACAATAAATGTGGCTCAATTTGACTTGATCTAATGAAATAAAATTTAAAATACTTATGATGCATCAACTACTGTTTTAAAATTTATTTTTTGGCTTAATGCAATAAAGACGTTTTTTATTTACGGCCTTCAAAATGTTAATCACTTACATTAGCTGCTGACGTGGTTCTGTCTCTATGCAATCTTGATTTGAATCATACTATTATAGGTGATGACGCACGTTGATTCTTTACCTGGTTCAACTGTACATTATATTGAGCTCCTTCTCAATTTTTATCAGGGTACATAACTAAATTAAAACTTTTTTTAATTTTTTAGGGTTTTCGTATGCACAAACACGAACGTTTAGTTGTGTGCAACAAAGTTTATGCAGAGATAATGTAATAGATCCCAGAATCGGTGTGGCTGACGTCGCTGTAAGTACATTTTTTTAGGGATATGAAATGAATATATAGCAATTTTCCGACACTCGGCGTTCACAGCAGGCTTCACTAACATTGTACTGAATAAATCGGTTAAAACAGGCCCAACCTTAAAAAACGGCATAGCCACATTTTTTTTTAGAAATTTAATATTTGTGTTGTCATTAATATAACCAACTTTCACAACAATCCCCCCAGTTAAAATATATATTTGCTACATGAATTAATAATAAAGATATTAAAATAAAAGTTCACCCCCAAAAACTTGGGTGAAGACCCTTATACAATCAGACCAAATGTGTGTATTTTATGCCCAATTTTCACTAAAATTACTAAAGCCTAACTAACTAAACCTTTCAAACGAAGCATCTGCAGACCCACGTCGATAGGAACTATTGGTATTTTTTTTTTGGTAAGGAATCACCACCAGAGCGACGTCACATGTTTCTTGAAACATCCTGTATAATTTAATACAACATTTTTTTTAGACAAATATACAAACTCCAACAACTTGCGTGCCGCCGTACGTACAATGTACGAACGTAGTTTGCGGGACGCCTTCAGTACCAGTCGGAACTCAAAATGGTTTCTCCACTCAAAACTCGTTGCCATGGCAGGCTTATTTGCGCAACGACAACCCCGTATTGTATGCGGGTGGAGGAGTTCTTATAGACCAGTACCATGTGTTAACTGCCGCCCATAAGATCTCGAATATGTAAGTTTTATTTTATGATTAATCACTCGAACACTAGTACTATAGAAAACCCCATTTGTAAGGCATTCTGGGAGTGGTGCGTGTGCGATTATAGTGACTCGCATTGGTTTTGAATCGTTGGAGGTTATATTCCTTGGGAAACGCGACCTATGGAAGGTCGTTCCATAAGGATGACTTCAGATGAAGGAATTTTTAAACAATGAAGTTCTAATCTGAACCATCTATTGATGAGCATCAGTGGTTTGTCGTCGCTCTAGGTGGAATTAAGCGGGCAATGTCAGTCCAACATTTGCTATGGAAATATTTGTAAAAGATAGTCAAATCATCAACCTGTCGCCGAGGTTCTAGGCTGTCCATGTTCTTGGTCAGCTTGTGGTCTCTGATCAGACGAATGGTTCTAATTTCGATGGAATCCAGTATCCAGGGGCCGGCAACCTGCGGCTCTTTCGATGTCACGTTGTGTCTCTTTCGATATCAAATTGCGGCCGTTAGTGGCTCTTTAAAAACTGAGAAATTGTGTAAATTATAACTTTTGGCTCTTCCGTAGCCGAAGAGTATGCTTGGGTGCAGAGTTCCAGCCATGAGAGCAGTATTCCAGTGATGGTCGAATCTGGACTTTGTTCGGGTTCGGGTTGGTGTTAACAGTTGTTGACGTGTAAACAACTTTTTAATCTGGAGAAGTACACCAAGTTTCTGCGTAGCTGTCTTATAAAGATGGACATTATAGTGAGTGTTCCCTTTTCGTGACACCTCATGAGATAACATAGGCGGGGGCCAGTGGTATTGTCATATGTTTTAAGTTCCGTTTGTCGCGGGTTTACATCCCGTTGAACTAAGAAACATTTCGGACTCCTCTATACTAAAATGGTGTCCTCAGGTTATGTTGACAAATATGTTTTAGATCGACCAGTATGAGTGTTATAATGGGCGTATATAACGGACAAAATGCACAAGAGGCCGGGCGACAAGTATCCAAAGTATCCAGAGCTATAATACACAGTGCATATAATCAACAATTTCTAAAAAACGATGTGGCCATTTTGAGATTGACCACTCCCATGAATTTGGGAGGCAGTGTTATGACTCTATGCTTACCTCCTGCTGGAAAAAATTATCTTACTAATCCGTAAGTAACGTTGGTGTTTTGAAATTAGATAAAGAAAACATTTCAATTATTGTATTATAATACATTGAAAAGTGTCCAAGTCTAAAGCCAAATTTTATAATAGCCGGTTTCTTTGCACATGAACGTATTTACTTCTTATTAAATCAAAATTACAATTTGACTTCTAGCGCTACAAGATGTGTAGTAGCTGGTTGGGGCCAAACGGGGTTTAGTGCCTATGACGCGCCCAATATATTAAAGCAAGCCTATGTACCCATCGTATCAGCCGCGACTTGCACCCAATCCTACAACGGTGTAATAGGCGCCGCCTATACAACCCAGTATCTGGATACTACCACTGAGATCTGTGCTGGTGGTGAAGCACAACTTGATGCTTGCACAGTAAGTTATCGATTATATTAGGTATCCGATAGTTTTGTGTACAGTAGTTACAATTACAAAAGTAAACTGTGTGGTTACCGCGTACCACTTGGACTATCTCACTTACGCGTGTTTAAAGTTCCTCCTCAACCAAATACTACAAATCTTGTGGCTGTAGAAGATATAATCTTCTCTTTTTTATAGAGCGTGTGCCAAAAATGGTGTCAACATATGGGAAACTTATTTTTGGACAAAAATAATTATTCAAAAAAAGTTTTGCTTACCCTAAAAACTAACAATCTTCAAAATAGTCACAAATATAGCGTACCGAGTGGTAAAAAATTAAGAAAATGTGCTAAAATGCTAAGTGCAAAGTAACAATAATTTACATGGTACAAGAGAAAATTTGTTAGAAAAAAGTTGTTAGGTATCAAATATTTAAAATAACAGCCATTTACGAAAAAAATATTTCCATCAATTTTTTATTGCCCAAGATATGGAAAAGATAGTGTTAAAGAAAATGTTTTTCAACGCATTTAACGATGTTTTTTTCTAATTGCTTGTACAGCGTTTTTAGTTTCATATCCTTGTATTTCGTTGCAGTGTAATTCTATTTTTAATGCATTGATAGTTGTATAATAAGCACAAATTCGACTTTTTCTTGGCAATAAGTCGCGTTTTTAAAGAATTAAGTTTTAATAATCGCATTGACGTTTATTTTGACACATTTTTGTTTCGTAGGCGACTTTATCTTGAGAAATAACGTTCATAAACAGTTTTCCATATCTTCGGCAAAAAAAATACATGAAAATATTTTTTCTATCTTTTATATTTTGACATTAAATTTGTTCTTCACAAGTTTTGTCTAATAAATTTTTTGTACCATGTAAATTAATCTGCATTTTAGCACGTTTTCTTCTTTTTTTGCCACTTTGTACGTTATATTTGTGATTTTTTCGGAGATAGAAGTTTTTAAGATAAGTAAAACTTTTTTTACCAAAAAAAAAAAATTACAAAAAAAAAAAGTTTTCCATATGTGGCCAATATGTTCACACATACATTTGGCTTTTTAGTGCTACCAGATGTTTAGTAGCTGGTTGGGGAAAAACTGCGTTCGCCGTAAATGACGCACCGACCGTATTAAGACAATCTTATGTCCCTATTGTCTCGGGAGTAACTTGTACTCAGTCCTACAATAGCATCATAGGCTCTGGTAATACTGCCCAGTATCTGGATACTGCCAATGAGATCTGTGCTGGTGGTGAGGCACAAATTGATGCTTGCACAGTAAGTGTATTCGTTTATTATTGAACAATGAAATCCACTGTGATTGGTTCATTGTATCCCTAATTTGGTACCGTCTGACTTTCTACATGGTGTCCTTATATCAGGCCGAAACAAGGTTAGAACTTCATATCATATTTTATGATGTTATTATTATGTGGAAAGGACCGGATTGTAATAATTATAATTAAATATAGGCACATCAGGTAGGTTAGGTTGCTTAATTTATATTTAAATATCTTTTTGTGGTAAAAGTTGTTAGTTTTTGAGGAATGGTTCAAGCATTGTCTTTTACCAAACATTCCTCAGAATAGCGTGATAGTAATGGACAATGCGAGCTATCACAGTCGCCAATTACATAAAGCTCCAAGCTCAAATAATACAAAATTGGAGATTCAGAACTACATGGCGGCGAATGATATATATTTTGAAGAAATTTATAAAAAAGTGATCTTTTAGAAGTATTAAAGACATTTTTTATAAAAAAAGTATATGTTTGTGACACATTGGCAGAAGAAATTGGACATACAGTGCTACGGCTCCCACCCTATTATTGCATTTTTAACCCCCATAGAGCATATGTGGCTCCAGTTCAAATCACTGGTTAGGTCTGAAAATATTTCTCCGACTTTAAGTTCTAGTGTTGTAGAATTAATACGAAAATGCTTTAATGATATTCCCCCAGGTAGTTGGAAAAACTCAGTCCGTCACGTAATAACTGTAGAAAATTCGTATATTAGTCTGGATCGTATAATTAATCCAATTATAATTAATTTTGATGAGGATAGCGATAGCGAAACAGAACTATCTATAGAATGACATTATAAATGTAAATAAATATGACTAGTAATATTTAAAAAAATGTTATTTCATTTGATTACATTAATATAATCATATTATTACTTGTTTTCCTTAGTCCGTCCCTTCATATTTCACTTGTTTATTGCCAAGCTCTTGTCGACACAATGGGACCGACCCAGGAAATCATTAAGTCGTATCCAAATTTCGTGAAACGTACTGTACTAATATGACCAAATATCATGTTTGATAGTTTCGAAAATATTTAGTGGAAACCATCTCCAGAGTTCCCCCTTCAGGGGGACGTAGCTCGGTAATTAGGGGACCAAGGACAAAATTTTATATGAAGTTGTAACCTTGTTTTATATACTTAAGGGCCCACTGTAAACGATATGTTCATAATATTCATTTATTTTAGCAAGATGGGGGTTCTGGACTGGTTTGCAATGATTCCCCCACGACATATAGCTTATTAGGTTTGGTGTTATGGGGCAAGGATTGTGGCCAGCCCAATCGATACGGAGTATATTTGAATGTACCCTCGTATCTGCAATGGATCCAAACTATAGTAGCGTGTTTGAATCAAAATGCGGCTGCTTGTGCTGGTGGTAACGTAAAAACTTTTACTTAAAGAAGTGTGTGGTGATTCCTTTGCCATTTCATTTTTTGTTGGCTCTTCAGTGATATCATTTACTTAAGAATATATACCCTTTTTCTTATTTGTGAAGAAGAAGGTCACTGTATTCTTAACTTGAATGATATATATTTTACTTATATTGTTAATAAAATATATTATCGTATGGTGTGTTTTTTTTTCAATTCAACTTGAGTTCTCTTGTTGGTACCGTTTTGAAAATAATTCGTTTATGATGTCGCTTTATTTAAATGGGTGTTTCTATTTGTGTTTCATAATGGCTACATTATGAAATGCAAAAAATTGAATAACCTGCCACTTTATGAAACTGAAATTTTATTTTTTTTATGTTGGCAACAAGTAGGGTTCGAATTTTACGCTTACTTTGATTTCGTTGAAATTAGTTTTCTTGGCATTATGGATTCGACAAAAATTTTTTATAGAAAACTTTAAAATACTAACCTTTGCAAGGTGCAAATAGATAATTTTGACTAGATATTTATCTGAAATACCTACACTCGGAAATATATAACATGCTGACGGTGTCCGTCAACTAATTTCTAGTCACAACTATAAAACAACATAACCTAAAAATAATAGAAATATCTTCCAGTTTATGCTCTATTTCGAAAGTTTTATTCAATAAAGTGTTACTATTTTTTATTTTTAATTCAATATAGTATTATACATAAAATATTTATAGTTACTGTAGACATTTCCTGGGCATCAATTGTTATTCCTGTCGGATTCTGTGTCGACACAATATTTTGTTCAATAGTATTATTTGTTATTTTGTTCAATATTTTGAACTTTGTTCTGCTCGCACCATAACTCAAAGTTTTGCCTATTCTTTTTAAACTTTTTCTAGATTATTTTCTGCAATTTCTCGTATTTCTGACGGAGTACAACTTTCTTCCCGACTCATTTTTATTAACTTTAATAATAGATTTATTTTTAATTATGGCGGATGGGAGGAAGCTTTGTTGTGTTCAATTGTTTCTATCAGGCATATTTGATACTTGTAACATTTTATTACATTGTAAAAGTATTGCCAACCCAAAAAAAATAAAATAATTGAAATGGAAAAAATCTACTATATTTTTTTAAGTTTTTCAGACTTTAAAGACCCAAATAGAAAAAGTATTATAAAATACACGGTTCATAAGACAATTAGAGCACTTGTACTTTAGAAAACTCCCCGCTTCGCGGGCCGTTTTCTACATTAACCGCGTGTTCTAAGATAAAGTCTTATGAAATTTGTATCTTAATATACTATTACCAAATTTGTCACCCTACGTTCTGTTACGCCACTGTGCACGGGCGGGTACAAATTGCTATGCAATTTATATATGTTAAAATCTTTCCTCATTACAATAAAACAAAGTAAAAGGGCGTTTAGTACAATGAACAATTCTTTAAAAAATACCCGAAATTAAGTCATTTAAATCTAAATGATACCGTCACAAAATTAGGCCGTAATTACACATTTTTTACTTTTAATGAGGCCTTATCTGCATTTTCGATCTGCCGGGGTGATCTAGGCGCCATTGTTTTTCGGAAGATTCATTTTTCATCAGTAATAGTAGGTTTCGCCTGTTTTATTTTGTTTTATTTAAACTGCACGTCATCGAAGATTAATAGGGAATTTTTATTACTGACAAGAGTAATGGCTTCCGTGAAATTGAAAGAACAGAGGATGTATTCGTTTGTAAATTTTTAAACGGGGCTAAGAAACAGTGGCCGATTTTAGAATTTTCAATTTATATAACGAATATTCCTTATGGTGCTAGTGAGTCAAAAATTTTTTACAGGCAATTATAATTTGCGAAATATATGTTACTTCCTGCATTAGAAAGTAATTTTAAAAGTTTTTTTTAGATTGTAGCTGCAGTATTCAAATTTGAATTTTAAAATGTATCGCCGGTCACGTATAATCTCAATAGTCAACAGTCAATAATTTCTTACTTTACCCTTTTATATTTCACGTCATTTTACTAAAGTTACTTTTATATAAAAGTATTTTATAAAAATAAAAGTCCAAAATATATAAATAATTTACACTCCTACTAAAATTTGTATTGAAAAAATAATGTTCAAAGATCAACAGTTTAGTTTCTCTAACGCAATTATTAACCAGAAGAACCGTCCCCGCAGCTGCCTGTATCGCCGGTCACGGCAGAAATTGCTTATAAATAACGTTACTACAGGTTGACCTAATAGTTAGCCAATAGTTGGCCAATCTGATATATTTAGCGTTTGAGAGTAAACAAACAAATAACATAAACTTTGAGGTGTTTTTACAAAAATTTAACGAAAGGAAGAACAGAAAACTTCAATTATATTAAAGGTATTTGCCTACGTTGCGTTTTTTGGTTTTGTTTAAGTTTTATTTTTTGTAATTATATAGGTAGTTAATTCAATGTTGAAATCAACGATGTTTTTTTTTCTCTCGATCTTACGTGATCTGATCACAAAAATTATTTTCAAGTTTGCCCCCTCTAAAACTTTGACTGCCCATTCTAAAATCTAATCCTGTCTACGGGCCTGCCTAGTAGTCTCAATTAAGGCTACACATACTAATTTCAGTCTAAAAAAGTTTAAGAAATAGCTTGTATTAGCTGTTATCCACAAATTTGTGCATGAAAATGTTACCGGAGATAAATTGATGTGACGGTTTGTTATCCGAAGCCTATATACAATATTTTTTTTATTAACCATTTATAAACCACCAATGAAAAATATATTTTGCGGAGCAAATTTCGTTTACACCTTAGGTAGATTAAAAATATGACTAATTTTCTTAGTATTTTAACATTTTATAAGGAACATTCCAAAACTTTAAGCCAATATAAGACAGTGCTGTTATAAATAATAGGAAAATGGTTATAGTGACTGATTAAAATAAGTCAGTTCCAAATATTGGCGTTATATGATTCAGAAGAGTAAAATTAGCCATGTGACGGGCGTTAAATATTAAAAAAATCGATGCTATAGAGATAGACCAATATCTTTGTGACGATGATCTTTTGCGCGGACATATATAATTCCTCTAATTAGATACCATAAGAAACCTATTAAAAATTAACAGGTGTTTTTGAGATTATTTATTTTTAAAATCCGTTTTACTGAAAGTTGCCTGTAAAATTTTTTTGACCCTAGTGTCACTCTTAACACTGTCTGCTGTGCTTAATTACCTACAGTTGGACCGGAGGAAGAATGAATGTCTGTCATTACAGTAATGCTATTTTTAATGTATTTTTGCTTTGTCAGTTAAATGATTAGTTTATTATAATAACGTATTTCATCAGTCAAATTATATCTATTACATTGTTTGTTCTTAATAGTTGCATTTCTTGTTTCGTGGGGATAGTTTGCGTTAAATATTATTTCGGCTCAAACATATTCTGGTTTCCGGTGGAATGGGTTCTTCCCCTTGTTACCATTTATTATTTTGTCTATAAAAAAAACTAACGCTGCCGTTATAAATCTGCCATCATTTTCTTCCATATTTGCCATTTAAGCTTTCTATGGTGGTATCTATCCAGTTGCTATAATATGAAACGCTGACGTAGACACCATAGACCCCTGGTTGTCCACAGTTTTTGCCCCATATTACTAGTCCCGCTACGTTTAGTTTTCCTGCTGAATCTGGGCAGACTAATGGAGAACCACCATCTTGCTAGAATTAAAATAGACATTTAGCTTCGATTGCCAACCCTTAAATATTCTTTGCGAGTTTCCAATAAGATTTTAGTGTGGTGCTATTATATCCAGTGTTTCAATTTTTTCGGTAACTTTTAGCTAATATTGTTCAAGAACCAGTCTTGACTTACCGTACATGCATCTTTCATCGCTTCCCCACCCGCACATATCTCTCCGACTTGGTCCAAATACACATCCACATAGCCCCCCAACAAGCTCGGTCTCGCAAAAGATTCTCGGCAGTCCTCAGGGCTGACTACTGTCAAAGAGACTTGTTTTTGGGGTACCGTCGGAGCATCGTAGGTTGTGAAAGACGATTGGCCCCAGCCGGCTATGATACATCTACAAGAATACATATCGGACGTACACAAATATCGATTCAAAGTTTCAAATTATAGGTTAATGAAAAAAAATTAACTAACATTCTCTAAAATGATTCAGATTTCAGATGTTGACTTTTACGAGGTTTCGGAATGTAAACCATTCTGCTCTAAAAGGTTGAATGTTTTCTATCAGTTAATTTTGAATATTCGATAATTAATTGGGATAGGTATTTTGACAATTAAAAATAGTGTTTTTGAAAATTTGTAATTTGAAGATAGTCATCATACTTGTATTATAATGTTACTTACGTAGTGCCTGTGAACGACATGCCATACTGAGACACGCAAATCTTGTTTATATTATTCTGAACTCCCAAAACTATAGGAAATTCTAAGCGCAGTATTGCAATATCATTTAGTAACGCTTCTTTATTAAACGATGGGTGTATGAGGACTTCTTTGACTGATGACATTTGGGTGTCATTTAGGTTGGTGGGATCCCACACTCCCATATAAACTAAAAGTTCTTGGGGATTTGCTCTAAAAAATATGTTACATATGGAATACAACAAATTGTAATCATAATGGATGAAAATAAACGGTATTCCAGATAGTTGAATGATTGATCGGGTTAGTTTTTGACAAACCCTACTGTTGGTGCTAGATGACGCGATGTCATGATATTGGTACCGTTCGTATACTTTGTTTTTGCTATGTGGGTTAAAAGTGCGTTTTCCTTTAATGAGATTCTGCCCTCACTGATGAACTATCGGACAACGAAACGCGTTAATATATATTTCAAAGATATATTATAATTACACATTCCCATCAACTTTATGAGCAGCTGTCAACACATGAAACGGATCTAAAAGGGCACCACTTCCGGAAAAAAGGTGGCTAGCATTCCTTAAATACGCTTGCCATGGGTGAGCTCCAATATCAGCTATTCCATCTTTCGTATTTACTGTGTCCACAAGTCGTTCCCCACATTGGGTTTCTATGCCGTAGCATGGAAAAAATCCTGGTGGGCAAAAATCGTTCTGAAAACAAAGCAAACTCATACTATGTCTTTGGGTCGGTCATAACTATAACTAAATATCGGCTTTCTGCATCCAGGGATCTTTAAAACTTGGGCTATAATAGAGAGACAGTGTTCAATTTCAATTTATTTACAACATTCTTTGAGAATTCCATGAAGCTAAATAGCAACAGAACAATATGAAACACGGACATGCATTTTTGAAAACGAGGACCTGGTGTACACGGAATTCATATCACAGACATGCAGCGTTGCAGGTGGTCATGCAAACATACCTAAAGGTGCATTGAAGATACGTTGATTTCGAAGTTTAACGCTTTTGAATTATTCCTATCAATCCGTCTTTCTATAGATATTAAAATTCAGAGATATAACGAACAAACGCCAATTTAAAAAAAAGTATAACCTACTAGTGATTGGCGAAGACTTACTGGGGTGACGATTCTTGGGTCTATGGAATTTTGCCCGCCGAAACCAACTGTCGGACAGGGTGTTCCGTTCCGGAGGCAAATGTATGTGTCACCTGTAGGAGTGACATCGGTAATTCCGGTAATTCCAACAGCATAACCTAAAAAATATTGTAATAAAACCAAGGATCAGCGAAATAAATGTAAATGCATAAGCTCTAGAGTGCTTTATCGCTTTATTTAATTCTTAAAATAACTTAATTGTAATGTAACTGTTACTTACCTACGAAATAAGTTACGGCCATCATACCCAAAATAAAATAATATAAATACATTCTATCGTACAGGTTTACTGCCAGAAATTTACATTTAAACTGATTGAAAATGATGTCAATATTTCAATCATGGTATTCCGGGAACAAATCTATGAAAATCAAAATCATGTCGATTTATTTTTGCACGCGATTTTAAAATCGTTTGACATTGATTTAATTGAATTTAATTGTATTTTCCTATAAAACAGGCAAAACGGAAAATGTATTATTTAAATGGAAACTATTTTGCAATTTGTTTTGTAAGGTCGACGGAGTGGTGCTGGGGGTCGAGTGGGCGGTGTACAGCACAACAACGGTACAGTTGAAAATTGTAAATGTTATTATAAAATTAATAAATATTTTAAAACTTTTCTGTTCAGATGTTAGCTACACTACTCCAATTAATTAGCGGATATTCAGAAATGTACGTCCAAATGAATAAGCAATCATAGAGTTTTAGGCAGAGTAGTTGACTTCCAAAATTTTTTTATTTTACATATTAGCTTACACAAAAATTGCATTTAAGTTTTTTTTCAACTAAACTAAGTAGATATATATCGGGCTTTACC
This sequence comes from Barypeithes pellucidus, assembly GCA_963991005.1. Lineage (NCBI taxonomy): Eukaryota > Metazoa > Arthropoda > Insecta > Coleoptera > Curculionidae > Barypeithes > Barypeithes pellucidus. Next base: position 3,478,274 of record OZ022559.1, read on the forward strand.
ACTCGAGGAAACAATTAAAAAATTATAATTGCTTCTAAATAATTGTATATTTTATCAATTTTTGCTTCTGCTAAATTAAAAATGAAAATCATTTTAGCAAATAAACTTTATAATACAGAGTGCTAAGCAAATAATTGGTTTATTTTTGATTTATTTTGAAATATGTGTTCACAGAACTACTCGTGTGAGTTTAGCGTTTTTGCAGGAAATGTCCAATATCTAGTTTAACAATCATAAATAATTAGATATCAATCAGTATCGTAGAACGATTTCTAGTAGGTCTTTTTAATAATAATAATAATATTATTGTGGTCAGGTTACACTTGAATTTCCGACTTAATGAGGTTTGTTTAAAAACGGCAATAAAAATCCCTGGATAAGAAATCAATTTACACAATTTTAAATACGATGTCGGCAAACAAATTGTTCGTTCGGGTCGTTCCGGTCGATGCGGTGGAGAAACAAGAAAGGGAATTACAAACACTTTCGTTCGTCGGTTTTTTGCGCCTAAGGAGGTTACCAGCCCGGTTTTTAACCGGGGTATATTAACATGTATCGTCTGCTGAATTAATTAATCTTAGTTTTAAATACACTCGCCGATATACAGGGTGGCCAAATAGTCGGAGGAAGTAAAATTACTTGAAAGTCGATTTCGGAACTCTAAAATTGTTGATATTTGTGTAGATATCTTTACTCTACCCGATCCGGCCGATAGTATTTCATTTGTTTCTAGATCACAGTCATATTTTCTAAGAGGACGTGCTAGAATAGCTTTAAAAAACTACGTATTTTTAAATACAAGAATCCATAATTCAAAAATATACCGGGGTTGAGTTGAACATAGGAAATTACATGTCAGTTTTAAGATGGCTGAATATTAGAATATAGAAACACTGCATTATAACTTCTTGAAGAGGCCGACGTGATACGTATTTTTATTTAGTGGGCCAATACTAAGCTATTCATTTAAATCAGTGATTCCCAAACTATTTTGTTTCATAGACCACTATCAAAATTTTGCTGGATTCGGTGGACCCCCTGCATGCTGCATGACCGTAGTTAGGGGGGGGGGGGTGCATTGTGGGGCAAACAATTTTTTAATTGATTGTGCTGTGAGTGGATGTCAAAAAAGCTAAGTTGGCCGGGAACGGGAATATTCCTACGGCACCTTACTACTCACAGCACCAGAACCAATCAATTCTCACAAATTTTATTTAGAAAACGTCCCATTCGGAGTGGTAAAAAGAAATATAGTATATTTCCTTGTGTTGTAGGCATTTATTTATATACTTATAAATTATTACGCTATTAATTATTATTGTTATAACAGTCGTAATATAATCAAAATTAATCACTAACAACGTAATGTAATTTCTACCATGATAATTACAAAAAAATATAATTTTAATGAGAGGGATGTACTTGATGGATTGACAGCAAATTATCAATATTTGGCTTGAGTTTTGTAAGGAATAACCGCAAATCTCCCCGTTCTGTGATATTCAATCTGCTTCTTTTTTTTTGTTAATAAGTTTGTAACGGCACTAAAACTTTTCTCGACGAGATATGAGGATGGAAACGCTATCAGAAGCTTTTGCACAATTCCCCACAGTCCAGGATATTTTTCGGGTATTTCTGCCTGCAGCCAAAATTTTTGATACCCTCTTTTAAATATCACTTTCAGCTCCTCATTAGTGCTGAGCTCCAGTAGCTCCTCTTGTAATATCACATTCTCCACTTCCATTTCTTCAAATGGATTTATGATCCATGGTGGTATTTCCATTGACAGAATATCTTCAAAACTGATTTTAAAATCATCATGCAGGGCAATCAAATGTTGCACATATGTCTGAATATCTTCATCAAGGCATTCTACCTGCGACAAGTTTGAAAACTGAGAAAATTCGCTCCGACCAATATTTTCCTTCATAAATTTTAATTTACCAAGAAAAGCTGAAATTACACTCTTTGTTTTTATTAAATTGAGGCTATCCCCTTGTAATTGTAAGTTGAGGTCATTAAATTTTTTGAATAAATCTGTCAAATACGCGATGTTTGCTTTAAAATTGATCAAGTGGGGAAGAATATCCGAATGTCCGCAAACATACTCGAGTGGGGTATCAAATGAAAATCACGAGCACATTACAAAATTATTTATAGTTATGTACCTACCTTTAAAAAGCGTGAAATAAAAAACTAAATAAAATAAAGTAGGTACTTACTTTTCTGACACTGGCAATCACTAATATCGATTCACTTTACTTTTGTTTTCGAAAGTCTGGAAACAAATTTAGTCACTGGCCAACACTAATATCGATTCACTTTTCTTTATGAAATTCCAGAAACAAATGAGTAACGTTTATCCTTGACATTCGTATTTATATTGGTGAAGAATCAACACGTTCATGCAAGATTGTAAGCACATACACCGCAAGTCGTATTAATTTTCACGTCTGAACAAGAGTTGCGGACAGGACGGCGGCCGGCGCGGCGCGGTAACGACAAGTCTCCACGATGAAATATGCAAGTTTTTACAAGTAACAGTCGCTGAGCTTCTTAAAATATTATCTGCCTATATTGATAGGAGAAGTCAAGTCAACATTTTAGTTCTTCACTATTGAAACCAAATTAATTTTTATGCACCCCCGCTTACGATTGTGGACCATCATTTTTTGTCACGCCTAACGTAGACCCCCGTCGAGTCTCCCGTGGACCCCTGGGGGTCCACCTGGACCACTTTGGGAAACACTGATTTAAATGGATGTCAAAACTCTCATAGTTCAGGTAATACAGCAAATACCAGCAAGAAATTCCGTTTTTCGTCACTATTTGCAGCCCTTCTTCAGTAACTTCTTTGATCCGGCTCTGAACTGGGCATAATACCGACCAAAAATACCGGATATGAACAAGTCAGTTTATTAAAAGATGTATTTACAAGTGTGTTGTTATATTGTACAGATTTTTTTGTTCGTCGGTATTGTTTTCCTTGTCCTTAATGGTTCAAGAGGCAGAACGCGGCGCGGAGAACTTGTAAATTTCCGAAAACAATTAAATTAGATAAATTCTTTTCGGCCAGTCATTTCTGATATTCCACGGTCGGGCGGCATTCGAGCCGCAACGGCACAAAAAATCTGTTAAAGCGTTAGAACCATTTTCATTTTTCAAATACGAAACTAACTCGATCATTCATCAATTCAACACCACGCATAAAAAACTAATCCGACTCCTATTGTGCTTAAATTTGATTAGAGTTGAGAGACGAGGTATTCTACCAGTGTGGTTCGTTTATCTAGCTTTTCTCTCCAGTCGACGGTCTCCCGGTTTTGAAGTTAATACCAAGGGTATTAGATTAGTGTGTTCCCTAACAATTTAATAATTTTATTTTATTTTTTACTATACAAATGTTCAGTTTCATAAGGCGAATCGTTTGGTTAAGGAGGTTCCGCTCAAAACAAGCTCATTGATAAAGATTGTTCCATGAAAAATGGATATAACTTAATGACTGCAGTAAAAGTACCTGTGGCCATCCCATTATTTATGACCGTTTGTTATTATTATGTGGAAAGGACCGGATTGTAATAATTATAATTAAATATAGGCACATCAGGTAGGTTAGCGTGCTGAATTTATATTTAAATATCTTTTTGTGGTAAAATAGTCCAAGAATTGTCTTTTACCAAACATTCCTCAGAATAGCGTGATAGTAATGGACAATGCGAGCAATCACAGTCGCCAATTACATAAAGCTCCATGCTCAAATAATACAAAATTGGAGATTCAGAACTACATGGCGGCGAATGATATATATTTTGAAGAAGGTTATAAAAAAAAGTGATCTTTTAGAAGTTTTAAAGACATTTTGTATAAAAAAAGTATATGTTTGTGACACATGAAATTGGACATACAGTGCTACGGCTCTCACCCTATTATTACATTTTTAACCCCATAGAGCATATTTGGCACCAGTTAAAATCACTGGTTAGGTCTGAAAATATTTCTCCGACTTTAAGTTCTAGTGTTGTAGAATTAATACGAAAATGCTTTAATGATATTTCCCCAGGTAGTTGGAAAAATTCAGTCCGTCACGTAATAAACTGTAGAAAATTCGTATATTAGTCTGGATCGTATAATTAATCCAATTATAATTAATTTTGATGAGGATAGCGATAGCGAAACAGAACTATCTATAGAATGACATTATAAATGTAAATAAATATGACTAGTAATATTTAAAAAAAATGTTATTTCATTTGATTACATTAATATAATCATATCATCGCTTGTTTTCCTTAGTCCGTCCCTTCATACTTCACTTGTTTATTGCCAAGCTCTTGTCGACACAATGGGACCGACCCAGGAAATCATTAAGTCGTATCCAAATTTCGTGAAACGTACTCTACCTAAATGTAATATCAAAAGTTATTTGCAAAACTAATAGGAGTGAGTATCAGCCAGCTGTTTTGGCTCCTTAATGCCAAGTAAAATCTGAACTGAAGTAACAAAAGAAAAAAATAGCGGCCATTTTGTTTCGGGTATGAATAGGGACACAATATTCTGGGATCGTAAAGTACTCGATACGACCTATAAAATGATGTATCGCAAGATCCCCGCATTTTAAATTTGAACGTCATGAAATATGCAAGAAAGTGTAGCTTTCTGATTCCCACTATACTATGCCAAGTTTTATTTATTTGTCTAAGACGGTAAATGAAATATAAAAATTTTTCTATTTCGGTTTCATATGAAAGTTTTTTCGATACCGTTTTCAGTATCGTAATAAGCCTGTTTCGATACCGTTTTTTTTTCCTTTTAAACGGTTGGTGGTACTGCCGTGTATGTTTGGTTGTATAATAAACAATTCGTAAACTAACCTCACAATCACAAGTTTAGATCAACACGTAATATATTCTGTTACAAAGATATCAATTTAAAGCTAATAAAACACTGTACACTAATTATACTTATTTATTATTAAAAGTGCAGTTGTTATAAACATTTATTGTGACCGTAATTGTGTCTGCAGCGTTAATTTTAAAATCGGGCATAGTTTGTGTGTTTGAAATGTTTTGTTCAGGATTAATCCTTATTTGCGGATCCAATAATCCACTTTTATTAAGAACTGGTTGTAAAAAATTAATGTATAGGTAGGTACTGTACAATTTTTTTACCTTTAAACCTAAGTAAATGCTATTTTCAGCCTCAGTTATAAACTTATTGATATCCTCTAAATCTAAAATGGAAGATTTTTTGGGCTTGTAGCTCTCAGATTTCTTTTTTAAAAAGGCTTGAAGTCTTTCATAATTTCTTATATCTGTGTTTTCATAAGTGTTAATGCAAGCTCTTAATTTTGAGTATAAGGACCACAGAGTCGACGACTTCTTAGTATTACTTTCCTTCTCAAAATAAGCGATTTTTTCACTACTTCTAGACACACCCTTCTTAGTACACCAGGTTGTGAAGGTCTTGTAGTCTTTTTCGTATACTTTCTTGGACTTTTTTGGTAAAAGTTGTGTCCAATGTATTATTTGCAATTTCCCTTAACTTAACTCAGGCGGAGTTAAATTAATAATGTCTTCTTGATCCATTATTGATTAATTTTAAGAAAGCTTTCAATATTCGCGACAAAATAGCGGACACGTATAATTTATCAAAGCTCACTTGATAAATAATTTGACTATTGCCAACATAAAATTTAAACATACAAATTTACAAAAGTTTTATGGCATTTATTAGTTTTAATTATGTGTTTTTTTAATTAAAAAATACACAAAATAGAAAAAGTAGTATAAAGTACATGTTTTATAAAGCTATTATAGCACTTGTCCACTTAGAAAACTCGTTTCCTAACATGGACGCGTGCTAAAATATCATGCTTTATAAGACTTGTACTTTAATATACTATTGAAAACGACGTCATTTCGTTTTTGGTGCGAATAGAGAAGTAATGTTATGGCAACTTAAAGTACTTGATGGTACCTTCAAAATAACCTCTGTTCCTATTTAATTTTCTTTACCGAGTTGACGGCCATCTGCTATTTTGACAGTTAGAACTGTCATTCTTACGTCAAAAGGCATATACCACACCCAAATTTTGTAAAAAAAAAATTGCGTGTAAAAAGTTAGCTGGGGGGGGGGGGGGGGGTTGTTCGTTCATTAAAGAACCGCATATATGTATAATTAAAATATTTGCTTTTATATCCCATTAACACATACCAAAATTGAAAATAATATCTAAGGTTCTTTCGTAGATAAATGTCAACACCCTGTATCAACAAATTTAAGCCGTTGTTGACTTATGTTCACATTCATTAAGGAACACCCTGTATACATAATAATTTTTTATTTCGTATTTTTTTTAATGGTTCCAACACCATATGACCCGAGGCCGGCATCGTCCAAGGCCTTCGCGGGCAAAGAGGCCGCGAACGAAAATCGCTGCGTCAAGGCCGTTTCGGTGGGATCGGCGCGTCGCGCCGGTCAGTACACGATTAGGGCGGCCCGTGAAAATATTTACAATCGTCGGCCGCTGTAATCATGCCCGTTACTCAAACTGATTAATGATCTTCAATATTAGTCCATTGATTTATGTCGCGTTTGCTATGGATGTATACAGGGCGTCTTCGCAAGGTAAATTTAAAAAATATACAGTGTCAGTTCTCTGTCACGCTCTTTTATTCCAGATTTCTTCGTTCTATTGAAGAATGCATGGGGCACTGTACCAGTATATTTTTTCTTGATGATCAAACGCAAGCCCTATAGGAAAAATCCTTTTTTCGAATAAAGCGATTCACGTTGGGTTTGAATCGTTGGAATATGGATGGGCGGCAGTGGTTCGTCGTGTATTTCTGCCATTCGTCGGTCTATATGGAATTAAGCGGGTTTGTTCGGGTTTGTTCGATCTTCGATGTTCCAGGCTGTCGAGGTTCTTGGTTAGCTCGTGGTTTCCGATCACAGGAATGGCTTTCCTGTCGATGGAATCCTGTAGCCGAAGAGTATACTTGGGTGCAGCGCTCCAGAATGAAAGCAGTACTCTAGTGATGGTCGAATCTGGGCTCTCTAGAGTGTCAAAAGTTGTTGAGGTGTACTATACAACTTTTGGTCCGGAAAAGTACACCAAGTGAAGCTGCCTCGGCCATTGGCTTTTTAGAGAAAACTGCTGCTTGGGTTTCTTAGCATTAAACTCGAGTTGGTTGCTGTCACTTCCACACAAAATTTCAAGTTCAAAAAGTTACAAGAATATTCATACAAACTGTACAAATAAATAAATATATTTTGGTGGAGTACTTACATGTACTTACTTTCATAAACTTGTTTATGTCCATGTATATTTTAAAATAACCAAAAATTCCACTTGAATTTATATCCCATCTGATACCAGGTAATATCATAGTCACCGAAAAAGTCACTTGGTGTAAGATCAGCGTTCGGAATGAAGAGATAAATCAATTCAATGCACTAGTTGATTTGGGTTTTGTACGCCTGGACTGACTAAAACGCTGTGCTCCAAAGCTTCATACGACCTTTTTTTTAACAAAAAAAAATGTTTATTGCCATTTGATTAGGGAGAGTGATTATAAATATTTATCGCTTATAATTTCACTTAAGTTCCTTTGTTTGGTAAATTATACATTCAGTGAAACTATAAACTATTGTAATCTATGATTGTATTGATTCGTCACGGAAGGCGAAGAGCTTTTTTCCATTAGGATTAATTTATCTTCCTTTTTTTTAGTTGGAAGCAAGTTAATTTTATAGCAAAGTTGCACACCTGCCACGTAATGCAAGTCACAGTGTCGTGTTCGAAACAACTGTTACACCTCGAGTGAAATAAATGAAAAATAGCTTGTCTTTCTAAACATGGAAATAATTAATACAAAAATAAAACACTATTTATGTCGGTATTAATAAATTTTGTATGTTTTTATGATCAAACACAAGCACTATAGGAAAAATCCTTTAGGGCACTCTGGTAGTGCTGCTGGTGGTAAAATTATATTCGTTGGTAAAAACGACCTTGGGAAGGTCGTTCCATAAGGATGAAGTCATCCAGATGAAAGAATTCTTAAATAGTGAAGTTCGAGGAGTACTAAGCTTAACCACATATGGATGGGCGGTATTTCTGCTATTCGCCGCTCTGGGCGGAATTAAGAGGGCCGAGCACTTTCCATGAAAATATCTGTAAAAGAGAGTCAAATCCTCAACCTGTCTTCGATGTTCTAGGCTATCGAGGTTCTTCGTCAGTCGAGGTTCTTCGTCAGAGTATATTTGGGCAGTACTTTAGTGACGGTCGAATCTGGGCTTTGTATAGTGTCAAAAGTTGTTGAGGTGTGTACAACTTTCTGGTTCGGAAGAGTACACCAAGTTTCTGAGAAGCTATCTTGGCGATTGCCACAACATGGTTATGCCAAGACATATTTCCTCCCAGATTCACGCCCAGCAAATTAATAGATGAAGCCAGTGGGATTGCGTGTCCGGCCATGACTATTTCCGGTTCTGTGATGTTAACCTTTTTAGAGAAAACTGCTGCCTCGGTTTTTACTTGGTTACTGTCACCCCAAGCCAAAATTTCGTCCAGGTCTTTGTTGAGGCGTGATACTTCATGCTGTCTGCGAAGATGTGCGTCGGCAGTCGATGTTTGCGCATTCAAACAGAAAGATGAGATAAGTGTGCTATCGTCAGCAAACCTAAATATCGGATTTTTCGTTTTCACTAGAAGGTCGTTAATGTAGAGTAAGAAGAGAGTGGGAGACAATGTGAACCCTTGAGGAACACCGGCATTGATGGTGAAGGTGTCTGAGAGAGATCCGTCAATCGCCACTTGCAGAGAGCGGTCCTTAAGAAAGCTAGACAACCATGCACAAAATCGACTGGGCATACCATAGGAGCGCAGTTTACTTAGAAGCCCCTCATGCCAAACACGATCAAAAGCTTTAGAAATATCCAGTGGAACAGCCCGAGACTCCCCATGATGTTCGATTGCGTTGTTCCAATGATGGGTGACATAGGCTAGAAGATCTCCAGTTGATCTGGACTTCCGAAAACAATATTGGTGATCGCTGATAATGTTGAAGCCTTCCAGGTACTTTAGAAGATGTTGGTTAATAGCTTTCTCCATTACTTTTGATATAACTGAAAGCAATGCGACTGGTCGATAGAAGCCTTCCAGGTACTTTAGAAGATGTTGGTTAATAGCTTTCTCCATTACTTTTGATATAACTGAAAGCACTGCGACTGGTCGATAGTTGTTAGGCAGGGTTGTCTTACTTTTCTTTGGTATAGGCTGGACTCGCGCCGTCTTCCAGCATGATGGAAATATTCCTTGTTTGTAGGATAAGTTAAAAAGTCTACAAAATACGGTGTTAGTTCATCGGCGCATCTCTTGAGAACTATAACAGGAATTTCGTCTGGACACGATTTCGGCCATAATAATACGTCATTCAAGTTTTGATATTGTTAGCAAACATGCCAAACAACGTTTCTTGTTTGTCTGTATTTTCTCCTAGAGACTTTTGCGGTTCTAGAATAGAGATTGATCTAATTGAGCTCCTGTAGAATTTAAAAATAATAAATGTAAACTACTGTGTTCCTAAGAAGCTTCTAACCATCAATTTAATTTGGTCTTTGTTCTTTTGGGACGCCATATATATAATGCATTTAGAATGTGATCGAGGAATAAACAAGTACCTGGTTGTATATTCAATAAAATGTATCGTGCAGTTTTGCAATATTGGTTTTAAAACCGTTAAAAATCGGCATATAATCGAATTCGACTTAACAATGTAATTTAATTTTGTTACCGCGATGTGTGACTTTTGTAAAATTTCCATTAACATGAAAATGCAAAAACTAATTAGTTTTAATATTTTAGAATTAAATTAATTTTATTCTTGATGTTAACCTCGAGGTTCAGATTTGTCAAACAACAACAACAAACAAGATAATGTCACATTTTTCCTTCAGACAATATTTAAAAGTAAAACCAAAATCATAAAGATTTAAATCTACAGGGTGAGTCGGGAAGAGCAGACCAAACTCCAGTACAAGTGAAAATAATTTAAAAAAACTCACATATCTTTATCTTCTTAATACCTTGGATTCCCAAGATTTTGGAAGATTATAGATAGACTATAGATTGTAGATAATCCTAAATTTATATCGATAGCGGCTCGATTTTCGTTAGTTATAGCGCAATCATAAATTAACAAAGTTTCATACATTAACATGTTATAACGTTCTTTTAAAAAATGGTCAAAATTATCACCATTGACCTCTAAAAAATTTCAGCTTCGTCTACGAGGGGTGCCCTGTTGCTGCATTACTTCTAATACCTTGAATTAGTTCATTCCAAGTATCGACTTTTACTTCACGTTGTTGTTCCACGTTTCCACTATTGCGTGGTTGCATGAGAGTTTCGAATAAAGTCTATATCATCTTAGTTTTTAATGATGACACTTTACAATGTATGTCAAATATATTGGCCAACACCTGATTGAAAAGTAACTAAACCCCCGAATTCAGTTAACTGCTGAATTGATAAAAGATAGATATATTAATGTCCATATATTTACATGTACGAGACGAAGATGCATATGCGTTTCCCATCGTCTTAATCGAAAAAGCGTCAAAACGTGGAATAGGTGCAGCACGTCACATCGAAAGACGGCTAAAGATTGTTTCACGAAAAATGGATATAACTTAATGACTGCAGTAACAGTACCTGGGGCCATCCCATTATTTATGACCGTTTGTTATTATTATGCGGAAAGGACCGGATTGTAATAATTATAATTAAATATAGGCACATCAGGTAGGTTAGGTTGCTTAATTTATATTTAAATATCTTTTTGTGGTAAAATTTGTTAGTTTTTGAAGAATGGTTCGAGAATTGTCTTTTACCAAAGATTCCTCAGAACAGCGTGATAGTAATGGACAATGCGAGCTATCACAGTCGTCAATTACATAAAGCTCCAAGCTCAAATAATACAAAATTGGAGATTGAGAACTACATGGCGGCGAATGATATGTATTTTGAAGAAAGTTATAAAAAAAATGATCTTTTAGAAGTTTTAAAGACATTTTGTATAAAAAAAAGTATATGTTTGTGACACATTGGCAGAAGAAATTGGACATACAGTGCTACGGCTCCCACCCTATTATTGCATTTTTAACCCCATAGAGCATATGTGGCACCAGTTAAAATCACTGGTTAGGTCTGAAAATATTTCTCCGACTTTAAGTTCTAGTGTTGTAGAATTTATACGAAAATGCTTTAATGATATTCCACCAGGTAGTTGGAAAAATTTAGTCCGTCACGTAATAACTGTAGAAAATTCGTATATTAGTCTGGATCGTATAATTAATCCAATTATAATTAATTTTGATGAGGATAGCGATAGCGAAACAGAACTATCTATAGAATGACATTATAAATGTAAATAAATATGACTGGTAATATTTTTAAAAAATGTTATTTCATTTGATTACATTAATAGAATCATATTATTACTTGTTTTCCTTAGTCCGTCCCTTCATACTTCACTTGTTTATTGCCAAGCTCTTGTCGACACAATGGAACCGACCCAGGAAATCATTAAGTCCTATCCAAATTTTGTGAAACGTACTGTACACACTTGTCTTATGCGTTTGCACTAGCATCTCTTTCTGGTAGTTCTGCGTTCGGATCTCATCGCTTGGATCACACCTGATGTGATGGTTATATGAACCGAATATTATTAGAAATGTCATATGTCAAGTCTTAAGATGTTAAAGAGTATACTTAGTATTAACGCCGTCATAGTCAAAACTTGGCCCATTTACGATGATATGATGGATACATTTTTTTAATTAAGCAACAAAATTTCCGTCAATTAACTTTAAGTAGTTTTTGAGCTTTCTACCTTAAATTTAAATATAGCGACATAGGTACAGACGGAGCGAATAGTCACGTAAATTTTTTAAATAAATGTTTGTATTATCAGTGAAAAGTAGGTAAACCAACCTGTTAAAAAAAACTAAAGTTATTCGGATTGCGTAAATCAGCAACCTTGCCTTGTTAGCTCGACAATAAAAAATCAAATTTAAGGTACGGCTTCATAAACTATTGTTAAATCTAGTTATGATTTTATTGAGTAACGTCAACAAAAGATCAAGCTTTCAATTACACCAAAGAGGACGAGTCTGCGTTACGCCCCCAACTTTTACTTTAATTTATCAACTGACCCAGAAAATAAAGTAGGTATTACCTTTCATGATTTCGTAATATATTTTAGGATTATAAAAAAAATATTGCCTCGTGGATTAAGTCTTCCCGTTTAATTTCAACACGGTTTTTCATATTCAATTACCGTCTAATGGGATCAACCGAAACCTGCGACTTGTGACTTTTACGATATTAAAAATCAACAGTCGGAAAGACGGGTAAACCCCTAAAAAGAAGGCAACAAGCTTTGATATCATATTTTGTTTACCTTCTGAATACCGTCGAGGCATTTTGCATGATAGAAATACGAAAAGGAAATGAAACCTAACTAAATAGTACATTACGTATCAAGGGCCGAAAAGCCTCCGACGGCCCGAGATATGTACCGTATTTTTTTTTACAAGTGCTCTGAACCCTTGATGCCAAATAAATAAAGAAATTCTTCAGACAGTTTTCCTGTCTAGATGACATAAAAACACAAGTGCCCGAGTCTTTGAGGCCATATAAATAAAGAGATTCTTCAGACATTTTTCTAAAACATCTATGAAAAATTAACTGCCAATTTAAATTATATATAATCCGCTATTTATTATCGCTTGTAGTATGGCTCGGTGGGTAGAGTGTCCGCCTGGCGATGTGAGGGTCCCGGGTTCAAACCCCGCACCGACAATTCTGGCTTTATTTATTTATGAGCACATGGTGACTCGAAGCGGGCGGGAAAAAATCTGTCCCACCCGCTTCGATACTTTCCCGCCCGCTCAATTGGAAAACGCCACTTTCGGTGAAGTGAACATGCATGAAAAGAGGCACTTTCGGGACACTTGTAAAAAAAAACAAATTTCATAAATGACTTAATTCGTAACCCAGATTTTAGATTATTATTATTTTAGTTATAAAAATCAACTGTTGAACGGCCGCCATTTTGATTTTTAGAAACGATCAATGTTTATTGTGTCATAAATTTATTTCAGTCGATTTTCATTTGTAAAAATGGCATTTGGCGACTTAAGTACACACCCTCGTGAAATCAACTATACTAAAACTAAATTGTTGTATTGGTGTTTTTTTTATACATTCTTGAAAATACATTTTTTGTGTGTTCTGTAAGGAAAATAAAATAGTACATTACGTATCAAGGGCCGAAAAAAGGCTTTTACGGACGAGATGCACGAGTCCGGGTTTGTTCCGACGGCCCGAGATATATACCGTATTTTTTTTTTACAAGTGCTCCGAAGCTTTGATGCCCAATAAATAAAGAAATTCTTCAGACAGTTTTCCTGTCTACATGACATGAAAACACTCGGGCATGGAGAATGTAAATATCTATTTATTATTTTTGACAAATAGGCTCGGTGGCCTAGTGGTATAGCGTACGCCTTGCGATCTGAGAGTCGCGGGTTCAAATCCCGCACTCGGCATATCTGGTTTTATTTATTTTTTTACAAGTGCCCTAGTCTTTAAGGCCATATAAATAAAGAACTTTTCAGACATTTTTCTGAAACATCTTTGAAAAATTAACTGCCAACTTAATTTATATATAATCCGCTATTTATTATCGCTTGTAGTATGGCTCGGTGGGTAGAGTGTCCGCCTGACGATCTGAGGGTCGCGGGTTCAAATCCCGCATAGACAAATCTGGTTTTATTTATTTATGAGCACATGGTGACTCTCTTGGAAAACGCCACTTTCGGAGAAGAGAACATGCATGAAAAGGAGGAACTTTCGGGGCACATGTAAAAAAAAATTATATTTTGTCTTTATCAAGGTTTTTCCAAATAGAAAGGCATCTAGTCTGATTTTCGACACTTTCAGGAGGTATTAGAGTTGTGCCATATTCCGGTGTCTTAGTTTTTAAAATTTTGATATGGAAAATCTTCGTTTCTTAGACAACCCCTTGTATTACCATTATGCATTAACTTATCAAGGAAGTAAAAACTGATCTTGTTAGAGATTTTTACGTGATGACCAGTGGCGTAGTCAGTTTTTCTCTAAAAGGTTAGTTTTTGAGATATATACAAAAAGATTTTATGGACGCATTATATATTGTCGAAACGTCGATCTTCTGTATAAAAGGAATTTCTTATTTTATCGTACCCGCTCCAACTAAAAGTAATTTAAATATTAACTGTAACAAGAAAATTATGCAATATCTAATCTGTCGCGTTGCTACTGAACGATAAAATATGTCATATAGTTTAATTGGCTTACGCAAGAACTGCAATTGCCTTTTATATTTGGTATGAGTTATTATTTATGAATAATTTATACGCCTTTCATTATTGTCTGATTGTAGAATTATTCTGAAATAGAAATAGTTTTGTACGAAAAATATGCGATTAGAATGTGTTAAGTGCAAATTAAAAAAGTATATTTTGATTCATAGTAATTTTAGTTTTCGAGATAATCTCCCCCATCGCACTTTCACCACCTATACTATAACGACTTTATTAAATTTCCATCTTGCTGGAAGATGGCGCGAGTCCAGCCTATTCCAAAGAAAGGTAAGAGAACCCTGCCTAACAACTATCGACCAGTCGCATTGCTTTCAGTTATATCAAAAGTAATGGAGAAAGCTATTAACCAACATCTTCAGCGATCATCAATATGGTTTTCGGAAGTCCAGATCAACTGGAGATCTTCTAGCCTATGTCACCCATATTTGGAACAACGCAATCGAACATCATGGGGTCTCGATCTGTTGCACTGGATATTTCTGAAGCTTTGATCGTGTTTTACATGAGGGGCTTCTAAGTAAACTGCGATCCTATGGTATGCCCAGTCGATTCTGTGCATGGTTGTCTAGCTGCAAGTGGCGATTGACGGATTTCTCTCAGACACCTTCACCATCAATGCCGGTGTTCCTCAAGGGTCCATATTGTCTCCCACTCTCTTCTTACTCTACATTAACGACCTTCTAGTGAAAACTAAAAATCCGATATTTTATTTTCGATAGCACACTTATCTCATCTTTCTCTTTGAATGCGCAAACATCGGCTGCCGACGCACATCTTCGCAGACAGCATGAAGTATCACGCTTCAACAAAGACCTGGAAGAAATTTTGGCTTGGGGTGACAGTAACCAAGTCGAATTTAACGCTAAGAAAACCCAGGCAGCAGTTTTCTCTAAAAGGTTAACATTACAGAACCGGATATAGTCATGGACGGGCACGCAATCCCACTGGCTTCATCCGTTAATTTGCTGGGCGTCAATCTGGGAGGAAACATGTCTTGGCATAACCACGTTGTGGCAATCGCCAAGATAGCTTCTCAGAAGCTTGGGGTACTCTTCCGAACCAGAAAGTTGTACACACCTCAACAACTTTTGACACTATACAAAGCCCAGATTCGACCATCACTAGAATACTGCTCTCATGTCTGGAGCTCTGCACCCAAACATACTCTTCGGCTACTGGATTCCATCGAAAGGAGGGCTATTCGTCTGATCGGAGACCACGAGCTGACGAAGAACCTCGACAGCCTAGAACATCGAAGACAGGTTGGGGATTTGACTCTCTTTTACAGATATTTTCATGGACAGTGTTCGGCTGACCTTGCCCTCTTAATTCCGCCTAGAGCGACGAATAGCAGAAATACACGACGAACCACTGCCGCCCATCCATATGTGGTTAAGCTTAGTACTCCTCGAACTTCATTATTTAAGAATTCTTTCATCTGGAGGACCTCATCCTTATGTAACGACCTTCCCGAGGTCGTTTTTCCCAACGAATATAACCTCCAACGATTCAAAGCCAACGTGAATCGCTTTTTGCGCACACGCACCACTCACAGAGTGCCCTAAAGGATTTTTCCTATAGTGCTTGTGTTTGATCATAAAAAAAAAAGAAATTAGAAAAAAAATTATAACCACACTCTAAATGCTTATAAAAGTTTTCTCAATTTAGTTCTTGTTATAATTATCGATTTACTCGTAATATACATTCATACATCTCAGCATATAATTGTTTCTCACTTACTTCAATGTTAACTTATCGGCAATAATTTTGCTATGTAAGGTAAGGATATAGTCAACCATATCCTTGAAAGGATATTTTAGGTGATAATAAAACGGTTGTAAAAGATCATTAACGCCAAAAGCGAAAAGTAAAGGTAATTTATGAGTAAGACGGTGTCGGCACGATACTTGAACAATAAGTCAACTAGAATGTATGTTGCTTTTCGAGAAATCGGTTATTAATTTTTTTATTTAATAGTTACTTTGTCATTAGGCCTTAGGCAAAATAGGTATACGTATTTTACGAGTATTTACAATTAGTAGATATTTATTTCATTTGTTGCAAACAGTCTTGTCCAGCCCGATAATATTACTATAGACACAAGCTATTCTCTCACTGCATGGGAGGAAAAATTTACTATAAAAATAGTTAAACTAACAATTTATTGCTCTCTATGTGACTGGAATAACTTTTATTAAGAACTGTCATTAAACTATAACAAGGTTTTAATCTGTATTTTTAGTAAACATTGCAAAAATATTTAGTAAACCATTTATACAGGGTGTTATGGAAATGACGTATTATATTTAAACCGGCAATTCCTGAGATGAAAAGAAATTGAAAAAAAATAACCAAAAAATGAAACTTTACTAAAAACAATCTTTTCAAGAATTGCTTTGAGGGTAACGTATTCCTTGGCTTTATATACATATAAACAATATTCCTAATCGATAGTTTTATCCCTTGGTTGTTAGAATGGAGTCGAACCCTTTTATATGGTCTCTCCAATTCCTCTTCACTCTTTTTTCGAAGTCTTCTTAAGGTCTTATCTGAAATACCGCAAGCATCAGACGTTCGTTTTTGCACCGCCAAAACAGACACTAACGGGCCCGAGTTATCTTTTTCTAACGTAAAATAACATTCCACTTGTAATACCAAACTGCGTTCACCTGGAGATAAACACCTTCTAGGCGTTGTGTCACCTTGCTGAACATTTTCCATAACTTTGCTTTATAACTGCTTTTAAGTCACACATAATGAGAAATAAACTAAAAGCAAAAAGGCATAACTTCTTATTTAAAATAGAACATACCATCCTGTACTGGAGCAAATTTTAATTATTTCTTGAAAAATAGTGATTATTATATAGATTTCACTATAATATAATAATAATAAAACATATTATTTCATAGGAAATTTTAGAATAAAATATTTACTATAATAAATTCACTACGAAGGTCTTTTTCCATGTTCAAATTATTTTCGTCATATCATCATTATATCATTCCGTAATATGTAAAAAACAGTACTTCCCTCACGTACGACGATTGAAATGGCACTCGTCGCTAGGTTTCTAACGATAAATTGCAATTAATTTAGTGATTAAAATACTTATTATTGAATTGTATTGTATTTTATGAATACAATGACATTGCCTGATGCAGTAATAGGTTCT
This sequence comes from Barypeithes pellucidus, assembly GCA_963991005.1. NCBI lineage: Eukaryota > Metazoa > Arthropoda > Insecta > Coleoptera > Curculionidae > Barypeithes > Barypeithes pellucidus. The sequence goes on from OZ022559.1 coordinate 3,495,882, forward strand.
GAAAGAACATCTTGATAAGTGCAAAATCACTTATAGACAACAAGTAAGAACGCTCGCAATATTTCTATACCCGCCCTAAATGAGTAAAGTGAATGAAACTCTCAAAACGAGCACTAAACTTTTAATTTACTAACTTTATAATATCAGACGTCTTGCATTGGTGTCCCAACCGCGTTGGGGGTTTTAGTTAGGTACGATTTCCTCTTAACAATATGGTTCTTTTAGTCTGAATATCCTAAAAACCATAAATGTCGGTCCAGGTAAGTTCTCATTACGTCCATTTTTTTGAACGCGATTTCTTGGAATTTATTATTGAACAGAGATTTAAGCGACCTTTAAAATGGTTGACCCCCGCCTCTTATTTAATATTTTAAGGGTAACCTCTACCCCTCCATGGGGGTTAATCCACGAAGGCTTTAAATATTCTTGAATAGTATATTAAGATACAAGTTTCATCAGACATTATCTTAGAGCATGCGCTCTAATTGGGTCTTTAAAGTCTGAAAATATAGTAGATTTGATTAATATTTTCTTCTTGGGTTGGCAATACTTTTATAATTTTCATAAAATGTTACAAGTATCAAATATGCCATGATAGAAACAATTGAACACAAAAAGGCTTCTTCCCATTCGTCATAATTAAAAATAAATATATTATTGAAGTTAATAAAAATGAGTCAGGAAGAAAGTTGTACTCAGAAATACGAGAAATTGCAGAAAATAATCTAGAAAAACTTTTAAAAAGAATATGCAAAACTTTGAGTTATGGTGCGAGCAGAACAAAGTTCAAAATATTGAACAAAATAATAAATAATAGGTACTATTGAACAAAATATTGTGTCGACACAGAATCTGACAGGAATAACAATTAATGCCCAGGAAATGTGTGCAATAACTATAAATATGTAGATATAAAGTAATATGTATAATACTATAATGAATTATAGTACTTTATTGAATAAAACTTTAGAAATAGAGCATAAACTGGAAGATATTTTTATTATTTTTAGGTTATGTTGTTTTATAGTCGTGACTAGAAATTACTTGACGGACACCATCAGTATGTTATATATTCCCGAGTATAGGTATTTCAGATAAATATCTAGTAAAAATGATCTATTTGCAAGGTTAAAGGTTAGTATTTTATAGTTTTCTATAAAAAATTTCTGTCGAATCCATAATGCGTAGAAAACTAATTTCAACGAAATCGAAGTAGGCCTAAAATTCGAACCCTACTTGTTGCCAACATGAAAAAAATAAAATATCAGTTTTATAAAGTGGCAAGTTATTCATTTTTTTTGCATTTCATACCATTATAAAACTCAATTAGAAAAATATTCTTTAAAAGCGTTCTTGTTCACAACAGAATTGACTTGTCGTTCTGATTCTAAATATTATTTACACGAAATGATATTAACGGTGAGAGGTTTTCAAATTGACACATGGCAGATAAAATAGTGAACGCTTTCACTCCACAAACTGCCTCTTCGCGTTTGATGCGTTTACTGCTTCTTTTTTAGTAACCAATGAAGTAACATTATCTTCGCCTATATTTCATAAGTCTTCTTAACGTAAATATCTTTCCAGTTAATGAAAATAATTGATACCTATCGAAGCTTTTGCACAATACTATTATTACTTTATTAACAAGCACTTACATCACGGCACGGTCTTGTTAAGGAAATAAAATACTCGTATTCGCGATATTATAGGTTTCTAAAAAGCACTTGAGAGATGCTGTGCAACAAAATATTTCTTAATCAGAAATCTGATTTGGCGTGAAACGATCTCTTAATTTTTTTTTATTACAAAAAATAGTAGGGAGAGGATGCCGTTTCTTTTTGAAAAGAAAATCGTATTTTTTATAAAGTCTTTTTTTCTCGTGCCACACAAATATACGTCTCACAAGCCTGGTACACCTCAGTAAATATCTCGGAAACCGGCGGAGGGTCCTCAATAATGTGTCGACGAACGGTGGTCGACACGAGGCTTATAAATAATCTTCTGCCTCCGATAAATTTGATTTCGGAAACGGAGGCTCGTAAAACGTTCGATCGCATATACAAGGTAACACAAAACATTAAACGATAATTTTATTTTGAAGATTTTAACGTTCTTAATAATAAATTACAAGCTGGTGGATTACTTCTAATTTACGTTGTTGTTGGAATTGTTGAGGTTGTGGCTGTCTGTTGAGTCTCAATGAGCACGAGGCAATAATTTAGACTTGGACTTTCCCTGCGTACTTTAATCGAAAGGGCATTAGATGATAATTTGAAATTTGCACAATATTATTAAACATGTTTTGTCAGGTATCTCTGAATTTTGACGGACATTTTTAGGGACGCATGTTTTTTCCCTTCGACCTTGGTTGGCGAGAAAAATTAAAAAAAATACCATCCAACTAATTTTTACGGCTTCCAATGGGGTCGTAGAAATGGGAAAAATTTTCTGTTCGATCCATTTCGGCCCTTGGATGCCGATTTTGGCCCATGTTTTGCCGACGAGCAAAAAAAATCGATCTACTTTGGGGAATTATTTCTCGCTTAGTGGCTGATATTTTAATTTGAATTTTTAATATGTTTTAAACCCATTCTTTCCCGACCTGTGAAGACCGCAGAGGGGTATGTTTTCCGAGAAAAAAGTTATGAATTTTCTAGTACGAGCCTGCACGCGACGATTGCACCCCGACCGACTGATGCCTAAAAAAAAATATTTCTAGACTTTTAATTGAAAAACTAATGTTTTTTTTCGAAGTCTGCGTCCCGAAATTAGCATATAGAAATATTTTTAAGCCATTTAGTGAGATGAAATTTTTCGAATATTTTTCAAGGGGTAGGTATGGATTTTTTTCGATTTTATGTTTTAAACCCATTCTTTCCCTATCGACCTGTGAAGACCACAGAGGGGTATGTTTTCCGAGATTTTCACTGGGCTTTGCCTTTTTCGCTGGATTAAAAAAAAAACTGTCCAAGTAGGTTTGTTTCTTCCTCCCTTTCAGAATGCTGCGGAAATGCTCCGATGCACTACTAGTTGCAACTTTTTCTGGGTGTTTCTTATTCACGAACTGTGAAACTCTCTCCCACATTCCCAAGATCTCTTTTATCTCACTTGTAGAGATCGCGTCGCAGCTGACCGTTCCTCGTATCTCAAATGTCGCCTGTATTTCAAAACAAAACTTCGCTCGCTCGGCCGCTCGTATCTCAAATAACTCGTATGTTAGAGCACTCGTATCTCGAGGTACTACTGTATTTATGTTACGTTATTATTATTATCATTATTGTGAATAATGGCAAATAAAGAAAATAGTTTTTAATGCCTAACGTGAATCGCTTTTTGGCGCACACGCACCACTCCCAGAGTGTCCTAAAGGATTTTTCCTATAGTGCTTGTGTTTGATCATAAAAAAAAGAAAAAAAAAAGGAGAGTATAAATACAACAATAGAAACAAAAATATCTGAAATAAAAATAAGTTTTTTATCGGAGACGCCAAACAAATAATAGGTGTGATATATCTGGGACATCCTGTATAGTCGATTTTTGATCAAAACAGTAAGGTCATAAAGTATACGGCTTATAAGTCCGTTATTTCGTGGCGTTCATATAGTGGGCGATCAGACTCCGCTGGAACCCGCGATACCCGAATACATAAAAAAAACGGCAGCATTGTCTTCTTACAGGTGTGTGATTTCTGTCTTAAATTTATTAAGACCTCTTCGTTATTTTGCTGATATTTTGGGAATAGAGAAATTGAAAGATCACACTCAGTAAACTTTATTACATTTTTCTTAATTTATACGGGGTGTTACTTATTCATGTGTACTTATTTGAATGGATGTTTCCTGTGCCAATTTAAAGTCGAAAAGTTAATATAATAATAAGTGGCACGTGTTTTTGCCACACACTGTGTCACGGCAGTCGGCATGCCAAAATTCAAGCAGCGACAGATCATTTGAATCATTTTGGATCATTTTGGAATAAGTAATCACAATATCATTTAAAAGTACATCCCAAAGGACCTTCCCAATTTACTGTTGCTAAATACTAATTGCCAAATACATTTTTTTGATTTACTACACCTAATTTTGGCCAATGTGTTTATAGTAGTGGAATTTTAAGTTTTTTAAACCGCAGTTTTTGTTACGTAATGTCTGTGGTTTAGAACCCGAAACCACAAATTGTCCAAATGCGTGCTAGTCAACAAACTTGTTCTACATTTAATTTAGCCCCGAGATAATTTTGTGTGGGTAATTGCTGGAACATGTCTAATAATAACGCAATAATTTTTTTGGAGGCATCTTTAAACTGTTGCATGTTCTATTCATGTGGCAGGACGTTATTTAGGTATTCGGTTTCGTAATTAGATGTACAATTAGTTTGACAAGAATCTGTAGAAATGGGAGCTGGTGAGGGAAAAGAACTTTTACATACTATTTAAAATAAATACTAGAAATAGGATGGAACAAAAAGATTGATAATATTATATTTAACCAAATTACGTTATACGCAATGGCGGTTCTTCCACAGGAGCACATGCGCACGTGCACGACAAAACAAAACGAATAAAAAATATTAATTTATATTCATTGAATATCATTTATCCTATAAAGTTCGACCCTCCCTAATATTTGATCGTACCGTCAAACTAAAAAAGTCCGTCCCTCTCTAATATTTTATTATCCCGTCAAACCAAACTATATAGATCCGGCAACCGTGCCTCGGTCGAGGTAAATGACGAGACCTGCTCGCACGTGCGATTAAGTAGTGCAGTTTCTCTGTAGTAACAGGTGGCAGCGGGGGATAGGGGGGCTATGGCGATTTAACATGGAAAAGGCGCACAGTTTTTGTCGTTGTTGTAGTTAGAAATTCAAGCGTGTATGTTTTAAAATTTTAATATCATATATTTATTAAGTTAAAATGAATAGTTGACGGTGGACTATTTAAGAAGTGACTTTAGCTCTTTGAGTTTGGAGCAAAAAATTGAAGTTGATAATGCGGGAACACCTAAACCCGAAATTAATTTAACGCAGACCACAAAAAGTAAATCTAGGGACTTTATTAGAAAGTTTGAAAATGAAATATATGAAAAAAAAATTATAGAGGGCATTTCAAACTTAATGAGGCTGTTATTGATTTTCTATAATTCAGAACCGATGAATGGACTTTACGTTTAAGCACTATAGTGTAGGGTCGATAAATGAAACTCGATATGATTTAAAACCATTTTATTTAAGGATTTAAATTAAAAATCACTGAAAATATGAAGAATGCCAACTGGTCAGTCTCGTTGTCTCGATTCGTTCTCGTCATAAAACAGTTAACTGTTGTTCTCGTCTTGGTTGCGCCTAATGACGTAGCCGTAGATGGCGGTAGTAGTATTGGACATCATTTGGTTTTCTTGATAGCTCGTAGATGGCTTTAGTAGTATCAGTAGTGGACTGTACAAATATTGTTACGAGGGTTGCATGCGACGACGTTAAGATCCGACAGCTATACACACTAAGAAAACCTTCCTTATTTTCCAAAAGTTGTATTTCCTTGTGTAAAATTAAAAAATAAATAAAAATATGTTTTACCTAACGCATTTTCTTATTACATTTTGTCTTTCTACATTTAAAACGCCTAGAAAGTAATTGTTAGGAACAAATTGACCTTAGTTTTTACCGAGTGTTCAAAATAATAAATTATTTCAAATTTCTATCTAATTCTTAACGTAAAGGAGAAAATGAACTTTACTCTATCGACTCACCGTGTACATTCGCAAAGTCACCATAGGCTAAGAAGAATGAGCAAAAGTGAACCGAAAAAATACACCTGGAAACAACGGGAACGACATTATAACCTAAAATTTCTTTTATTAATTTTTCGGTGTAAGAATAGCCGAGCAAACCCCCCGAAACCGGAACAAGCACGTTTAAGCAGTGCGATAAACTTCATATTATTGTACTTTATACATAATTCATATCTAAAACGTGCAGCTAATAGGTTTTTGACCGCACACGAGTAATTGCGAAACCCACCTTCGGCCATTTTACAAATTTTACAGGAGTACCGTAAAGGCGTACTTTCCACGGTCGTTACGTAATATACTATTATCTCTACTTGGGTATATTACAGATGGCGTTTAGTTACCGGTAACTAACCTACCGGTTAGGCACATTGTGCAGATGTAACTTATTTGTTGCTGCATTGTGATGTTCAAATGGAAATAGCTCGAAAACGGCTTGAGATATTGATCGAGCCAAGTATACCTTTTTAGTTTAGAAATTGCCCTTCTTTTAGAATGTTGGGTTAAAAATACTTAATAATAGCTAAGAAAAAATCATAGCCTATATTAAACCAGTGTATGTAACTAGTGCCTTCTAATGTGAAACTTTTTACAATTCCTAACTCATCATGCCTCCAACTTTCAATCCTATACATTGAACCATTTTCAAGTTATGGCTTATTTTCGAAAATAAACTTTTCACTTAACACCCTGTATTTCTAGAACAAGAGACATTTCGAAAAATTTGTTTCGGGTTACCCGCTTTTCTGACTGTTGCTCTCTCTATTGCTGCAATTTCCAATCTTCTCATGTCATAAAGGAAGGAAGTGAGTTTGAAAACTTTATAATGACAAATTGTTGTACTTTTTTTTTTCATGCCATTTTCCCCATGCATTGGCTAATGCTAGAGCTAGATCTGACTTCTAGATATGGTTCCGATATTTAATTTCCAACCTAGTTAATTACAGGGTTCCGCGTTTGAAGCCCGGAAACATACGTCGGTGCTTTTTCTCGTCTTTCTGGTACCAAAACAATGGCCGTGTCTATTCATGCCGGTTGCGTTTGTGAACTGCCGCGGGCTTTAGGGAGTTTTAGTCGTTTCGCCAGTTACTTTCGGAATATAGCGAAATACCTTGCAGGATGACGTATAACTGCTATCTAAATTAGCTGTAATTATGATATTGAAACAAAAAAATTCGGTGTCGAGAAGCGTTTCAGCTTTCGGCGGTTAAACATCTCGCTGGCCTACTACAGAGTTTGCTTCCTTGAGTAATCACTTAACCCAATTAAACAAATGCTTTGTGATCATTATACAATACAAGCTACCCCTGCCCAAATCCATGATTCCTTATAGCACGAAAGGTCGATTTTGTAGCAAATTTTGCTACCAATTGGTGGCCAATCCTAAAACAGTAGCAACGTTTGTTTATAAACATCTGCACGGAGAAAAGACTGTATTAAAATTATTAGTAAAAAATTTTATTGTATGGTTTCCTATAAAATATAGTATTAATTACATTTTTCATTAATAATCCGTCTTTAGTATTTCTAATAGTACAATCAAGTAAGTACTAAAATATATTTTATATTTGACAACGAATAAGTGAAAATAATTTTCAATGTATGGTACTGACGACTATTAATTATTGTATTTTAAGTATTTTTTATTGTAAAAATTACCAAGTTTAAATGAAGTGTTGTAAAAATGCTTTTATCCAAGAATAAAAGATTTAAATCAGATTCAACAGATCTATGGGATTTCGATCCGTCTAACAAATAATGGGTGGATAACTTACACGGGGAACATACCATCGATCGAAGAACTAAAGCGACGGAATGCGAGAATATAACTTAGATGGATGCCCGTAACTTTTACAAAGCATTTTAGTAAATTTTACAAAACATTTTACTAAATTTTACAAAAACTTTTCCATAAATGGTTTACTGAATATTTTTGTAATTATTACTAAAAATGTAGGTTAAAATTTTGCTACAATTTAATGAAACATCGGCTGCCGACGCACATCTTCGCAGATATCATGAAGCGCGGCTCAACAAAGACCTGGAAGAAATTTTTGCTTGAGGTGACTGTATCCAAGTCGAATTTAACGCTAAGAAAACCCAGGCAGCAGTTTTCTCTCAAAAGGTTAACATTACAGAACCGGATATAGTCATGGCAGAATTAATTTGCTGGGCGTCAATCTGGGAGGAAATATATCATCATCATAACCACGTTGTGGCAATCGCCAAGGTAGCTTCACAGAAACTTGGTGTGCTCTTCCGGACCAAAAAGTTGTACACACCTCAACAACTCTTGACACTATACAAAGCCCAGATTCGACCGTCACTAAAGTACTGCCCAAATATACTAGAGTACTGCTGTCGTGTCTGGGCGCTGCACCCAAACATACTCTTCGGCTACTGGATTGACCAGCTGACAAAGAGCCTCGAGAGCCTGGAACATCCAAGACAGGTTGGTTATTTGACTCTCTTTTACAGATAATTCCATGGAAAATGCTCGGCTGACCTTGCCCTCTTAATTCCGCCCAGAGCGGAGAATAGCAGAAATACACGACGAACCACTGCCGCCTATCCATATGTGGTTAAGCTTAGTACCTCGTACTTCATTATTTAAGAATTCTTTCATCTGGAGGACGTCATCCTTATGGATCGATCTTCCCGAGGTCTTGTTTCTCAACGAGTATAACCTTCAACTATTCAAAACCAACGTGAATCGCTTTTTGCGCACACGCACCACTCCCAGAGTGCCCTAAAGGATTTTTCCTATAGTGCTTGTGTTTGATCATCAAAAAAATGTCAGTTCTTAATAAAAGTTATTCCAGTCACATATGGAGCCATAAATTATGATTAGTTTTATTATTTTTATAGTAAATTAAAGTAAGTTTTTCTTTCCGTGTGTCAAAATACGCTAAGTGTATGCAAAAACTCACGAAGTATTGCCCAATCTTTAATAATTAATAAGATTTCTGTAAATAGATGAACGTACCTTCAACAGGTGGCTGATTAATATACAGCTCTACCACACAGGTAAACTATTTGTTTTGTTTTGGAACAATAAAATAATAATATTATTTTATCTTGGTTAAATAATGTAAATGAGTTGTGCAAAAATGCCCCAGTTAAAAAGTTAACACCGTTGAGTGATGTAATTGTGTATGTAATTTGGGCGAAGTGTCTAAGTGGGCCACCTACCTCGTTGTAAAAGTAAAGTTTTAGACAGCTTCCACAATGCTAAATGGAGGAGTTACGCTTTATGTACAACGAAATAAAAACTCAACCGAAATTATATCCAGAAAAAAGTGACGTCAATTACTGTAACATTATTATTATTACATTGTTAAGAATAAACTCGTTACTTTGTAAAATATTTTTCTTTTTCGTCATGCTCGAACCAGGGCCGTAGCCACCTAAACAGTAAACTTCCCTCGTCACATTTGGTTAAGAGATATACAGGGTGTTATGGAAATGACGTATTATATTTAAATCGGCAATTCCTTCGATGAAAACAAATTGAAGAAAAATATCCAAAAATGGCGCTTTAATTTAATATGCCCTGTACATGACCTTATGTCAAACCAAAAATGACCACGTGGTGCCCCTGTCAGGAAGGTAAACAAAGCAACATAGGGCGAAAAACGTCACTGAATCTTGAACAGTGCTGTCATATGTTCAAGGTAAACTCTTTAGAAAGTCAATAATCGTTTGACAGATTGCAAGTTGTTTATTTTTCAGGGTACATTATTATAAACTTTTACGTTCAGTTCAGTGCGCTAGGAAACAATCTCTGATTTATAAACTTGAACTGACTCGAACTCATTTGTTCAATTCGAACGACACCCGTCAAATCTGGACAACTTAAAAGTTTATAAATGCCACTTACCCTTTAGAAAAAAAATGCAATTTTATTTAGCTTTTCGGACTTACTTAAAACCAACTTACTTTACTTACTTACAACCAACAACAAACCCGAACAAACACCAATTACCTAGGTAACTTGAACAAAAACAAAGCGGCACAATAAAATCACATAACACATCTAAGTACCATTCAATCTGAATTAGTATTTTAAAGTGCTCCTGTGTAGACAAAAATATGCCCTTATTGTCTGAGTGGTCTGGGAAATAATGAGCTGGGGCACTGCCGTCGCGAAAAGAACAAATAACTTAATAATTTAAACTCGGGTTTAAGTTTTAACACACAATTTAACACACAAATCTGCTTGAAAAAAACAGTAGGAAACCGATAACGTATATGTATGTATAAGCTTAATATGCAGTTCCACATTATCATCAGGGTACGTGATGAGCATAAAGCATTTCCCATAGAAAAAAAACCTGAAGATGTCCGTGCCCTGGATTACTTCCTAGTGTACTGGCACCTGGATTCACTTCTATTTGGATACTAGGTAAACTAAATATTATTTTTATAAGAATCTAAAGTTTTACATTTTTTACACAGTTGGCAACATTGTTCCTGAACATCTGTTGATACACAGCTTGGCAATGTAATATGATCATATATGAATGTACCGAGTAGTGACCGGTGGGTTTAGGGGTGAATTACCCCACTTTTTAAACGTTCGATTTAAGAAGAAAAAAATATGTAGCGCTGCTCTAGGACATCCCAGGCCATTTAAATATAATACGTCATTTCCATAACACCCTGTATATGTTTTATAATCTTTGTTGTATGAAGGTCTACCATGATACATTTTTGCAGACTAGTTTCAAAAATCGAAATATTTTTCAATTAAGATTATACAAAGCTACCTGTAAAAGAGCGACCTCCTGTAGTAATAAAGCACGTCCCACTTCGATTAGTTAATATACCTACCGTTAAATTTTTTTAAATTATTTTTTTAAATCAAAGAAAAAAAAATGTTTACTACACCAACCGTTGGTGATTGTGTTTAAATGAGTCGGCAAACCGAATGTGATCGTTCTCGCCGTATGAGATCAGCCCCCTGTAGATTTTATGTTTTTTATGCTGTTCTTCACACTAACCTTAATATTGCTTGTTGCTATTTATAAGAGTAAAACCGATGAAAACGTAATTTCAGATTTATCGATGTTTATGTATGTTGCATGTATTAAAATGTTTTGTAAATATCCAGATATTTGCTGGAACAATGTTCTTATAGTCTTTGTAAAGTGAGAAATTTTGGTCGGGATGATATTATACATGAGAAATATCTAGAATTGACTATAAAATCCAAAAATGATTACAGGGTTTTCATTTTTATTCAATATACAGGATGTTATGGAAATGACGTATTATATTTAAACCGGCAAATCCCGAGATGAAAATAAATTGAAGAAAAATAACCATAAATGGCGCATTGAATTATTAAGCGAAATATACAGTTTATATGAAATCTCAAAATTTACGCGGCCGCTCCTGAGGCCCTTCGCAATCAATATTTTATTGAGGAAGTCTCCAGGTTCAAAAGAGGTTAACGCATTATAGTCGATGTTGTCATATTGTAGCCCATAATTCTAAACGCGCGTGTTCAGTTTTTGACAACAAGACGTCTTTGACGCGCGGTATCTCTTCTTTTTCAAACTTTTTAGAAACAAAGAAACTACAATTTTCAGGTACATACTCTCTTACGTTCGGTCTTATTTTAAAATAATCCGTTTTATAATTAAATTCCATAAAAAAATAACACACAAAAAGTCTGTTTTTCAACAGAACCAACAGTAGATAATATCACACAATTTTGAAATCACATCACAACATTTATTATTATGAATTATTTCACAACAAAAAAAAATCTGGCAATACAACTAACAAAACGTTTAAAATTCGTATACGTCAAACACGTGGAACCAACGTCGTTCCACTCCCGAATCTCGAAACATACTGAATTATGATGCGGCCCGCGGCCGGTATTCAAGCTACGGCGAGACACGCGGTGTGATCTGACAACACTGTTAGTATATTCTAGTGACCGACATTGTTGCTAAGTGAATCCAGATGGAACGGGGCGACAGTATGTGGATAAAAAGGGTTTTTACCTTAGTATTAGATATTCGATTTAAAAAAAAAGTATTTAGACTTTCTCTAGGACACCCAAGGAGCCACCCATTTAAATATAATAACGTAATTTCCATAACACCCTGTATTTAGCGTTGACAAATTTTAATTTTCACTTTTATTAATGTTTATTTATTATATTAATATATTTTAATGTTAATGTTAACCTTTTTAGAGAAAACTGCTGCCTGGGGTTTTTAGGGTTAAATTCGACTTGGTTACTGTCACCCCAAGCCAAAATTTCTTCCAGGTCTTTGTTAAGGCGTGATACGAAGATGATGTGCATCGGCAGCCGATGTTTGTGCATTCAAAGAGAAAGATGAGATAAGTGTGCTATCGTCAGCAAAACTAAATATCGGATTTTTGGTTTTCACTAGAAGGTGGTTAATGTAGAGTAAGAAGAGAGTGGGAGACAATATGGACCCCTGAGGAACACCGACATTGATGGTGAAGGTGTCCGAGAGAATTCTATTTATCAATTGAATGTTTTTGGTATCTACAATATTATTTTGATACGGATTAATAATGAAAATTGTAATTAATACAATATACAATAAAATCTTTACAATAATAATTTTACTATACTCTTTTTTCGGCGTACTTATACCATTTTTCTAATGTCCCCGTATATTATACGCATAATCTACATCTACATTACATCATAAATCCATCAAAACTAATATATTTATTACAGGGTGTGCTCCCGCGTAACACCGGTTGATTTGAATATGCAATATTTTTTTTTAATTGACTTTGCAAACAACTGGATCACATACGTTTCGTAATAAATTCGTTTCTTAACAACAAGTAGGTCTAAGTTATCAGACAACATGGGACAAAGCATGTCATAGTGAAATACGTTAACGTTCTTGTATTTGATTTATTTCTTGAAATAGCAGCTAAATGTTGCATTGCTTAGAAACACGATAAATTAATATGCATGTATGTTTTTATAGGGTGATTAATTGTTAATATGACAATGTTACATGCATACAAAGAGACCAGAAATATTCTCTTTGTATAATTCTGAAAACTACTAACTTTACACGGTATTCCTTAATGACGTGTTAATATGTGTGTACGTTAATATTTAACAAACATACTCTTCTTTTAGTAGAATGTTTAGGGGTCCTAGCCACTCCGGGTTTGTTCGCCAAAATTTTACCAAATTAACTATTCCACCTCTAACACGTTCTGGTACAATAGCATCTGCAGCCGGAGACAAAGCAAACTTACTTGCTGAACTATTTGCTTCGCATTCCACGGTAGATTTCCAGGGAAGAATACCACCCAACATTCCTGCAGTTCAATCCGAAATGACCAAAATCGTGTTCCGTCAGCGTCCCGTCAAACGAATGCTGAAAGGGCTCGACGTCAAAAAAGCTTCTGGTCCAGACGAAATTCCTGTTATAGTTCTCAAGAGATGCGCCGATGAACTAACACCAGTATTTTGTACACTTTTTAACTCATCCTACAAACAAGGAATATTTCCATCGTGCTGGAAGGCGGCGCGAGTCCAGCCTATACCAAAGAAACCTGCCTAACAACTATCGACCAGCCGCATTGCTTTCAGTTATACCAAAAGTAATGGAGCTATTAACCAACATCTTCTAAAGTACCTGGGAGGCTTCAACATTATCAGCGATCATCAATATGGTTTTCGGAAGTCCAGATCAACTGGAGATCTTCTAGCCTATATTTGGAGCAACGCAATCGAACATCATGGGGAGTCTCGGGCTGTTCCACTGGATATTTCTAAAGCTTTTGATCGTGTTTGGCATGAGGGGCTTCTAAGTAAACTGCGCTCCTATGGTATGCCCAGTCGATTCTGTGCATGGTTGTCTAGCTTTCTTAAGGACCGCTCTCTGCAAGTGGCGATTGACGGATTTCTCTCAGACACCTTCACCATCAATGCCGGTGTTCCTCAAGGGTCCATATTGTCTCCCACTCTCTTCTTACTCTACATTAACGACCTTCTAGTGAAAACGAAAAATCCTATATTTAGTTTTGCTGACGATAGCACACTTATCTCATCTTTCTCTTTAAATGCACAAACATCGGCTGCCGATGCACATCTTCGCAGACAGCATGAAGTATTACGCCTCAACAAAGACCTGGAAGAAATTTTGGCTTGGGGTGACAGTAACCAAGTCGAATTTAACGCTAAAAAACCCAGGCAGCAGTTTTCTCTAAAAAGGTCAACATTACAACCGGATATAGTAATGGACGGACACGCAGTCCCACTGGCTGCATCTATTAATTTGCTGGGCGTCAATCTGGGAAGAAATATGTATTGGCATAACCTATAGTGCTTGTGTTTGATCATAAAAAAAACGCTTTCCAATTCTTTACCATGGGCAAAGGTCACCTCCTATAAATCCACATGAATAAGTCAATTTCTTGGATACTACAGTGGTACACCACTGATATTTTTACACACTATACATGCTAATTTAAAAATTAATTACAACTCCTTTATAAGCTTTCCAGCTGACGAGAAACAATTGAAAAGTAATGAATATTGATGTCTATTTTGCAGACTAGCAGGAATAATTTTTTTTTGCGATGAAATAAAACTTTTCTGCGTGTCCTGCTCGTAAAAAATGGTAAACATCTTACAATTTAATATGTCCACTGTAAAAAAAAACATCATAAATTGTTGCTGTATATCATTTAAACTACATATCCTTAATTTTTTTACTACCTTTCGTGTACAGTCGCGTAGGCCAGATTCCTAAGAGTTGTCATACTAAATGTGCTTGTAAATTCGTTTTCAATTACATGGAACGTCACAGAGGTTTAATAAAATCGTATATTTATACGGGGTCATCGGTAGCCGGCCGCCATTATAATGCGAAATGATCTTGTTCAGAGAAAGGAACGCACACACACATGCACAACTTTTATATGGGAAATGTAAATTCCGTAGCTCGAATTGTATATGATTACCATAAGTGTTAAAAAAAGAATAATAATTCTATTTTTGTATTATACATTAAAATAGCCTGCTGAAATATACTTTTTCTCCAACTGTAGAAAATATTGACATTTTTGTACTATTTTCAGGTGTAGAAGCTAACAATTCTGTTGTATAAAAATACAGTACAGGAGCGGCATTGAGACAGGGTTCAATGGTACCGACTAAACGTCGTTTCTTTTCATATTCGCGACACAAATTTTTACATGTCCATGTCCATTATGTTCCTATTTTTATAAAAATGCATACAAGTTATATAATGAACAATTATGCAGTTTAGACAGCAGTTTAATAAGGTACCCTTAATGCAACTCTGCACAAACATTCTAACTTTTATAGGTTATCTGATATTGTTGTGACTCTCTACTTTCGTCGGTTGGATATAGATTTCTTAGCAACAATAAATTTAAAGGCTAATTGGATTTTGAATCCCAATCTTTTCTCACAAAATAACATGTCACTTTCAGCACTTGTTTCATAAATAACTAGTTTATTAAATGGCTTGTAGGTTATTGGAAAACTGGAATGAATACGATTTTGTTTTGAATACGGCAAGTAAATTGGCAACAGTAGGAACAATGTAAATTACTACCTGCAAGTTTTTTTTTTAATGATCAATCACAAGCACTATAGGAAAAATTCGTTAGGGTACTCTGGGAGTGGTGCGTGTGCGCAAAAAGCGATTCACGTTGGTTTTGAATCGTTGGAGGATTTATTCGTTGGAAAAGACGACCTCGCGAAGGTCGTTCCATAAGGATGAAGTCCTCTAGATGAAAGAATTCTTAAATAATGAAGTTCGAGGAGTACTAAGCTTAAGCTTAAGCTGAACCACATATGGGCGGCAGTGGTTCGTCGTGTATTTCGGCTAATCGCCGCTCTGGGCTGAATTAAGAGGACAAGGTCAGCCGATTACTTTCCATGAAAATATCTGTAAAAGAGAGTCAAATCCCCAACCTGTCTTCGATGTTCTAGGCTGTCGAGGTTCTTGGCCAGCTCGTGGTCTCCGATCAGACGAATGGCCCTAATTTCGATAGAATCCAGTAGCCGAAGAGTGTGTTTGGGTGCAGAACTCCAGACATGAGAGCAGTACTCTAGTAATGGTTGAACCGGGCTTCGTTCACTTTCCTAAAAAACTTTTTTCAATAACGAACGGTTCGGATTTGCGGTTATTTTCCGTGCAAACTTCATTTTTCCCACTGACTGTCGTCTAAGAAGGGAAACCTCCGAATAATTCTATTTCCTTCCAAATATCCCAAAGTAAATAACGCTACACGCTATGAGATTATTCCATTTACTTGTGTAAATTTAGAAATAGTAATAAATATAGAAAAATAACTTATTTAATAGGTTTTAATTAAAGTTAATTGATTTTCTGTATTAGTAATTTACAGATTATTATGTAGAAGTAAATTGACTTAAAAAATGTATATTGACAGCTTTTTGCGAACAAACTCAACTAGCACCTATTGCTCATAAACCTCCATTCAATTCAGTGTGACGAGAAAAGGACCTTTACGGCAACTAACTTGATCAAATGTGTTTGTAAAACATTACTGATCACAATACTGACTCTATAGAATGCAAAAAAGTATTACGCTTAAAAATAATACTGTTATTCAAGGCGCCTTTTCGTATTTGGTTACTAATAAGCGTAGCGAAGAATGAGGCAAATTAATTATCTACTAATTATCTTCTTTAAACCAATTAAAAAATAATTTTTTATAGAAAAAAAGTTTAAACAAGTGAAGCGTTTAGAATTAAATTCGGACGTTTACATGACACATATAAGACGTTTTTGTAAATGATCATTGTACTGTAAAAATTTCATCATGTTGGTCGTATGTATGTTAAAAATGGCTTTAGGCAATGGGGACCGCTCTTCAATTTTTTTAATTCCATGTGTAGGTGGCCGAAACATAATTACTCCTGCTTCTTCTTCTCTATTCTTAATTTTTCTTTGTATTTTACCACACGCGTACACTATCTGGCATAATTATTGATTAATAATATTGATTTTATCCACACATCCGTTATAGCTTCCAGAATAAATGTCGTGCAAACAAAAATCTGATCCCTCTTTAAGGTTGTTTGTGTAAAAATAATAAAATGCTTATTTCTGCTGTACTAATGAGCATGTCACCTTGCTAACGAGACGTTGCAGAAGCCCGTCATACGTCATAAACAACAGATTCTCATTAAATCATTGATAAACTTATTTTGATTGATTATTCTTATGACTGATGGACGAACTCGGTTTAATTAATTATCAGCAGGATATAATTAAAAGTTGATGCAGGAAAATTCGTACATATGCGATTTATGTAATCCGTATTTGATAGAAGCAATACGATCCTATCTGTATAATCCCCATCTCTTTTTATCTTCTGCCTGTTTCGGTTCAGCTAATCGATTTGATATATCTTGGTTAGGTAAAACAAACAATCGACGGACGTGACTGAAAAGTGTATATTTTTATCAAGTTTACAGCAGACTTGACACAGTCTTATAGAATTACTATTTTTTCCACAAACAATACTTAAATTTAACACACAAACACTGACAGTTGTTAAAAGCAAGTATAAAAGACGGCTGTTCCAATAAAGGCTTTATAAAGAATACGTTCCTAACGCTCGAAGGCGACATAATGGCTGTCAAATTAACAGAAAACGACAAGGAAAAATTATACTAATTTTCAGAGCTCCCTGATTGTTTTTCTGGAAAGTTGTTTACAATCTACCCAAGAATGTTTATTCGTCAAGGACTGTGCACCAAAGCCATATCCTCCTCCTTGATTTACGATCCTTCTTTTAATTTAATTTTTAATTTTAATTTTTAAATTTATATAATTACTAATTATACACTGGTATTGTCATTGGAATTTTAATGCTGGCATAGTTAAAAAAATAATCTTTTTCGTTATCCACCAACGTATTTCTAACCATGAGGGTTTTCCCCACAATTACTAAAATGCACAAAATTGAACACCAACACGAACCATGTAAAATTTATTATAGGGGAAAGTAGGGAGATTTGATTCTGTTTTTATGCGCAATGTACCAAGTCTTACTAGTACAAGAACCTAAATATCCTCCGGAAAAAGAGGAGCGTGTTGAACCCGAAAAGACGTTTTTTTTTGTAAAACGTTCACTTATTTTACCAGTGACAACCTTTTTTTATGATCGAACACAAGCGCTATAGGAAAAATCCTTTAAAGCCTTGTTTAAAGCACTCTGGTGCTTGTGAGATAAAGCGATTCACGTTGTTTTTGAATTATTGGAGGTTATATTCGTTGGGAAACACTCCCTCAGAATGGCTTTTCCACATGGATGACGTCCTCCTTGTGACGGAATTCTTAAATAATGAAGTTCAAGAGCTACTAAGCTGAACCTCATATGGATGGGCGGCAGTGGTTTGTCGTGTATTTCTGCTATTCGTCGCTCTAAGTGGAATTAAGCATTACTATGCTGTCTAAAGTTTTCGATGTTCTAGGCCAGGGGTCGGCAACCTGCGGCTCGCGAACCACATGCGGCTCTTTGGATGTGAAGCTGCGGCTCTTTAGTTCCATACGCAAATATTATTTATTTTATCGAAAAAAAACATTAAAAATTTGTTCTGAATCAATTAACGAGGATTAGGCACCGATTCTATCTCTCAGCCACTTGTACTCGCTTTTCACCGCACCCCTCCCCTGTGACACGCGTCGTTACCGTCGTCAGTCCGTCGAAAGCTCTCGAATGACGCCGTCGTCGGATGTTTCCATATAGGTTTTAATTCGTTTTCGACGCAAGACAATTTGGCGTCTTCACCAGTGCTTTGGTTGTGACCAGGGATCGCCAACCTGCGGCTCGCGAGCCGCATGCGGCTCTTTCGATGTCAAGTTGTGTCTCTTTCGATATCAAATTGCGGCCGTTAGTGGCTCTTTAAAAACTGAGAAATTGTGTAAATTATAACTTTTGACTCTTGGTCAGCTCGTGATCTCCAATCAGGAATCCAGTAGCCGATAAGCATGCATAGTGATGGACGAATCTGGGCTTTGTGATATTTTTTTATTTAAGCCAATAATTTTGAGATTCAAAGGGTGATATCATTGCAAGAAGGAACAGAAAACATAGGACACCATAATTGTGCTCGCTTTCCCCTAGACATTTTTTTCGTTCCTAATTGTTCATTGTTTGATCGAACAAGTACAAAAATTCTTACTCGCCTCAAAAGTACTTTGGGAACAATAGGAAATAGTTTAACCATTATAAATACAAATTGTCGCATTATACGGGGCCATTTTTTTCTGTCCATATGAAGATGGGGGCGACATTATACATACAATGTGCTATACATTAAAATTCACAGCACATTAAGTGTTTTTTTTATTCGGCTCGTTGGTCTAATTCAGTGTCGGAGGTTTTACCAGCACTCATTCTTAAGAAGGTATTTTGCCTATGGCATTTCCAAATCTATTTGAAATCCCCTGGTAGCTATACAGGGTCCGCAAACGAAGCGTGGACGGAAGATTAAATCGTTATCGAAGAACTTATCAACAATACTAAAACAGCTTGAGATATTGGATTAAAAGCGACATGTTTTAAAAATATTTTACATTATACAGGGTGGCCCAAAAAAGTGTGACAGCATAAAGTTATATTATTTTAAATGGGCCACCCAGTATTTTATTGCATATTTAGGTTCGTATTACTATCGTTTATAAGTTCCTCAAATTTTATTTAATTTGGTTTTGTAGTTTCGGAGAAATAAATTAAATACTAAAAAAAAGAGTTTTGCAGTCCCGAATAAAAAAATCAAAAAAAACAATCCAGAACTATTTTTTTAACCTCGGCATTGAGTGAAATTTATGACAAGAGGTCTAGAGATACTATGAATGTAATTGCGTTTATTTATTTTATACAGGGTGTTCATAATAAGCTTTCAAAAACCCCACATTTTAAAATAATTTTTCTCGAGTTTTTCAAATGGAACACCCTGTATATTATTTGCCTATTTGACGTAGAATTCATAGACAATTTTTTTTTGTAATACAAGCATATAAGTTATATCCAGCCGTTTCCGAAATAATTATAAATATCATAAACTATGTTGTTTAAATAGAGTTTTTATTGGGAAATTTTGTTATAGGCGACTAGACTAATAATTGAAAACAAAGTAAATGTTCAAAATAGCTTCCTTTTACTCTTAGAGTTTACCGTATTTTAGTTATTTCGATATAAATTTTAAAAGCCTACATTTTTGCTACTTTTATTTATTTATTTAATTTTATTTTTTATTCTTAATCGAGTTGCCATGATTTTTTTTGTTTAGATTGTCACTATGACAGCCAAATAAAATTATTTACATTTGTTCAGTCGTCGAAATTAAGTACTAACTTACACAAAATGTCGAATTTTACAACTTTAGAAATGGTAAATATGATTTTTATACTGGGCGAATGTGCAAGAAATTGCCTCCTCGCGAGCCTCTTGCTGAAAGATATTGAGAGAATGCCGAGACCAGAAACCTTCGAGAAGTTGTTGCAAAGATTTGTAGCAACAGGAAGCACTGCGTACATATAAAGGATGATAATCAATAAACCCGTTATTAATGAAGAAAATGAATTAAGAGTTCTGTTGGCAGTAGAGGAAAATCATTAAATTAAGTAAAAGGAAACTATTTTGAACATTTAATTTAGTTTGCAATTATTAGTCTAGTCGCCTATAACAAAATTTCCCAATAAAAACTCTATTTAAACAACATAATTTACGATATTTACAATTATTTCGACAACGGCTGGATATAACTTATATGTTTATATTACAAAAAAAAATTGTCTATGAATTCTACGTCAAATAGCCAAATAATATACAGGGTGTTCCATTTGAAAAACTTGAGAAAAATTATTTTAAAATATGGGGTTTTTGAAAGCATATTATGAACACCCTGTATAAAATAAATAAACGCAATTACATTCATAGTATCTCTAGACCTCTTGTCATAAATTTCACTCAATGGCGAGGTTAAAAAAATAGTTCTGGATTGTTTTTTTTGATTTTTTTATTCAGGACTGCAAAACTTTTTTTTTTAGTTTTTAATTTATTTCTCCGAAACTACAAAACCAAATTAAATAAAATTTGTGGCACTTATAAACGGTAGTAATACGAACCTAAATATGCAATAAAATACTGGGTGTCCCATTTAAAAAAATATAACTTTATGCTGTCACACTTTTTTGGGCCACCCTGTATAATGTAAAATATTTTTAAAACATGTCGCTTTTAATCCAATATCTCAAGCTGTTTTAGTATTATTGATAAGTTCTTCGATAACGATTTAATCTTCCGTCCACGCTTCGTTTGCGGACCCTGTATATGTTTTTAAGACCAAAATTGGTATTTTTGCTAGAGTAAAAAGAAACGAATATAATATGCTGACCGGAACGGTTTTAAACAATTGCACAAAATATGTATTTATTTCTTAGTTATATAAAATTAATCCCGAAAATATTGCAAAAAATTACGTCGAAAGAATTTTTGATCATTTTAATACAAATTTTTCTTTATTAATTTTAAATATTGTTTCATTTTTTGCTTAATCCTGTTGCTGTAACATGTGCCGTGTTGGCCAGCTCTGTTTTTGACATGCGGATTGATTATGCTATAATAACTTAAATGGAGTATGTTAATCGACAAGCAACCAATCAGAAAACTGGCGATTATAACTTTGATTCATCTAGAATTAAAGAAATTGATAATATTGTTTTACTACAGGTTTCGAAAAAAACTGTAGGCAAAGTCGAGAAGTTATTACGAACTTCCGCAAGCTGTAAAGATAGGCAAACCGACCGTGCTCCGTTTCACTGAAACCAAACCAAAGAACGCGTGACAATTTTTTTTTTCTGCGAGTACGAGGTCCGATGAAATAAAAATGGTAGAGCCCAGACAATTTTATATCTTGTAATAATAAGACATAGAACAATGGCAAGGAGACACCGAAATAAGCAACGGCATATATATAATGAGGTCACACTTTTTTGGGACTCCCTGTATATTCAAAAATATTTTCCTGAAACGCGCACTAGGATACGGAGAAAGTCTGCAAAATATCAACATCTTAACTAGGGAACCCCCAATCCGCAAATTCTGGATCCCGCGGTGATTTCGCGAGTTTGACATTGCGGGATTAAACGTGCGGGATTGGCGGGATTGCGGGAATCGATGTGGGTGCTGTATGTTAATAAAAATTTGTTTTATGCAATTAAAAACATAGTAGAGTAGCAGGACAATATTTATTGCAAATAGGTACAAGACTAGTTTAACGATTACATGTTACATTGATTTTGGAAGTATTTGTAAGATAAAGAAATTTTAATGTTTCATCTTTTAGATTTGATCTTATTTTATTGCATAGTATGTACCCTGCAGATGAAAAAAAATCTGTAATTTTCATTTTCTTAGGTATCACAGAAGAACCACTAACATCCGAGCGCTTAGCAATAGAACTAAACGAACTACTCGAGCTGCTGGTACTAGCTTTCAGTTCCTGTGTTATTTTATCAATATCAACACTACCGCTGCTGCTTTGGCCTTTCAAATTAATATTATGCTTTGTTTGTAAATGGGTTTGAAGACATTTGGTGGAACGAGCAGAGATTTTGACAATGCTATATGATATATGCTAATTGATAACTTACATTTAGCTGTAAGAGCATCTTCAGAATTTAAAAATTAATTCCAAACTAAACTTGAACCTTTATTCTCTTTGTTAACTACACTGACACTCATTTTTGCGACTGCCGTTTAAATTCCATGTACTATATTCAACCACTTGATAAATGTCACTTGATACTAGTTGAATAACGCTCTTACTTTCGCACGTACGCAAGAAATCTGTTCTGTTTAACGTATTTTCAATAGCCCAGCAGGGCGGGAAATCCCCTACGCGTCTACAAAAATACCGAAGTTCATTGTTTGCTATCCCGCAAATCCCGCAGATCCGCGGGATCGATGGGCTCAATACCGCAGGTTTGCGAGATTCAAGTTTTGCTGCGGGATTAGATTCCCTCTTAACTTAATTAGCGAGCTATAGATCGGAGGAGAGGAGAGGTGAGGTGCAGAACCTTCTCGAGAATTTCGATCATAATTTTTTCGAAATATGGCTGTTAATATTTTACATATTTACTTGCGAGCTCTAAATATCAGACCTTGTTCTCCTCCTCGTTTATTATTTCTTAGATGTAAATACGAAGTACGGCAGCCATATTTCAGACAAAATAACCATTCAAGTATGTCGCCGGCCCAATGTCTGTAGCATTGTTAAAAATAATACAATAATAATACAAATACAACGATTAGGAATGAAAAACCTCGCCGAGATATAATAATTATGCCAGAATTATTATAACTGTCAGAGGCGGGCAATAAGAACAGAGGCTAAAAAAACTAATTACTATTCTGTCGTGATGGAAAACGGATTGGAATAAAGTTCGGTTTTTGTAGCCGTTGATGAGTGAACAAGCTAAGCATAGAAATCACGTGGATATCCTTAAAAGTTCAAGTTCTTCGAAAAAATAGTGGAGGAATATTCGCTCGGCGGTACTCTCTGGTGACTAGACAATCTTAATATTTGCAAACAATCAGTCCTTATTTCGACAATTTGTTGCATATTTCTAAAATAATTTTTTAATTAGAATCATATCAGATCATTAACGTGAAAATGCAATTTCTCATTTTAATCTTGATTTCGAGATATGAGTTCCATTAATACTGTACACTGAGCGAAATATCGAGTTGATATAACTCAAATATGAGTTGTCCTAGACAGACCGAAGCGTGTTCCTAATAGGGGACAGCCCAGACCTCTGAATTACGGCAACCAAATCGAAGAAATTGCACCAACTCACTATTCATAAGTTATGATAGCACAGAAGATGTGTTATTTTATGCGTTGGAATAGCTCACTCTCCGCTACCGTAGCTACCAGTATGTGAATTGTGATGCGTTACTCGTTACTAGTCGGGCTAGATTAATTCATGATTCGAGCTATCAAAACTTGACATTTAAGTTGTTCTAGCTTACGATGGTGGCTGGAACAATTCACTCTTTGAGCTAACAGACTCCAAATTTTGGACTACCAGTACCTAAATTGTGGACTATCGGAACTCAAAATATTTCTTTGATTTAACGCCTGCATATTGTGAACTTCAATTGCCTTTTGTTTTTTCAAGATATGACATTTTTGTTGTACATTAAAAAAAAATAATCAAATGAATTAGAGACAGGAAACCATGCGGACGAAGTGATGGCGATTGCTTATCAATAATAAGGCTCCATTCCAATAATATCAATTTGTATGCATCTCCCTTCTGTCCCTCCTCTTTACGCCAACTAACCAAAATTATGCAAAACACAAATTTTCACGCACAGAGAACACAGATGAAAAATCTCGCAAACGGCGCAACGGCCAACGGGTGTCTATACGCGCGATCGAAGGAGAATTGACGAATAACAATGGAATGAACCACGCCAAACCTACACGAGCACGAATTCGGAACTTTCCGTGACCTTACGATCTTGCGTTTTACCCTCGATATGGGGTTTTGGAGCACGTTTCCTGAATTATTCCAACTCAAAATAATTTACACATGGTAATGAGTTAAAATAATGCACGTCCGGGTTAAAACGACACTTTATAATCAATTAGTAAGTTTTCCCAACACAGAAACTGAGTTCAGGTAACTGTGGTAATCCCAAATATGTTTAAAATGTTGATAACAAATCTCTTGCTGGGTTGAGGCGAACCAAAAGAACCTGAATGAATTACTGTAGCGTTTTAAAATAATTTGTGATAATTCGTAGGCTCAGTTAGAACAACATAGAGAGGTGGGTTGAGGTAGCTCCAATTTTGTAACCCACGACATTGGTAAATGCATTTTTGTCAGTGTAGGCTTATCTCGAATGGCGAAACTTGTTAGTCAAGTTTCTAAAATTTAAATTTGACATATCTTACATAAATATTTAATTTTATTTGTTTTTTCAACAAACCAATTAGAGATATCTCTAGATTAGAAACTAGCCCAAAAGTACTACTTACTATCTCTTCTAAATACGTTATATTGGCGAAAAAACGTTTCGTAGAGGCAATGCGACATTTTCTCACTTTTAGCTTTTGCTAAATACAAAATAATAGTATATTAAAATACAAGTGATATAAAGCATCGTATAATAATTTTCCTAAAGAAGAATTCGAAAAGGAAATTGTAGCTTCAGTCTGTTCCTATTGATTTATTTTGCGTGTAGTTATTTAAATATTTGAATTGATCGAAATACTAATAAAATATATTTACCCATTTATTTTTTTGATTTCAGGTAAGTGAAAAATCTGAAAAGTAAATTTGATTCGAGAAAATTGATCGGGGTAAGTAATCATTACTATGATATATTTGTAGGTGTAAATACATGCGAGGAAAGAACATATTTTTATAATGAACAAATAAAGTATGTCTCTCGCTGCCATAACAATACTATGTAGGGAGCGCCAAGTGTAATGGACATTCCCTGTTCCCTGAGCCAGGGAAGTCAAAGAATGACAAATATTATCGTTATCCCATCTACATTTACAATAAGAGGTCAATAGATTACCTGACAATCTAAATTTAATCTCGATAATTGCAAAAACAGTCTCAGTTATGCCAGTACTTTTTATGACGTCAATAAATATCAGTTGCTCGATGCGCTTTGATTTCCCATAATGCGTTCAGCATCTTAAGTAACCTTTACACATAACTGCTTTTAAGTGCAATCAAGATGAGGCCAATAAAAAGGCAAAAAACCGCAAAATTTCTTCAATCCGTCCGTTATAAATAACATTATCCTTATCTGAATCCCCAATAATAGCCCAATAGATATACGGACAATCGGAGTTCCATCTTGGTAATGGCTGTAGAAACGGCTTTAGTAATGCAGCTGATTTTTTATAAGATACAGCGATGCCGTTCCGTTTTTTTTTATCGCGACGTTGCAAGATTGTAGCGGATTCTGTTATGGTAAAAGAGTAGGTTAAGCCGTGAGCGTGTGGACAACGTCGTTAGTTTATGGTGTCGGTCGTATTAGAACAGGGACGAACTAAAAGTAATAACAATGATAATTTAAGAAGTGACATGGTTCCAAATCCGAATTATACGGTGGATGAGCCAGCTCACTGGCTGCTTTATATTTGGTTTGTAGGTTTGCGCCACCCCCTAAAAAAGGAACAGAAAACACAATTTATTTTTTCATACATTCTTTTTTTAGCTTCATTCTTCTATACAGTACTCAAGGCAAATAATTTAATTACACCGCCGTCAGTTTGCGCTGGTTCAGCCGAAACTCTGCCTCAAAGGTGCATTTTTAAAAAATAATTCAAGAACGCGATGGTCAATTGTTTTTTGTTTTTGTCATTTTATTCAACGACATACGTTTTTCTTAAAGGCACATAAACGAGATGGTGCATATAAAAAAGCATGCCAAATCCCTTAGTGGAGTCATCGCGACATGGATTTTGTTTTGACTGAGATGGTTAGCCAGCGGCGATTGTAAATTCTTAAAACATTAAAGCAAGTAATTTTAAAAAAATCAGAATCCTTAATAAAAATTCTAGACTAAACTTCTAAAACTGTCAAAAGCAACCCCTGGGGTTTTATCAACACATTCTTCTTCGTCATATTGATTAATAGCTCGCTCGATTCACTCGATTATTGAAATCGCTCGAGTATCAAGAACTCGATTATTAAAATCATCGGGTTTTCCCCAACACTAAGAAATAAGTTAAATTCGGTTCTGTCCCTCTATGGGATTTATAGTCCCGATTTGAAATTAGCGACACATTGTTAGGCCGAGAGCGACGTTAAGTCTCAAAGTCATTTGAGAAAATATTCCGGTAGACCTTGAAGAATCTACGGTGGTACTCTCTGGTCACGAATTAAAATCTGATGGTATAGTCGATATTTGGATTCTTTGATCGAATTCCCACCGAAATAAAAAGTATCTCTTAAATTATTTAGTTTAAATATTATTTTTGCTGCCGACGGCTTGTTTCAAGATAGGTCGGCATCGGTTCAATTAGTTCAGGAGGCGGCGCCGTCGGCTTCGTTATATCTACTCGCAAAAAATAATATTTATTAAATAAATAATTCAACAGAGAATTTTGTTATTCCGTGGGAATTTGATCATAGAATTGAATATCAACTATATAGCCCGTTACCAGAATTTCAGAGTGATCACGACCTAAAGTTTTTTGAGTTTTTTTGGTGATTTAACAAGGACTTGACAACATTGCGAAATCATTGAGAATCATCTTTACCTAAGTAAAAAAAAGTGGTCGTAAAAGTTATCGCGCCTCGTCCGTTCTTTTGGTTTTTTGAGGAGATGAAAATGGTAACTGACATTTTCCGTGCGGTGAATAGTTTTTGTTTGAGAAAAATCAAAATTTGTTTACAGCGGAGAATTCAACTTATCGCGCCTCGTCCGTTTTACTTGTCGGATGTTATTTTTCGTTATTCGTGAACGGAAAAAAATTTGTACGGACATTTTCATCGACGCGCAACCGCAGTGTTGGATCTTAGGTATGTCAGTTTTTGAACGCTGTTCGAGTTATAGCGCCTCGTCCGTTTTCAAGCAGAAATCGTGTATTGTGGCTCGGAAAATAGGGGAAAAATACGAACTGCCATTTTTGCACACGCATTTTTTAGCGAAACCGTTTTCAGTCAACACAGTACGTGTATCAATAATAATGCAATATGGGGACATAGTTGATGCTGAGTTGTTATAGGCAACCAAGCCACACAGCAAGCCGTCCCATGCGCGCGCCTTGTACCTCGATCATGAATTATACCGATACGAGATCCGACTCCGCTGCCCTCCCTGCAGCTTCGCAACACGGAAAATGTCCGTTCGACTCGACTTATAACTAAAAAAAAAAATTTACCCGATCGCTGTAGCTCGAACCACTAAATGAATGTTTTGAAAAACTTGTTATGTGCAGAACAATTTTAATTTCGAAAAACGGCGATTTTCACTAAAGAGTTTCCAAATTGACAGTTGAAAGTTTAAAACGACATCCGTAAGACTATAAGATTTAAATGTTGAATGAAACATGAATTTCTAATCAATTTGCAGTTGTTTACACGTGCCAAAAATACTTTCACTATACAAATGCAATCAGGTTAAAATTGTTACATAATCTTATAAATATTGCTCTTGCGGCAGCTTGATCTGTTTAACATACTGAAATGTCATAGAAAGCGTTCGAAACAAGAAAAATTACGTGACAAATGCGCCATGCCTGCCACGATCAAGATTCTAAATGTGAATTGGTTAAAATAAAACTTCCTTTTGTTTGAAATTTCGTTTCGTTCTACTCGAGTACAACGATAAAATCGCATCATACATTAGTAGATTGATTAGTTTCCAAATGGTAAGAAATTACACCGAAAAAACACTCCACAGACCACATGCACCCAATCGGGTTTGTTCGTAAATGTTGCGAATGCGAGTTTGCTTTTACAGCAAAATACATAAAATGCCATTGTTTAAAAGAAATATCAACAGGTGCTGAGTTTGTTACGCAAGTATATGGTTAATGTTATTTAAAAGTAGTCCACCACATGGCTCTTATAGATATATAAAATATTTCATTTATTCCCCCCAAGGCGTATGTTATGATTTATTACCATAAAACCATTGCTACCCTAAATGGTACGTACTTTATGATTTTATTTGAAAATAAATTAATATAACAACAAAATCGAAACTAATAATATGAAACTCGAAATATATCTGGCGTTCGCCTCCAAAAATAGGTGACATATTTTTACACTGTTCCGTTATTCTTGGTCTTGTGAAAATGACTGTAAATAAATCATATTCCGATTTTTCATAAAATGTCATTTGATCACGAATTTTATATAAACTTTTGGCCCCTAGTCCTAATTTATCTATAGATAGTGTTTTGCCATTTCGATTTTCACCAGTTTTGACTGAAATTCGTGTAATATATTTTCATGGATCGTGATAGGTTTAGATCGGCGACAGCGCTTTCCACACTTAATTTGTTTTATAGCCGATTTCATTGCTGACTCGTATAGGTATAGGTATATACCGGGGGAGTACTAGTTTTGTTTTTTTACTTAAAATATATATCTATACAGCGTGTGTGAAAAATGGGCGCCATATTTAAAATATTTTTACGAAGAAAAACTATTTTCATCTATTTTTCTTGCGAGAATATGGAAAATAATAAAAGTATAAGATATTAAGTCACCTATGAAGTAATCAGGTGTCAATATAAACGTAAATATGAGTCTTAAAACTTAATTGCTCAAAGATGCGACTAATTAACTAAAAAAAAGTAGAAATTGTGATTTTTGTGGACAATAATAAATTAAGAAACAGAATTACACAAGCCTGCAACGAAATACAAGGATTTGGAATTGAAAACGATGTTCGAAGATTAAGCATAAACCTCCGTAAATGCATTGAAAATGGTGGTCGCTTAGCTGAAGCCTAATGATAAAATACATTTTTTTCTTTTCTTTTTAATTCCATATGTGGGACAAGAAAAAGTAGATGACATTTTTTCTTCTTCGTAGATGGCTGTTTTTATATTCTGACATTAAGTAAATTTTTGATTCTTAAGAACTTTTTCCTAATAAATTTTTTGTATCATGTAAATTTATGTTACTTTACTCTTATTTTAGAACATTTTCTTATTTTTTGACCACCCTGTACATTTGTGATTTTTTTAGGGGATTAGGGAATTTTTTAAGGTAAGCAGAACTTTTTATGAATAATAGTTTTTTTCATAAAATCATCAGCCAATATTTTCACACACGATAATTAACATGATGGAATAAATATATCATCAGACGAAGCGCTCCGCTAGGCATCCAACAAACAGCCCTTAACGTAACGACCAAAATTGTAATTTTAAATACGATGTTAAAAATGCGATGCTACGCTATGAGCCGTGTCCCTTCTGAACCCAACGGTATCCAACAACTTAACACCAAACGTGCAAAAGGTACTTTTAAACGGATAGAGCAGCACCACCGTTACCATTAAATCAATCCATAATCATCGATCACTCGTGGGTTTCTGGAACCCAACGGAGACGCGACGGCAACCCGCCATGCCTAGAACCCAATGATTTTTAACATTTCAGAGTATATAAGAGCTGTTCCGGCATATTGGTGGCGCGGGATATGTTGGAATCTGACCTGGTGGTCTTAAATTTAAAGGAAATTTTGTTTTTGTGACGTCGCGTCGTACTTATTTACGAGGATAAATAATAGTGATGCCACCGGATCCATATTTTCAAAATGCCGGATACCGGAACCAACGCCAACATTTTTTTACCGGATTCTGTATTTACAACAAAGGAAATCAAAATCCATTAACAAATATAACAATGGGAGAAATTAACAAAATAAGACCACTGTATAACCACAAGTTCCACGTTAAAAAAAAACTAGCCTACATTCGAACACAAAAAGCTAATAACGATGAAACTGTCAAAACCATTAAAAAAAGCGAACTTTCAATATCGCTGCATAATTTAATCTCTGTCGGTGATCTGAAAGTGATTGATCTCTCTGGTCTTTGGCAAAAAGTTCTCTTCGTTCGATCGGTATCTAAAGAGAACAGGAACGCATTTTCAACTGACACCACAATAAAAATATTAATTTTGTGATTTTAATTGATGTGTAGCAAATAGCCATCTAAATCTATTATGAAAAATTATATATACATACATTGGTACGCAAGGACTGTCGGTATTGGTCAGATGAAAATCCAAGATTATTTCGTGAAGTGCATATTCAGCATCCCCAAAAGTTAAATGTTTGGGCGGGTATTTATGGAAATCACATAATCGGCCCTTTTTTTATTCCCGGTAATTTTACTGGCCAAATGTATTTAGAACTATTAGAGAACGCTATTTATCCAGCCCTCGTTCAAGTATTGGAGAATGAAGAAGACCATGTAACGATCATTTTTCAACAAGATGGCGCACCACCTCATTTCGCTCAACCTGTGCGTCAGTTCTTAGATGAAAATTTTTTTTCTATGGGGTCACCTGAAATCTAAGATTTACGCTACCCAGCTTGAGTCACTGGAGGATTTGCGAATGTGGATCATTAATGAATGCCGTCAAATTACACCACAAATGTTGAGTAATGTCCGTGAACGTTTTGAGCAAAATTTATTTTACTGCATGGAATTGAATGGTGGCCATTTTCAGCATTTAATAAACTAATCACAAAAGTAAGTAGTCTTCCACTATTTTAGCTGTCATTTCGTTAAAGATAAGATTTTGAAGCGACATTTTAGGGTCAGATAGTACTCGATAAGATCTTCAAAATGAGGTATCGCAACACCCCTCATCCCTATTCAAAATCAGGGGGTTGAAGTTACGGAGATGAAAAAAGGGGAAAAGTTATTCCCCCTCGAATCAGAAATCGACGGGTCCGAGCGATTTTCTACATTTTCATTTTAAAGCAGGAAAATCGAGGTGTTAAGTTTTCGCTGGACCACCCCGTATACGCACAATATCTATTTGTTTCAAATACCAATGTATGGAAAAATTATTATTTCCCAGACCACCCGATGATACCTTATACGTATTTTTGTCTACACAGTAGCACTTTAAAATGCCATTTCAGATTGAATGGTACTACCAAGAAAATCCATTGATAGGATGTCACCACCTGCAGACCGGTTTCGAACTCTTTTCTTCTCGTCAGTACAGGGTATTACCTCGTCTACCGTTCATAATACAGCGTGAAATACAGAGAGTCTTCTCTGAAGATGGACACCTACCCTATACTGACGAAAAGAAAAGAGTTCGAAACCGGTCTGCAAGTGGTGACATCCTATCAATAGAACGGGCTTCCTTTTCTTGGTAGTATCATTCAATCTGAAATAGTATTTTAAAGTGCTACCCTGAAGAGAAAAATACGCCCTTATTGTATAAGGTATCATCGGGTGGTCTGGGAAATAATAATTTTTCCATACATTGGTATTTGATATTAAGACCACCTGAAAAGTATAGACTTGGTATTTTTGATCTATTGTTTTGCCGAAATCCTTTTTTTCTCAATTATTTTCCCTTCGTTCGTCCGACAGGGCCTACAGCTTAACACGGGGTTCGAACCACGATTCTCGGCTTACGCTGCTCCGCCACTAGCTATTAACTCTTGGTTTCTTGCATTGCGATACGATATTCAATGTCATGCGACTATGTGGTTACCAGGTGAATGGGGTAAGGATGGGAGATGATACATTTTTCATGACGCCGGACAGTAATGTCAATAATGACTTTGGATTGAGAGAAAAAAAAAATATTTGGAGATGCCGGGGATCGAACCCGGGGCCTTTCACATGCAAAGCGAACGCTCTACCACTGAGCTACATCCCCGATGCGAAATCGTTTGTTAAACGCGCTGGTACTTACGACAGCGACCGGCGCCGGCGCCGATCCAACATTTTATTCTGTTGTCAAGTAAAACTGCTACAATTTCTTAAGAAACAAATAAAAAGAAAACATTTAGGGGCTAGGCGGTTTTAATAATTAAAAAAAAAATTAACTAAACGAGCCCATAATTAATTATAATTAAGGTAAAAGCCTTTTGTATACATAAACAAGCAAAGTCATCATTTAATATTTTTATAATGTAATAAGGAGGGTTTTTTTTTTGTGCTATTTACTAAACAAATTACGTCCATAACTGCTGCGAGCTTCTAAGAATAGCATCAGTATTAAAATTACGGGATAAATTATAATCTACAAAGAATAATGACATGAAAATGAAGGGTAAAGAAAAACCGTCGATAATTGCGTATTTCATGTGTACGTTTATATTACTACAAGGAACAGGGTCGTACCGCCGGGGAAGGGGTTAGGGTTAGTTTAAATCCTAATCTCTCGGGATCCCGAACAAACTAGTAATATGCCATACGGGATTGCGGCTCGCCTTCGGCTGGTGCGCTCATGTTCTTCTGTTCAGGGTTTGAAAGTCTGAGATGACCTCAACCAACTTTCCCTTTTACTGAGTCCTCTTACTACTCCCAGCGTTGGTTGTTTTTTATTTTACTTTTTTTATCCCTATTGTAAGACTGCTCAAGCATTTCACGAATTCTCCAAGATTCTTGAATTCTGGCCATTATTTTGGTTAATTTCAGACAATTGACGTGACGTTCTTATTACGCCAGTGGATTGCATTTTAGATAACGCTATCACCTCTAATAGACATGGTCGCTCTCGTTGTAGTTATTGTAAGACTTCTTTATGAATACAACTATACTACAACTTGGTCACCTGGAGTAGCGACAAAAATATTATGTAATTATTGGAATTTTTCTATTAAAAAGGTGTTCTTTGCCGTGGCGGTTCTTCCACAGGAGCACATGCGCACGTGCACCCCCAAAGCAAAACGAATAAAAAATATTGATTTATATTCATTGAATATTATTTATCATATAAAGTCCGACCCTCCCTAATATTTTATCGTACCGTCAAACTAAAAAAAGTCTAACCCTCCCTAATATTTTTTCATCCCGTCAAACCAAACTGTATAGATCCGGCAGCCGTGCCTCGATCGAGGTAAATGACGATTAGGACGATACTTGCTCGCACGTGCGATTAAGTAGTGCAGTTTCTCTGTAGTAACAGGTGGCGGGTGGCAGCAGGGGATAGCGGGGCTATGGCGATTAAACATGGAAAAGGCGCACAGTTTTTGTGTTGTGTTGTGTTGTGTTGTCTGTTCGTGCATCTGGTTTGAAATTCGAGCGTGTATGTTTTAATATTTTAATATTATTAAGTTAAAATGCATATTTGACGGTGGACTATTTAAGAAATAACTTTAGCTCTTTGAGTTTGGACCAAAACATTGAAGTGAAGAATGCGGGAACATCTAAACCCGAAATTAATTTAACGCGGACCACAAAGGGTAAATCTAGGGACTTTATTAGAAAGTTTAAAAATGAAATATATGAAAAAAATTTATAGAGGGTATTCCAAACTTAATGAGGCTGTTATTGATCAATTTTCTACAATTAAGAACCGAATAATGGACTTTACGTTTAAGCACTATTGTGTAGGGTCGATAAATGTTGTGCATTTCGATAAATGATACTCAATATGATTTTAAACCATTTTATTTAAGGATTTAAACTAAAAAACACTGAAAATATGAAGAATGTCAACTTGTCAGTCTCGTGGCTCGATTCGTTCTAGTCATAAAACAGTTAATTATTGTTCTCGTCTTAGTTGCGCCTAATGACGTAGCCGTAGATGGCGTAGTGGTATTAGACATCATTCGGTTTTCTTGATCACTCGTAGATGGCGGTAGGAGTATTGGATATCATTGGGTTTTCTTGATAGCTCGTAGATGGCTTTAGTAGTATTAGTAGTGGACTGTACAAATATTGTTACGAGGGTTGCATGCGACGACTTTCTTATATTCCAAAAGTTGTATTTCCGTGTGTACAATTAAAAATAAATTAAAATATGTTTTACCTAACGCATTTTCTTATTACTTTTTTTCCTTCTACATTTAAAACGCCTAGAAAAATGTCACCATACTTGTGAACCCACTGGTTCTTTGTACATCATTTCGAACTCTATCGTTATGGATTTCAAACAAGTATCGGGTGAGTCAATTCAGCAAATTTTATAACTTAAAATTTATTATTTGATAAAAGAATTTTCCGAATATGTGCCATATTTTTTTTTTGTTGATATTCCTTCACTCCCCATACCTGTTGAGAAACCACGCCTGAAGGTATTTCCTCCAGGCCGTTAACCTTTAGAAAAGTAACGAAAATCGTCCCTCCAAATTGATTTGTACGACTGCCTGGTGTGCGAATCGAAATAACAACCGAACCCGACAAAAACCCGCTTTCGAAAAATGCAGGGAAAAACTGGCTTAAGTCGCGGCACCAAAGCGACGCGTTTTCGGTTATATTAGCCACTTTTTCTCCATGACCAGTGGCGTATACAAGAACCGGGCAAAATTTTTTTGGGCACATTTTTGAGAACCTTTGTATAATACCATGATACAATGAATGAACAAACACAAAGTATGATCACTTTGGCGCGCGCAGTGACGTCATGGTGCGAGTTATTTTTAAATTGCTTATGAGATTCACGTTGTTGTTAGCGTTTTTAATTTCCTAGAGGTTAAGACTGGTCAAAATGGCAGGGGTCTGCCAAAATTTTGGTGAACTTTGGATTGTATGATAAAAACAATATCGTTTACCTCCTTATTTACTAAAGAGGTTTAAATTTAGTCCTTTAAAAGATTTACCGAGCTATTGTCGGCAAGAAGAAATACCAGCCTGCTGGAAAGAAAGCATCATAGTCCCCATACATAAGAAAGGAGATAAACTATCATGCTCAAATTATCGTGGGATATCACTGATCAATACGGGTTATAAGGTTATGTCACTTGTCCTAATGGAAAGGTTAACTCCGTACGTTGAAAATCAAATAGGAGACTATCAATGTGGCTTCAGGAAGAACCGCTCCACTGTGGATCAGATATTTACAATTCGACAACTAATGGAGAAATGCTGGGAGTACAACAAAACTCTCCACCAGTTATTTATTGATTTTAAACAAGCATACGACAGCATTCTGAGAGTCGAATTATGGAATGCGATGATGGAACTTGGAATACCCAAAAAACTCATTAGCATCACAAGGGCATGTGTTGAGGGATCGTCTAGTGCTGTAAGAATTGGAAAAAAGATCTCGTCGTCCTTTTACATCAATAATGGACTTAAACAGGGCGATGCTATATCCCCGCTACTATTTAACATATCACTTGAGAAGATTGTACGAGAGGCACAGACCAAAACATTGCTGTTTGGAGGACAGGGACCTCGCCTCATACTAGCTTTTGCGGATGATATGGACATCGTGGGAAATACGACCATTGACGTTAAGGAGGACTTTTCAAGTTGGAAACTGCTGCGAAGAAGGTTGGTCTGAAGATTAATGAAACAAAAACGAAGTATATGGCAACAATGAGGACTGAACAAAGAGCCAGAATCGGTCAGAACGTTACAATGGACCAATATAACTTTGAGAGGGTCCTGCAATTTAAGTACCTGGGGGCTACAATAACTTCAAATAACAACATGACTGACGAAATTAATGCCAGAATACAAAGTGGCAATCGCTGCTATTATGCATTAAAGAAAATTATGACCTCTAAGAATATCACTCGTAAGACCAAGATAAAAATCTACCAAACTGTGATCAGATCTATCATGACGTGGACGTGGACGTGGACTCTTACTAAACAGAATGAGAACCGACTAAGAATAGCAGAGAGGAAGATTTTAAGGGGCATTTTTGGACCAAAAAAGGACGAAGGAACACAACAGTACCGTATCAGAACCAACATAGAATTGGAGGAAATATATCGCCAACCTAGTATAGTCGGGGTGGTCAGGTCGGAAAGACTTAGATGGGCCGGACACGTTAGAAGACAGGAACATGGCCGTATCGTAACATTAGTATGGGAAGAAGCACCAGTCGGCAAACGTCCTTTAGGGAGACCAAGATTGCGCTGGAGAGATAACGTGTCAGCGGACCTACAAATGTTGAATATCGTCAACCCAGAACAGATGATGTTGGATAGACGACAATGGAGGCAAATTGTGAAGTCAGCCAAGATCCAACCAGGGTTGTAGCGGCTACAGAAGAAGAAGAAGAATTGTCGGCATCAACAGCACATTCTCAAAACTTTTTTCTTTATAGATTTGCTGAAAATCGAAAAATTTGATCAAAAAACAAAACTTGTATTAAAGTTTTCATTGGCCATCGCATTACCCGAACATTTTCCATTTGTTTAAAAACCTTCCGTATTTTAATACTTATAACAATTTAAATTTATAATTGACCTAACGCTTCCCAAAGTGAGAAAAATTAAGATATATCTCTCGAAGCAATTAAAATAATAGTTTTTCTGATATACAGTTATATATAGTCAATAAAGCTATTATTGGCACCATTATCAAGACATTCTCATGCGCTGAGTTGCATAAAATTATTTATATCTAAATAACGGCTTAATGTATCTCAAGTTGCGCGTTTCTAACTTGGTTATTAACATACTTAATAATCTCATTAGGCTTTAAGAGTCTCGTGCTTCATTAGTAAAAATATTAAATACTTATTTAACTATGCTTTGTCCTGGCATCTCTATAATCTAAAATATTTCGAAGCCATTTCGTTTGCAGGATCTTTGAAGAATGCATGAAGAATGAAGTTGACTAATTTTAAGGAGTTTGTACAGGCTTATATTGTTTTCCTGATTTTTTCTGCATAAAAATAACACCACGCCCACATAGATACCTTGTTTCCGCATTTCTGATAGAAATAATATGGCTATTTACATACCAAGGGAGGAAACGCATTTTGCTCTTGAGGCATGTTAGAGATGTAAAATTACCGGTAATTTAAAAATCGGTAATATTACCGGTAATATTACGTAATATTACGGTAACATTGGTAATTTATAAAAAAAACAGCTTTTTAAGTAATACTAGTTTTTTTTATTTCAAAACTGTAAAAACATTACGAAAAACAATAAGAACGTTTTTTAAACTAGTCAGAGTCAGAATGGACTACGTAATAGAGTGGATAATGGTAAATCATCCTCATCATCATCCCCAACCTCGTCATCTGATTCTTCTTTCTCTTTCGTTAATTGAGTCAAGTCTATAACTTCGAAACCGATATCTTCTTTTTCTATTTCTTCCTCAGTATCTTCTACTATTCTCGAACGATCTTCTTCATTTAGTAAATTATAATTATGGGCAATATAAGTTAGTTTTCTGGCCCTCTCCACGGTTAGTCTGTTTCTTTTTTGTCGATGAATAAATCCATAAGTACTAAAGGTTCTTTCGGTTGCGGCTGTTGACGATGGTAAATTTAAAATGTCTACAGCTAACCTACTTATTTTAGAACTGGAGCAAATTCCTGCCCACCAAACAGATCCAGACATAGATTTTTCGCTGGAAATGACGAATTCCTTAGCAAAAATATTACCTCTAATTTTGTACTGTGCGAGTGCTTCCATAATAAGATCTACTTGTGAAGAATACTTTGGATGACGCCTTGCAGTTTCATAGATGAACTCCGTTGCAATTAAAATTTCAGCTTCAGTTAACTTCTCGCCGCGTTGACTTGGTTCTAATAGGTAAGCAGCAAGATGAACGGGTTTTAAACATATATTTTCTCGTTTTTCAAGAATTGAACACATTTTCTGGTTTTCAAACATAGTAATAGATAAATTTGATACTTTGTCACGTAATATAGACCTTATTTCAAAAAAGCAGATAAACTCTTTTGAGATTGTTGGCCCGTTAGCTTCAAAAATCGTTATCCACTTAGACATTGGCTGGAACAAGTCATAAGTTGCTTCTATTTGCAACCGAAATTCGTTTTGAAGAAGAAGTCTTACTGTATTTGATGAAAGAACATCAGAAATATCTGGGCTATCATCAACTGCTAAACTTTTTAATGAATGTTTAGTCTCCAAAAAGCTTTTTATACAAGAAACAAAGGAACCCCATCTTGTTTTCACCGGCAATTTTAAAGAGATGTATCGCCCCGTTTTGTTCAACTGGATTTGGCTTATGGAAAAAAAAGAAAAAAAAAAAAAAAAACAATATTTCCAATGTTACCGATCTTGCGGTAATATTACGTAATGTTACGTAATATTACGGTAACATTACCTCGGTAATATTACCTTTACATCTCTACATGTACATATTATCGGTCCGGTAAAACAATCACGCAACTTCTAAACTTGTTGAGGAGAGGCGAAAACTATATTTTTGACATTGGTACCACAGGATATGTAGCTAACAAACAGACCAGTTATCGTTGCTGCAAATACCATGAAGTTTATAACGTTTTATAATAACCATCATAATTTTTTAGATGAAAAGATGAACATTATTTATGCGGGATAATTTTAGTACGTTTCGATATTTTCTCAAGTTAATTTTTGAAAAGATAACGTGTTTAATTATAATATCTAAGATTTTATTTAAAACTCTAAACTTCTATCTAAAAAAATTAACCAAGTGTGTTTTAATGGCATATCTTAAGTTGTATTTGGAATATTTACGGTTTTTATCTCAAATCTTATCTGTGACGTAATGTCATATGATACTTTCAGATCTTTTAAACACTATCGCATTGTCGGCAACCCTTTATAATATATTTATAATTCTTAAATCTCACTTTAATTTATCAAATACCTTTGTAGAATTAAATACCACGTTTAATCTGAGGAATTTATAAAATTTTCATCTTTCTTCAAGCTGCTTAATAAATATGTCGTTGAGAGAGATATGTATTTCGTGACGACGATGGCATTACTAAAAATGATTCTATTATAAAAATGTTTCCAGAATGTTTAACTTAACATTCTTTGATAATTGAAACTCTTTATCTAACTGCAATAATACAGGGTGTTTTCTTAGTACGGTCGAAAATTTCAGGTTTTTTTATCGTACGGTATTTTTAGAGAAAATTATTGCAATTTTTAAATTTATCGTACTTATAAGTATGTAATACAATTTTTAAAATTACCTGTAATTAACCAAAGTGTTTTCACTTTGCACCTGGCTTTCACGGTGATTATCATTTCAAACGCCCTAACTATGTGATAATTCACATTGAAATACCCTAAAAGGTATAATGACCGTAGATAATTAATAATACTATGGGTAATTTAAATTATTCACAAACGGGGCATTTATTATTCATTCACTAAAAAGCAATTTCATTGTGAAATATAATTTCTGTGTGATAATAGATATTTTATTTTTTCAGTCTACGAAAATAATTATGTTATTTTTGCTTAAAAATGCTAGGACTGGATGCTTGCATATTTCTTGATTTTACCTGAAAACTAATAAAATATTTTTAATAATATTTTTGAAATAAAATATTTAACAAACCCTTACACTTGCCAAGCAACGGAACACGATTGTTAGGAAATATTTATTTTTGAACTGTAGGAAATATTATTTTCTTACAGTTATTTGTATACAATGTACATGGTTATCAATTTAGTTTGTCCCACTTTTAAGAGCCTGTAACTTTTTTGTATTTTGAGTTAGCACGTTCATTCAAAAAACAAGATGTAGCATTTTTAGCCAAGTTTTTATGAGTGTTGTCAAAAATGACAGTAGGTGTCATATGTCACACCGAAAAGCAATGATTATTATTTTTTAAATGGACACTCTATACAGGGTGATTCACGACGAGCGTGCATTAGAACTTTATGGAGAACTACTGAATATATGTTCCTGAAACTTTGGGGATTTGGGTTTATCGATATGCTCTCTTTAACTAAAATATTGACATGTTCCTGTCATTTCCGGTTATACCGGAAGTAGCTGCCAACTTTCGTTTTTTAAATACAACATGGTAATTTTTATTACATTTTTCGATTAAGCATTAAAAACTAAGCACATTTTATAGAAAATGTTTTTGTCAGACTCTATTAGTTTTTGAGATATCTGGACTTTTTGTAATTATTTGGCAAATGCATGACGATGAAATAATCCATATAATTTTTTTACCTTAGCGCTTGGACTAAAAATTTTTTCTCACCGAATAGCTAGAAGATCATCAAGTCTCAAAAACATTTCAAATTCGGCATAAAATGTACAGGGTGGTCACAATTCAAGCCTCATTGTGAAAGAATTCAACCATTAAAAACTTTCTTATTTTAAATGGAACACCCTGTATATTTTTATTTAATTTGATGGCAAATTAGTTGTTCTTTATAAATAGTATTTACTGTCCTATACCTATATCAAAGCGTTTTCTGAAAAAATCCTATTTTATTCCGAAAATACTATTTGTTCAAGTGTGCTATGAAAACAATTGTACTTAGGGGCTGTATACTGATGTCTATACGGAGGAAAAGTGATTGGTATCAAAACGATGGGGCTCCAGCACACAACGTCCAAGTTGTTAAGACTGCCCTAAACAGACTTTTTCATGACCAGTGGATCGCAAACCAAGGTCCCTTCCACTGGCCAGCTCTTA
Organism: Barypeithes pellucidus; assembly: GCA_963991005.1. NCBI lineage: Eukaryota > Metazoa > Arthropoda > Insecta > Coleoptera > Curculionidae > Barypeithes > Barypeithes pellucidus. The sequence continues at coordinate 3,536,783 of OZ022559.1, forward strand.
ACTCCACTGGACTTTTCATCTGGGGAACCATTAAAGATAAAGTTTACGCGCGTCCCATCACCACGAAGGAAAATCTAATTGAAAGGGTGAAGGCAGCATTTCAATCTCTCACAAGAAATTAGGAATGCTACAATAAATAACATGATGAAAAGAATACATAAATGCTTGGAAGTAAATGGCAATCATTTCGAACATATTTTAAAAATATAATCAAAAGATATTAGGTATAATTTTCAAACACATTTTTAATTAAAGAATTTAAAGTTTATAAACTTGTTTCCTTGCTATTTTTAAAAAAATAATATTTAAACCATTAAATTTAAAACAATTAACTGCATTTTATTTATAAATTATTAAGAAATACTTTAGAATATTGTATTTTCAAGCAATCAATCACTTTTCCTCCGTATAGACATCAGTATACAGCCCCTAAGTACAATTGTTTTCATAGCACACTTGAACAAATAGTATTTTCGGAATAAAATTGGATTTTTTGAGAAAACGCTTTGATATAGGTATAGGACAGTAAATACTATTTATAAAGAACAACTAATTTGCCATCAAATTAAATAAAAATATACAGGGTGTTCCATTTAAAATAAGAAAGTTTTTAATTGTTGAATTCTTTCACAATGAGGCTTGAATTGTGACCACCCTGTACATTTTATGCCGAATTTGAAATGTTTTTGAGACTTGATGATCTTCTAGCTATTCGGTGAGAAAAAAATTTTAGTCCAAGCGCTAAGGTAAAAAAATTATATGGATTATTTCATCGTCATGCATTTGCCAAATAATTACAAAAAGTCCAGATATCTCAAAAACTAATAGAGTCTGACAACAACATTTTCTATAAAATGTGCTTAGTATTTAATGCTTAATCGAAAAGTGTAATAAAAATTACCATGTTGTATTTAAAAAACGAAAGTTGGCAGCTACTTCCGGTATAACCGGAAATGACAGGAACATGTCAATATTTTAGTTAAAGAGAGCATATCGATAAACCCAAATCCCCAAAGTTTCAGGAACATATATTCAGTAGTTCTCCATAAAGTTCTAATGTACGCTCGTCGTGAATCACCCTGTATATCAGATGGCGCATTTTCTTCCGATCTCAAAAATATAATACCTACACATATGCATTCTTTTCTTCATTCCATTAAACATTGACGAAAATATGTAAAAATATATTATTGTTAAAAAGAATCAAGATAGCTATGCAATTGTTTTGGTTGCTATCTTTATTTATATTTCAGTCTGTCATTCTCAGAATTTTGCAGAAAAGTTATTTTGTATGTAAAAACCAACCAATATGAGATATTATTATTCAGTGGGAGAAAGGTGTTTTATGTTTGATATTGTATATATGTCCAATGGATTGGAAAATCCGGTATTATAAAATGGCCGCCGAACAGCCCAGACCTAACACCTGTGACTTTTTCTTTTGGGGTTATATTAAAAATATATAATACACCGTGTTATTCGTTGAATGAACGGTATATTAGAATGGAAAACTCAATCCTTCAGATTCAAACTAATAGAGAAGTTTTATTAAAAATTAACAGTCACATTGTAAAAGTGTTTCGTAAATGTACCGAAAATGGAGGTGGTCATGTAGAGCAATATAGATTATGAAATAATTATTATATAATTCTAATTATTATATAATGTTATAAACTTTTGTTATTTTCTAGTTATACCAATATTTTAAAAAAATGTTTCTCTACCACTCACTTGAAGAAAATAATACATATTATGTGTGTTATATTTTTGAGATGGGAAGATAAGGCGCCATCTAATGCGCTTCTAATATAGAGTATCCCATTTAAAAAAAAATAATTGCTTTTCGGTGTGACATATGACACCTACTGTCATTTTTGACAACACTCATAAAAACTTTGCTAAAAATGATACATCTTGTTTTTTGAATGATTGCGCTAACTCAAAATACAAAAAAGTTACAGCTCTTAAAAGTGGGACAAACTAATTTCATAACCCTGTACAGGGGAATTTTGAAAATATTCGCACCCCTCGTATTGTTAAATATTTTTACGTAAAATTCGGTGGCGTAACCAGTTTTTCGCTAAATTCAGTTTTAGAGATATTATTAAAAGTAAAATTTTGGAAATGGACACACTGTATATTATTTTTTTTAATTTATTGAGCATACTTTAGTTTAGTTCTTAATATTTATCTTCAAAATTTTTCTCTTGTTAATACATATTATCTCAAAAGCTAAACTAGAAAAAACGGGCTACTCTAACAAGATCGTTTTTTACCTTTTTCATAAGTTGACGGAAATACGAGGGGGTGTCTAAAAATCGAAGATTTTCAAAATCACCCTGTAGATTAAAAACTAAGAGAGCAATGACAAATTTGACACCGGAATCTTCCGTGTGGTTAAAAAGTGTGAGGCTAAAGTGAAAACCGCACCATTCTATATCTTTGATAATAGCTCTAATACCCTCCAGAAAAATTTGGAAATGGGACACCTGTACTATTTTTTTGCATAAACGGAATAAAGACAAAGACATGTCCGAGTATAGCTAACATATTGAGAAATATAGCAGAATATAGGATTCATCAAGCAGATATCTACTATTTAACTACTGCCTATTAATTGACTACAAATAAGTAATATTATTTTAACATATAGTTTCTATAAAATAATTTTGTAATATAACAAAGTGTATAACAGGAAATTACTATGAGAAAAAACGTCATAAACTGCTTCGGTCTATTAAAACATGGCGTCGCCATTATGCGATTATATTCAATTAATTCCGAACTTGGTAAATTCATTCTGTTCTCCTGAGGGAAATTTACCGGTTTTTGCTAAAACAAACATCGTATTAATTAAAAGCACCTTATATATTACCGTTAGGTACAACCTGGTTAATAACATACACATTAGGGTATAGATAAGATCGTTAGAGGATTATCGTAACAGAACGGTAATAATAGACACATCGTCGGCTAAAAGTGTTAACTTACACGGAAAGAGATTGTCCATTGTCCATGTTTCTTGCCAATACTTACTTAGTTTAAATGTTACCGTAGTTAATTTAAATAAATGTTAGTCGACCAATATCCCGACACTGATTATTTAAAAAACATGTTTTTGAAATAAGTTTTTTTGTACTCGAATTAAGTATTTCTATTTTCAATAGAAGACTACAATTATTCTTGAAACAAGAAGTCTTGAATATTTGGTATTTATATTAGGTAGTTAAAATAAATAATTCTTAATTTAATTATGCCGAATTCTTGTTATAAGCAGTATTAAATAGAAGGAAAAATTCTAAACCAAAAAAATTGAATTTTTTCCATTCTCCTTTCGTCAGACTCATCTTAAACGTGTTTCGTCGTATCACGGCTCGTCAATAAAGTCCGACGAAAGGAGAACGGTCTTGGCAACACTATCAAGTACCGACGAGTTCTATACCGCTGTAGACATTCATTCTGGATACTTGATAGCGTTGCCCTCCGTTCTCCTTTCGTTGGACTCTAGCCTTATTGACGAGCCGTGATATGGCGAAACACGTTTAAGATGAGTCTGACGAAAAGACAACGAAAAAAAATCTATATCTATATTTGTGGTTTAGTCAGACATTTATTTCTCCATTTAATACTTTAACCACTCCAAGATGAACTACTACTCGAATCTATTTTATAACAGTTTTTCATGCTTAGTGTATAAATGCAAACATTTTAAAAATAGGCAGATAAGTTATTCAAGTACCAATATGGAAAATTATTATTTCCAGACCACCCGATGATCCTTATACAATAAGGGCGTATTTTTGTCTACACAGTAGCACTTTAATAGTACATTACGTATCAAGGGCCGAAAAGAGGCTTTTACGCACGAGTCCGGAAAAGCCTCCGACGGCCCGAGATATGTACCGTATTTTTTTTACAAGTGCTCCGAAGCTTTGATGCCAAATAAATAAAGAAATTCTTCAGACAGTTTTCCTGTCTACATGACATGAAAACACTAGCGCATGGAGAATGTAAATATCTATTTATTATTTTTGACACATTTGCTCGGTGGTCTAGTGGTATAGCGTACGCCTTGTGATCTGGAAGTCGAGGGTTCAAATCCCGCACTCGGCATCTCTGGTTTTATTTATTTTTTACAAGTGCCCGAGTCTTTGAGGCCATATAAATAATGAAATTCTTCAGACATCTTTGAAAAATTAACTGCCAATTTAATTTATGTATATTCCGCTCTTTATTATCGCTTGTAGTATGGCTCGGTGGGCCTGGCGATCTGAGGGTCGCGGGTTCAAATCCCGCACCGACGCACTGGTTTTATTTATTTATGAGCGCATGATCACTCGAAGCGGGCGGGAAAAATCTTTCCCGCCCGCTTCGATACTTTCCCGCCCGCTCTCTTGGAAAACGCCACTTTCGGTGAAGAGAACATGCATGAAAAGAGGCACTTTCGGGCACATGTAAAAAAAATACTATTTCAGATTGAATGGTACTACCAAGAAAAGGAAGCCCTCTCCATTGATAGGATGCAACCACCTGTAGACCGGTTTCGAACTTATTTGTTCTCGTCAGTACAGGGTACCCCTCTCTGATGATGGGTATGTACACCTACCCTGTACTGACGAGAACAAATAAGTTCGAAACCGGTCTACAGGTGGTTGCATTCTATCAATGGAGAGGGCTTCCTTTTCTTGGTAGTACCATTCAATCTGAAATAGTATTTTAAAGTGCTACTGTGTAGACAAAACTACGCCCTTATTGTATAAGGATCATCGGGTGGTCTGGAAATAATAATTTTCCATATTGGTATTTGATATTAACACCACCTGACAAGCATAGACTTTTTGTTTCTTAGATGGATAAATAAGTTGTCGTTTTGATGTTGCTTATTCTTTTTTGTAGCCAGTTGGTACTTAGAACAAATTAGGTGAAAAAATGATCCGAAATTAATACGGTGTTATTAATTCAATATGATTTTGTACAATTTTGCTCTAATCCATGACAGGAACTGCAGGTTACGTTCAATATATCAAACGAAGCAGTAACTGTCTATCAATAATTAAAACGTCATGTATATTTACACAAAATAAATAAATAAATACCTCGGTGTGCTATAAATAACGCAAAACGTAGTACTTAATTCATTAGAACTGTTGGAATAATAGCATAATTAAAATAATTACAGAGCTCGATGATTTTATATTGCCAAGTGGATTGTACTATGATGCACATAGTAGGTACCTGCTATATAAATAATTAGGATTAGATGCAGCGTAACATCTTATCATAAATATGATGTGACTATCCTAATCAAGCCGGTCTGGGTGGATTACCAAGACCGCTATACAGAGTATCCCATAACTTATGGTCCATAGCCAGGGTTGTTAATGTTGCAGAAAAATTGAATTTACTAATTTGTGACGTCGCAATCGTAGTAAATGTAATAAATGTTTCGTAATAAATATTGCCATTTTTGCTTTGATTTTTCTTTAAACTTACCCCTGCTTCCTATTTTTGCTTCAATTTTCTGCAGTGTATAAATATCTAGTTGCTAGGTGATTCCAGATCTTAGAAATTCCAGAAGAACGGTTATAAGACAGAATTGGAAATCGAAAACTTTCATAAAACTGTTATCAATCATAAATCTCTCGCAACTAAATCTTATAAGGGAAGTCAGAGCTAGTTAGGACATTTCTCTAACTGTTCTAATCTCATAATCGAAAAAATTACGATGGCTATTATAAAACGTTATAAACTTTGTTGCGTATGCGGCAAAAATACCTTTCCCGTTTATTACCTACGTATCCTGCAGTACTAATGTCAAAAATATATAAATTCTTGAACCTTAGCTATGAATCAAATTACCGTGCCAAATACAAAGCCAATTGAAGAAATAGGGACATTGATGCATTTTCGCAAGAAGGTCCGTAAAATATTACAGACTTTTACGCAGGCCCACTAATCAATTCTATGAAGTTGATTGATGCAATTTTCTAAAGAAAAAATTACAGAAACACTAATGAAAATATTAATTCGTCTTTTTATAAATGGGAATAAAGTATGCGCGTGCGGTGTTATTTTTATACAAAAAAAAATCAAGAATAGAATATAAGCAAAGATATTTAATTTAAATAAGATCTAAATTTGCTTCCATCACTAACGATTGACGGGCTTCTCTCAGACCCCTTCATAAGGGCCAAGGGTCCATCTTGTCCCCCATCCTCTTCTTACTGTACATTAACAACCTTCTAGTGGAAACCATTAAATTGCTTTGCTGACGACAGCACTCTTGTGTCATCTTTCACTCTGAATTCGAACACATCGGCTGCGCACATTTTGGCAGACAGCATGAACTATCACTCCTCAGCAAAGACCTGGAAGAAATTTGGTTTTCGGATGATAGTAAACTTGTTAACATTGCAGAACCGGATATAGTCATAGCTGGACACGCAATTCCATTGGCTTAGTCGATTAATTTATTGGGCGTCAATCTGGGAGGAAATATGTCTTAACTACGTGGTGGCATTCGCCAAGACTGCTTCGCAGAAATTTGGTGTATTTTTCCGGACCAAAAAGTTGTACACACTTCAACAACTTTTGATACTCTACAAAGTCCAGATTCCATCACTAGAATACTGTTGTCATGTCTGGAGCTCTGCACCCGAGTGTACTCTTCGGCTACCGGATTTCATCGAAAAGAGACCACGAGATGACCCTCAGCAGCCTAAGACGTCCGGGTATTTTAAAATATCACCCTGTCTAGTGCTCCATCTCTTACGTTTTATCTACAATATCCATACGTATTTTAATAAATGGATTGTGCCTGTAATAAATTAGCATCTGCAAAACTCCCTATTAGCAGTTCAAAGGTCATCGGAAATAAATAACATACCGCTATTGCCCGATAAATAAACACGGAGGACCGCGGGCAGTTTATTTTATGAGAACACTCCTTTACTTTGTCATAAACACGCTTGTACAATCCGCTTTAAAAAATTGATCCTGGCGACAACTTTTACAATAATTACAATTCTCAGTTTGACAATGAAGAATTATTTGATTGGTCATGGGCATTCATCCATTTAACTTTGTATAGTGAATTTATAACTTTGTTTGTTATATCTAATGGCAATTTTGAGAGGTCTTGAGAAATACTTCACTATAGTATAGACTAGATAAATGACATCCATAGGCGTGTGTTTTTGGAACACCGCATTTTTACTCCAAGTGCAAATCTAACATTTTCCAACAATTATGTTCATTTCCACAGCAGTCAGGAAAAGTCCCTGATTATCAAGATTCTGAACTTGGACTTGTACACTTCAATAAGTCACGAAGAGGATTTATAGTCCATTGCTAGTAGACCAACAAATTTCTCTGATAGTTTTGTGACTATCAAAACAGTTTGCGGATTGTTCGCAAATAAATTGTTAGGGGTATGCTCAATTATAACTAAAGATTTGACGGAAACGCCACATAATCTAATCTTTTTTTTGTCTTGAATTTGAAAGTTTATTTGCGAATATGATGACTCGGAGGTCTCGGAAATGTCGATATCAGATTGTGAGACCAAACTTTTTGGCCTTTTTGATCGTTTTCACCATCGTCGACATTATATATATAAAGTTATTTGAAGATTTTTTTTTGTAGTTCTGCATTGCAACAACAGTTTGGTGATCAGAAACTCAAATCTTTTAAGGCACTGTACGATATTTGCCGTTGGAGCGATGATCCTAATAAGTGACAAATCAATATATAATATTAAGAAGAATAATACAACCATTGACTTATTACCCATAATTTACAACTAAAAAATAGTATATTACATACCGAGGTGGAAAGTGTTTCATTCCTGTCGAGAGAGTCGGCAGTTAACTAAATATCGAGACAGTAATGAAACTTTTCACCGAGGTTTGTACACTATTTTATTTACAACCACATCTAACATCCACTTCTTATTATTTTGAATTAAAATTATTAATAAAAGATAAATGTCATTTTGACTGTTCCATTGAAAAATTAGACAGAAATTTCAAATAATCGCAGGTGGTAAAATAACGTAGGTAATAATACACATCAAGACGGCAAATATCATTTTTTGAATATGGTTTCCATGTCACTAAACAATATATTACTTTAACAACAGAAAAATGCTATCAGATGAGTAATTTGATTTTCCTGCTACTCCACCAGAAATTCGAGAAGCCGAAAAAATAGTAGAAGAAGATCTTCTGCCAACTAAAAGCCGCCCGAGATATGATAAGGCATGTAACTGTTTCAAAGAATGGTGTACGGGAAACAAAGTTCAAAATCCTGGTTCTGAGTCGGCGCTACTAGCTTATTTCAGTGAAAATGCGAAGGCAAAGAAGATATCAACGATTTGGTCACAATATCCAATGCTGAGGACCACTCTATCAATTAGGGAAAAAGTAGACATATCTAAACACGCAAAGCTATTAGCATTTTTAAAAAAGCAAAACAAAGGATACAAATTCATTGTCGTTAAATTTGTGTAATGAGTTGTATGTTGGTGTGTTCGTTTCCACCCGGGTGGAAAGTGAAAGTAAAAAAACGTCAACTTTCCACCTTTCAAAGATAGACGAAATGTCATTATTGCATGCATGGTTGTAAAAAAAGAATATTAATCGCGTATTGTATTTGGGAATAATACTTTGCGATTCCTGGGTTTTATATTCTTGTGAAAAATGATTGTACTAATGGGGCGATGCCATGCTTCAAATATTATCCTTAGCATTTTGGAAAATTATTATGCAAAGTACTCTGTAGTCAGGTTATATATGTAATTCAAAAATGATTAATATAAAGGCACTGCAGTGCATAGCATAGCATACCCCATGTAGACAAATAAATTATGCATCTTTCGCTAAAAATATCGATTGGTTGATTTATAGCGATCCCAGGTAATTGCGGTTATGCTGCAGATTTGCGTTTATTTAACAAATTACATAGGAGACGTAAAGACATTCAGCAGTTTCTAAAGTATTAAGTATAGGAGGGTAAAATGGAGCAGAGTTAATGTAAAAATAATAAACTTTCTAAATAAAGTAAGTAAAGATCGGCAGCACGTTATGAAACTGTTTTAAAGAAGATTTTTTTTCTCTACAATAGCTGTATTGGCCAGTGATTTCGGTTCTGTATCAAGAGCGAGGGGAAAGAAAAATGTATAAAACCTTGCTAGAAAGCGTCTTACCATAGGCGTGCATAAACAATAATTTATTAAGTGGAAAATAAATACACTATTTTGATTCCGAATTTTTTCTTAAAGTGTCCGATGTTTTTTTTTATTTAATTATTAGTCCCATCTTCGTTACATAGGGTTGTAAATATTCGCGACGATTTATTTTGATTGGCTCTTCCAATATTTTTCTAATTATTGTGTGATCCATCACGTAATTGACAGAAAAGAATTATTAGCAAACCGCCAACGTCGGTATAATAAACAAACACAAATTTTCCGCCCCGCGTTTCCCGACACTGCAGTGACAAATTCATGTGCGTTTTTGACGGTGCCAGGTGAAGCTATCAAGAGCGGGACTACATAAGAAATAAAATTAAACTAATGAAATTTAGTAAAACACATTTTATGATATATTTTATGGAATCTATAAAAAATGGGTATAACAAATTGTCTTGGAATTTATTTTTTATAAAATTTATAAAATTCGTTCTTAATCGATTAACGAGGATTAGGCACCGATTCTATCTCTCAGCCACTTATACTCGCTTTTCACCGCACCCCTTCCCCGTAACACGCGTCGTCAGTCCGTCGAAGGCTCTCGAATGACGCCGTCGTCGGATGTTTCTATGTAGGTTTTAATTCGTTTTCGACGCAAGACAATTTGGCGTCTTTACCAGTGCTTTGGCTGTGACCAGGGGTCGGCAACCGACGGCTCGCGAGCCGCATGCGGCTCTTTCGATGTCAAGTTGTGTCTCTTTCGATATCAAATTGCGGCCGTTAGTGGCTTTTTAAAAACTGGGAAATTGTGTAAATTATAACTTTTGGCTCTTCCATCTCAAAAGGTGGCCGACCCCTGGTCTAGGTGGATTTAATAATATTATGCATAACGTTATATTAATATTTATTATATTTACCTAGTAATTTTAGTTGTTCTAATTGGAAGTTACACGATTCTGTTCTGTTAAGGATTTTTACAAGACAACGAACTGCAACATAGAATAATTTTTTTTCTCGCATTCTTTCCAACGTTCAGAAACGGCTGGGCATACAATATGATGTTGATGATGGTTCTTAAATGCTGTTACATAAATTCTATGTAGCAAATCTTATGTTTTTACATTTATAGGTTTCTATACAGCTGCAAGCTCAAAATATTTGCAGTAAGAATATACACAGTAATGGTGGTTGGGATATAACAGGCCATCAGTCAAAACTGAATAGTTTTGAAATAAACTTGCGGATATCCTTAAACCGTTTTTTTTAAATAAATGTGTAAAATATGCGAATGTACAAGCAGTTTTTCAAAAATTATTAATTATGGTAAAATCTGGCATAGTTGAATAAATATAATTTTTCAAATGCCAATATATGAATTATCTGAATTAAGGGCATATTTTCTCTATGTATTGATATGCACCGGCTTCCCCTTGTAAAGTAAGTACTCATATTGTATAATTTCCGACTTTAATGAAATATCGCTAGTCCCGGTGATATATTAAACAATTTAAGAATTTATATATCATATATGTGGTTAGGGTAAAAAGGTGCTGGGATGGATACGATTTACCGTAACCTTTTTTAAAAATCTGCTATGAATAGTGTGCACTTTCATTGCAACACAGTCAGTGGCCGATATGCCGTTTCCGGTAAACCAAGAAATACCTTCAAATATTAATCACCGTACTGAAAGGTTCTGTTCAGGTTGTTCTCATGGGGTGCCTGTGTGTCTGTCGTATAACTTAATAACATACGTTACTCCTACTTTAGGCAGCATGGCCATTTATTTTGGGTATCTGTTACTTACACAGTAAGTACTTTGGTTCATTGTAGCCTTACATTGGTTATATTATTTAGGTACATTTGCCGATGTACTATATGAAACAATTCTTTCTAGGACTGAGATAACCAAAATAAACGGCCACCCTGTACATTAGATACCTGCAATAGCATCCAGTTCAGTGTGTCCATCTACGTAAACAAGAAATTAGTCCCACCGTACGTAAATCCTGTACTTCATTTGAGGTTTATGTTGCATATCGCATAAATCTTGCCGCTTAATGACATGAATTCCCTGGTCTTGTGATAATAGAAACAATGGAGGGTAACGCAGAACGCAGAGTTCCGTCTTATCGACATATCTACCGCTCTTGTTATTATAATAATTGCGGAAAACTGTGAAATCGCCATTCCAACAAATCTGAATTTTATGGTTTTCCTGGTCGCATATTTACCATATTTACATAAACTCGTGTTGTTTTAAACAGCATTTCAATGTTAATTCAAGTATGTATTAGTGGCGGTTCTTCCACAGGAGCACATGCGCACGTGCATCCCTAAAACAAAACGAATATAAAATATTAATTTATATTCATTGAATATTATTTATCGTATAAAGTCCGACCCTCCCTAATATTTTATCGTACCGTCAAACTAAAAAAGTCCGACCCTCTCTAATATTTTATCATCACGTCAAACCAACAGATCCGGCAACTGTGCTTCGGTCGAGGTAAATGACGATTATGACGAGACTTGCTCGCACGTGCGATTAAGTAGTGCAGTTTCTCTGTGGTAACAGGTGGCGGGGGATAGCGGGGCTATGGCGATTTATCATGGAAAAGGCGCATAGTTTTTGTGTGCGCACCGCGCTGTTGTCTGTTTGTGCCTCTAGTTAGAGATTCGAGCCTGTATGTTTTAATATTATATATTTATTAAGTTAAAATGAATAGTTGACGGTGGACTATTTAAGAAATAACTTTAGCTCTTTGAGTTTGGAGCAATAAATTGAAGTGAAGAATGCGGGAACATCTAAACCCGAAATTAATTTAACGCAGACCACAAAGGGTAAATCTAGGGACTTTATTAGAAAGTTTAAAAATGAAATATATGAAAAAAAAATTATAGAGGGTATTCCAAACTTAATGAGGGTTATTGATCAATTTTCTACAATTAAGAACCGAATAATGGACTTTACGTTTAAGCACTATTGTATAGGGTCGATAAATGTTGTGTATTTCGATAAATGATACTCGATATGATTTTAAACCATTTTATTTTAGGATTTAAACTAAAAAACACTGAAAATATGAAGAATGCCAACTTGACAGTCTCTTTGCTCGATTCGTTCTCGTCATAAAACAGGTAACTATTGCTCTCGTCTTGGTTGCGCCTAATGACGTAGCCGTAGATGGCGTAGTGGTATTAGACATTATTCGGTTTTCTTGATAGCTCGTAGATGGCTTTAGTAGTATTAGTAGTGGATTGTATAAATATTGTTACGAGAGTTGCATGCGACGACGTTAAGATCCGACAGCTATACACACTAAGAAAACCTTTCTTATTTTCCAAAAGTTGTATTTCCTTGTGTAAAATTAAAAAATAAATAAAAATATGTTTTACCTTACGCATTTTCTTATTACTTTTTTCTTTCTACATTTAAAACGCCTAAAATATTTTCACCATACTTGTGAACCCCCTCTATCATAGGTCACGAGCCGCCACTGGTATGTATATACCATGTCGATTTGTTCAACAACGTATTTCGGCAGCCCATTCTAATGAAACAGTTAATCATCTCTCGTGACTACAATTTCGCATGGATTTATCAGTAAACAAGCTTGAACAAACATTTACAGGTTTCTTAAAAAATCTATATATATACTTTGATATACGAACGTTCCTGATAGACCGATACCCTGTATATTTAATCTGACGTACAACAATAATTTGTCGCAAACTTAAGTCAACGACAAGTAACAGAACCACTATTTTCAATTTGCATATCTGGATCTGGTTTCGTATAATCTTATATTAATTATGTCATTTCTGTTGGCCTTAATGTGCCTTAATCGACAAATACTGTTAAAATGCATTAATTATAGGAATCTTGATGCAAATTATGCAGTGTGACTTGTTTAATAATTATTAGTCCTAATTACTGCAAGAATCTGTATTTTTTAGGCAAACATAATGTATAGAAAATATAATTAATATTCCAGATTTTTAGTTTAGAAATTGCCCTTCGTGGATTAACAATACTAACAGGTCAAAAAAAGTAATAGATTTATTGAACCCAATGCATGTAACTCATCATCATCATCATCATCATCATCATCATCAATCAACCCTTTCTTGTATCTAGTGCTAAATGTAGGTATCCCTTAATTCTCTCCACGTGTGTCGATCCTGCGGCATCCAGTTTCCCTGCCAACGCTTTAGGTCATCGGTCCATCTTGTTGGAGAGCGGCCCCTATTTCGATAGGCTTCTTGTCTCCGTCTCCACTCCAATATTCGCCTGGTCCATCTGTTGTCCGTCAATCTGGCAACATGTCCTGCCCAGTTCCATTTAAGAGTTGATATTCTCTCGATCGCATCTACTACTTTTGGCCTTTGTCTTTGTGCCATATCCAGATCTGAAGCCTGGTTGTCCTCGTGATTGGTAAAGCTCTAATTATTATGTAACTAGCGCCCTTGTTGTAAACCTGGCTTTTTCCAATTAAAGAAAATTAATGAGGATTTTAGGTTAGATTATTTTTTAAATAATTTAATTAATAAATAGGATCCAAGGAACATAATCTTTCTACATGCAAAATTAGACCGACTTGATATCGTAATATGCATCATCAGCAAAAAATTATTACAACGGTTTTTTTTGACGGCAGGAGGCAGCGGAGAAGTTAGTCGGTTAGTCGGTTTTGGGTTCTTCAAGTACGCGGTATACCGTCGATTGGGGATTCCCAGAGCCGTACTCAAACGCGATTTATTTTTTTTTTATTAATTTTTACGTAAGAGGGGGGGGGGGGTCCGTATTTTTGGCTACAGGTTTTAGAGTGTTTATCGCCGAAAATTCCGAGAAAAGTCAAACCGCGGATCTTTCCCTCAGTGAATTTTATTTTTAAATACTCGTGTTGCCGGCGAGTATAAACAACACTGGAATATCTTCAGACACTCGTGTTTCCGGCGAGTATAAACAACACTGGAATATCTTCAAACACTCGTGTTTCCGGCGAGTATAAACAACACTGAAATATCTTCGAACACTCGTGTATTTTAGTGCGAGTCTAAATAATAACTAAAATATAAATAAGACCACTTGTATTTTGGTGCGAGGATTTATTCAAAACAGACTTTGTGCCCAAAGCTAGAATAATTTTCGAAACTAAAATTTACATAATTGTGACAAAAAGTATTCCAGAGACCAGAAAAGAAAGTAATGGTAACTATAAGTTTAACATGAAATATCTTAGTTAGTTACTCAACTGACGAAAAGTTTCACCCTATATTACAAGGAGGAAATATGTATTGTATGTGATACCATTGCTACCGATATTTTATCTTTCGGAGACTAGCTTGGACTAAACGCTTTGATGCTTGACGCTCTTAACCATATTGAAAATAGACTGAGAGCGTAACTACTTCGAGTTGATGTTTAAATTAGTGGGAATATTAATAAAAATCGTTAGAATCGATTTTAAGCCTTAAATATACCCAAGAAAAATGTAAATGTTCAATTACTCATTCCAAGCAATTAATCCTGAGGGCTGTTGGCAATGCGCCTTTTTTTTGTTGTGCCAGTATTTTTTAACTTTAGCCTTAAAGGATTTAATTGTTAATGTATTTAAGCTACACGAATTAAGGTGGTTATACTCCTGGTTTAAATTGGAACTCGTTATTATGCCTATTGAATGAAGGTAGCCATTTCGAACAATTTAAAATTAAACAAAATTTGCCATTATCACTGTTGGGTGTTTATAATTATACTGGGTTTGAATTTGAATTTAATTATTTTAATTAGTTATTTTCGAAAATAAGCTTTCACTTTCAAAACGAAAAACATTTCGAAAAAACTAAAATGACTTAATCGATCTAGTTTGATGTTGAATATCTCCAGTTGCTAAATGCCTCAGAAGTTATGGCACACCCTGTATAGTTTCCAAGTTTCAAAACTTTTTTTTTAAATACAACAAGTTTCATCCAAATCGATTTTTGAGTTATTCTGCTTGACAAAATAAAATGACCCGTTTTTGACTATACGTCATCTAATTTTGATAGAAAATACACGAAAAGTTAAGCGTATAGAGAGACTTAAGGGGTTTCATTACGTATTCAAATGAATGTTTCACTCTAACTAGGATTAATGAAATATTTTAATGATTTTATGAACAAATCGCTTTCTTGAGACCTTGGACGGTCAACTATGATGTTTGTGAGATATTTATGTATCTTCTAATCAAGAACAATGTATTAATATAATAGAGGAAAATTATGAATTTGTTTCTTGGCAGTAAAAGTTTATAATCGTTTAAATCAAATCATTTTTAGCGTGTTTTTTACTGTAAAGATAAAGAAACTATCGAAATTTAAAACTTAAAAGCCTTTAAGAATTTTTAGAATTGTCTTATTTAAATAAAAATTAATTATTCCATACTTAATTCTTATACCGGGGGTTTCATAAGGTTCACGTCGTTGGTAGGCAACCAAACCGACACCAATACGGCTGGGTTGCCTATATGACGGCGACAACGTTGTGCGCAAGACAACCGACGAGCAACCTTTAAAAATATGACCGGTAAACCGTGCGCACCAACCCATTTTTTCACTCATAAAATTTAACTTTTTACTGCGCACCCCATAAGTTGTACGTATCCATAGCTATAGGTCGGTGAGCTAGATACATAAACTCTTCTTAACTCTACTTAATGCAGATTGATTTTTTGTCGAGCAAACATATTTGTATAATTTTTGGTTTATTTTTCTATAAAACACCATTATTAGTGACCACATGTCAGTTGTACTCCTGTACGAGAACCCATCTGTGACACGTGACACGACAATGAGTTGTCGTGCTGCCGTCAGCGCTCTAGGCTGGTAACCCGGTTATGTTTGCAATATGGTCATTCCTCTTTAAAAAAGGGACTCTTTTTATTGCGATAAAGCAGGATAATCCTGAACATAAACAGGTAAAACTAAAATTTAACATTATTGTAGGTTTATTTTTACCTCCTCTATATGCTCCTGGGAAATTATAAGATATTTACTGGATACCCTGGATATGTGAGCGTAGGCACATAATTTATTTATATTTCATTCATTATTTCACGCAATTTACAAGAAACTCCGTTTTTCCGTTTGTATTCACCTTAATTAACAAGAAATATTTTGATCATCAGTTTTATACAGGGCGTTCCTTAATGACGTGCTAATATTTCAGGGTGTGATTCCTTAGGTCAATTTATAAAGAAAAGTTCATATGAACATGTGTCCGCAACGGCTTAAATTTTTTGCTACAGGGTGTTGAATTTTTATTTTTTAAATGGTTATTTTTTAATATCTCCGAAAGTACATTAGATATTATTTTCAATTTTGGTATGTGTTAATAGGATATAGAACCACAAATTTTAGTTAGAAAAGTAATTCAATTGTTCCACCAGTGGCGTCCCTGCAAACATATCCTCTGATATTGTTTACAAAAAAGATGGTACGCCACTGACATTTTTCCATGTGGATATTTTTTCTCATTAGCTTGGCCAATTCTACATGAAAACGCTCTCTTGAGTTTTTCTCGTCAGACTCTTGATTAAAACCACTAAATTCATATTGAAACTCATTATTAACATTGAAAAAATAATTAATGATAAATTTTGTTTTATAAAAATTGTTGGAATTGGCCACCTTTACTTAAAAGGTATGCTCCGCCGGTCTTCGCAGCGAATTGCCCACTCCAACAATTTTTATAAAAGAAAATTTATCATTAATTATTTTATCAATGTTAATAATAATGAGTTTCAATATGAATTTAGTGGTTTTAATCAAGAACGGTGCGTCTGACGAGAAAAACGCATGAGACCGCTTTTATGTAGAATTGACCAGGCTAATCAGAAACACCACATGGGAAAATGTCAGTGACGTACCATCTTTTTGTAAAAAATATCAGAGGACATGTTTGCAGGGACGCCACTGGTGGAACAATTGAATAACTTTTCTAATTAAACGGTGTGGTTTTATATCCTATTAACACATACTAAAATGGAAAATAATATCTAAAGTACTTTCGGAGACATTATGTTCATATGAACTTTTCTTTATAAAATGACCTAAGGAATCACACCCTGAAATATTAGCACGTCATTAAGGAACACCCTGTATAAAGCGCATACACTTTTTACATCAGGTAATATTCAATAAAAAGTAATTAAACAAAAAAAAATAGTCCCGATACTGACGGTAAAGCTTTACTTGACTTTTCAGTTTTCACTCGAACGTAAAATAATACTGAGCTGGCATCATAGTATGGATGTAACATTTGTGGCTGGCATATTATAAGATAATGTTCGGTTGGGCTGGTCGAACGCAAAATCGTGCATTCCAACGTAATAACGAGCCACCGATTCTCATCTCCATGACTCTCATTGTTTTCAGTTTGTAAAAATACACCTGTTTTTTGCTAATGCTGCGGAAAGATCTGTACCTACTCTAAAATACACTTTGTAAAGGGCAGGACTGTTTCGTCCTCATATTCTGCTAAATATATCAATCAATAATTACGATTCCTGCGTTCCCTTTTTCCTTATTCTTAAAATTTATTAATTTAAATTAGGTTTAAATGTTGTTCTTAAATCCTGCGTTCCCTTCTTCCTTATTTCTAAAAGTTATTAATTTAAAATAGGTTTAAATGTTGTTCTTAAAATTATTATAATATAGCTGTATTCAAACTTGCAGTTTTCTGATATTTTCGTTCTCGCCTCTACCCTTATTTTCCTTACAATTGTATCGTCTCTCGTACCTATGCTTTTTTCTGTACTTTGGAATAGATGGCTTCATCTGTCCTACTGTTCAACTTTCCTAATGTTCATCTGCCCTACAAGTCTAGTGTATTCGTGTGATGTTCGGTTAAGTTCGTATGACCTAATCCGATGGGAATGCCTTTTCCCCCTGTTTACATGCATTTCAACTGACATTCTGTAAATTATTATTGGATAGAGACTTAAAATATTGCTCTTAGCGTCGAACGATTGAATGGTTATGTCATATTTATTTTTATATTAGAGCTGTAATATTTTTGGGATTTCCTGCACCCTACCTGACTACGCCATTAGTAGTAGTTATTTTATTATCGAAATTTTATTCTTACATAAGAAGAAAATTAATTTGTAATAAATTTATAGATGCCCTGGGGAAACAAGTGCAAACCCGCCCCGATACACTGTATTTTAATTTGAAAAAACAAAATTCGAGCTCAAACTACTAATCTACATATAAATAAATTAGAGAACTATAACAAGTTTATTATTTCTATGCTAATGTTCATCTGTCCTACGCGATCTCATTGGCCAACATGTCTATTCGAAAGAACAAATTTCGAATCATGCTCGAACCCGAACCTTACATACTATACCAAAGAATGTATGCATATTCCAACCTTGTTTGTCGACTTCCGCTCCCTCCGCGTCGTAAGGGTGGGTAGGGCGAGAGTAGGGCAATTGCAGAAACGAACATTCTCGGTTCAACACGAAGTGACGGGAATAGGACAGATGCACTTTAGGACAGATGTGGTTTCCCCCTTTCGAAGTGTTTTCGGAGCGGTACGATGTCGCCCGACGCGACGAATACTGACAAACCCGACCGTTCGACACGGTTTACTCGGAGTCCTTATTTTTCTTAAAGTAACTAAGGAAAGTAAGAAGGCACTTAAAACGCGGCGATTTTCAAGTTTGAAAAAATCAAATTGTTAACTCTGTCATATGTTGTTAATTAATTTTAACTCTGTATCCGTATCTCGATTTTATTTTTCTAATTGTGCACAAATAACAATATATTTTTTCCAATTGAATAAATACATTAAACATTCGCCATATCCACAAAGCATCTTAATAAAAAAAAATGCATTGTAAAAGCATGTCGTGACAAGACGGTTGTAAATGCAAGAAAATTCATATCCAGCGAACCAGCGGAGCTTGTACATGATCCCAGGCACATAATGAAGATAAGAAATGGGAAATGTGAATGCCATATCTTGTACCTTTATTAAAAATGAGAAAATAGCAGAATATAGAGCGGGAAAAATTCTAATATTTATGAAAAATCCCAAACCTACGGCTAAACAATATATAAAATTTGCAGGAATACGTAAGCTTATACAAAATTCTAACCTTAACTTCTCTAACAATTAACTCCGTGCTATTACAGGCCCCGTCTAGCGCTGAATTTTGAGTAAAATTTCGCCATATTTAGTCTTAACACAGATTTTAAAAATATATTAGTTTTTTGCATCCATCCTCGCTTATTCATCATATTTTTTTAAAATTTAAATATGAAGTGTTGCAAAGACATTTCTTCTTTTGTCGGACTCTAGCCTTACTGAAGTTCCCTGATACGGTGAAACGCGCCTAAGGATGAGTTTGACAAATGGAGAAACGCATGAATTCTATTTTTGATATTCGTGGTTTAGACGGACTTTTATTTCATTAAATATCAAAGGTTCCAATACGAGACTATACTGAATGGTCAAAAATAATTGACCCGCCATTCGAGAGTCGTCGAATATCGTGAATAGATAATAGTTGTGTTACACAGAAAAAATACTATAGTAAAATGATTATAATAAACATTTTATGGTAAAATTTCCTATAGAACATAGATTAATTACATTTTTTATTAGTAATCCGTAATAATATTGTGAACATAATTTATAAAAAACTAAAGTTAGGATTGCTAATAAATTTAGTAAAATCAAGTAATTACTAAAATATATTGTAAATTTTATAACGAATGTATAGTGTATAGTTATAACTCCAGTAGTTAAATATTTTAAAATGTCTATGGTACATTTTACTGGTTATTATTTTAGTATTTTTTATTGTAAAAATGAAGTGTTGTAAAAATATTTTTTCTATCTACATTATGAAGTGCAAAAAAATTGAATAACCTGCCACTTTATGAAACTTAAATTTTATTTTTTTATGTTGGCAGCAAGTAGGGTTCGAATTTTAGGCTTACTTTGATTTCGTTGAAATTAGTTTTCTTGGCATTATGGATTCGACAAAAATTTTTTATAGAAAACTTTAAAATACTATCCTTTAACCTTGCAAATAGATCATTTTTACTAGATATTTATCTGAAATACCTATACTCGGAAATATATAACATGCTGACGGTGTCCGTCAACTAATTTCTAGTCACAACTATAAAACAACACTAAAAATAATAGAAATTTCTTCAGGTTTATGCTCTAGTTCTAGAGTTTTATTCAATAAAGTACTATTTTTATTTTTAATTCAATATAGTATTATACATATTACTTTATACATACATATTTATAGCTACTGTAGATATTTCCTGGGCATTAATTGTTATTCCTGTCAGATTCTGTGTCGACACAATATTTTGTTCAATAGTATTATTTATTATTTTGTTCAATATTTTGAACTTTGTTCTGCTCGCACCATAACTCAAAGTTTTGCATATTCTTTTTAACAGTTTTTCTAGATTATTTTCTGCAATTTCTCGTATTTCCGACGGAGTACAACTTTCTTCCTGACTCATTTATATTAACTTTAATAATATATTTATTTTTAATTATGACGGATGGGAAGAAGCTTTGTTGTGTTCAACTATTTCTATCATGACATATTTGATACGTGTAACATTTTATTAAATTGTAAAAGTATTGCCAACCCAAAAAGAAAATATTAATTCAAATGGAAAAAATCCACTATATGTTTTTAAGTTTGTCAGACTTTAAAGACCCGAATAGATAAACTATTATAAAATACACGGTTCATAAGACAATTAGAACACCGCTTCGCGGGTCGTTTTCTGAATTGAACACGTGCTCTAATGTCTTATGAAACAAGGTATAAATGAGATGCAACGGATTCTTGAGATTTCAAATGCCACAAAAGAGTTTAGCAAATTTTACAAAAATATTAATGATGTACTAAATGTTTATGTAATATTTACTGAAAGTTTATGTTCAAATTTTGCTATTTAATGACAGTTCTTAATAAAAGTTATTCCAGTCACATATAGAGCAATAAATGGTTAGTTTTACTATTTTTATAGTAAATTTAACTTTGTTTTTCTCTCCGTGTAGATCTAAAAGAAAAATGTAATCGATACATTTTTCGTCAAGTGGTGGTGATTGCGACTGATATGGGGAATATTATGATGTTTCTACTAATGCTGATTGATGACAAGTGACTGCTATCGACTGGCGAAAATGTTTTGAGTTCGCTGCGACTACTTTTTAATTGGTTGTTGCCTGGACTTTCCTCAACATAGGCTGAAACAAAAAATATTATAGAGGAGATCGACGATCAATGAATAAATTAAAATAAACTGTCGTATAAGTTGAAAATAGTCGGCAAAGCATGGAGGAAATCGAATATGTTAAAGACGACCATCCATACACAACGAGAGACTAACAATTTGATGGGCATTTTTATTTTATAGCTGGAGTAATAAAAAAATTATAATAGACAATTTGCTTTTAATGTCTAATACGTGTCTGTTTAATAGTATTCCCGGCGGTAGTTTGAATTTGCAAATGACAAAAGTCGCTTTGTCCGGTCAATGCCTTGAAAAAAAGTAATTACTAATATTAAAGAACCTAACCTATTGGCAATAAAAAAAACTGAGGTTAAAATATTTCCAATCTATAGATTTCGTACCGAATAACTTTAAAATTCACAAATAAATTAGTTAGATGGCGCGATAGTACTTTGACGCAGTCCGTGAGTAATCAATTATTACACACAGGCTCTAGGTTCGTGTGATTTTACAAACGGAAGTTCTATTTCTGTGTGTTTAGGTACGCTACTGGCCAAGTAGACAAGCTTCTTAACCTTTTACGACATTTTTCGGTGCTATAAGCGTTATGAGCACACCATGATCATAAATAAAAACAGCAGTAAACGACACAAAGTCTTGTTACAATAAAATCTAGATGCAGACAATGTGCCACAGTCATTTAAATATAATAAACGGGGGTCATTATTTATAAAAGCGTTTTTTGATTCGAGCGTTTATGGCGTTTAGCTCGGTATCATTTTACAATTTAGGGCATTATTTTTTTAAAGTTTTATAGCGTACAGTATAAAAATGTATACAGTGAGTCCCAGAAGAAATGTCTAAATTCATTTAAAATTCAGCGGTAAGTTTTTTCAAAAAACGCTCGTACCCGTCGATTTTGATTTTTTAATTTTATTTTTTTTGTGGTAATTTCATGTATACAGGGTAGCTGAAAAATAAGTTACGACCATCAACTTCATTTTTTCAAATGAAAACATATATTTTTTATTTCATTTTTGAATTTTGCATTGAATTCTAAGCATGTTTCATGTACCATGTCCTATACATAAACTCAACAGTTATTGAAAAAATTACAATTATCTTAAACTGATTTCGAGATTTTTGATAAAAACCAAAAAAAGAAATATTTAACGCCTTGTATACCGAAAGTAAAGCATTTTAAGACACATGTGTATGACCTTTTCCTCTTAGAATTTTCCCGAAAATCTCTTATTACATTACATATTATTAAGTAACATGCTTGTATATTTTTGCTTCTACTTGAATATCCCGGTTATCACCGACAAATATCTGTATATATTTGTTGCAACCTTTCAGTTGAGAAAATGAATATTTTTTCTGATGGTATATAAAGTTCGTGCAATACTGATGGCGAAACTACGTTTAAGTTAAGGGAGTTTCAGGGGAGAAACCTTTAACTTTATAAGAATTACTTTCAAGCAACGACGTTTAATAGTAATATATTGAGAATGCTATACAAACTACGTTTACGCCGCATTTCCTATATAATTTCCTACTCACAATAGCAAATAAATATCTCAGAATAGAATACGATACAATTCGAAACAATACGGTGCCTGATTTTACAGTTGTACATGAAAATGCAATACATCAAAGTGTGAAGTTAAAAGTCCATGCAAAATTAGTTATTAAAATCAAATAAGTCGATTAGTTTCAACCATATGTAGATATTAGAAAAGCGGAAATAACTCTTCTCTCCTTAACGTATATGGAATTATTAACAACTCAGTAAATTGCTTATTAATATGAAAATGCTTCAACTGATGTTAAAAAACAACGAATTACTACCTATCTATATTCTGCTTTAAACCAGTATGCATACTAGACGATTTAACCTATACTAGTGTAGCGAACAAACCAGATCCCAAAATGAACAAGTACCGTATGGATAAAGCTACTATAATTTTTTATCTTTATCAAATTTTGTCGAAAATACCTCATGACTGGTCTAACTAACAAACTCTGGTGGCTCTGTCGTTCAAGCGTCTGCTACTGGGAATTCTAGAGGTTCGGTTCGATCTGGGTGGATTTTAGTGATTTAAGTCAACTTGTTGTTATCCGACTTCATATAGAAATCAGAGAAGTGTTGAAAATCTAACATTTCCCTTTTCTATACCAATCCCGCTGGTAATTTGGCTTTATGGATTACTGATGTTCTCTTAATTTCATGGGTCTCAAACTGGGAGGAAATATGTCTGCGCATAACCACCTTGTGACAATCGCCAAGGGAGCTTCGCCGAAACTTGGTGCCCTACTTCTCCAGACCAGAAAGTTGTACTGCTCTCGTCTGGAGTTCTTCAGCTAAGTCTACTCTTTGGCTATGGGATTCCATCGAGAGCAGAGCCATTCGTCTGATCCGATACGACGAGCTGATCAAGAACCTCGTCCGCCTAGAATCTGGAACATCGACTACTGGTTGGTGATTTGACTTGACTTTTTACAGATAGTTCCATTGCACATCCATATGTGGATCAGTTTAGTACTCCTCGAATTTTATTGTTTAAGAATTATACCATCTGCATGACGATATCCTTGTGGAACGACCATCCTGAGGTCGTGTTTCCCCACGAATATAACCTCCAACGATTCAAAACCAACGTGAAACGGTGCTAGTGTTTAACAAAAATTTTTTTATTAGGTTTTGGGAGCGCAGCAGATTTGTATGTTGTCTGGACAGCGGAGGAAGTCGAAAATAGCAAATGTAGTAAGATAATTGTAGCTTTTACTCACGGTTGGGGAATAATTTGTTTGCACAGACGCAGATCGGTTCTAGCAACATGCTACTGTGTATGGGTAAGGAATCCTAAAATGCATGTTTTAATCCAAAGTAATGGCCCTTTCTCTTTATATAAGCGTCTTAAATAGAAGCTTCTACAAATATTTATACAAGTACAAGAGTTTTAAACCAAGAAAAATGTTTACGTATTATTCATAGGCGTACTGTTGTGCCCTTGCATAGAATCATTGTCTGTGGCCAGTGATATAAAAAAAAAAAATAAAAAAAAAAATAATTAAAAATAAAATGCAATGTGGATATCTACATGTGATCGACTTGAATTAAAATATATTAATTTTATTGTAATTAATATTAACTCTGTTTTTACATAACTATCTATATTAGCAAATGCTAAAACCACCGATTTGAAATAAACAGGGATTCGGTATTTTTATCTGTTGTACACGTCAATCTGACGCCTGTTACACAACACAGCAAGAAAGAGACGGGGATTTTATCTGTATCTCCATCTCTTTTAATCTTCTGTCTGTTTCTGTTCTGCTGATTAGTCAAATTTTTATTTTTTTTTATGATCAATCACAAGCCTATAGGAAAAATCCTTTAAGGCACTCTGGGAGTGGTGCGTGTGCGCAAAAAGGGATTCACGTTGGTTTTGAATCGTTGGAGGTTATATTCGTTGGGAAAAACGACCTCGGGAAGGTCGTTCCATAAGGATGAAGTCCTCCAGATGAAAGAATTACTCTCAGAGCCCCTCGATTGTTTTTCTGGGAAGTTGTTTACAACCTACCTAAGAATGTGAATTGTTTATTCTTCAAAGACTGTGAACCAAATCCGCATCCTCCTTGATTCAACATCCTTGACTAAATATTATGGGTATGTGAATGTCGAAGCAATCCAGCTCCTAAGCAGGACTTAAAAGGAATGAGTCTAGTGATAGTGACAACAAAAAGCATACTTAAAGTTCAACGTTAAATTCGGAAGTATATGAAATTTCGGATATTTCTGGATATTTAAAGTACAAATAAAAATGTTAAGTTCAAATTAAAAATGCAAAAAAATTACAAGCATTATTTGGGCTTATGCTTATTGCTGGTACTCCACTGGCGATATTTTGGGTTTCCGGACTCACAATTTTAAGAAACTTGTCGCCCATTAAGGCTCATTATGCGATGTTAACGATGATAATTATATTTTTATTATTTTTGTCTTGAGTGCCTAGTTTATATGGTTATAATTTATTTTTTAAGATGAAAAGACATTACACGGATTGTGAAGATGGCAGAGGCGTTTCTTATTTAGTCAGAAAATAAAGAATGCTTCATAAGTACACAGAAAAACAATGTGAAGTATCTAATACTATAAAATTCCCGTTTTCGTTCGTATTTTTTTTTCTTTGATGTGGTGGGGTGATTCATGGTGTATGGGAGTGTAGACTTATTGTAAAAAAAATTCTGACAATGAACACAGATGTAGATGCACAAATGTAGTTCTTATAATATTATTTATTTTGCAAAAAAATGGCTCTGGTGGTTAGGTTTAGAGATAATATGATATATCGTTTGAAAGCAAATTTATCCTCTTTTAATTTTAGAAATAATATACAGTTCTATTGAAAAACAGCCTTTGATCGTTTTTATAAGTAACGCAAATAAACCTAATTTTAACCTCCCCGATATGATATTCAATCGATTTTTCTAGGGGGGTGGGTTTCCTTAAATTATCGCCGAAGTTTCAACTTTCCATGAATGCAGACAACAAATTTACAGGTGTTTAATTAAGGTAATGTTTTGCGCAATATTAGAAAGACATATTTTTTTTATCTCGGAATCAGTAAGAGATTGAGGAAATTTATAAGAAAATATCGTTAGAACTAAAAGGTTAGTAGTATACGTTAATACATATACATTTAAAATAACAAAGTTAATACAATTTTTTGATAGAAGCGGCAACTCCGCAACGATGAAAATATTTTAAATCAATGCAATACAAAGATAAAATTTTTGAAACCATCCTATTACTCTTGTTTCATATCCTGTATAAGAAATACATATATACTTTGGTCCTATTCTCTACAAGCAATATTTGTATCATATTTTTCCAAAGAAACTTTTTAACTGTATTGAATATTTTATTTCTGAAATTCCTAGTTATTGTGTTCTATAACTACTGTTTTTAATTCTTAAATCAGGAAAAGTTAAGAATATTATAATTCTTTAGGATGCGCGAACACTTTTATTACTTCACATAAATTAGCCAAAAAAGGGAGGTATCACTCTATATCTAGGCGAAACCAAAAAGCTATAACGGTATGTTTTACGACTAATAAAAATTAAATTAAAAACCATAAAGCCAGGGGAACTTTTTTTAATTATGTGAAAATATGATTTTAATAGATAGGCAACGTAAATTTAGAATTACATAAAAATGTTAATATAATTTAATGAATTAAAACAATTAGTACGTTTGATAAGAACGTTCTGGAAAATATTTGAACAATAATGGTCAACATGCGGGGCAGATAACGAAAGAGCATATTTCTATTCTGAAATCGCTGCTAAGGAACCTTTTTTAGTCAAAAACTACGAATTCATTCAGTCTTCATCATCCAGTCTTCCTTCAACAAAATAGCCATTATTTTGAAACACCCTGTATATAGAAGAATATAACAGAGGATACAGGGATTTATGGAAATGGCTTATTATATTTAAATGGTTGACTCCCTTGGCGTCCTAGAACAAGCCTATACATACTTTTTAAATAGAATGTCTAAATACTTCTGTTTTCAGTTAACAAGTGTATGTAGGTCAGTAGGCGAGCAGTGATGCTAGATCACAACGCGGCCTACGGCACTCGGTCGTTGGAAAATGTTGCTCAAATGCGATGCGTCGTGTCTATTTCAGTATGTTTTGATATGCGAAAGGGATAGGGTTGATGTATTTATGACTTCATAAGCAAGATTTTAAATTTACTAATTGTAGCAGTAATTTTTGTTATGTTGTGAAATAATTAATATTTTTGTGGCTTATTGGTTGTGTGGCAGAACATATATCGCCATAATTTCAAACTGTAGGAACAATTGTTCAAAACGGTATGAATGAAAAGTGCATAAATTATATTAGTTTTTGTCTAACGTATTTGACGTGTAAATATGACAACACCGGCCCTCATTTATTGACGACTTTTGAGACTTGACCTACCCTATTAGATTGTTGACATCTCTCACCAGTGCCTCACGATTTTTCGGGTTTTTGGGTGCATATTAATTAGAGTGGAACGAAAAAATAGTAAAATTAATTTTTTATTTACTTTTACTGTCAGCAGCGTCAACTTGTGCACTTTCTAGTTACAAGGAACACTGCAAGAACAGGAAATATTTTATTTCTGAAAAATAATACAACAAAGCTCAAAGATAGAATACAGGGTGTTATGGAAATGACTTATTATATTTAAATGGGTGACTCCTAGGGTGTCCTAACGAAAGTCTACATACTTTTTTTTAATCGAATATCTAAATATTAAGGTAAAAACCCTTTTTATCCACATACTGTCGCGCCGTTCCATCTGGATTTAGTTAGCAACAATGTGGGTCACTAGAGTATACTAACAGTGTTGTCAGATCACACCGCATGTTTCGCCCTTGGTTGGATACCTGCCGCGCGCGACTATCGGTGCTTCAGTATGTTTCGGACTCGGGAATGGCATGGCGCTGTCGTGGGTTCCACGTGCTTGATGTATACGAATTTTTTGTTTTTGAAAGTTTTGTTAGTTGTAGCATTACCCGATTTTTTTTCTGTTGTGAAATAATTCATAATAAGAAATATTGTGATGTGATTTCTAATTTGCGTGTGTTACCTACTGTTGGTTATGTTGCAAAACATAGTTTTTGTGTGTTATTTTTTATCGAATTTAATTATAAAACGGATTATAAGATCGAAGATAATAATAATATAAAATTGTAGTATTTTTTTTTCTAAAAAGTTTGAAAACGAAGTGATAACGCGTTTCAAAGACGTCTTGTTGTCAAAAACTGAACACGTGCGTTTACAATTATTTGTTGCAATATATGACAACATCGCCTCAATAAACTATTGATTGCGAACGTTCGCAGTAGCGTCCACGTAAATTTTCAGATTTCATATAAAGTGTATATTTCATACAATAATTCAAAGCGCTATTTAAGGTTATTATTCTTCAATTCATTTTCATCTCAGGATTTGCCGATTTAAATATAATAGGTCATTTCTATAACACCTTGTATATCGGATACAGGACATTAAAAAAATGAAATTAACTTTAGTTTATGAAAGAATATACAGAAGATAGTATAAAAATCTAATTTACTTACAATAATCTTACTTTTTCAAATATTTTCAATTTTTGCAGTAGGTATACAAAAACAATGTTCATTTAGAAAATTGGAACCCAATGGCGCCTTCTCTTGTACTAATTATATTTATTGAGGTAATTACTATTTTGTCGGAAAGAAACGGAAGAGAATGAAACGTATTTTCTCGTTAGAAAAATAATTATAACAAATCAATCGATGCATTCATAAAACCTCTGAATGCAGCTCTTCGCGATGCCACCTATACTGTTATTTCGTAATTAAATCCGACACCATTTAGTTAGATTAATAAAAAAGCGATCCGCTGGCCAAATGAATACGCTCATCAATGATTGCTTCCTGTTTCGTTTAATGAACTTTCGGAACGCGAGACTGGACTCTTTAAATCGATTGATCCTTCGTGTTAGACGAGCGGACTTTACTCCAGTTTACTGGTAGACAGGCCAGCTTATCACTTTTTAAATCAGTGTCAGTGTCATTCCGGGTTAGTCTACAGGGTGTTATGGAAATGACGTATTATATTTAAACCGGCAATTGCTGAGATGAAAACAAATTGAAGAAAAATATCCAAAAATGGCGCTTTAATTTAATATGCCCTGTACATGACCTTATGTCAAATCAAAGGTGACCACGTGATGCCCCTGTCAGGAAGGTAAACAAATCAACATATGGCAAAAAACGTCACCGAATCTTGAACAGTGTTATCATATCTTCAGGATAAACTCTTTAGAAAGTCAATAACCGTTTGACAGTTGTTTATTTTTCAGGGTACATTATTATAAACTTCTACGTTCAGTTCAGTTCGCTAGGAAACAATCTCTGTTTTATAAACTTGAACTGACTCGAACGAACCGCCGCGGAATTTTTAAATGGGCAGGTATGTTCTCATTTGTTCAATTCGAACGACACCCGTCAGATCTGGATAACTTAAAAGTTTATAAATGCCACTTACCCGTTAAAAAAAAAATGCAATTTTATTTACCTTTTCGGACTTATTTAAGACCAACTTAATTTATAAAAAACACCAAGTACTCACATCACAAATTCACATTTTCGTTTTCGCGTCACAACACATCTAAGTACCGTTCAATCTGAATTATTATTGACTGGGAAATAATGTATTTAACATCTAAAAATTTTAAAAATAAATGACACGTTTGTTCCGTCGATCGATATTGAACTGCTGGGCTGGGGCACTGCCGTCGCGAAAAGAACAAATAACTTAATAATTTAAACTCGGGTTTAAGTATTAACACGCAAACCTGCTTGAATCTTGGTAAAAACAGTAGGAAACCGATAACGCGTGTGAAAATCGGCCGGCTTCTTATGGACAATAACGGGTTGCCTGTTCTTTTGGCCGGCTGGGGTTAATATTTAAAAATACAGCGTTGCCACTTTCGATATTTTATAAATAAATTGCGGAATTTCCTTCTATAATATTACTTTCCTGTATAATTATAGTCTCGGAAATGGCAACCGCGCTAGCTCAAGTTAGTTCTCTGAATGTGTACAAAGAAAGCACCATGGACGAGTCCATTTATTTCAAAGGGTAATTCCTGTTAACCTAATTGCTTCATTTTATCTTTAGTAAAGGGTTAATGGCCCATAGAAATTAGCGTTTATATTATTTCTATTGCGAAATAATTAAGTGCTGTTTAGTGTTTGCGTGTAATCTGATAATAGGTGCATATCTTCAAAAAAAAACGAATTTGAAACTCGTGGGTGTCTGTGTGTTTCTTTAAGTGATTTAGTGCAAATGTTCCGAGAGATTGGAAATAAGAGGCCGAATGGGGTTTAGTGGGTATAAGCATATTATGCAGTTCCACATTATTATCAGGGTACGTGATGAGCATAAAGCTTTTCCCATAGAAAAAAAAACCTGAAGATATCTGTGCCCTGGATTACTTGCTAGTGTACTGGCACCTGGATTCACTTCTATTTGGATACTAGGTAAACTAAATATTATTTGGATGCTATATTGGGCTCAGTGCCTGTTGTATCCCTATTTTGTAAATAAATAAATGTCCCCCATTTCTGTCACTGTCGTTGCATGATAATAAAATTGAGAGACAGAGTCATTTTGACAAAGAACAAAACCGATTCATCGAAATAGTGATGGCTTTTTCTTGAGCGCCGGCCTGTATCTTCTAATTAGCAATTAAACTAAAATCTCATTATAAAAGTTATTAAGAATTAACAAAGAATAGTGTGTATAAGATTAAAGAAATTATTGTCGTAAAGTTATTTGCATCAATGCCACGAATATTAACATAACTTTCCCAGAATTAAATGACGATAAAGTTCAAGATATTTTAAGTTAGTACATGTTAGAATTATCTGTTGATTGCAGATTAGCAATTTTCCATTAAGTATAATGCTCGAATCTCACGAAGAAATTTATCCGGCTACCTTGAAATTATCCTATAATTAGAGTCTTGTTAGTAATTTGAAAACTGGCAAATGCCTGCTTCTTCGGTCGCGTGGACTAATTTAATATTGGAAATCTATTCTTAGTATTCTTCTGTATACCGGATGCATCGTTAAGTTGAAAATAAAAATCATATGTAATTTTCGAGGTGGCTGAATATTGGCTCCCCTGTATATTTTATAGAAAGAAACTGCATTATAACTTCTTGAGTATGTCGTCTCCAGCTTGAACACATTCAGTCAATCAATTAATTTTGATGGTAAATATAAGCCTTTTTGCAGTACTATGTAATTCTATGAAAGTTATATAAAATTTCTAAGATAAAATCAAATTTAATTGAACAAGCTTCATTTTCCGCATCCTTCTTTCTGTACTAATAACGGAGATACCCCGTAAAACCGTCTACATGTATGTCTACTCAGTGGCGTTACTTCAAAAATTGTGCCCGGGGGCACCTTTATAGACTGCTAAAAAGAGAACGTTTAATAGTCGCCAATGGCTCTACTTTCTTGGGACCCCGTACATAGTCCGTAAGGGCTCCCTAAACCTTGCGGGCCCGTGGGCGATTCCCCCCCCCCCCCCCCTGGTAGTTTCGCCTCTGCGTTTACTATGAGTTGCTATAATTTGGCGCATTCCAAAATAATTGTTGGTATTTGTATGTCATAAAGAACCCCTCCCTTCTCATACACTCGCCGCCACCCTGATATTTTGGTCAAGTTTAATATTTTATCCCTTTTTTATTTTTTATGCGATTTTCATGATTTTGTTATCAATTTTTAGATCAGTTTATTGTGTTTTTCCTTAATTATTTTGTAAACTAACATTTTTCGATTAGGCTATATTATACACGAGTAAATCTAACTGTTGTTTTTTATCGTCATTTCAAAACACCCTGTATGAACATTGAGGAGGATAATTTTATTTACATACTGTTTCTTGTAATCCTTAATGTATTCTAAACATTTCGATTTTTGATTCATTCCATTATCTCATTTCCGCTGCGAGCTGCAAAATTTTAAATGAAACGCTGATTTGAAGCCCATTTTCATTAAGAAAAACAAACACTAAGTATATCATAAAGTTAATTAACAAAACAATTTTAGTATCGTGTATTTCCTCCTCTCGCAGCAATTACAGCTTGCAGTCTTCGTGATATCGAACGAGTAAGGTTACTTATCCTTTCTTGAGGGATAGCCTGACATTCTTCGGTCAGCGCTAGTCGTTTTGCAAAGTTTGTGGTTATACAGAACGACGACGAACAGCCCTTTTAAGTTGATACCAGAGATGTTCGATTGGGTTGAGATCCGGGCTACATGCGGGTCATTCCAATCTTGGAAGTCCCACTTCATCCAGATAATTCGCTCACTACATGTGCAACGAGAGGTCTAGCATTATCATGCATTAATGTAAATTGGTTCCCAATGAAAGGAGCAAATGGAACAACAACTTCTTGGAGGATTTTCTCAATGTAACGGTGGGCGATTAGAGCTCAACAAATGCAAGATTGGTGCATGCTTCGATAGAAATACTCATGACTTAAGTACATTTTCTAAAAATAACATCGTTTCATTGAAAATTTTGCAGCTCGCAGCAGAAATGAGATAATGGAATGAATCAAGTAACGAAATGTTTAGAATACATCAAAGATGACGAGAAACACTATGTAAATAAAAGCATCCACCTCAATTTTCCTACAGGATGTTTTGAAATTACGACACAAAAACAACAGTTTGATTTACTCCCGTATAATAATACCATAATCGAAAAATGTTACTTTATAAAATAATTAAGGAGAAATACAATAAATTGGTCTACAAACTGATAATAAAATCATGAAAATCGCATAAAAAATAAAAAAATTATACAATATCAAACTTGACCAAAAATTCACTAAAAACATGTACTTATTTTACGCCTAAGAAAGTTACTTTAGAAATTAAGATTGTCACAAAAATTATGCATTCTATTCCTCATTTGCATACACATTTCACGAGGGACCTTTAAGTCCGATTATGATTATGATTGCTACTTTGGAGACACGATTCTTTTCTTATCCTTAAGTCGATCTTCGAAAATTCAACATCTTATTTACGAAATCCTGTTCGAATTAGGGAAGCATATGTTTAACTTCGCAGCAACTAGGCCAGTGCGCGTAAACCCATCATTTCGCCAACTCACGAAATCGGCTCAAATTAGCAGTTAGTCGTGGTTTTGAAAAGGTTGTCTTATTCTGGCCCCAAAGGGATTAGCACCAGCTGCATTCAAAGATTATTTTACATGGCTGCATACAGTGGGTCCCATTTCTGACACTTTCTTGGAGGTAGTATCCCACTTTTTAAAGGAACGAAAAATTCTGCCGTCAAATATATCATGGCTCTCCTGAGTTTTTAATCTATAGGGTGATTTTCAAAATCTTCGCTTTTTAAACACCCCTCGTATTTCCGTTATTCGTTAATTTGTCAAAGAAGTAAAAACTCATCTTTTTAGAGATTGTTACGTAAAGTGATCAAACACAAGCACTATAGGAAAATCCTTTAGGGCACTCTGGGAGTGGTGCGTGTGCGTAAAAAGCGATTCACGTTGGGTTTGAATCGTTGGAGGTTATATTCGTCGGGAAAAACGACCTCGGGAAGGTCGTTCCACAAGGATGAAGTCCTCCAGATGAAAGCGTTCTTAAATAATGAAGTTCGAGAAGTACTAAGCTTAACCACATATGGATGGGCGGCAGTGGTTCGTCGTGTATTTCTGCTATTCATCGCTCTGGGCGGAATTAAGAGGGCAAGGTCAGACGAGCATCTTCCATGAAAATATCTGTAAAAGAGAGTCAAATCCCCAACCTGTCTTCGATGTTCTCTGTCGAGATTCTTCGTCAGCTTGTGGTCTCCGATCAGATGAATAGCCCTCCTCTCGATGGAATCCGGTAGCCGAAGAGTATGTCTGGGTGCAGAGCTCCAGACATGAGAGCAGTACTCTAGTGATGGTTGAATCTGGGCTTTGTATAGTGTCAAAAGTTGTTGAGGTGTGTACAACTTTCTGGTTCGGAAGAGTACTCCAAGATTCTGAGAAGCTATCTGGGCGATTGCCACAACTTGGTTATGCCAAGACATATTTCCTCCCAGATTGACGCCCAGCAAATTAATAGATGAAGCCAGTGGGATTGCGTGTCCGGCCCATTATTTGAATTTTTAATAAGTAATATTGTTTTCTCTATATTAAATACCTGTTTTTATTTTTCTATGGGAACATAAAAAAATTGTTTACTCGTTCACTTGTTTTTCCGACTGTGACTTTGGCAGAGAACTTATCCATATAATTTTTTTTACACTGAATATATCTGCGGGAACAGGAATGAAATAATTTTATAGGAGGAGGGAAAGTATCCCCCTCCCCCTTCAGTTGGTCGAGGCTGTAGTTTTGGTGGAAAATTACTGAAGAACTTATCGCTGCTATTTGTATAATATTATTGAATTTTTGAACACAGTCATTGAATTAGCTGCATTGTGGGTCTGATTTTCAGAAGGTTGGGTCATCAAGTCAACAAGCGCTTGTTTGTTCAAGTTTTACCGATAATTGTACGCGAGTTTTCGTGATATGTCGGCCCCGCAGATCTACGTTGCGACGAAATGATTCTTGTTGCACTGCTACACTGTCCCGTTTTGCGGGAGCCGTGCGGAAAAGTTGTGACAGTGGCGATAAGATTTAATGTATTTGGCGCACTTACCTATTGACATATTCATTTTTTTTTCTTAATGCAATTGCGATAAATCAAAAATAAAATAATTCACGCCCATAAGTTTCATTAGCCACTTTTAACGTTTCCTTTCGTATTTCCTTGGGTAGAATACTTCTGATGGCGCAGGGCTTACTAATCCGCTGGGCTGTCGGGTTTTTAATCCTGTTAATCCGTAGGTTGGTTCGCTGGTTCAATAGCTTAGTTAGACAGCAGGAAAAACAACTAGTGTATGGCTAAAAGTATCTATTTTCTTCAAGTATTCTTATAAAGAATGTATCCTAGATGAGCTTGGAATACCTTGTCATGAAGAACGTTCGCTTTAGTTGGTCGGCGAATTGATGGTAAATTAATGTAGTATAAATAAAATAGTCGCTAAGAGCGACCTCCTTAATCAACTGGACTACCTGTTACCGCTACCTTAATTCTTGGTTCAACGGTGCTCGTCGGCGGGTATAGCACAGTGATTAACAACACTTCACTTCAAATCAAATACTTAGACTTTGCAACCCGTTACTGCCACCTTAAATATTGAAGGACTGGTCAGTGCTCTACGGCAGATT
The DNA here is from genome assembly GCA_963991005.1 of Barypeithes pellucidus. Lineage (NCBI taxonomy): Eukaryota > Metazoa > Arthropoda > Insecta > Coleoptera > Curculionidae > Barypeithes > Barypeithes pellucidus. Next base: position 3,572,106 of record OZ022559.1, read on the forward strand.
GATTACGATATTACTAACACTTTACTTCCAATACGTAAGCTTAAAAAAGAGGTCGCTTAGGGCTGTCCCTTAGTGAATGTGTACTACCCTGTTATCGCTACCTTAATTCTGGTACGACGATGCTATTTAGCGGGGTCTAGAACAGCAATGATTTGAATAGGCGAAAAGACACCGAACGGTTGAGATGGTTTACAGGCAGGGGTAAAGGTCGGCCAATCAGAGTAAGGTGATGACGCTTCGGTCGCAACGGCAAGTGCAACGGGAATGTTGATTTATCGATTTGAGCGTTTTAAAACACGTTAAGAATTAGAACAGATGTTTTGCATAATGCGAGCGTAAGAGACAACAGAGTGTTGTTCTCTCATTTGTTCTCGTTGGTTTTTTAAATGATATTGGTATTCGAATATTATTTGATGTTTTGTCGAGACACAAGTTTAGGGGGAATGTGGTACAGTTTCGCATAAAAGACACGTTGCTTTGTTTTGACATGTATTGTATAAATTGGAAATGTTTTGTTTTTAATGCAAATTTAGTCGTTAGAGGCGATATTCGCGTGAACTTACAGTATTAAAGTATTGATTTTTCTTGAATTCTATTAATAGCTTGCAGGCTGGGTTGAAATTAATCATTGAAAACGACAGTTAATATTGGTAGACAGCGAAGAATGCGCTTACGACCGGGTTTTGATATTAAATTGTATTATTTAGACCGTCGGTATGACGTAATTCTTAACTTGTTAGATATTGCTAGGACGTGTATTTTATCTGAATTTTATTATAAAACTGAATATTTACAGGCTTAACGGGCATCAATAGCAAGATCCAAACAACTTCTATTACAGATTGTTTTAAATTTCGAAGACCTAACAAGAGCGCATAATTCTCACAACTATAAACATCTCTGATGAGGAGCGAGAGAGCTCTGTTCGGTTGAATGCACATTTCTTAACAAGTCGAAGTCGCCGCGGCGTGCAACTTAACGCAATGCTGCAAAACACAGATGATATCAAATCGGGAGCGTGAATACAAGTTATTGCCGTTAATCTGCAGTAACGATTCGAGGCGCAGAGGAATTAAAAATCATTTGTTTAGAACCTATTTATAAAAACTACTAAAATGGAGGGGGGGGGGGGGCTATATGCCACTTGGATCGGATGGCAATATGCAAAATTGATTGCACTGGAATAGAAAGTAATTGTCCCCAGAAATTTCCTACTTCCGGTCCTGTCTTTTGTCAGCAGGAATCGTTCATAACAGCGTGTCCCGCCTAGTATCTCCGCATATGATCTTCTGGTGACACGAACCACAGCAGGCTGCAGGAAGTCAAATACCACCGGCGGCACGGTGCATGGCTCCGCGAACATCGTTCCTGCGATCCTGCGACCACGGGATTCTACATCGGGTCAAATGTTATTGCAAAAGTATTAACAGTTATGATATGTAGTCAACAGTCAAATAAAGTAATTTATCTGTATGTTTCTACAACATGTCTTACAGTCGTTAGGTACTATGTACTATACCTTACTATTCTTATTGACTGGTTTATTGCAATAGAGCGATATTGTTCACGTTAAGGCACTAGTTGTACAACGTGGTATGGCTTTGGTCATATTATGACACGTTTTGATAAATCGTTATTCACCGCAGGAAAAGATCATCGCTTCTGCGACAATGGAATTCTCGATACTACATCTGCTCAAATGGCATTACATAGAAACAGTTACAATAATTATGTCGTCAACAGTCAAAGGACGTAGTTTATTCACATGTTTCTCCCACTTTTCTTTGAAGTTTAATAATATAAGTCCCTTAAAAAGGGGTTAATATCAACAGCAATATAAATTGAAATAGTTATTGGGAATTCATTTGATTACTATCTAATAAAAAATGTAATTTATATTATATTTTATAGCAAATATTACAATTCAATCTTTATTTTGTAGTATTGTAATAGTGACATTACCTCACTAGAATGGTCGCCAGGATTATATGAATTCGATTGATTGAAATTCGATTTTTCAGTTTTTTTTTTTTTTTTTTTTTTTATGATCAAACACAAGCACTATAGGAAAAATCCTTTAGGGCACTCTGGGAGTGGTGCGTGTGCGCAGAAAGCGATTCACGTTGGTTTTGAATCGTTGGAGGTTATATTCGTTGGGAAAACCACCTCGGGAAGATCGTTCCACAATGATGAAGTCCTCCAGATGAAAGAGTTCTTAAATAATGAAGTTCGAGGAGTACTAAGCTTAACCACATATGGATGGGCGGCAGTGGTTCGTCGTGTATTTCTGATATTCGCCGCTCTGGGCGGAATTAAGAGGGCAAGGTCAGTCGAGCACTTTCCATGAAAATATCTGTAAAAGAGAGTCAAATCACCAACTTGCCTTCGATGTTCTAGGCTGTCGAGGTTCCTCGTCAGCTCGTGGTCTCCAATCAGACGAATGGCCCTCCTTTCGATGGAATCCAGTAGCCGAAGAGTATGTTTGGGTGCAGAGCTCCAGACATGAGAGCAGTACTCTAGTGATGGTAGAATCTGGGCTTTGTATAGTGGCAAAAGTTGTTGAGGTGTGTACAACTTTCTGGTTCGGAAGAGTACACCAAGCTTCTGAGTGGCTATTTTGGCGATTGCCACAACGTGGTTATGCCAGACTGGGTTTTTAACGTTAAATTCGACTTGGTTACTATCACCCCAAGCCTAACTTTCTTCCAGGTCTTTGTTGAGGCGTGATACTTCATGCTGTCTGCCAAGATGTGCGTCGGCAGCCGATGTTTGTGCATTCAAAGAGAAAGATGATAAAAGTGTGCTATCATCAGCAAAACTAACTATCAGGTTTTTCGTTTTCACTAGAAGGTCGTTAATGTAGAGTAAGAAGAGAGTGGGAGACAATATGGACTCTTGAGGAACACCGGCATTGATGGTGAAGGTGTCTGAGAGAAATCCGTCAATCGCCACTTGCAGAGAGCGGTCCTTAAGAAAGCTAGACAACCATGCACAGAATCGACTGGACATACCATAGGACAGTTAGATTACAAGAAGTGTATTCAAAGTCCCGAACAAATTAAATCACGCAAAATGAATTCATGACGGGAAGATTAACTAAATGAAACTCAAAAATAGTAATTCTTTGGTCACAATTTTGACCTAAAGGTAAATATCAAGGAGTGTAGAATTTATTCCGTCGTTGTCAGATGTAATAAAATAATATTTATATACTGCACATTACCAACTTATTACAAAACAATTGAATATATGTGATTTTAATTGACGTAATTGGCTGAAAGTTGCAATACTATACCAGTATGTGCGTCGTCTCTCAGGTATTTCAATTTAAGATTTTAATGGGAAAGTAGGTTTGGCAACACCCTCAAGTAATTGTACCAAGATAAATATCGATCATTACCGTACTGCCTCGTTGAAATGGCACTTTACGGCTCGATACCAATTATTGGACGGACATTAACGTTGAAGTAATGCTGACGTAAATGTTCAGAATAGGAAACTAAAATTGGAATTTCAAGTTTTATTACTTTTGAAATTAGAAATATTGCAACAGCTTATATAGAAGTAATTTCAGAAAGCGGTTTATAGTTCTCAGAGATTAGGCGCCATAATTTTTTTTTATGACCGCCGTGTTAGTCAAGACGAAAATTTCAGATATAAGAATGCAACGTGTTTCGTCCTCACATTATTTTAGGTATTCATTTATCACAACGCAATCGAACATCATGTGGAGTCTCGGGCTGTTGCACTGGATATTTCTAAAGCCTCTGATCGTGTTTGGCATGAGGGGCTTCTAAGTAAACTGCGATCCTATGGTATGTCCACTTGATTCTATGCATGGTTGTCTAGCTTTCTTAAGGACTGCTCTCTGGAAGTGGCGATTGACGGATTTCTCTCAGACACCTTCAGCATCAATGCCGGTGTTCCTCTAGGGTCCATACTGTCTCCCACTCTCTTCTTACTCTACATTAACGACCTTCTAGTGAAAACGAAAAACCCGATAGTTAGTTTTGCTGATGATAGCACACTTTTATCATCTTTCTCTTTGAATGCACAAACATCGGCTGCCGACGCACATCTTGGCAGACAGCATGAAGTATCACGCCTCAACAAAGACCTGGAAGAAATTTTGGCCTGGGGTGACAGTAACCAAGTCGAATTTAACGCAAAAAAAAACCAGGCAGCAGTTTTCTCTAAAAAGATTAACATTACAGAACCGGATATAGTCATGGACGGACACGCAATCCCACTGGCTTCATCTATTAATTTGCTGGGCGCCAATCTGGGAGGAAATATGTCTTGGCATAACCACGTTGTGGCAATCGCCAAGATAGCCTCTCAGAAGCTTGGTGTACTCTCCCGAACCAGAAAGTTGTACACATCTCAACAACTTTTGACACTATACAAAGCCAGATTCGACCATCACTAGAGTACTGCTCTCATGTCTGGAGCTCTGCACCCAAACATACTCTTCGGCTACTGGATTCCATCGAAAGGAGGGCTGTTCGTCTGATCGGAGACCACGAGCTGACGAAGAACCTCGACAGCCTAGAACATCGAAGACAGGTTGGGGATTTGACTCTCTTTTACAGATATTTTCATGGAAGGTGCTCGGCTGACCTTGGCCTCTTAATTCCGCCCAGAGCGGCGAATATCAGAAATACACGACGAACCACTGCCGCCCATCCATATGTGGTTAAGCTTAGTACTCCTCGAACTTCATTATTTAAGAACTCTTTCATCTGGAGGACTTCATCATTGTGGAACGATCTTCCCGAGGTCGTTTTTCCCAACGAATATAACCTAAAACGATTCAAAACCAACGTGAATCGCTTTTTGCGCACACGCACCACTCCCAGAGTGCCCTAAAGGATTTTTCCTATAGTACTTGTGTTTGATCATAAATACTTTATACTACATACTACTTTGTTTATTTTTATTTTTAATACAGTTACATTTAAAATTACGCTGTTTAATTACAGTTTTTTGATATATCATTATACTATAATCGTCGACTTTCTTACTAGCCCTAGTTCCATACCCTTTCCTTTTATTTCCCTTTTTTTCTGTACTATCGTCCCAGTACGATGCAAAGCTAAATTGACCAGCCACCTGAGTTAGAAATACTATTCTGCCATTAGGTTCCGCGGATCCCTAATAATTTCGTATTTTCCTTGATTCCAAAAATCGCCCTGTTTCAGCAGTGGCGGAACTTCAAAATTTGGGCCCCTCCGCAAAATTATTTATTGGATCCCCTATGAAATGATTTAAAAAGTGACCACACTATTTTTTTCTGAATAACTTTATTGATTAAAATTACTTTTAAACCAAATATTAATTTAAAAATACATAATAAGATCGAATAATTAGAATATCATACAGGGCAGGTTAAAATTTAAACAAGTGCAAAAAAAGTTTTTTCTTTTCTTAAATAATTTAGATTCACAAGCCCCCCCCCCAAGCATTAATTTAACACGAAAAATACCATAAATACCGGTTTGACTAACACGAAAAAATCTCTTACTTTTCGTAACTTTTCCTTTTATACCCCTTCCCCCCCCCCCCCCCCCATAACGAATTTTGACCCCCAAACCGAAGTTGTGGATCCACCCTTGTGTTAAATCTTCTTATATTCTAACCAAAAAAATGTTAAGAGATTTTTTCATATTTCACTCGATTAACCATTTATAACTAATTTTCTGACCGAGAATCGAGAATAAATTAATTAAATTTTATTGTTTTTGCAGTTAAAAATCGCGATAATTCGCGAACTCATTGAGATATCGATATCAGGTTTGTTCGAGCTTACGCGCTCTGTCAAGCTCTTCAATTTTGCCCTTCACATTTTTTTGTGGCATCAGAACCGGCTGAGTTATCTAGGAAAATCCGTTGTCGGTTAGATTTACGGGGCGTGACCCCCCCCCCCCCCCAATGTGGCGCCCCCTACAAATCATGTCAGAATGTCGAGAGGATCCTACTGTATCGATTGGGGGAAAAAAAATACTCGATTACGTCAAGGGATTTTCGTAAACCGGATCGACTCCACTGGTTATATTACCGAGAAAACCTTTTCATAAACAATCAATCAAGGATATTTTATCAGTTTAGGTTTGTGCTAAATTAAAACAGAAATCGTTCCAACAAATAAAATCTACAATACAGAGTAATACGCAATTATCTTTTCATTTAATGTTCATATTAAGTAAATGAATAAAATGAAAAGATAATTGCGTACCACTCTGTATTATAGAGTTTATTTGTTGAAATGATTTTCATTTTTAATTTAGCAAACGCCAAAAGTGATAAATTAACGCATTTAGAAGAAATGGTAATTTTTTGTTATACAGGGTGTCCCATAACTAATGGTACACAGGAAAACTGCAGATTCCTTGGGTAAAAATACTGCGATTTGGCCATACTTAGTTTAGTTCAATAGCTGGTAATAACCGAGATACGGGGTGTCCAAGTAAATATTTAATTTTCAATTTTCCTAAATAACTTATTCCTGAATCAATATTTTCGCACAAAATTTTGTGACTAGGGTTTTCTTGAGGAAAGGAATTTGAATTTGTTAATAATTTTGATGTAGATTATAGGGGGCGCTCTCTGCGGTACTCTGGATACATAAAAAGAAATGTAACTTTTTTGTGCCTTAGTATAATTAAATTTTTATTAAAAATATCAGTTTTTCCGTCATTTTTAAGTAATAAAGGTATACTTTGTAAATGTCGCTCCGACTAACCGTTTTCGAGATATTTTCAATTACAATTTCTAATGCGCCCGGTTAAATTTTGATTTGTAAATGTGAAATTTGTCACAGTAGGCTTTGGTATTAACAAATGCAATGAACGCACTTTGAAACCTCATTTCTGTCAAAGGTTATTTTCATTTGTCAGCATTGTGGGTGTTTTTAAGGAGTTTTTAAAGATACTGTTATCAAAAATTAAACTAAAAATGCCGCGACATAACTGTTTTCTAACGGAGAAATGCGAGACATGGTATGTTTATACCCACAAGAAAATTTTAACAGACGCGGGGCACATCGGCGGTATTTGGAAATGTATTCAAATAGAAAGCAGCCATATTTTAAAATTTTTAGAAGCCTATACAACAGACTGGGAGAAACCGGATCCTTGCGTCCAAAACGTAATAATGGAGGATCCTGTTTCTCCCAGTCTATCGTATAGGCTTCTAAAAATTTTAAAATATGGATGTCTGAGAAATGAGGTTTCAAAGTGCTTTCATTGTATTTGTTTTTACCAAAACCTACTGTGACAAATTTCACATTTATAAATCAAAATTTAAACGGGCGCATTAGAAATTGTAATTGAAAATATCTCGAAAACGGTTAGTCGGAGCGAAATTTACAAAGTATACCTTTATTGCTTAAAAATGACGGAAAAACTGATATTTTTAATAAAAATTTAATTATGCCAAGGCACAAATAAGTTACATTTCTTTTTATGTATCCAGAGTACCGCAGAGAACGCCCCCTACAATCTACATCAAAATTCGTAACAAATTCAAATTCCTTTCCCCCAAAAAAAAAACCCTAGGCACAAAATTTTGTGCAAAAATATTGATTCAGAAATAAGTTATTTAGGAAAATTGAAAATTGAATTTTTACTTGGACACCCTGTATCTCGGTTATTACCAGCTATTGAACTAAACTAAGTATGGCCAAATCGCAGTATTTTTACCCAATGAATCTGTAGTTTTCCTGTGTACCATTAGTTATGGGACACCCTGTATAGAGTTGCATGGCGATACTTTGGGGCCAGTGTCTAACCCAGATATCTCTCCAATTGTTTTAGTTAAAAAATAAACGCTGTTTTGCCCAATACTCTAGAATCTATTTTCTATTAGTTGAAGGCGATTTTAAAAGCACCCTGTAGCATAATATGAAATCTTATTCATAAACTGACCGAGGGAATCGCACTCAGACATATTAGCAAGTCATTATCGAACACCCTGTATTGTGTGTGGACACGCCTTAAAATTCGGCTTCATATTAAATACAAAAATGCAACAATTACTATATCCTAATTTCAAAAAAAAATTCTAGGTCAAATGTATTAAAAATATTTCTCGGTCCATTAGCTCGCCATACTTCAATTTATTTCTAACGTGACTTAATATTATCTGGCTTGACATCTTGCTTTGGACAACTTACAACAATTTTTTTTCGAATAGAAAAGCAATTAGATAAAACTAATTAGTGTTTTATTTATGGGAAAATATGGATCAAGGTAAAAATGAATGTCGTTTATTGTCCTAACGTTAATAATTAATATATTATTTACCAAGGTAAATATAGAAGTAGTATAATGTGACCGGTGCGGATGTAAACAAAACGGGTCGTAATAGGGCATGCGTAATTCCGAGTGATAATTATCATAATTAAATTAGTTTTTGAAGATGTAGTTTATAGTGCTTAAAATGACACGTAATGCTCTTATATAATTTAATATTTAATAGAAGCAGTAGAATAACTTGAAGACGAAGCAGTATCCAAAACAATAGTATCAGCATTAGTAATATCAACAACACTAGCTGTAGAAGCAGTAGCGAAAGCACAATGAACTGGAAGAATAGCCTTAATAACTAGAAGTATAGCTGTATAGCTCTAGTAGCAGTAGCTTTAGCAGCAGCAATAGAAAACCAGCAGTACAGCTAGCAGGAGTAACATCAAAATTAGATGGTTGTAGTATATTATATACGTGGTGGTTTTAAAAATTTTTTTTTTAATGATCAAACACAAGCACTATAGGAAAAATCCTTTAGGGCACGATGGGAGTGGTGCGTGTGCGCAAAAAACGATTCACGTTGGTTTTGAATCGCTGGAGGCTATATTCGTTGGGAAAAACGACCTTGGGAAGGTCGTTCCATAAGGATGAAGTCCTCCAGATGAAAGAATTCTTAAATAATGAAGTTCGAGGAGTACTATGGCATCAGAACTAAGCTTAACCACATTCTTCTTTTCGCCGCTCTGGGCGGAATTAAGAGGGCAAGGTCAGCCGAGCACTTTCCATGAAAATATCTGTAAAAGAGAGTCAAATCCCCAACCTGTCTTCGATGTTCTAGGCTGTCGAGGTTCTTCGTCAGCTCGTGGTCTCCAATCAGACGAATGGCCCTCTTTTCGATGGAATCCAGCAGACGAAGTGTATGTTTGGGTGCAGATCTCCAGACATGAGAGCAGTACTCTAGTGATGGTCGAATCTGGGCTTTGTATAGTGTCAAAAGTTGTTGAGGTGTGTACAACTTTCTGGTTCTTAAGAGTACACCAAGCTTCTGAGAAGCTATCTTGGCGATTGCCACATCGTGGTTATGCCAAGACATATTTCCTCCCAGATTGACGCCCAGCAAATTAATAGATGAAGCCAGTGGGATTGCGTGACCGTCCATGACTATATCCGGTTCTGTAATGTTAACCTTTTTAGAGAAAACTGCTGCCTGGGTCTTTTTAGAGTTAAATTCGACTTGGTTACTGTCGCCCCAAGCCAAAATCTCTTCCATGTCTTTCTTAAGGTAGAAAGTCGTTAATGTAGAGTAAGAAGAGAGTGGGAGACAATATGGGCCATGGGGCATTGATGGTGAAGGTGTCTGAGAGAAATCCGTCAATCGCCACTTGCAGAGTGCCACATGCACAGAATCGACTGGGCATACCATAGGTTCGCAGTTTACTCAGAAGTCCCTCATGCCAAACACGATCAAAGGCTTTAGAAATATCCAGTGCAATAGCCCGAGACTCCCCATGATGTTCGATTGCGTTGTTCCAAAGATGGGTGATATAGGCTGGAAGACCTCCAGTTGATCTGGACTTCCGAAAACCATATTCATGATCGCTGATAATGTTGAAGCCTTCCAGGTACTTTAGAAGATGTTGATTAATAGCTTTCTCCATTACTTTTGATATAACTGAACGCAATGCGACTGGTCGATAGTGGCTAGGCAGGGTTCTCTTACTTTTCTTTGGTGTAGGCTGGACTCGCGCCGTCTTCCAGCACAATGGAAATACTCCTTGTTTGTAGGATAAGTTAAAAAGTCTACAAAATACTGGTGTAATACATGCTTTAATCTGTGGTTAGTGTGGTTGTTCGGGTTTGGAAAGAATCTTCCTTGCATATTTATTTGATCTACCTTGTATTTAATTATTAATCAACCAGGATTTATATCTTAACAATTATTAATGTTTTTGTCACACCTTTAACATTTAATACTGTAATTATTTTGTCGTGTAAGGTTACCAGATAAGGAATTTTATTAATTACAAATTGAAACTGACAAAATTCTATATTACAATTAGATACATTGAATAGACACACAGCAAATAAGTATTTGAACAAGTTTGAAGTGAAATCGATGGCAGTCCTATTCACTTTAATGGAAATATAGATTTCCGTAAAACCGTAAATTAGTCATTACTTCCTTACTCAGCTGACGCGTGAGGGCTTAAAGATAGTGAAAGTAGAACTATCTTCGCACAGCGGCGTCAGTTCCTAGAGGCATACTATACTACAAATAACGTTAATTTGTCTGTCTATGGATTCATACATTTATGGCTAATTTATTTAACATTGTGTTGATAGTTTTTACTGCATTTTGTATTTACCTATAAAACAAACAACCATGTTTTACGTTGAGTGATTATTATTATAAATAGTAACTTTTCTTCTTGTTCAAATGATTATTCAGTATGCACTGTCACATATTAAATAAGACTGTTTAGTATATGACTATGTTAATTTTCGTTACTCATTGAACTACAACATACCTTATAATGGGCTGCCTAAACTAAGGCTGTCTCATAAACTACGACACTAGAAATAAGTAATACTTATTTTCAGTTAGATACCCGTAGAATCTGTTCTATAATATAATAGTACATATGTACAAGTAAAATTACTCTTATTTCTTTTAAATACTTTACTAGTCGGTAGGTATCCGTATCAGGTACCAGACTAATATTCGTAACGTTAAATACTAAGTTGACCTAACGCAACAGGTGAATTTCAAATCGTGTACCTGTTATGAACCGTTCCAGGCCTGTGACAGGTATTTTGGAACATCCCTACACAATGGCCATTTTTAAAAAAGTGAGACCCCTCTATGGAAAATATGAAACTATTTCCTGTGCACCGTACGCGTATAGCGATAGCCATAATGTTCCAAAATGTCTCTATCCTATGAAATGCAACTAAATTGAATCTAAATACTGCCTGTCAAAGCACGGTACCTATTTCAATATCAAACCTATAACGGTAAAGTCATATGTAAGTATTTATTTCTATGTTTAAACGGGAAAAGCGCTTGGTAATATTTTAGTAATAATATAGAAATACGAATGTTGAAACCGTTACGACGAGGTTCTTGGAAATCTTTGAAACGCCTTGTTCTATTAAATATGAAAATCTTTTAATGACGGAAATATTTTTAAATTTTATTAAGTTGTTAGATGCGTAAGTGTATACTTATCTTTTATCTAATTTACATCTTACAGCCAAAATTCCTACTAAGGCACTATATCAATTTCATATTTGAAATTTTTACGGTTTGTTTTTTTACTAGAGTTGACATAAATAATGTCGACGTGTATATATTCGATCGTAAGAACATGGATAGAAAGACTTTAGACACTAAATTTACTGTCAAAATATTAACGCTAATTATAATTCATGGTTGTACTATATGTGACTGGACTAGTAAAATTTTAACATACATTTTTCATGCGCATTTTTTTGAAAACATGACTATAAAGATACCGTTCAAGAGGTATACATAATGAGATTTTTGTTGGCCACACCAAACATATTGGTACGATTGTACTTGTTTTGATTTTCTAATCTCGCCGTCAAGATGATGTTGATTTTAATGCAATGACTGTAACTGTCACGAAATTTATAGCTTTAATTCAACAGAAGAAATAAAATATAATTGCAAACGGACTGCAGCGTTGTTTTATGTCCTATTTTATAGTCCTGCTCGTTAATATTATCCTTTCATTGTCTTGGAAATTGCAGGTGTTTTATTCTTTTAAATGTGCGAAGGTACTTACAGGTTGTACCACGAAGTAATGACTGTTGAGCTACAGCTTTGGTCTTCTGCTTTTATCAATGCCACACTTGACAGACATTTTCGTAGTTCAATGGCTACATAATGGAGCCGGTTGTATTTTTTTGTGAATCTTGTTTTCTGTACACCTATATCGTCTCCGGCTTTTTACAATATACTTGCTTGGTTGTTCTTTTGTTTTGAATTTTATTTGTAGGTTATGTAAATAAAATATAGCTGTCATCACAAAATTTATACTTTTTAGCCAAATCGAGTAAATAAAACATGCGTCCGATCTCAAAAAGTCGCTTTTGCTCCAAAGCATTGCGAGAAAGTGACAAAGAGCGAATGTGACGTCAAAAACTGCACTATTTGATTAGTGGCGTTTGAAAAATCGACCCACCAACTTGTCCTTCAAGTTAGTGGAACATAAATAGTAAATGTCTGTTTGAAGGTTTTAGACAATGGTGTTTCTTGAATAATAGAAAAGTTTTGGACTTGCATTGTCTTTATTTGTTATATATCACAACGTTTCAACTGGTAAGCATCTCCAGTCGTCTTCAGGTGAATACTAAATAAGAAAAGTAACTACAGGTCTATTTATACTAGCTATGTGCACTGAAGCATAATTGAGATGGGTGCAGTGGTGCGTTCAGTTTTGCGCGATATTAGTAATTCTAAGCTTACATCTACTTAACAAGGGCTTCCAGATATTTCTTAAATCTAATGAAGGTTTACTAAAACAGCCAGGGTTCTGGTGTATGGTAACAGCTTCCTTGAACTTAATCTTCCTCCAGTGTGGTTCTTTGAGCAGGATTTCGGCTTCTGTCCACCTGATGTGATGGCCGTGTGTCCAGGCATGGTCAGCTGCACCTGATTTTTCCGTTTCTCCTTTTTGAGTGTTGTTTATGTGTTCTTTAATCCTTGTTTCCAGTGGCCGTAGTGTTTCCCCAATATACGATCGGCCACATTCGCAGGGGATCTGGTAGACACAGTTTTTCCTATCTTTCTGGCTAGTTGGTTTCGTCTTCGTTAGATGGCTTCTTAAGGTGTCTCTCGAGCTGAATACCGTTCTGATGTTGTATCGTTGTCCTAGTCTTCTAATTCTCTCGGATATTCCTTTGACATATGGAATGTTGAGTATTGGTTGAGCCTCTTTTGCCTCTCCTTTTGGTGTATTTGGCCGGGTCTTACGATTTTCCAAAATTTTATCAACTAATTTCGTGGGATAGCCATTTTTGTTGAGATCGGTCTTGATGTGGTCAGTTTCTGTTTTGAGTGCTTCATTTGAGTTGCAAATGGTGATTGCTCTATCCACAAGCGTTCTTACTATCCCATGTTTTGTGTTGTTTGAGTGATTTGATGTGTAATTCAGATATTGACCTGTATGAGTAGGTTTCCTGTACACTGATGTTTCGATGGTGTTGCCATTTTTCTTTACATTGACATCTAGGAAAGGTAGTTGATTGTTGTCTTCTTTCTCCATGGTGAATTTGATTGTCGGTGCGAAGCTGTTTATGTGCTGTAGGAATTCCTTGAGTTCATCATCGTTTCCATTCCAAATAATAAAGGTGTCATCGACATATCTCAGCCATGTTTTTGGTTTCTTTGTTGCTTGTTTTCACTGCACCCATCTCAATTATGCTTCAGTGCACATAGCTAGTATAAATAGACCTGTAGTTACTTTTCTTATTTAATATTCACCTGAAGACGACTGGAGATACTTACCAGTTGAAACGTTGTGATATATAACAAATAAAGACAATGCAAGTTCAAAACTTTTCTATTATTCAATAAATAGTAAATGTTCTTTTGAATAAATAAAAATAGCGTATTTTATTGCTCATAAGATTGTGTCACCAATACGCAAAACACACTTATAGTTTATTATAATAAATATTTCATTGTACGATTTCCTATAAAATATAGTATTAATTACATTTTTCATTAATACTCCGCACTCCGTATTCCCCAGGGGACCTACAGCTCAATGTGGGATCCGAACCACGATCCTGCGTTGCGCCCCCAAGGTTGGTTTCTCGCATTGCGGTATGACCTACCGATTGGGGAGTGCGAACCTTCGCCCTACCCCATGAGATATCCGATCTCATTCGGCCTGGTTAACGACGTGAATGGTGTAGGGAGTTTGGATGATGCATTTTACTCTTCCCTATTTTTCTGCATGACGCTGGACAGCAACGCCATGGCTAGTATTTAAGTATGTTTTATTGTAAAAATATCCGTTTAATTGTAGTGTTGTAAAAATGTAACGGATTCCTCGAATTTCGATCTTCGAGAACTCATACAGCAAATAAACCATCGATCGACGAAGTCAAGCGACATAACGCTTGGATGGGTGACCGTTCGGGAATATGGTAATTGATTTATTACAGTAAAGGTCAACATTATAATGTAAACTATACTATGGACCGACAGTCCGACAAGCAAATTTACCCATTGACTTCGTAAACAGTGGGAGCCAAATGTCCCTAATTTTTCAAACGAAAACTTTTGTCAAAGCTATAGTTATAAATTAAAATGAAACCGTAATGAATAACCTCTTGCCTGATTTTATTCTAATGAACTACCATATAAAGCAGAAACCATATTAAATTTGTAATGTTTCACAAGTACAATATAATTTGTTAGTTTGAAGTTGATTAATAATTTAAAAATCGGAAACAAGGACATAATTTATTACCAACGATTGAACCACCCAGCAACTACTCATTGTTTAAATTGAAATAGTTTCAAGTTAGAAGGTAATGGGTTTATTTGGACCAAATACAGGGTGATTGATGATGGACAGGGTTGTTAATGTCGCGGAAAAAGTGAATTTACTGCATTGTTGCATTTGTCGCAAACGTAGTAAATGTAATTATTGTTCTGATTGGCTGAAAGTGTCAAAAACACAACATAACTTCAACTTTGATGTTAAAAGTTGGAAATTCGAGAGGATAAGTAGAAAATACTGGTTTTTGGTTATTGTTCTTCTGTTGCTTCCTGCTTTGTGGTTTCATCTAAATAAAAATATTCTATATTATTGTAACTTTTCGGCTGGTATATTATTGAAAACCCCATTTTTGGTTAAAAGCGCTCCCTGTCACTGAATTCTTTTTTTGTTTTTTTTTTATTATCAAACACAAGCACTATAGGAAAAATCCTTTAGGGCACTCTGGGAGTGGTGCGTGTGCGCAAAAAGCCATTCACGTTGGGTTTTGAATCGTTGCAGTTTATATTCATTGGGAAAAACGACCTCGGGAAGGTCGTTCCACAAGGATGAAGTCCTCTAGATGAAAGAATTCTTAAATAATGAACTTCGAGGAGTACTAAGCTTAACCACACATGGATGGGCGGCAGTGGTTCGTCGTGTATTTGTGATATTCGCCGCTCTGGGCGGAATTAAGAAGGCAAGGTCAGCCGAGCACTTTCCATGAAAATATCTGTAAAAGAGAGTGAAATCCCCAACTTGTCTTCGATGTTCTAGGCTGTCGAGGTTCTTCGTCAGCTCGTGGTCTCCAATCAGACGAATGGCCCTCCTTTCGATGGAATCTAGTAGCCGAAGAGTATGTTTGTGTGCAGAGCTCCAGACATGAGAGCAGTACTCTAGTGATGGTCGAATCTGGGCTTTGTATAGTGTCAAAAGTTGTTGAGGTGTGTACAACTTTCTGGTTCGGAAGAGTACACCAAGTTTCTGACAAGCTATCGTGGCGATTGCCACAACGTGGTTATGCCAAGACATATTTCCTCCTAGATTGATGCCCAGCAAATTAATAGATGAAACCAGTGGGATTGCGTGTCCGTCCATGACTAAGTATATCCGGTTCTGTAATGTTAACCTCTTTAGAGAAAACTGCTGCCTGCGTTTTTTAGCGTTAAATTCGACTTGGTTACTGTCACCCCAAGCCAGAATTTCTCCACGTCGTTGTTGAGGCGTGATACTTCATGCTGTCTGCGAAGATGTGCGTCGGCAGCTGATGTTTGTGCATTCAAAGAGAAAGATGAGATAAGTGTGCTATCATCAGCAAAACTAAATATCGGATTTTTCGTTTTCACTAGAAGGTCGTTAATCTAGAGTAAGAAGAGAGTGGGAGACAATATGGACCCTTGAGGAACACCGGCATTGATGGTGAAGGTGTCTGAGAGAAATCCGTCAATCGCCACTTGCAGAGAGCGGTCCTTAAGAAAGCTAGACAGCCATGCACAGAATCGACTGGCATACCATAGGATCGCAGTTTACCTAGAAGTCCCTCATGCCAAACACGATCAAAGGCTTTAGAAATATCCAGTGCAACGTCCCGAGACTTTCCATTATGTTCGATTGCGTTGTTCCAAAGATGGGTGACATAGGCTAGAAGATCTCCAGTTGATCTCGACTTCCGAAGACCATAATGATGATCGCTGATAATGTTGAAGCTTTCCAGGTACTTTAGAAGATGTTGGTTAATAGCTTTCTCGATTACTTTTGATTCGCACAAAACCATGTTTAAAGATCTGAAAATTTTATTCAAATCGGTTGAGCTCCTTTCGAGCTATAGAGTTTTAACAATGACGGTAATAAAGCAATTTGCCGATCTTTCTGTTGGCCAGTTTAGTTCTGAATTTGATGGTTAAAATAATGAAATTTTCTAAGCAAAAAAAAATTAAAATTTTAACATCCCACGTCCCTGCACAATAAAATAAAGTTTATAAATATTCTGCATGGTTTTCACTGGGCTAGTATTTAAATGAGCGTTTTGCATAAAGCATTCGATACGGCACAGCTGCTTAGATAGTAAAGCTGAAATCGCTTTTGACGGCAATCACTGAAACAAATCACACTTTTTTTTAGCGGTCCTCGGAGTTCCGAATCGACACTCTTTATGGCTATCGCATGAACAACGTGCCGATGTAAGAAAGGAACGCCTTTTGGCAAAACAGCACGTACGAGAAAAGGGTATTACTAGCTAACATATTTTGATTTTACTGTATATGTGTGAACAATTAGTCGACTTTGACATACGAACTAAAGAATAGTCAATAACATTTTTTAGTATTTGATGCAATTTTTATTCAATTATTAACGCCCACATTCTCCGTTTTAAGATATAATCGCGATTGGTAAACCGATGCACCGTGTGCATGGTGCATAGACAAATATGATCTAAACTGGATTAAGCATCTAATCTGAATTAAATGCTTACGAAGAATACAAGTCTCTTCTCTGTCTATGTTCTAAATGTATATAAACAATATAGATAAAGAACCTGATGGTGCACAGAATTTGCTTGCTATTTAACTATAAATAAGGTAAGCACTTTATTGTTCACATTATGTTTGGCAACATCGCATGCTGCCATATGTTTATCGATTGAAACACTTGTCAACTGAACACGTGTGCCTATGGCATTGATCGCATGTGGTCTGATTTTAAAGGCATTTATCCAAGTTTTTTACGGTCTATTTAAAAAAAGGTAAAACTAACAGAATATTCATCGGACTTGGACGTCTTCAGTTATTTAATTGTTAATTTACAATAAGCAAATAATCTTCCATGAAACAAAACTACTTACAAAGTATTAACCTCATGCCGGCGGATTTTGGAACTGAATTATGAACGTGAATGAAAGACCTATCAGTGTGCTCTTTATGAACTGATGGTCCTATTGATGTTTCCATTTTGGCGATTGCTGGTTTTATCATTCTGTGTTATTTTGGTAAACTGTAGCAGGATTTTTTAAAATAAAAAATCCCATTGAGATATGATATAGGTCGACAAATTTCACGCGGTCCAGCACTTAGCCATTGGGGATGACTTATTACAATTTATTACATTCTTGGAACTATTCACTCCATCTGGTCTCCTTTTTGGATTTTGGAAACTTCTCTTAAAAGGTAGTGGCTTTCAAAATGTTGAGCATCGTTCATTGATCCGTCTTCCGTCGTCAAAGACTTCACTTCGTAAGAGGGAACCAAAGTAGTCTTCAATCATCAATGCGAAAGGTGAAACAATGGCTCCATATTTGATTTTTAAAATACGCTTTATAAATTATCTTTATCTAAGGGATAATACACACATTGATAACAAGAGTCAAGTAGAATCTCGTTAGCAGTTGTTACGATACATCTTTTTACTGTACTTGGCTTAGTTGTCTGGTTGGTTAACAAGTTCTACTGGTCCACGCTCATTAATCGCCTTAATTACAAATAATAAACACTCTGACTCGATTCAATTACGGCGTCTTTTTACGTCGACTAATTAGATGCCATCTCGTTTTTGTTTCGCTCTTTCGCCTATCCAAAGTACCTTGCTCCTTGTTCCTCTCATTTCCGTTACATATACGCATGACTATCAGACTATCGCGTTCCCTCATTATCGTATGCATGCATGACAGAAACGGTTTATGTGAGCTGATGCACACACGCTTAACATGCAGGAAAAATTTATTCTGTTTGGCTGATCATGAACGTGAAGGGTTTTAACTTAATCATAAGTACGATACCGGCCTTGTAAATAATTGTATTTTTTACTATATATAGGGTGTTCCGTAATGACGTGCTAATATTTCAGGGTGTGATTCCTTAGGTCATTTTATAAAGAAAAGTTCATATGAACATGTCCGCAACGGCTTAAATTTTTTGCTACAGAGTGTTGAATTTTTATTTTTTAATATCTCCGAAAGTACTTTAGATATTATTTTCAGTTTTGGTATGTGTTAATAGGATATAGAATGACAAATTTTAGTTAGAAAAGTTATTCAATTGTTCCATCAGTAGCGTCCCTGCAAACATGCCCTCTGATATTTTTTTACAGAAAAGATGGTACGCCACTGACATTTTTCCATGTGGATATATTTTATGATTAGCCTGGTCAATTCTACATTAAGTCCGTTAGTAACTAGTCCATTACCCATGGGTGACCTATTCACATTGAAATAATTCCATCACTAACTCAATGATGTATTAAATTTGCTTATTTTAACATATTATTCATTAATAATATCATGGAAGTCTCACTACAGTCACAGTGTGTGAGTTAGTTTCGATTTCAGCGAGAACTCTGACAAGTCAAGGCAAAATGATGGGAATCTTTCATCTTTCGCTCGGATTACGGTGTAGGTATTTTGTTTCAATATGATGGCTGTAAAATAAAACAAGTTGTTAAATTGCCAACAAGTTTTTTGACCTTTATTTAAGTACATCGGACAGTTCCAATAACAACATATTCAATGTTTAATGCTTTAAATCGGATATAATACTTGGCAATAATTAAATTCTCCCAATTAGCAACTTGCATTTTTCAAAGCAAACTTTATGGAAACGGGACAACAAATAATAGTATTGAGTGAAACTTGATTATTAAAATTTCCAAATGAAAGCCTTCTTTTTTTTGGTCTACCAACATTGTTGATCCTCTATAAACCAGATGGCGCAACAAAATTTTACAAGCTTCGGTCATAGAGTAAATTCGTCGTTATGTCACACAGGAATGATTGGTCGATGCCATTTTTTCCAAAAAAATAAATACTAACATCCAATCTTTTATATGATAGATTTAAAAATAGTACTACCTAATTGGTTGCCCTTGGTCTTGATTGATTAACGAATCTGTGTGATGAGATTGTCTACCAGTTAGCTGTAGAGCAGCCCCTGTTGTAAATCTACCTTTTTCCAATTAAAGAAAATTATTAAGGATTTCCCGGTCAAATTATATTTTAATAATTTACCAAATAAATGGATCGATAATTTCAGCAAGCAACGACAAACGACGGGTTCTTATAATTTTGCAGTGTCGACAGTATTTGGTTCCTTAGCTCTCTAGCCGCAACGGGCATGGCGTTACCGGTAGATTAAATCGGTCAGGATGACTCAATGTAACGTTAAAACAGGCGGATAAAGAAATTCTGCAGGAGGCAGCAATTTAGTCGGTTTTCTGGTGTCCACAGCACTCGCCCGCGATTCAGTTTTTTCAATACGGGGGTCCGCAAAAGTTGGGTACAGGTTTCAGAGTGTCTTTATGCCAAGTAATTACGAGAATACCAGCTGTGGATTTCCCCTGAGAAATTTTGATCTTCGAAGACTCGTTTCTGGCGCGATAAGTTTTTACAGGAAAGTTATGTGACATTCTGAGTCCGGAATCAGTAGTAAGTGTGAAATAAAATATCTTAAGTTAGTATTAGTATTCACTACCGCGTTTCCTAAATATTTTGAAAATTACAGGATAGTTGAGATCCCTTTAGATGGGGAAATACTAGCTTAGGATAATTTTCTAATGTATATAAAATAAATACCAAAATTTAAGTTGCAAGTTCGTGATAGGATGACTGTTAGGATGGTTGGATTCTCTATGAGAGAAAACATGTTAGTATAGGTTAAATTATTCTTGTACATAAAAATAATTAACCCCGAGGTTTCCGGTTCGCGAGACTCGACTAACGAAAGGACTAACCCCTTCATTACCCTCAATGACAAAGCCCTCCGTGTTCAATCTAATAACTTGCATTGTTATTGTATCCGTTGGACATGCCCGAGCCAATACCAAAATACAAAGTATAGTTTGAACAAAAAGTTAGGCCTCGTCCCACGTTCAAACAACTATTCTTCAAATTAAAATCAGTCATTTTACATTCTTAGACAAAATTCTTGCCCTCATCTTCTTCAATTGCGCTGGTGGACTGCTGACAGCTTCCAGTTAGCGGGGAAAGGTGGTGGGCCCACCCAAGACCGACTGACACGTGCGTGCACTGGCGACATAACTGATAGTGTCGACCAGGAATCATACATTTTCAAAATTTAAAAAAATTAAGAAAGTAGATTGGCTCTAGATACATAATTCCTGGGTGGGGAATTCACCTCTGGATAGAAATCAAAAATGGGGACAAAATTAAGTTTCCAAAAATAGCCGTCTACTTAATAATCTGATTAAATTAAATTCAAATAAAACTTAAGGGGAAACTTGGTTATACGGGGGGTTATCAAAAAACGTTTTACGTGAAACGCGCAGATAAGGAGAACGTTTAGCGTTACCTATCATTTATTAAGCGCACAACGGACGGACGTTTCGGGCTACGTACTCCACTCATATCATGGTATAATGTACGTACGTTCCGCTTGAAAAAAAATTCCTTCGTGTTTTTTTTTCTCAATTCGGCGACACCCCAAGAAGCTGAACTCTTGATAGTGGCAGGAATATTAAAGTATCGTTTATGGCTTTGATCGGGTATGCGGTTATATTTGTCCTTATAGTGGAGGAATAAACGTGGCAATGGCTCCGTATTGCAGGAAAAAATACTGGGTAGGGACCACGTGGTCGCAAGTTAAGGTTTCTTTTGTAGAATTTACTTGTTAATTAGGAAGTAGTAGACATTTTTTGTTGATATAAAAATATTCTCTTATATTAATTAGGCTTAAGTCCATATTCGGTTTTTTTTTTTCAAATAATCTCGAAGCTTACAGGTCTCACAGCATTTTTTTTTGAAGGAAAATTAAGTTTTTTAGCTTTTATATAAAGCGACATTATTTTGTTGTGCCTTTATTAACAAACCTGCATGCAGGTCGATATATCTGTGTGGCCGCGATCATTAAAACAATGTCTGCAGGATTTTAATAGCATTTGAACAATAAAAGACGACGTTATTATTCATGTGCGTTCTTAAAATTGACTATTGTTTGACACTTAACAGCGAATTCACCAACAAAATGAAATAAATCGACGAAATAATAGAAATGTCAGGCATTCATATTGTCATGTCCCCATATGACAGCGTAGTATATCAAATATTGCACGCCCTTTGCGCTTTATAATAATTGCCTGCATACAAAGTTATATCTTTGTCTTCATAAATCTCGCCAGATTGGAATTTATAAAATTTATTATTGGTGTTGGTGCGACGATGCACACAGTGCGTGAAGAAAAAAATTCATACCACGCAGGTGAATTAGGATTTTTTACTATGACGGAATTTACATTTAGCTGTTCTTGTTATTCTAAACGTCATTCCAGTCACATATGGAGCCATAAATTATAGCTAGTTTTACTATTTTAATATGAAAATTTAACTAAGTTTAAGATTCCTAAGATCTGATGAGATTTTGACAATTATATATTTCTCGATTATAGTTGTTGCATAATTATACCGTTGACTCTTACTGCCATAAATAAACAACCTGATTAAACCCTATTGTATACGCCTCAACCTTTTCAAAGCTCAATAAATAGGATGAGGGCCAGCTTGAAATTGTATACCACACCACATGATTTATTTTTATAATTTAAAATAATTTTAATTAATTTTATTACAGATGCATTTAATGTAGAAGAAATATTATTTCTCCTAATATTGGATTTTAATTGGTGTCATATTAGCTCAATAGGATTGAATATACAATAGTACGGAGGAAGACGCAACACTGTATGTCCATGTTCTGCTGCAAGTTTGTCACACTCGTATTCCTTATTTATTTTAAAAGCTTTTAATACTTCTAGCAGTTCTCGTTTTTTGTAAGTTTCTTCAAAATATAAATCATTTTCAATCATAAAATTCTGAATTTCTGCTTTTGTATTATTAGAATTGGGAATGATTTTTGCTTGCCGACTATGATTGTCCATTACAATGACGCTATTTTCAGGTATATTTTTAAGGAGTTTATGTTTAAACCAATCTTCAAAAAGTTGTACGTCGGTATCTTGATGGTAATCTAAAGAAGAATCTGCTATGTTTTTAGCTGAAAGCAACAGACAATTTGGAACAAACCCGTTCTCTGAAACAGCATGTAATATTGTGATTCTTTTGCCTTTATTTGATGGTGCCTTGGTTTGACACTTTTTGGAAGAATCATCCCAACCTCTTCTTGGAGTGTCATGGGTATCGAAGCATGTTTCGTCAAGGTAAATAATTGGACTCTCTAAATTGTTTAACAGCTGTTAAATATTTAAGTCTCCATTCCCGTAAACGTTGAGATTCCATTAATGTTTGTCTTTTATCAATGCTTCGGTATTTAAAACCCATTTTACGCAATATTTTCCTATGGCTTGAAAGGCTACAAGAGATATTTGTTTCGTCTTTAATCAGCCGCTCTTTGAGGGAAATCAAAGTGGGTACAGTTTGTGCCTCATACATTTGGTAAATCTTTCTTCTTAATAACTTTATGTCATTTTCGTCAATGCTTCTAAATGTGCCAGAATCACTCCGATTTTTTCTAGGATTAACAGGTTTAAGTACTATGTCTCTTACCGAAGATAAAGGAGTTTTTGTCAAAGTAGACGTCTCTGCTAAAGAATCCATCGAATTAAAATTTCTACTCAACAACGATTGATACACATTTTTAAGTATTAGTTTTGCATCGGTAGATAAATGCTTTCTTTTAAAAATGACACTTGAAGATGCCCCCCTATCAGCACAATTCCAAGGACGCCACATTCTACCACTAATAAGCCTAACTAAAGATTACTCGCCGGAAAACCACTAAAGGTTAAAATTATTAAAAATCACTTTGTATTAATTTATATATGCATCAGGCATAGGTATAAATTGAATTTGTATACCTGGTCCGGCTCTGCTCGAAAAGGTTTTAAAATTTGGGATGTCCTTATTTATTTTATGGTCGGATAGATAATGGGGTTTTATTGCAGTCAAGAGATCAACGATATAATTCTGCAAATACTATACCTACAATTTCAATATACTTTCCTTCTCGCTACAAGTTTCCGATTACACAATGGGTACTGAATTAAAAACTGCGCACTGGTTAATCGTGTAATCAGAAACGAGGCATGTCTTGTAACCGGTCGTGTAAAACAACGCGCCATAATCAAATAAGCAACTAGAGAAAAATGTAATTGAGCACTAAATCATTTGTACCCCGAGATTGATTCTTACTTGTATTACGCTGCAAAGACCCTTTACGAGCTTGTACATTGGTTTATTGAGACCACCGAACATGTACAGGGATTTTTCAATTTTATTTATGGAAAAAATTATATTTTTATTGTTTGGTCAGAAATTGCTTATTGATTGATTGATTTTTGTTTTGTTCGCAAATTATATGAGACGATTATAATGATTTTAAAAAAATATATAATAAAGCAGTTAGTTTTTATCAATATATTTTCAAAAGGATTAACCACATATATATATAACCATTATATTGCTCATACCATCTGCAATTATGTCCCCGCTGTGGGCATCGAACGGGTAATAGTGAGTTTGCGCAGTTCGAAAATTTCCTTGTGAAAGTATTCGACAGGACCGTCCTTATAAATTATAACTGCCATTACCATTCTGTGAATTACATACTATTCTCCCACCATTTTGTATTCTAATATTTATTTACCTCCTTCAGTTGTACAGCAAATCTTTCTAACATTTATGTCATTATATTTTACGGCAACAATGAATTCAATCTGTGCAAACCGTAACAATATAATTCTGGTCTTTTCTTCTTTCAATTTCTCATACCCAAAACCTACAATTTATATAATTAAATTTAAACCATAATAATTATCTTAATAATAAATAATGTTTCATTAAATAATTATCCTGGAAAAATGTTTTTTTGCCTAATAAGAAGTAAAAGCGGCCTAACAAGTAACCGTGTGCAGTTATAATTATAACGTACTCAACAAGTTACTTGTGGGTTTCCGAGAAGATTTTATACCGGGGACATCGATAAGTAGCTAAGGAGTCCACGTAAGCCAAATAAATTCGAATTGTGCATCTTGATCTATTTTATCCCTCCACAAATTGTAAAACCACATATTATTTCATTTTAGTCCCTCTCAAAAGTGCTGGTTTCAGCTTCTTGGGCTATTTTCTATGATTAGACACAACAAGCACTATAAGAAAAATCCTTTAAGGCACTGAGTCACTCGTTGCTCTAGGAGGAATTAACTGGACAATGTCGAACATTTTCCATGAAAATATCTGAAAAGAGAGTCAAATCACCAACCTACCTTCGATGTTCCATTCTTGTTGCTTGTTGTTGCCGATGTAGTAGGTTTGTCAGCTCGTGGTCTTCGATCAGACGAATAACTCCCCTTTCCTCCAGATATGAGAGCAGTACTCTAGTGATGGTCGAATCTGGAC
This sequence comes from Barypeithes pellucidus, assembly GCA_963991005.1. Taxonomy (NCBI): domain Eukaryota; kingdom Metazoa; phylum Arthropoda; class Insecta; order Coleoptera; family Curculionidae; genus Barypeithes; species Barypeithes pellucidus. The sequence continues at coordinate 3,597,221 of OZ022559.1, forward strand.
TTTGTAGAGTGGGAAAAGTTGTTGAGGTGTAAGTTTCTTCGAAGGCGATTGCCACAACGTGGTTATGCCATTACATATTTCCTCCCAGATTGACTCCCAGCAAATGAATAGATGAAGCCAGTGGAATTGCGTGTCCTGCCATTACTATACCCGGTTCTGTAATGTTAACATTTTTAGAGGAAACTGCTGCCTGGGTTTTCTTAGCGATAAATTCGTTTTCGGATTTCATATTCATCACATGCAAGCAATGTTATTTTAGTGGTTTTCTCGAAAACGGTTGGATTTATCGAAACAAAAGTAGTACATGTACCCTTTGTATGTCAAAAGGTTAAGAGAATAAAAATATTCAGTCAAAATGCGCACACAGTTAGCACATAAAAGTTGGGACCATTCAAATTAAAGCATAGGTTCGTATGTGGCGCCCTCTACAAAATGCGAAAACGCCCCATATACGAGATTTCGTCAAAATATTATGAGCGTGGCAACAGGTATTGCACAAAAACTGCAAATAAAATTTAACCCAGTAACTCCGTTAATAATCAATTTTAGAGAAAATCTTATAGGAAGAGGTAGCATTTATTTTCGATCTACAATTTTATGCTCATCATTTCCGGATATCCTGTTGCCTAATCATTCAAAGTAATGTCACAATAGAAAAAAATTAAAGTTAGTGTCGACATTTTTATATTTTCTAATATCCTACGACTTTTAAAGAATATAACTGTACATTTCACTTTTCAAAGATCCTTCGTATACCAATCGAGCACCTTCTAATAATCTCTTTGCACGCCATAAGCAGCAGGAAACCGTTAGAGTAATGGTTTTTTAAATCAGTGGAAATGATACTATTTATCTAAAACAGGACGCGTCTCTCCAACATTTTCTGGACGATTAGGATGTTTCTATCGATTTGCATATCTTTTGTTGGCGTAGGTAGGATAAATCATTATTTTAATTTTAATGTAATGCACGGTTTATAGAGTTCATTGAATTTTGGGAGTCATACAAATTGAAGGTATTTTTTTTTATTTATCACATAGAAGGCATTCGATGGCAGTCGCAGCGTTTATTTATGTCCCACCATTATGGATGGCTTAAGTAAGTAGTAGTGAGTGTATTGTTTGTTTTTGACACACATTTGAAAAGTATGCACAAACAATAGTTCTTTGACATAAGTATAGAGGGTGTCTGTTAAGACTTTATAAGGACTAGTTGTGATCCCCAAATATACTCAAAATAATAAGGTCAGATGTCAAACGAGACACTTTGACAAGCAGGTGACATAAAAAAGGAGTGAATAATTGAATTTTTGCATTTCTCTATTAAATAGTTGTATTTCTTAAATAAAAATAGGAAGCTACAGTTCACCTAACTGTAGCTTTCTACACTAGGCCAAACAAGCCTATTCAGAACTACAATAAATAAAATCTGGAGTGTACCGAGGAAGTGTACTGGGGCTTGCCTTTTAGCTACTATATACCGGCGATAGGCCAGTTTCAGAAAACAAGCTCATGGCTCCTTTTGCTGATGACACTGCTATTACGGCATTAGGGAATTGTAACGAAGAGGCTCCAGTCAAATGACAAATAACTATCAACTAAATTAACAAGACTGATAGTGAACGTTAATAAAATTGTAAGGCACAGAACAAAGTCACTAAGCGGGACTTCATGAACTTGTGAATGTCGAAGCAAGTCCACTCCTAGACGACGCAGGACTAGTGCGAAGACTCAAGATAGTAAAACCGATTTAGTTCAGTTGTTTATTGTCCCTGTGACCACTGAATTTAATACCTTTATTTAATATTTATGATGTCTTATTTATTGATTCACAAACTCATAAACTTAATATTTATTTGTGTCATATCAAGTTTCATAAGTAATAAAGGTTGAATAATCTGCCACTACATGCTTGAAATATTTTAACAGCCGGACATATAAACGACCTAAAAATCGCAGTTTCGAAAATATACGTGCACGTTCAAGAATACATTTTTTTTTAAAGGTTTTTCTTAGAAGGATCGTTATGATGTAAGCTATCAGTCAACTACATTTCAAATGACAAAATTTCGGACGTTCGTTTATTTCGAGTTAGTCATTTCTTTTGAATAAAAATATAGCGGTAATTAAATTTTATCATCGGAATATTAATGTGTTATTATAAATAACTAATTTAGGAACGTGTTTATTAGCTAACATATTAACATCAGTGACAGCTTATGACCTCGGGAACTATGACATTATTTGTTCAAAGGCACAAACATCGGCTGCCGACGCACATCTTCGCAGACAGCATGAAGTATCACACCTCAACAATGACCTGGAAGAAATTTTGGCTTGGGGTGACAGTAACCAAGTCGAATTTAACGCTAAAAAACCCAGGCAGCAGTTTTCTCTAAAAAGGTTAACATTACAGAACCGGATATAGTCATGGACGGACACGCAATCCCACTGGCTTCATCGATTAATTTGCTGGGAGGAAATATGTCTTGGCATAACCACGTTGTGGCAATCGCCAAGAAAGCTTCTCTTGGTGTACTCTTCCGACCCAGAAAGTGGTACACACCTCAACAACTTTTGACACTATACAAAGCCCAGATTCGACCATCACTAGAGTACTGCTCTCATGTCTGGAGCTCTGCACCCAAACATACTTTCGGCTACTGGATTCCATCGAAAGGAGGGCCATTCGTCTGATTGGAGAACACGATCTGACGAAGGACCTCGACAGCCTAGAACATCGAAGACAGGTCGGGGATTTGACTCTCTTTTACATATATTTTCATGGAAAGTGCTCGGCTGACCTTGCCCTCTTAATTCCGCCCAGAGCGGCGAATATCAGAAATAAACGACGAACCACTGCCGCCCATCCATATGTGGTTAAGCCTAGTACTCCGCAAACTTGACTATTTAAGAATACTTTCATCTGGAGGACTTCATCCTTATGGAATGACCTTCCCGAGGTCGTTTTTCTAAACGAATATAACCTCCAGCGATTCAAAACCAATGTGAATCGCTTTTTGCGCACACGCACCAGTCCCAGAGTGCCCTAAAGGATTTTTCCTATAGTGCTTGTGTTTGATCATAAAAAAAAACAAGAAAAGATTATACATCATGATTATACATCATGACCAAAAGATTCGAAAACTAACATCATGTTTAAATTCAGTGGCTTCGCCAGCTGCTACATACGGAGGGGGCAGTTTATAGTAGGCGTGCACTTTTCTCTGTCCGATAAAATTTATTTGCAAATTTGTAATCGATTATGGGCGGAGGGGTGGGGGCTAGCTTTAAGGGTTCTTTTAAAGCCTGTGACTATTTTTAATAAAAAAATTGTTCGCCGCCACTGAATCGTAGTATTAATGGCCAATAATAAATTAAATAACTTGTATCTTTAATTGGATGTTCGCATGTTCTTTTCGTGAAACACTATCATTTGTTATGTTTATTGGAAAGATAAGAGTGTGCGAACAATCAAGAATACGACATATGGTACGAAGAAATTGAAATATGTTTACGTGGTGCATTCCTTGATTTAGCGAGTGTTAATCATTTCAACTGAAAATTTAAAAATAATTAAATTTTATTATCAGCGTGTAATAATTGAAAACCGCAATAGAAATGTTAAACACCATGTAAATGACAGATCGAGGTTATGTAGAATTATAAACGGAAATGCTAATAGTCAGAATAAATAATGAAATTATTTTACAGCGATCGTTGTTGATCACATTAGAGTGTTAAGTATTAGTAGTATGGGATACGGTTTTATAAGAGTTGTTGCATAGGGACATCTTCCCTTAAGGAACATGCGTGATGACTTTAACTGATTTAATCAAGAGCGACGAGAAAACTCAAGAGACCAATTCCATGTAGAATTGACCAGACCAATCAAAAAAATATCAACATGGAAATAGGGCAGCGACGTCCTACTTTTATTGTAAAAAATATCAGAGATGTTGACGGGGACGACTCTGGAATGACTTTTTAAGTATAATATGTGGCTTTATATCCTATTAACACATACCAAAATTAAAAATTATATCTTAATTTTAAGTACTTTTGCAGATAAAAAATAATGATTAAATAGAAACTTCTCGACACCCTGGAACCGAAACTTTAAATCGTTACGGACATGTTCATTTAACCAAAGGTATGCGCTATTAGTACGTCGTTAAGGACCCTGTATAGTAGTAATGGGAAGATTGGTAGATTTACTTATATAATTTACATACAATGCAATACATTACTGCTAGTGCATACATGGTAATGCATGGTAATGTACCAGGATACTTGGAGAGGCACATGGATTACGCTAAACAACTTCTATGTTTCCGTTATAAAAATGCTTCTCTACTGATATGCCATCAGAGACCACTTTACCTGCAATTCAAATTCATTTTTTGACATATCTTTTTTATTTTGACAGTTTTTTTTATGATCAAACACAAGCACTATAGGAAACATCCTTTAGGGCACTCTGGAAGTGGTGCGTGTGCGCAAAAAGTGATTCACGTTGGTTTTGAATCGTTGGGAAAAACGACCTCGGGAAGGTCGTTCCATAAGGATGAAGTCCTCCAGATGAAAGAATTCTTAAATAATAAAGTTCGAGGAAAACTAAGCTTAACCACATATGGAGGGGCGGCAGTGGTTCGTCGTGTATTTCTGCTATTCGCCCCTGTGGGCGGAATTAAGGCAAGGTCAGCCGAGCACTTACCATGTAAATATGTGTAAAAGAGAGTCAAATCCCCAACCTGTCTTCGATGTTCTAGGCTGTCGAGGTTCTTCGTCAGCTCGTGGTCTCCAATCAGACGAATGGCCCTCCTTTCGATGGAATCCAGTAGCCGAAGAGTATGTTTGGGTGCAGACCTCCAGACATGAGAGCAGTACTCTAGTGATGGTCGAATCTGGGCTTTGTGTAGTGTCAAAAGTTGTTGGGGTGTGTACAACTTTCTGGTGCGGAAGAGTACACCAACTTTCTGAGAAGCTATCTTGGCGATTGCCACAACGTGGTTATGCCAAGACATATTTCCTCCCAGATTGGCGCCCAGCAAATTAATAGATGAAGCCAGTGGGATTGCGTGTCCGTCCATGACTATATCCGGTTCTGTAATGTTAACCTTTCTAGAGAAAACTGCTGCCTGGGTTTTTAACGTTAAATTCGACTTGGTTACTATCACCCCAAGCCAAAATTTCTTCCAGGTCTTTGTTGAGGCGTGATACTTCATACTGTCTGCGAAGATGTGCGTTGGCAGCCGATGTTTGTGCATTTAAAGAGAAAAAAACACGATCACGATTTAGAAATATCCAGTGTAACAACCCGAGACCCCCCATGATGTTCGATTCTTTGTTCCAAAGATGGGTGACATAGGCTAGAAGATCTCCAGTTGATCTGGACTTCCGAAAACCATATTGATGATCACTGATAATGTTGAAGCCTTCCAGGTACTTTAGAAGATGTTGGTTAATAGCTTTCTCCATTACCTTTGATATAACTGAAAGCAATGCGACTGGTCGATAGTTGTTAGGCAGGGTTCTCTTACCCTTCTTTGGTATAGGCGGGACTCGCGCTGTCTTCCAGCACGATGGAAATATTCCTTGTTTGTAGGATAAGTTAAGAAGTCTACAAAATATTGGTGTTGTCCCATTAAGAGAAAAATAATGGAAGTTAAATTAATATGGAAAAAGTGCATATATGTAAACTTTGGCTATATATTAAAGCTTTTAAAGAAATTGTTCGAAATCCCACTCGACTTCAATAAAACCGAAAATCGGAAGATAAGATCTGTCCTGTAGTTCAGAGCAAAAACATGTTTTCCGAAAAAAACACCGTCGTAAATTTCAATCGTGTTGAATTTTATTATGCATTTATATGGGTTTCTGATAAAATCCTTTAGCGCGTTACAAGTAGGTATAAGGTTTATTTTTTGGGGTTCACGGAACAAAATATTGATCGTAAGCATGTATACAGTGCTTACCTATAAATTAAACTGACATAGGCCTGAACATAAATATGTTTGACCATATGATAATCTCTAAATGGAAAAATAGTATTTATACCTTGTAGGAAAAGCCCCATTCCCGGACTCGTATTGCCCTCAGTCTCAGTCCGGTAATGTTCTGCTTTTCCTACTAGGCATACAATGTACTATTACTGAAGATAGCGTGTGTCGACAACTGTCATGGTACAATAATAAAAATTAGTGAAGATCGCTAGATATTATCGTATTTACTAGATGGTAACGGTTACTTCAGTCGAATATAGAAATTCTATTATTATGTCGCTTTAGATGTTGTGAAGTATTGTTAGTAGTGATACATGTTTCTTGGTATGCAGGTTTCTTCGGGTTTCTTCGATTAGTTAATTTCTTTGTCAATTGGCAATTTTTTTTGTAATAACCATATCGAGGTTCAATTTCAAAACCAAAGTAATAATTACTTTTATTAAATAACTACAATTTAGAAGTTGGCAAGGTGGTATAGGCAAACCTAGATTTTTATAGATGTTTTTATGGATAGAATTCCACTCTTCATAATGAATGCGAAATACTCGAAACGTTAAAAGTACTTTATGAGCCCATAAGGAAGAAATCGTTTCTCTGGAATGTATAATCTACGAAGAAGTGACATTACACAGAATTTAATACATTTGCTTGAAATTTAGTCGTAATTTGTATATGTATGTGTAGTATTATACATAGTACAGCGTCAGTGTAACTATATATATATCTTACCTTAATAGCGTATGTGGCACCTAATGGAACAATATAAAAATTATATAATTTACAGTGGGAAATAAAACTGTTAACAAGATGTTTGCAAAATTTGCATTTACTGCCCTGGAGTAATAAAACTGAAAATAATATAACTCTGAGACTGACATTAAATTCTTTTTACTTCGAATTGTTTCTGAGTTTTATTGCGGACTTGATGGAAAATCGTAAAATTATCTGATGATATAAATCTAATTAAAGCATATTCATCGGGCTGTTGAAATTTAAGTCTTTATCAGATATAAGAGCAGATGGACGGAATTATTAAGAACATCCGACCAATATTTCTAGTGTTCAAAGTTCTCGTGAAACGAATTTTCCTTCGTCTGTGATTTTTCATTGGAAAAAGTGTTTCCAATCTTATTTTTAAAATAATTCGAGAGAAGTTGTCTGAAATCACACCCTTTAGCTCATCGGTTTGGTTGTTTCTGCTTAATATCCTACAATACCATCTCAGTATTCCCCTAGAAAAAAACCTATCTACGGAACTGGCTAAGTTCTTGAATCGAATTAGTACGTCGCGTCATGCAATATTTTCATTTTTGCAATACAAGTAAAAATACGATTGGTGAAAATAGCGATTAGAATAATAAAGAAATATGTGTACCTATTTTTAAACAAGAAGAACAACATTGATCATAATTACTAGATAACGAAATTATTTCCAAAGCCGGTGGAGATTCTCAACAATGGGTTTTCACTTAGAAATACATTAAGTAGTTAATCTCAAGAACGCCGATATTTATCGACAAGATTTTGCCGATATTCCGATACGATACCGATATATTCTATTCTAATTATATTCCTGATAATATTTATTTGCCTTTGGATCTATCGGCTAAATTTAATTAAAACCAGAACATTGTATTATTTTAATCGGTATTCGTAACATGTCTGCCTGTATTCATTTTTATTTGAGCCCATAATAAAAACAATATCATAAATTAATATTAGTGAAATTTTTATAGTATTTTTCGAATAACTGATGATGTGGTCCCTTTATTTAGTTCCATTTCCAATTATAGCTTAGTTTTTATGGGAAAATAATGGTTATTATGCAAATTTGAATTTTTGCAAGCTGGAATTCGGAATATAATACAGATTGTATTGTATATTGTATTGTCCTATTTTCGACACTTTTATAGGTCCGTAACTGTTAGTTCTATCAAAAAACTAATGTAGGTGTCATGTACTTTTTTTGGGTCAAACTTAGAATGATAAAATCAAAATTTGAAAATATTTGCTCGCTTAAGAGATACGGGGGAAAATCAAAAAATTGACAATTTCAAAATTCCCTATATTTTCTTAGTTAAAAGAGATGAATGAAAGAGAAGAGAAAAATGTTTTATACAAAAGTTTCTTTATAATGATTTTTGAATAATCTGCCGTTTAGAATAAGTTTATTCGGTCAGGTGAAAAAGTTATCGGACCTAACCCCATTTATTTAAATGGAGCACCCTGTATATTTTAATCTAAGAAGATTGCATTTTAAATACTATTTTCAAATATATAACACACCATGGATAATATTGGTTCTTTAGGCGATTTATTTAAAGTTTATTATACAGTAGGCCATGAAACAAAAGCTAATATGCTAGAGACAACTATGTTGACATTCAAGTTATTAACATTTAACGTCAATTTCATTTTTACATATTCATTTGTGAGAAAGACTTATCAACATTTTGAAAAATTTGATATGATATCTATCATCCATGGTGTGTTATAAATTTGAAAAGAGATTTTAAAATGCTCTCGTTTTAGATTAAAATACACAGGGTATTCCATTTAAAAAAAATTGGGTTAGGTCCGATAACTTTCTTACCTGACCCCGAATACTTATTCTGAAAACGGCAGATTATTCAACAATCAATTTAGAAATTGTCAATTTGTTGATTTTGACCCGTATCTCTTGAACGAGCGAAAATTTTGGAATTTTGATTTTACCATTTTAAGTTTGACCAAAAAACAGCACATTTCTTTTTGATAGCACTAACAATAACAGAGATACCCTATAAAAGTGTCGAAAATGGGACACCCTGTACAGTGCTAAAATTTTAATCTTGAAATGCTTTCCTAAAATATTAACTTTGGTCCTAACTGATGTGAAATTAAAAAATTAGAATGTCTGTGTGTGGTAGGAACGATGAGAAATCATCGTTCTCTTCTTTGGCAAATCTAAAAACATGTTAAAAATAAATAAAATATTATTGTTTCTCCTAATAGATGTTATATAATTTTCGTAGAATGGTATCTTGAATTCTTTGGCATTTTTTTTTTATTTTCTTCGTATGCAAATTGGGCGGAAATATAACTTAGGAACAAACAACTCCCGTAACCTTTTAAAGAATGTATGCCCGCCGAAAATTTTTATCGGACGATCTCGAGAGATTTAAATGCAAATTTTTTGTTTTGATACGCGAAAACACCTAATAACTTTAATTTTGGTTGTCTCAAGCTTCTTGTAGGTCTTATCTTAATTTTGATCTGTTTTCTTCAATGTTTTTTGACTAAATTTTGTACATCATCATAGGTAATAGACAGGGCGTCAGTTTGTAAACTGCCGCTTCCAGAAAATAATATTAAAAATCGGACGGACGCGTCAATATTATTGTGAAGGGGACGCTTCTAAAGAATATTTGCAGCCTTCGTGTTTTAACCCCCTGGAAGGGGTAAATGTTACCCTTAAGATCTTAAATGGGATGGGGATCCTATTTTGTATGTGCCATTTTCGACACTTTCATAGGGTATCTCCATAATTGTTGTAATGTAGGTGTCAATGTACTCTTTTTGGGTGAAACTTAAAATGGTAAAATCAAAATTTGAATATTTTCGCTCCCTTAAGAGATACGGGGGAAAATCAAAAAATTGACAATTTCTAAATTAACCTATATTTTCTTAGTTAAAAGAGATATAGAAAAATATTTTATTCAGAATTTTTCTTTATAATGATTGTTGAATAATCTGCCGTTTTCAGAATAAGTATACGGGGTCAGGTAAAAAAGTTATCGGGCCTAACCTCATTTTTTTAAATGGAACACCCTGTATATTTTAATATAAAAATATACTATTTTAAATTCTCCTTTCAAATAAATAACACACCATTGGTTTCCTAGGCAATTTATTAAAGTTTATTACTTTAAACCACAGTAGACCATGAAATAAAAGCTAATATCCTAGAAACAACTATGTTGACTATTAACATTTAACGTCAATTTCATTTTTACATATTCATTTGCGAAAATGGCCTATCAACATTTTGAAAAATTTGATATGTTATCAGTTTATATTGAAAGTAGAAAAACGAAAAAATGGCGCAAAATTAATATTTTATTCGCTATCCGGAAAGACGGTCACCATTTAAGGATATATTCCGAACATTTGCGATGATTTCGGTTATTTTTTACCTTAATCTGAATCTCTTATTTCGTTTCAAAGTAATAAAGTTTAAATAAATCGCTTAGGAAACCAATATCATCCATGGTGTGTTATATATTTGAAAGGAGAATTTAAAATAGTATCTTTTTAAATTAAAATATGCAGGGTGTTCCATTTAAAAAAATGAGGTTAGGCCCGATATAGGGTAATTTTGAACTTGTCGTCAATTTTTTGATTTTCCCCCGTATCTCTTAAACGAGTTAAAATTTTCAAATTTTGATTTTACCATTTTAAGTTTGACCCAATACGAGCACCTACTTTACCTTTTTTGACAGCACTGACACTTATGGATATACCCTATAAAAGTGTCGAAAATGGCACACCCTGTACATGAAAGGGTCAATTTATTTTAAACGATTTAAAATTATGGGCCCCTTTCATTTAAGATTTCAAGGGTAGCATCTATCCCTCTCAGGGGGTTAAACCACGGAAGCTGCAAATATTCACAATAAAATTGACTTGTCTTTCCAATTTTTAATATTATTTATTGGTAGTGAGCTATTAAGGGTGGGTAGTTTTCAAATTGCCACCCTGTATAACTGAACATTAATGGTGCCATCAGTTCCATTACATGCACAGTTGACCAAAAAGTACAGTTAACAACGGAAAATTTCTACTCTAAAACATGGGCTTTGAATTTTCAATTTTATTTAAAGATTCGGCACATGTAATTTATATGATAATTTTATTATCTAATAAGACCAAATGTATTTTTGCATAAATAGGCGGAGTAATTGGAATGAATGTTTAATTAATTTTTTTTGCCGATTCCCTTTATGGTTGTGGCTTCTTCATTAACAAACCGGCGAAGGATAAGTAACTTGAAAAAAATCAAAAAAATTAGATAATATATTATAGCGTGTCACCGATTAAAATTTAATACATTCTAGATATGTTTTAGTGGGTTTTTTAAATTATATTATCGCTCGATGCCATGTTTTAGGTTTACGCTATTTGTATGATAATTTTGTTATCTAATTGGAGCGATTATATTTTTACATAATTATATGCATGTAATTAGGTTAAGTAGATGTTGATTGTGATTTGATTCATTTTGCGGTTGTGCCTGGCTAATTAATTCGCTGAAAACAAAGGTTTTAAATTCCAAAAATAAAATTCGATTTATATAAAATTTTCTTGTTTACCATTTTTATTTCTAACCTTTGCATATTTATTTATTTTTAATCAATGCCTATTTCAGCGGTTTAAATGTTTATTTCTCTTTTAATATTATTTTATTTCTTCTTTAAATTATTGGGTTGTAAAAATAAACACAGATTATAAATTTGACTAATTTCATTTATTGATTTATAGTCACAGGCAAAAAGGCATTATTTTATATTTCGTTCATTACAATTTTTTTTATGTGCAATAATTTACATAACACTCATACGACAGTTAAAAGATGGACGAATGAAAAAATTGCCTAGTTACGATAAATATAAAATATAAAAATATATTTACAATTAGGTGTGTTAAGAAATATACAAATTAACAGTCTTTCGAATAGTTTTAAATAATAAATATACAGGAAAATATTCACAGGCAATGTACAAATAATTTTTAAATATTCTAAAATATAATTTTATACTCGGGACTGGAAAATAAAAAAATATACAAACATTAATTTTTTCCGGACGAAATTTTCTAAATAACAAATTTTGCTTATCACAACCTTACATTGAGTCCCGAGTGAACTACATATCACAAAAAAGGCATTAGCAATTGCACTAACAGTCATTCTACAGTATTATCACATTTTTATGACATTAGGAAGAAGGTTATGTTATCACTATTGTCAAATATGTATAGCTACAGTTCGAGGCCCTTGCTGCCCCCCGGGTGGGTTAGGGGGTTGTCCCCTACCACTATGCCTATGGACATGATGGTGGACGTGGGGCGTACGCACCGAATTATGTCTGTGATTGTTTGGAACATCTGGAAGGGCATACCTGAGTTTTTCCCAGAAGAGTTTGTCACCCCACTGCAGATAAAAGTTGGTCTTCAGGTACAGACGGATGTCTGGATCAAGGTCCTTTTGAGGCACTTCCCCAAGGAGAATCACAATTAGGCGACGGCGCCTGTCGCGCAACACTTGATGGTGCGCTGATTTAAACTCGAAACGACACCACTCCGATTTTATGAAATTGTCCGATAGAATCATAATTGTCCTTTTGGACGATTCGACCGCTTGCACTATGCTGTCGGCGAGAAACGCACCCACGGGATAGTCCCTGTAATGCAAACACAGCTTATAGTGAGGTTCTAATGCGGGGGCTAGAACCTCCGCGACCCAACCCTCGTCCTTCGAACTGTAACTTACGAAAGCGTCGAAAAGTTTGTCTCTATCATCCCGGTCGATGTCGTCGGGCCTTTGAAAAATCCGCAGTCCGAATTTTGAATGTAGCCATACGCGCACTTCTTGCCTGAATATAAATAAAATCAGGGTCAGCATTACGATAACCGCGAACACGGCCAGGGTTATGACTAAAAGCGGCAGGTAGTCCTGTATAATTTGCTTTTTTATGATGGTTTTTGTCGCTGTTAAATTGCCGTTTACACTGTTGTCTATACTCGGTACTCCGGTGCATTTAGAACCGTTGGTTCCGGTCACGAAGAAACCGAGATCCGCACTGTCTGAGTAAATTTCGTCACTGTAGTAATCAACGTCCGTCGAGTTAAATAAACATCGTACTTTTGACATGTCTTGCACGGCGTCACCTCGAATCATCCATTCGCGGAACTTCTCGGTAAATTCACAGTCACAGGACCACGGATTGAACGCCATTGTCACTTCAATCAAAGTATTTGACAATGCCCACATATCAAACACAGTCAGTCTATTGTGATCGAGTTTTAGCACACGCAAATGCCTCAGTCCTTTAAAAGTTGAGTTAATGATGGTTGCTATGCGATTTTTCTGCAAGAACACTTCGCGAAGTTCATCCAAGCCTTCCAGCTCATATCCCCGAAGCTCCGTCAGTCTATTTCCGTCTAAATGAAGTGTATCCAGTTCTTTCAATCCATGAAAAGTTCTATTCTGAATGCTCTCTATATTAGAATTGTTTAGAAACAAGACCTTCAGTCGTTTTCTTCCAATAAAAGCATGACTGTTTAAAGATCTGAGGTCATTTCCATCTAGGTACAACTGGGTAGCATCCATGGGAATGAGTTCGGGCAATTTGGAAACATAGCCACTAGAACTACAGTCCACTACGTTGGCACTCCACGATTGGTCGTGGTAGCAAGTGCAATTTGTCGGACATGTCATTTCGCAGTCGCATGCGTCAAAGTCACAGCAGTGGCACAGGGCGAAACAGTGGGATTCATAGGTGCAGAGAAATTGATATGGGGCTGCTTCTACCAGAGGTACGTAAGTTCGGCCCCGATTATATAAGAGCTGGCAAAATATGCTTTCCAGGTCTACTAACTTTGGTTGTGTTCGAGCGCGATTTACACTGTTTACTTTCTGCAGCCATTCCATTGTACAGTCGCAGCGATAGGGGTTTCCACCGATATGAAATTCCGGCAGGTCTTTTTCCGGAGGAACTGCAGATATACGGAGGGAGTTAGGATCTAAGCTGGTAATCTTGTTGCCGAATAAATCCACACGCGTCAAGTTTGGTTTTTTGAAGAAGGTGTACGATTGCACTTTCGAAATTTGATTGTCGTTAAGGAAAAGGACCTCGACACTGTTCGGTATTGCACTTCCTGTGATTTCCGTCAGATTGTTTGCGCTTGCGTCAAATGTGCTCAGAGATAATGTGGATTCAATTTCAAAGTAGTTGCCTAGTTCTTCGATTTGATTGGAGTGAATGTCAAGCCACTGCAACCCCGTGGGAATAAGAGCATAATCGAACCATTTCAATCGATTATCGGAAATATTGAGCCACACCAAGCTGGGTAATTTGGCGAATAATCCTTCAATGTCAGTCAAATAATTCCCGTCGAGCCGAATAGCTTGTAAATTAAGGTTGTTGTCGAAAGAGCCGGAGGCCACTTTCTGAATCTTGTTGCGTGAGAGGTTGAGGATTTTCAGCGAGGCCATCTTGTCGAATACACCTTTTGAAATATTGCCGATGTTGTTTTCGGTTAACCGCAGTCCGTACATGTGTTTCAGGTCGCTGAAACTTTCGTTGTTAATCGCATCGATGTGGTTCTCGCCCAGGTCGAGCGTCTTGAGTAGCGGCACGTTTTTGATGACGTCGGGCACTTGAATCAGCTTATTACCGTTCAGATGCAGGTCCTGCAGACTCGAGCAGTTCTTGAGCGCTTCCGGATGCACCCACGTTATTTTGTTATTATCCAGCGAGAGCAAGGACAGCACGTAAAGTCCATTAAACGTGTTGCTTTCGATCCGGCTTAATTTATTATTCGATATGATTAAGGTGTGTAGATTGTACAAGGCACTAAAGGTGTTCTCCGGAACGGTTTCGATAAAATTGTCGTTCAATCTAAGAATTTGCAAACTGTACAAGTCCCTAAACACGCTCTGCTCCAGTCGCCCGATCCTGTTAAAACTCACGTCGAGCACGACCAGTCGCACCAAACCGGCAAATGTGGCGGTATTAATCCACTCCGCCGTCAGCTCATTATGCGATAAATCGAGCACTAATATTTGCGTCAGCTCGCTAAATAAACCAGGCGCCAGCACGTTTATCGAATTGTTTTGCAGATACATTTCGCGTATATCACGACTGTCTGTGAACAACTCCGGCGGTAAGTTCACTAAGCGATTATCTGATAATTTTAGGATATGCAGCGCCGTCAGTCCTTCCAAAGCCCGATCTGCGACGGAAGATAATCCATTTCCTTGGAGATACAGTTTTTCCAGGCGCAGCAACCCGGAAAATTGTCCAGACGGTAACGAATCGATATTATTCCTGGACAAATCCAATATCTTTAGGTTGGTACCACACTTTTCCGAAATACTGTTTGAAAAATGAAAACTAGTCACCTCCCTCAGGCGATTTTTTGTAAGATTTAGCACTTCCAGCGTATACAGTGGACACAGAACACCTTCAGGAAGACTCCACATATTGTTTTCACCCAAATCCAATCTCTCCAGGAACCTAAGTTCCTCGGCAAATGCGTTAGGCGAAACTTCCAACGTCATGGCGCTCCAGTCAGTATTATGCGTCTTTACAGTCAAATTTCTGAGTTCTTTTAGACCCCTAAAAGCACCATCTGACAAGTTCCCTATTTTGCAGTACTCGATACTTAATTCCCTAAGTTCTACCAGAGGTTTGAAGCTGCCAGCACTTAAGGAACTTTGGAAATATAGGGCATCAGAACATTCCAGCCTTAGTCTTACTGTATGTTGGGGCTGTATGACACTGAAGTTGGTGTTTTCAAGCTCGCTGTTGATGGTTCGAAGTCTACAGACTAAGGCTACGTCATCTTCATCTGAAGATCCATCAACCACCACCCATTTGCATTCATCAGGAGCTTGGTATCGTAAGGCTTTGCTAAGGGAGGCTGAGAGGACTCCGAAGATAGCTCCGAAGAGCAGGAGCCAAATAGGTGAAGTAGTCATTTTGAATACATCTGAGTGGAAGGAATTGGGCAAATATTAGATATTGTTAAAATTTTCTCGCTGGAAAGACATAAGAGTAAGTGTTCGAAAATATTAGAGCCACGTTAGGAGTTCATCTTCCCAAAACATTCGGTTTAATTTGAAATAATTAGATATTGATTTATATTTCTTAAATGGACAAGTCTCGATGAAGGCAAATTGTTGAAAACGCTTTTTTTATTTGGACCTTTATTCTAAGGTTCTAGAGGGCTGTTGCTTTTTTTTTGAATAGTCGCCGGTTAGTTTCATGCTCGTATTGACTAGGGGCATCAGTGAACGATTTTTGTTACCACTGGACAAGTTGTTGTGGACTGGAATTCGGTTGGGTTACTCGCGAATTTGCACATAACTAAATAATGTATTCCTCTAAAAGCGTTTTAAATTTCACTCACGAACAAATTTTTAAAAATCTTCGCTTTGACACTTTTCGAATTTCTCGGTACTGGACTATTTGCCGACCGTACTCCGCGATCTTTTCTCACGGCACTTTCGCACGGCGAATCGCGTGCAACTTTACAAGGTACTAGCCGTTGACTGACCGTCGACGTGCAAGGCCACGAACTCTTGTGTTCCGCCGTACCCCCTCTCTTCGGCCTTTAACGTTGTTCTTCGGTTAGTGCCGCTGGTAGGTTCCTTGGATGGTCTGCGCGGTGGTTGAAGGTATAGGTGAATGGGCGGTGGTGCCGGCTTGTCTTGAATATCGAATATATAATAAAAATTGTTTTTGTCAGAATAAATGGGAAATTTTAATTTTAAATTTAAAGAAAAATAAATCAATTAACATATTGCAGAGGCTGTTTATAAATTTGTTTTTTCGTCCACATACTTACCAACGTTCCTCTATGGGGACGAAATTATAACTTTGTAAATTATAAACAACGTCATAAAGCAGGAACAAAATTTTAAAGTTGCATACCAACCTAATAAAAAAATTAGGTAAATTTATTAGAAACAACAGAAATATGATTGAAACAGAACAAAAATGTGGAAGTATACAGGGTGTTTCGCTCGTGTGGTGATATTTTCATTATTCGTTATGTTCAGCTTTACGTTAAATTTGTTGGTGTTTGCTGTATTACCTGAACTATGAGAGTTTCGTGGTTTTGCCATCACGTTTAATTGAATAGCTTAGGATTGGCTCACCAAAATATATTCAAATTCGGCATATGGGTTTATCATGTCATCCTCTTCAAGAAGTTATAATGCAGTTTTTCTCTAAAATTTTGCTGACGATAGCACACTTATCTTATCTTCATCTTTGAATGCGCAAACATCGGCTTCCGACGCACATCCTCGCAGACAGCATGAAGTATCACGCCTCAACAAAGACCTGGAAGAAATTTTGGCTTGGGGTGACAGTAACCAAGTCAAATTTAACGCTAAAAAACCCAGGCAGCAGTTTTCTCTAAAAAGGTTAACATTACAGAACCGGAAATTGTCATGGCCGGACACGCAATCCCACTGGCTTCATCTATTAAATTGCTGGGCGTCAATCTGGGAGGAAATATGTCTTTGCATAACCACGTTGTGGCAATCGCCAAGATAGCTTCTCAGAAGCTTGGGGTACTTTTCCGAACCAGAAAGTTGTACACACCTCAACAACTTTTGACACTATACAAAGGCCAGATTGGACCATCACTAGAGTACTGCTCTCATGTCTCGAGCTCTGCACCCAAACATACTCTTCGGCTACTGGATTCCATCGAAAGGAGGGCTATTCGTCTGATCGGAGACCACGAGCTGACGAAGAACCTCGACAGCCTAGAACATCGAAGACAGGTTGGGGATTTGACTCTCTTTTACAGATATTTTCATGGAAGGTGCTCGGCTGACCATACCCTCTTAGTTCCACCCAGAGCGACGAATAGCAGAAATACGCGACGAACCACTGCCGCCCATCCATATGTGGTTAAGCTTAGTACTCCTCGAACTTCATTATTTAAGAATTCTTTCATCTGGAGGACTTCATCCTTGTGGAACGACCTTCCCGAGGTCGTTTTTCCCAACGAATATAACCTCCAACGATACAAAACCAAGGTGATTCGCTTTTGGCGCACACGCACCACTCCCAGAGTGCCCTAAAGGATTTTTCCTATAGTGCTTGTGTTTGACCATAAAAAAAATGTACAGGGGAGCCAATATTCAGCCACCTAAAAGTTTACATGGTATTTCCTATGTTGAACTCAACGATGCTTCATGGTATATTATATTCGTTTATTTTCAATCATGATACTTCAGGTAAAATAATTTAAACAATAAAAAAATGCTTCAGGAAATACCCAAGTAAGCAGGAGAGAGATAAAGCAGTTAACCAAAACGACAAATTATTAATATCCAAACACGCTGGAAGAATACCATGAAAATAACAATTCATTATGAAAGAAGGCCTGTGCTTTTTTCTAGTCGTAAAACCGTACTACAAAAGATGTAAGTGGTTTTTATAATTAAAAGGAAAACTAAAGACGTTTTCCCCCTAACAATGACTACAAAATATTATACACAGGGTTTTATGATATTGCTTTATTATTAGAGACTGGGTCAAATGCTTAAATAGGCATAAAAATATTACACAAAAGGTGCTAAAAAGACAAAAATGATCAAATATGCTAAAATTAAGTTTATGATCCAATAAAAAAAAATTAAATAAGTTGTAATAATAATAACTTAATAATTTTGTTATTTATTATTTATATTCTGCTATTTTTATTAATGGTTAAAATAATGTTTTTCGAAATTGTCCACTCAAAATAGTAGATATTTTTTGCAATGTTTGGAGCCCTTTATTCTTTGAGGTAGTATAAACCAATATTTCTTTTATTGTTTGACCAATGATCCTGCAATACTATTAACTTTAGCTTAAAAATTGCATACGCTGATTTACAAATTTAAAATAACTTTTAATGGAAGCCAAATTGTTCCTGACAGTGACATTCTTGAATTGGCTTGCTTTCTGTACCTTCAAATTGAAGTATCAAGCTTCTAAAATCTCTAAACTTATCGGCATATTAGGTACAGCATTTAGCCTAGTTCCCTATCTGGTTAAAATAGGTTAGTTCCTGTTTGTTCATAGTGAGTGGGGGTAGATGGAGATGCGTAAGTATTTAAGTGGATTCATGCAGTAATTCTTTAAACTTCCTTATTGTTTGATGGTATTTGGCGTGATGAAATGATTAGAAAAGTAAAGCATTTTCTACACAACCATGAGGTTCACTAATTTTTCTGGGTCTTTAATGGTTTTGTCTTGAATTTTTTTCTGCAAAAAATAACTCTGTACACCCACGTAAATATCATCTGTCATGTGCGAAATCTGCGTTAACAGCTAACAGGTTTGTAGCGCGGTCAAATTCTCTTAAAGAGGCGTAAAAAAAATTTCAAGCACACCTGGTACCCTCTTAATCCTGTTCCTGTCTTATTATGAAATTTACTCACTTGGACTAAGAACGTTTAGCTTTTGTAAATAGTTTTGCACCCAAGGTTTAGTGGCTAATTTGCTCATCGGAAGATTATTATCAGAAAGGTAGAAATTTAGAAATTGTAAAAAGGTACTTGTTGTACATGCTAGTTTTGCGGCAGAATGGAATTTTATTGGTTTTTATCACATATATATAACTATTATATTGCTAATACCATCTGCAATTATGTCCCCGCTATGGGCATCGAAGGGGTAATAGTGAGTTTGCGCAGTTCGGAAATTTCCTTTTTTAATGTAAATTTCACTGGTTAGTTTGATTAGAGACAGCTCGATTTAAGACAGCTTTCTGATGATATGATGATCCGACGGTGCCCTGATTGGTGTAAACTTTTGGTGCCAAATTCCATCCGAATATTTGTAACAATCGACACGATGAGCTTTATTTTAACTTTCATCCGACGTCGTATGTTTCTTAACCTCACTTTTTTCTAAACAAAGAATTAAGAATGAATGACTATATTGACTATTTTGGGAATTATTATCAGCTACTAATGCACCAAATTAAAAATACATTAATTTTAAGGTTAGGTGAGTGGGTATATTATATACGAGTGACACTCTTTTCTCTTTTTACAAGCTTTTTAGTGAAATTCGGTTCCGAAGATCGGATAATGTGAAAGCAAAATATTTTCGTATATATATACATACCTGAAATACTTTGTACCTGGTATTGATCCACGACTTTTGCAAAAAAGCACCATGCCCTTGTGTCCTTTCATCTTAAACAAAACAAGTCACTAACCTATACCAAACAGCGAATCGAATCACCACAAATTAAAAACTCCTTTAAAAAAAATTGTTGTTAGGTAATATAAGTTTATAAGCACTGATATACCGACAACAATATGGATGAACCACTGTTTATTCTGTAATTTGAAAAAGCATCCAGAACCAAAGGCGAGGAATAACAACAAACAAATAATGTCGGGCGGGCTCTGACACGATCGATAAAATTTCCACCCTACTGCGCAAATTCAATAGTACCACGCCATCTCCCGTAGCGGGGACACTTTTTGTATTTTGGAACGTTCGTATTGGCAATATAATGGTTATATATATGTGGTTTTTATGCGTAATATACAATAACATGCGAACGAATTTCACTTAGGCATGCCAAACGCGTAATCACAACGAAGTCATGTAACGTCTATTTTATTTTAATGAAATCAGTAAAAGTCAATGCACAGGGTGTTTCTGAATGACGTGCTAATATTTCAAAGTGTGATTCCTCCAAAAGGCTTGTTTCTTTGCTCCGAACACACTTTAGATAATATTTTCAATTTTCATTACAAATTTTAGTTAGAAAAGATGTTCTATCGATTCACCATTGTCGTCCCTGCTAATATGTTCTCTGATTTTTTTTTATAAAAAAATGGTAGGCCATTGATATTTTTCCATGTGGATGTTTTTTCTGATTAGCCTAGATTTGCAACAACTATTTGTTATTATAGATGCAATAATTTTTTAGTGTTCATGAGCCATACGAAACAAAATTTTCTGATAAATGATACTTTTTAACAAGACAAGCCTTCTTTTCTACGGATTTGAATCTAAAAGGTAAACTGTCAACCCCAAAACCGATAACCCTAGAATAATAAATTACTAATCGTTGAACATATCCCAAGAACCACCGTTAGTTTTTCACTTATCTCGACCAATAATCTCTTGGGTATCGTTTTACCATAATACTTTGGTTTAATTTATTATGTATCTTCTCGAAACGAGACAGAAGTTTCTATCACGGATCACAGGGTCTGAAGTAAAACATTCATTTAATTTCTGTCGTAAAGAATATATTAATAGTTAATAGTATGTATTACTATCGTGATAATTTCCTACTGTAGCTTCATACTTGCAATTTTTTATGACTGTTATATTATCGCTCTAGTTCTACACGGAATTAATATAATTATCACAAAAGACAGGTTTATTTACCTATAATATAGTAATTTCCATTGGTATTATGTATTGTATGTAGAGAATTATACCATAATAATTCATAAATTTATTTATTATTCTTATAAAGTGGAATATAATTACAACTTGGTTGGTATTTTATTACGTTGGTTGCAAATTAAATAGTGTGCATGTACAGTGTACGTATGTTGTTGATTATAACATAAAGTTTATCTGTAATTCTTTATGGTCAGTAATTTGTTATATTTTCTGCATGTGGGAATATTTAAATAATATGCCCGTTTACATGGGCAATGGAAACTGTTGCTTAGGTCATTAATATCGATGTTACTTGTGCAGAAACAATGGTTTCAATTAATGTACTACTGCTTGTATATTTTTGGTTACGTTTTTCTGGGTTTATAAGTCTAGTAGCGAAAAAAAGAAAGTGCTATTCATGCTCTTCCGTTACCGTTCGATAAAATGGGAATTACCTCCATAAATATACAGGATGTTCATTTGAAAACTTCCAACCACGGATTTATCGAAAACCACTGATTAAAAGAAAAAACGCCGAGACACGTCAAAAGATTTGCCAAAGGGCACAACTTTTTAACCAAAAACAACTTCACCCCCTTTTACCCTTTGGTCCCCGGGGTCATCCCCTTAAAAATTTTAAATGGCAAGGAGTAGCAAGTAATATCTTGTTTGAAAGGTCTTTGAAAGTGCTTTATTTTGACGTTTGATTTTTTTAAAATCTTGTCTTCTCGAAAAGTCAGTTAGTGGAAGTCAGAAAACTGCATACGTGAACAAACCCAAGATACAAAAAATGAGCCATGAATTGCAAGCAAACGTTTATAATCTGTATTACCCTTCTCAGTTTGCAGCTGATCAATATTTTGGACTAATTTTCTTTTATTTGTTTTCAGGTAAGTTTCCAGCCTTATGGAAAATAGTTATTATGGTACTATTTGTACTTTCCTTATTGGGTAAGTAGATTGAATATTATGATAATTATAATAAATAAATTTTAGCCTTACAATAAATAAGTTTATATCTACGATCTTCATAATATTAATGGTGATGTGCTTTGATCGTAATTTATTTACAAAATCTCGATTTGAATCAGACTGTTAGAGGCGAACTGTATGTTATTTTAACTTCCTCTTGTACAGTACGTTTCACGAAAATTGGATACGACTTAATGATTTCCTGGGTCGGTCCCATTGTGTCGACAGGAGCTTGGCAATAAACTTGGAAATAAAGTGAAGTATGAAGGGACGGACTAAGGAAAACAAGTAATGATATGATTATATTAATGTAATCAAATGAAATAACATTTTTTTTAAATATTACTAGTCATATTTATTTACATTTATAATGTCATTCTATAGATAGTTCTGTTTCGCTATCGCTATCCTCATCAAAATTAATTATAATTGGATTAATTATACGATGCAGACTAATATACGAATTTTCTACAGTTATTACGTGACGGACTGAATTTTTTCAACTACCTTGGGGAATATCATTAAAGCATTTTCGTATTAATTCTACAACACTAGAACTTAAAGTCGGAGAAATATTTTCAGACCTAACCAGTGGTTTTAACTGGTGCCACATATGCTCTATGGAGTTAAAAATGCAATAATAGGATGGGAGCCGTAGCACTGTATGTCCAATTTCTTCTGCCAATGTGTCACAAACATATAGGTTTTTATACAAAATGTCTTTAAAGCTTCTAAAAGATCACTTTTTTTTATAACTTTCTTCAAAATATATATCATTCGCCGCCATGTAGTTCTGAATCTCCAATTTTGTATTATTTGAGCTTGGAGCTTTATGTAATTGGCGACTGTGATAGCTCGCATTGTCCATTACTATCACGCTATTCTGAGGAATGTTTGGTAAAAGACAATTCTTGAACCATTCCTCAAAAGCTAACAAATTTTACCACAAAAAGATATTTAAATATAAATCAAGCAACCTAACCTACCTGTGTGCCTATATTTAATTATAATTATTACAATCCGGTCCTTTCCACATAATAATAACAAACGGTCATAAATAATGGGATGGCCCAGGTACTTTTACGGCAGTCATTAAGTTATATCCATTTTTCTTGAAACAATCTTTAATTAAAATACATTTGTAAGCGCAATAAAACCTAAATTGCTTCTAACGATTGTACTGTCCTAACAAACTAAATATTAAAATACCATAGAAGAATGTAAAATGAAACATACAAATACTTCTTTTGTTCAGTTTCCGTGTAGAAATTTTCACAATATAGCGCTTTTTATTCCGAGGATCCGACCGCACATGCTTCCCTCAAACAGCTCAAATTGTTTTCTTTTGTTGAGCCCGTCAATTGTCGGCTCGCATTGTCATATATTGGCTTTGCCATGTTTTTACACAATGTGTGTAAATCCCGGGAATGTTTTATTAAGTTTTAGTAATAGGTAGTTAAATATTATGCTTAAGGATAATTTCCCTTTACGTTCTACTATACGTCGCTGATTAGACGTACTGTGTTCTCGTTAAGACTACACTCACGACATATGTGTAGAAATGTCTACAAGTTGCATACGAATTATGATTGATACTGATTGCTGTTCTGCTATTTAATAATACGGAATTCTACGTACAGTATTGATATACAGCGTGTGTGAAAATATTGGTACAGTGCACCCTCGATAATCCGGACTAATTAAAACCGCGGTCATTCGGATTAGTAAATAATCCGGATTATTGAAGCGAGACAGTATTTTTATTGAAAACCGAAGCATTTAATACAAAACAACTAGAGAATAGTACATAAACAAAAATTATTTAAAACAGAAGCATACCTAAATCATAAATTTTTATATTATTTTGTGAAGTAATTTGTAATTTTTGTTTGCTTGAATTACCGAGTACTATCAAATCCTGATCATAAAGTACACAATGCAATTGAAATATTTGCCGGATTATTGAAGAATCCGGTGTAACGAAGGTTCGGTTTATCGAGTTTGCACTGTACCACGTGGAAAACTTTTTTATCTGTGATTTTAGGAAAATAATCATAAAAAGTTATGCTT
Source organism: Barypeithes pellucidus (assembly GCA_963991005.1). Taxonomy (NCBI): domain Eukaryota; kingdom Metazoa; phylum Arthropoda; class Insecta; order Coleoptera; family Curculionidae; genus Barypeithes; species Barypeithes pellucidus. The sequence continues at coordinate 3,621,454 of OZ022559.1, forward strand.
AAAAATTCCTAATCCCCGAAAAAATCACAAATATATCGTACATTGTGGTCAAAAAATAAGCACTTGTGCTAAAAAGCTAAGAGTAAAGTAGCATTAATTTACATGATACAAGAAATATATTAAAAAATAACTTGTTAAGAATGAAGTTTAAAGTCAAAATATAAAATAACAGCCATTTACGAAGAAAAAATATTTTTATTTATTTTTTGTGCCGAAATTACGGATAAAATCATTGTTTCTAAGGTAAAGTAATGCATTTTCGAAAGTACAAGACATCAAGTCTCCTATGAAACAGTCAGGTATCAAAATAAACGTCAATATGATTCTTAAAACTTAATTGCTTAAAATGAATAGATAAAGAAACTCACAGTCTGATCTACTAGTTTAATAAAGATAAATTATATTCATCGGAAATACCCAGTAGACTGTAAAAATAGAGAAAAAAATATATTTTCTAAAAAATTATAAATTTTAAGAAATATTTTCTATTATATTGTGAAAGTTGAAACTGTGCACATGTTCCGAAGATGAAACCCGCATGCTATTATTGCTTAGTGACATATCGAATAATAAACTCATTGTGGTCGTAATCATGTTGTTATTGAAAGCACCGTGGCTATAAGTAAAAACGGCAACCTCAGACTCGTAAAACATCTTCAGAAACACTTTAGTATCGTCTGCATTAAAATACGTTTAATTAATGTAAACGTTTACATTATTTACACGACTGTCGTCGTATCAAACCAGGTTTTTCGTTTTTGCCGCCATTAGCATGTCGGCGAGATAAGAAGGAGCTACCTGAGTTTTATAAATATGAACGCTGAAAGTGTTGCATCATTAGACTTCGCATACTACAATGAACTTTCGCCTTACTGAAGCTCATTATTCATAAATTAAATTACGAGTCACATGGACATACTGATAGTATAGATTTGTCAATCACAATTTAATACAATTGTCTCATAATAGGAGCCATTCTTTTCACTGCATTATTCCCTGTTCTATTTATATTTCTTTTAACGGTGCTATGTTTTAGTGTAGTACAAGTGCTCTAATTGTCTTATGAACCGTGTATTTTATAATACTTTTTCTATTTGGGTCTTTAAAGTCTGAAAAACTTTAAAATATATCCATCTAAGAAGTAAAAAGTATATGCTTGTCGGGTGGTATTAATATCAAATACCAATAATGGAAAATTATTATTTCCAGACCACCCGATGATCCTTATAAAATAAGGGCGTATTTTTGTCTACACAGTAGCACTTTAAAATACTGTTTCAGATTAAATGGTACTATCAAGAAAAGGAAGCCCTCTCCATTGAAGGGATGCAACCACCTGTACAGCGCGCTGTATTTTGTCGACTACCGTCGATAGTACGGCGTTAAGTTAAAAGTGATGATGGGTATGTACACCTACCCTGTACTGACGAGAACAAATAAGTTCGAACCCGATCTACAGATGGTTGCATCCTATCAATGGAGAGGGCTTCCTTTTCTTGGTAGTACCATTCAATCTGAAATAGTATTTTAAAGTGCTACTGTGTAGACAAAAATACGCCCTTATTGTATAAGGATTATCGGGTGGTCTGGAAATAATAATTTTCCATTATTGGTATTTTATTTTAAAATATATAGTAGATTTTTTCCATTTGAATTAATATTTTCTTTTTGGGTTGGCAATACTTTTACAATTTAATAAAATGTTACAAGTATCAAATATGCTATGATAGAAACGATTGAACACAACAAAGCTTCTTCCCATCCGTCGTACTTAAAAAATAAATATATTATTAAAGTTAATAAAAATGAGTCAGGAAGAAAGTTGTACTCCGTCAGAAATACGAGAAATTGCAGGAAATAATCTAGAAAAACTTTCAAAACGAATATGCAAAACTTTGAGTTATGGTGCGAGCAGAACAAAGTTCAAAATATTGAACAAAATAATAAATAATAAGTACTATTGAACAAAATATTGTGTCGACACAGAATCTGACAGGAATAACAATTAATGCCCAGGAAATGTCTACAATATCTATAAATATGTATATATGAAGTAATATGTATAATACTATATTGAATAAAAAATAAAAATAGTACTTTATTGAATAAAACTTTAGAAATAGAGCATAAACTGGAAGATATTTTTATTATTTTGAGGTTATGTTGTTATATAGCTATGACTAGAAATTAGCTGACGGACACCATCAGTATGTTATATATTTTCGAGTATAGGTATTTCGGATAAATATCTAGTAAAAATGATCTATTTGCAAGGTTAAAGGTTAGTATTTTAAAGTTTTCTATAAAAAATTTCTGTCGAATCCAGCCTAGAAAACTAATTTCAATGAAATCGAAGTAGGCCTAAAATTCGAACCCTACTTGTTGCCAACATGAAAAAAATAAAATTTCAGTTTCATAAAGTGGCAAGTTATTCAATTTTTTTGCATTTCATAATGTAGCCATTATGAAACCCAAATAGAAAAAAAATATTATATTACTGGTAAGTTTAGTTGTTCTAATTAAAAATTACATGATTCTTTTCTTTTACAACACAATTCACGGCACCATGCCTAATCTTTTGCTCGCATTTCTTCCGATGTTCAGTAACTGCTGGAAGCGATGGAAGAATGGTTCGGGAAATAGCGAGACATCCGTTTTACCGTACTAGTGCGTAATTGTTCGTCACACAGAATAGTGCGCTATACAAGCCACGGCATTATTACCTGTGAACTGGGGGGTTTCTGCAGCGACCGAGTCTGTGAAACGGGCGAGCAAACACAGACCACCCTGCGGCCAAAAAGTCACAACTGGTTTTTATTAGTAAACCGAAAGTCGTGAGTCGCATCTGCTTGATAAATAAAACAAAAAGGCCACCGAGCAATGAGATATTTTCGTTTCTGTTTGTTTTTCGATTTTGCACCGGCTCGCAATGTCAACAGAAAAAAGGTAGCAAACGGTGCATGGGCGTTAAAAGATTTTAATTTGGAATTTGTTTGACTATTTCTGAATCTATACAGACAGAATGATTATAATTTGAAACGGTCTTGCTATAATTTAATGGCAGTTCTTAATAAAAGTTATTCCAGTCACATCTTGAGCCATAAATTATGGCTAGTCTTACTATTTTTATAGTAAATTTAAATTTTAAAACAGTTTCGTAGAATTATTTTTAAATATCTGTAAGAACATCGATGGAATTTGACGCAGAATTATTCTTGTTGATGTTTCATAAATGCGGTTACACTCCCTTTTATGTAAGAAAACTGAGGTTTTACCCAATTCAATTTGCTAATAAGAAAATTCTTACAAGCTTCATAAATAATGAAATGTTGGTTGGTTGAGTAGACTGTGAGCTAGCTCATCTTTACACATGTTTCTCAAATAAAAGAAGATGCATGGGCGAGTTAGACTCGCACGTGACTGTTCCAAGGGTATTGCGACTTTCTGTACAAAAATAAACCTGCCACATAAATTACCATCAAACTTCTCAAACCTTACGTTGAGTCACCATTGTTATCTTAACAGAGCTATTTTATTTGCCATAATCTCGACGTTACACGGGCTGTTTTAATTTTTACGCCTTTCGAGATATGGGAGTGGGCATCGAGCATGCGACCAGACGTCGTATGCGTGGGGTAGGCACGGCACATTCTCGCTTCCTTGGGCTACCATTGGCTTTTCAGAGACTAGATTACATAGTTATCAAATTAAATTGTCATTGATTGTTGTTTCTGGCGTGGTGGTTCGATATTTTTCGGAAAAAAAAGTCAGATCTATATCGGTGGTCGAGCTCGAGAATATTGCACTTGTGGAGGATGGGTTGGGTTTGACTACTTTGTGGATTTTCTTAACGTCTTCCTAGATAATTATTATTATATTATATTATTTATTATTTTACTAGCAAAATAAAATAGATCTACCAAATAGTCTTAAACTGTATGGAACGGAGCTCCATAGGGAAACAGAAACCAAGTTTTTGAGGGTGATAATAAATGAATTTTTGTCATGGGAGTCACATGTGAGTCGGCTGTGTTTGAGGCTTGGCTCCGTTGCATATGGTATAAGGATTGTGTCATCTTACATGAACTTTCAAACAATTAAGACTTTGTATCATGCAAATTTCGAGTCGATTTTAAGAAACGGTATACTTTTTTGGGGAAGTAGTTTGAGAGTACAAAGAGTATTTGTAATGCAAAAAAAAGAGTGGTGAGGTTGATGCAGGGATTACAGTACCTCGAGACCTGTAGAGGCGTTTTTAAAAAGCTAAATATAATGACAATACATGCACTTTACATTTATTTATTTATTTAGCGTATGGCAATTGTACACAATATAATCAAGTTACAATTCACAACTTAGTGTCCAATCTATTGATATAATCAACCTTTATTTAACTTTACATTAACGAGTGTTTAATGTTCTTATTCAAAAACAAAGAAATTTTCCAGGAACTTAATTAGCATAGCTACGGTACTTGAACTTTGAATTTTTTGTATCCACGTCACCATTTAACAATTTCTGAAAAACGCCCATATTACATGTGCGTTAAATTATATAATAGATTGCCTATTAACCCGAACAAACTATTCACTCGTATATAAAACCAGTCTTCAATAAATACTATTGTTTCACTATCAGGAAGAGCACTTTTTTAGTCTTCTCGTAGTTTTAGCCAGTTTTCGTTCATATCTTTGTCAGTTTTCATGTTATTTTGAACATCGTTACCTAAATTTAAATTATTAATTTTAAATCTATAACGGTATTGGATGTTTTGTATTTAAAACCGACCTTTCTCAGCGTGCACTAAATACCTAACCTGAAAATAACAGCCTGAAAATGTCTTTTGTCTCTTGGTTGATATATGGCGGAAAAAATGTTTGCCCAACAGCTTCTGCGTTTAAAGACATACACATTTATGGGTATTTAGCTTTTGTTCGGATTGGATTTTTGGCTCGTTGGTTCCGACGAACACGGTCGTAAATTTTAAAAAAACTTATTTAAGACGGCGAACTTTAAATAAGGTATGTATTTGGTATTTTATAAATAACTGGAGTGAAACCAAGATTAATGTTAAAAAAAAATTCCAAACCGGCGGTAATTGAGAAAACTCTAATTAAAATATAAAATATCTGGAACATTTTTATGCGATATTTTAACTACTTTTCCTCGGCTTATAGTTATATTTGAGCAACAAAATCTATATTTAATACACTGCTACTACCCTCCTTTATTTGACAAGGACCATGGGTTTACCATATTATTGAGATCAGGGGCATGTCCAAATATAATACTTCAAAAGGAGAGCAAACACAGCTGCTTATAAATACCCTACAATATGGTTAACAGAAATAAATTGCATTACAAATTGGAGATTATTTTTGAAAGTTCCATTCCAAGAACTTCTAGCTTGCTTATTTACCAATCTATTATACAGTGAGTCCCAGAAGAAATGTCTAAATTCATTTAAAATTCAGCGGTAAGTTTTTTCAAAAAACGCTCGTACCCGTCGATTTTGATTTTTTAATTTTTTTTTTTGTGGTAATTTCATGTATACAGGGTAGCTCAAAAATAAGTTACGACCATCAACTTCATTTTTTCAAATGAAAACATATATTTTTTATTTCATTTTTGAATTTTGCATTGAATTCTAAGCATGTTTCATGTACCATATCCTATACATAAACTCAACAGTTATTGAAAAAATTAGGATTGAACATATCATTTAGGGAATCCAACGATCTATCAAATCTTCTGGCAATATGGCATTTTGGGCTCCATAATAAGTAAGAGTGTACTGTCTCATTGTCACCGTTTATTTCCATAGAAACTGTATGACAATTTTATTTCAAATAAGTATAATTATTGTCAAGCGTAGTTTCAAAGTTGCGGTTTTCACAATAATGGTGAAGTTAACGGAACTGGAAAAAATTGAAATTCTATGCATGGTTGGGTTTGGTGGTAAAACACGTACTCAAATAGAAACAGCCCAATTATTTAAGGAAATCCATCCTGATCGTCCTCCCATATGTCAAAAGATGGTGAGTAGAATAGAGGCTAAGTTTAGAGAATTCGGTCATGTTAGAGATTTGCCTAAATCTGGTCGTCCTACTCGAGATGAAAATGAACAACTTGACGTTTTGCTTTCCTTGGAAGAAAATCCATGTACTCCCCTGTCGCACATTGGGGCCGATTTACACATGCCGAAATCTGTTGTTCACCTAGTAGTTCAAAAGCACAAATATCACCCATACAAAGTTATTCCAGTGCATGAGTTATTTGAAGATGATTTCGATAGGCGAAGTGAGTTTTGCGGACGCATGCAAAATATGTGCAATCTAGATAATAATTTAGTAAAAAATATTATTTTTTCGGATGAAGCTACGTTCTATTTTAATGGTAATGTGAACAGACAAAATTGTCGATATTGGGCAACAGAAAATCCGCATTGGATGATAGAGGTTCACAGCCAGTACCCTAAGAAAATAAATGTTTGGTGTGGAATCGTACGCGAAAGAGTAATTGGTCCATTTTTCTTTGAACAGTCTTTAACTGGACAAGTATATCTCGAATTTCTCCAACTAGAATTAATTCCAGCATTAGTAGCTTTATTTCCGAATCCATTGGATCCAGACTCCCCTGACGAAGAACTGATATTCCAACAAGATGGTGCTTTTCCGCACTATGCGGCCACTGTGAGCACATTTTTGGATGAAACCTTTCCCAATCGGTGGATTGGAAGGAGAGGACCTATCGAATGGCATGCTAGGTCGCCAGACCTAACTCCGCTGGACTTTTTTTTGTGGGGGTTACCTCAAATCAAAAGTATTTGTTAACAGGCCAAACAATATGCAGAAGTTGAAAGAAAAGATCCGAAGAGAAGTGCGTGTCATAACTCCGGAAATGGTTGGAAACGTGCAAAGAGAGTTTATTGATCGTATTGGATATTGTCAAGCCGTAAATGGCGCACATTTTCAACATTTAATTTGATTTTGTTGTATTTTTTTTTAATAAACAGGTCTTACTTATAGATATGTTCAATCCTAATTTTTTCAATACCTGTTGAGTTTATGTATAGGACATGGTACATGAAACATGCTTAGAATTCAATGCAAAATTCAAAAATGAAATACAAAATATATGTTTTCATTTGAAAAAATGAAGTTGATGGTCGTAACTTACCAGAACGCATAGGTTACTTTCCTATTTGACTGTTGGTGTCTTTCTCTGATTCAGGGTGCTACTTGGTTATTTCACTATCGGTGTCATTTGCGAATTTAGGAGTTACTTTATTTTTAACCAAATTCCTGATAAATACCACTGCTAAATATGTAGCCAACTTATTCAGGTTTAAATGCAATTTAACTATCAGTGTTTTAAAAAACCCCATACCATTTGAATTACACGGTCCAAAATAGTATTTAAGTTATAAAAATAAATTTCAGATAATTATCTTTCTCTGCGGCACGGCGTATCGTTTTGCATAAACAAAACGGCTTATTTAAAATCGAAATATGTCGCACCATTTCCTTGTAAGGGCATGAAATCAAGATGTCGTATCTCATTATTTAAATAAAATCACTATAAAGTGTTCTATCTGACTGATCAGTAGAATGAAATAGCGCAAATATATTACATTATAATACAGCAGTTTGTGCAAATTGTTAATTTACCATACATAGAAGAAAGTTAGTGGTATACTAGTAAGTGAGAAAAAAAGAGTTTTTGAAATTTTGTATCATCAAATACAACCGGATATCTCCGATTAAGTCGGCAATAGTAGATAGCATTTTTCCGCTGATTAAAATGGCAAAAAATAGAAAAACAATTGAACAACGCGGTTTTGTAAATATAGTCATAACTTATTTTTAAGTATAGAGACATATTATCCCATTTAAAAAAGTGCACTTTTTGAAATAATGCGGAGAAACGTTATGTTCAATTGTTTTTCCATTTTTGCCATCGTAGTCAACGGAGAAAAATTCTAAATTCCTAAAATGGGATACGTAATAGTCCATACTACGTAAGAGAAACTGCTGATTTTTGTTTAACAATGCAATAAAGTTTGCACGGCGTTTTATGGACACACATAACATACTTATGTACATACAATGTAATCTAGTAATTTGCATTCTGATCGCAACCAGCTGGCATAATAGGCAGAGATTGGGCTGAACCAGCGACGACCGATAGCGGGACTTTTATTTCTTTTTGTTACATTTTTTAAAAATTTTTGTGCAACCTTGTAAATCTTAGATAATGTCGCCATTATGTAAACTTCTCCCGTTCGCGTTTGAAAATGTATTGGAACTTAAAATTTTTTACCGTAGAACTGATAATTAATTATATCTAAAAGTCAATATTCTCTAATTACTTATGCATGAATAGGGCATTAATAAACCAGCACGATATTATTATTTACACACATTGCACGCCCGGCTAATAGTTGGGTATTATTCTGTTCGTTTGCGATGTAATTGATGTTTAAATTACTTGTTAGATCTTTTATGGCAGTGTTGTTCGGTTACTTATATCAGCCTGTATGCTTCCATTTACTTTCCTCGCAAATTGTATATACAGGGTGTCCATTTTTGGGTGCTTTTACTGGGTATCTCCGTTGTTAGTAAAGATAGAAAGGGGCGGTTTTCGCAGAACTGTTCTTTTCTGTACAACAAAAGATACTCCAATTAGAATTTTTCGAGGCCTCCTCGTTTTTGATATACGGGATGTTTTTGAGAATTTTACATTTTGGGACACCCGGTCCCGTCGGTTACCTTGTAAGAAGAACTAAATAAAGTCCATCTCAGAAATAAAAAGTCTATGCTTGTCTGGTTTAATAAATACCAATATGGAAAATTATTATTTCCAGACCACCCGATGACCCTTATACAATAAGGGCGTATTTTTGTCTACACAGTAGCACTTTAAAATACTATTTCAGATTGAATGGTACTACCAAGAAAAGGAAGCCCTCTCCATTGATAGGATGCAACCACCTGTAGACCGATTTCGAACTTATTTGTTCTCGTCAGTACAGGGTAGGTGCATATACCCATCATCAGAGAGGACTTTTAACTTAACGCCGTACTATCGACGGCAGTCGACAAAATACAGCGCGCGTAGCGCCATCTCTTAGTTGTCCCACACAATCTAAACAGACGATATTTGATTAAATCAAATTTTAAAAAATCCATTTGATATATGGTATTTTAAAAAATCCATCTGGTATATGGTATTTTAAAAAATCCATCTGGTATGTACACCTACCCTGTACTGACGAGAACAAATAAGTTCGAAACCGGTCTACAGGTGGTTGCATCCTATGAATGGAGAGGGCTTCCTTTTCTTGGTAGCAATCTGAAATAGTATTTTAAAGTGCTACTGTGTAGACAAAAATACGCCCTTATTGTATAAGGATCATCGGGTGGTCTGGAGAAATAAAGTGTTATCTTTGTAGTTTTTTACATAGAATATACAGAGTGTTTCTTCATAACATGCTAATATTTAATTAGGTTATTCTTGGGTCCATTTTCAGAAAAAAAATTCATATGAACATATGTCTTAAGCGTCATATATCATATCATGTGAGACCATATGTCCCAAACCTTTTGAGATACAGTGTGTTAAAGATTTTCATGTTTTTTTTTATAAATTGTTAAGGTTAATGACTTAAATACCTGACAACTAGATTAGGTAGACAACTGTCCAAACTGTTTATGTTTAACAAAATCTGGTTCATACCTACCAGATTCTTCTTAATCTTTGTTAATACCTAATTTCATAACAGAGTGCAAATGAATGAATATCATTTTTTTATACGAACTGTACGTCAAACGACAAAAAATCAAGAGATGACATTTGCTCAGCAAGGAATGAGAATTCAAAAAATACTTTTTATTTACAATAAAAAAAATTAAATAATAGAAAAGTTTTGGACTTGCATTGTCTTTATTTGTTATATATCACAACGTTTCAACTGGTAAGTATCTCCAGTTGAAACGTTGTGATATATAACAAATAAAGACAATGCAAGTCCAAAACTTTTCTATTATTCAAGAAACACCATTGTCTACAACCTTCAAACAGATAAAAAAAATTAAGTGGCGTACCATTCTTCAAAAATACCGAGAGCAATTCCCACACGAACGCCACTGGCCGGAAAAAAAATATGTTATACATCATAATGAACAATTGATGAACGAGAAAGTGTGTACCAAATTTCACAAAAATATCTAGTGCAGTATCACAGATATTAATAAAAAAGGAGATTTTTTTGAAAATCTTTAGACCCTGTATATCAAAACAGAAAGGGGATGTGTACAAAACTACGTGTAGGACATATAAAGTTTTTTTCTGAAAATGGAGAAATGAAGAATAGCCTCCTTAAATATTAGCATACCCTGTATACATAATAAATATTTTTTAATAATGTAATTCAGTTTCTAACAAGCCTCTCAGAAATATATAATACTTGTATTGAGCACTGTCCACCTACGCCTCTGTCGATCGTGCGAGAACTGCAACTCGATTCGCAGGAACCTTCGCGTCCAATTAATAACGGTCTCGCAGGAATTTAACTACACGAAAAAGCCATCCGAACAGGATTTTAAAACATCCCTGCCTCGCTTTAGATAGCCATAATGAGCAATCATATTTCAGCAAAGCTGTTCGAGAAGCTGAAATTGTATTTTTTGGAATCATTTCTTTCTTTCTGCTTTTATTGAAAGTTATTTACGGTTGAATCCCTATAAATTACCTCGAAGTTGTTTAATTTTAAAGAATAAGTTATTTTATTCTGTTTTTCCATAAAAACGATTAGTTGCTATGGTGTCTGTCTACCCAGGACGCAGGGGTTACTTGCTTATTTGCCTTTTAGTGTCTACCAAGAACTTAGGGGATTACTTGTGTGTTTTACTTTTATGCCCATTTCCATCAACGTTTCGCTAGGGATACAATAGTTAGGAAGGGCCTAAGTTGTAGATTCCCTAGAACTCCTGAATTCAGAGGGTTACTTGTTTATTTGACTGTTCGAGGTTTCCCGAACTCTGGAGTACAAGCATCCTTTCACATTTAAGTTATTTAATTAAATTGAAGAGAAATAATGAATGGGGCTGTGCACAAAATGTGAAGTGAATATGGATTCTTTTTTTCCTAATCAGATACTCAACATACATATATAAATATGTTAGCTCATACAATTCTAAATATACAATAATTTATACGGGACCAAAAGACCTTCCATCTTAATTACAGTCCAGCAATCTATAATTATCCAAGTCTTATTTAGTTATTTAGTTTTCTTTATGCCATGGGATCTAATTACAAATTAATATTACGTTACTTGATCTCTAAAGGTAGTATTTATGAGATATTAAAAAATAAAAGTTGCTTCCTATGGTAACGGTTTGATATCAACTTATAAGATGCAGGTAGTGTATACTTAGAGCACTGGCAATGCTTGTTCTTCTAATATGGAAGCAAAACTATTCGTACACAACACAACAGCTAGTAGGTATGTACATTGTATATTATGCCTATACATCGTTCCAAGAAAATAATAAAACCCATTACCTAACCTCAATATTTACAGACATGGAGTTAGATATGGTTAATTTGTTAGTTATGAAAGTTTTACATGAGAATATTTAAATTATTATTAAAACAAATATAACAATTCCCTGTTACGTTATTTTTTATATTTGTCACAACATTTTTTTCTCATTTTCATGGGTGGTCATAGGAAAATATATTTATTTACAACCATGCATGTAATAATGACATTTCATCTATCTTTGAATGGTGGAAAGTTGGCGTTTTTTTTACTTTTACTTTCCACCCGGGTGGAAAGTCAATTATTTTTTTGAAATTTTTATAAGAGTCGATATCGCAAAATAATATACGAACACACTTTTTTAAAAAATGCTAATAGCTTTGCGTGTTTAGTTAGATATGTCTACTTTTTCCCTAATTGATAGAGTGGTCCTCAGCATTGAATATTGTGACCAAATCGTTGATATCTTTTTTGTCGTGGCATTTTCACTGAAATAAGCTAGTAGGGCCAACTCAGAACCAGGATTTTGAACTTTGTTTCCCGTACACCATTCTTTGAAACAGTTATATGCCTTGTCATACTCGGGCGGCTTTTAGTTGGCAGAAGATCTTCCTTCTACTATTTTTGCTGTTTCTCGAATTTCTGGTGGAACAGCAGCAAAATCAAATTCCTCATCTGATAACATTCTTGTGTTGTTAAAATAACATATAGTTTAGTGACATGGAAACCATATTCAAAAAATGATATTTGCCATCTTGATGTGTATTATTACCTACATTATTTTCCATCTGCGGTTATTTGAAATTTCTGTTTAATATTTCAATGGAAAAGTCAAAATGACATTTATCTTTTATTAATAATTTTAATTCCAAATAATAAGAAGTGTTAGATGTGGTTGTAAATAGTATACAAACCTCGGTGAAAAGTTGCATTACTGTCTTGAGATTCGCGCCTCGGTTAACTACCGACTCTCTCGACAGGAATGAAACACTTTCCACCTCGGTACGTAATATACTATTTCCTTGTTTACTAATTTTTATCATAAATAAATATTAATTAAATAAAACTCTTAAAATATGAACCTTCTTTTACTCCGCCGTAATTTTTTTTTCTATTGTAACCTGGCGCCTGATACGTGGATTTTATCACCGACATCTATTTTTAATTTTTTTTGTCTCAGAAGTTTAAGACAGTCACACCTAATAAATTATGAAGTTCGAATACCTTTCTGTTAAATATTTTAGTTTAATCCCCTCTGTAATCTGACATATAGATTTTATCACATATTTTGGTATGTAGGGTGTAATAAACCTTATTGTTAGGTGCTTTTTTTTAGCATGATAGTGATATATAATGTACTACCTATGAAATATTCTTATAAAATTCACTGAGGCAAGAAATGAATTTAGATAAACTGTAACCTCATACCCAGTAGCGTAGTCACAGGGGGGCGATTGCCCCCACCCCCTTGGCCTGGTGCTCCTCTAAGTGATTTTCTACTTTGTCTACGAAGGGCGTCTATTACTGATTTGATAGAAAGGAAAAAAAAATGAAAATCGGATAAAGACACAATATGACTATTTTAATGTTATTTTCAGATACAGTGTGTCCCAGGATAAATGTTCGAATTGAAATTGATCATTTTTCCCCTGAACCCTGCCCGGAGCATTATTTTTATTTTCTGTCTAGGTAGTGCCTCATCCTCGCAAAATATCGAAAAATTTCATTAAGAAATTCAGAATTCAAAATCGTTCAAGCATACCGAATTTAATATCGATCAGACATAAATTCTTTTCGATTTTTTAATACGTCTGAACAGAACAGAACACTTTACCGAGACAGAAAAATAATGCTCCGTTCAAGCCCTGCTTGTTTTCACAAGAATCAAAATATGTTAAATTTTATTTTCTAATAATGCAGGCCTAGATTCAACTCGAAAAATTTTATCATTTACACCCAGAGGTTCTCTTATCCAGCGACACACTGTATACAATACGCTCCTGGAGTTTTGCCGTTCCTTCCGACTAACCCGGTATATAAGCAAAGGCATATACAATTTAGATTTGTAATAATAAAAACGTCAGTATCCGCCCCCCTAATTCACCACAAAAATTTACAACCGACCACCATTTGACAAATAATGGTCTTTTAACTTCTGGCTTCCCGCCGCGTTTTACGACTACCAAAAACCGCAAATGATAAACTTAAAGAAGAGTAATTAGTCTTGGGTTCGACAACGGGGGCAGGAGAACCTTGTTTTGTCCGGGTTAACATGGGTAGCGCTGTGGTAGATGGGTGATTTATATGACGGAATCGTCAGAACAGGTAATTTTTCAAATTTGTACCCTGTCAGTGGGAGAATAGGGCACGTTTATTTTAATATTGGAAACGTAAGTTGAGATAATGGAATTTTTGCTTTGAACTTTTTGCCTATTTATTTTTCACAGAGTGCTGGTGTTAGATTATTGTGATAATTCTCGGTATTTATTACCGTGTTCACTTAATAAAAAGTACTATACAGGGCGTTTTTAATGACTAATATTCTACTATGTCAGAGTTGGATTACTTAGCTCATATTATGAAGAAAAGTTCATAATACCATATCATGTGCAACAGCTTGAATTCTTTTTAAATTTATTTTTAATATCTCCCAATGTAGTTTAGATAATATTTTCAATTTTGGGGTATGTTATTTTTCCATGCGGATATTTTTTTCGATTAGCCTGGTCAATTCGACATGAAAACGGTTTCTTGAGTTTTTCTCGTTGGACGCACCCCTTCTTGATCAAAACAATTAATGATAATTGTTTCATAAAAATTATTTTAAATGGCCGCTAAAATTAAACAACACCCTGTACACATTTTAGGGTCGATATTTGAATGTTACCTTGGTAGCCTTAACGTTATAGTAAACCACCTTAAGAAAAACTATGTTTTAAGTTAATTTGAAGGTCGATTAACGCGTTAAGTGGACGGTTCTCAAGTCCATAAAGATCTATTCCTTTATATGAAAGGTTAAAAAAGAATTTTAATATAATTCTAAACCTGTGTTAAGGATGACTTATGCCATTCTTTACTTTAAGGTGACTTTGAAATATCGGCCCGTCTGGAACAGAATGACGTAAGTTATCCTTGACACAAATTTTACAGTATTTTAAAATTCTCTTTAACTCTCATCTAAAGGAAGGTGAAGGTGGTAAAGAAGACAAACAGCCGTGTTAACAAATCGAAGCAAGTATGAACAAACCCGGCATCCATTATGTCTGGCATCAGCTGACAAACGCACGTACTTTTCAAATGTCACTTTTGTCCAAATTTTTATTACTGTCAATTGACCCTCAAATTAATTTCAAACATTGTTTCTTAAGGTTTATCTCAATGTTAAGGCTATCTTAGCTAGGGTCTAACTTAAGGTAACATTCAAATATCGGTCCTTAGAATCACAAAAAGAAAACGCAGAGAATAATGCAGATATGTATAATCTAAAACCAATAAAAAATATTTAAAAGTCAATCCAATATTTTAATTATTTCTCTGAAAACCAGCCTCGTCGCACCAATATTCACACTTAATTGAATCTGTTAACTCTGGTTTTCATTTGATCAGACTGTCGTACGTAATTATTGACGTTCTCCGGATAAGGTTAACACTATTATGAAAAGTCGAAGATAAATATTTTATTAAACAACATACAACAGATGTATCTGTCCCTTTTTTCTTGTACAGTTGTATTCAAAAGGTTGTACAGGAATTAGAACGAGAGCGACCTTCGTCACATTTTCGTAAGTCCGGCTGGTATCAGTGACTGTATATTTGGAGGTAATCGGATGCTTACGTTATCGAAAATCTCCTCCAATGGTGTGAGGTCAATAAAATAAAGAAGAAAAAATGAACGAAAAAATATATTCTAAAAATCATTATAACCAAGAAGTTAACAAAATTACAGCATTAGCGATAACGTTTAAAATAAAGCCTAATATTATATAACTTTAGTCAATATATTCGGCATTGTCTGAATTATATTGGCATCAAGTTCCTCCCAGTATTCTTCGTCTGTTCAGGGTTTGAAAATGTGAGACGACCATAACCAATTTTCCGGTTTACTGGGTCCTCTTGCTCCCCAACGAATACTTATAAGCAGGAAGAAGACAAACAGCCGTGTTAACAAATCGAAGCAGGTATGAGCAAACGAACAAACCCGGCATCCATTACGTCTGGCATCAGCTGACAAGCGCGCGTGATTTTCAAATGTCACATTTGTCCAAATTTTTATTACTGTCAATATTTTAAAGTGACATTTAACCAACAAAAAACATTCAAAACCTTTTTATTTGATTTACTAAGTAGTGAAAATCAAATATTAGGATTCCGACATGTTTTATCATTATTTATTGAACTAGTAACGTAACTACAAATGAAAAATTAAACTTCAGAAATAAGCTTGTAAGTAGTTTTATTAAAAAATAGGAAGTAGATCATAATTTACATAAAATATTTTACCATCTTCAACTGGGCTCTAGGTCCTAGCAAATATTTCAGGCTTCAAGTCCGAGCATATTTTTGGGCCCCATATGATTTATGAGAAGAAATTATTATCGATGCTTACTCTCCGTCAAGATGACTAAATGAATATTTCAATTACAAATTACTCACTTGCACCAAAAAGGAAACGACGTTTCTCGTGAAAAGATTAGAAAATTGAAAATTATTTTAGAATTTAAGGACGCTTCGCTTTCGCCATTTTCATTCACTTTACATATCATTCATATGTTGCTTGATTATATTCCATGCCAAAGAAAATTGACTTGTAAAATTATATAACTATTCGTGCTGTTCGCATTTTATGCCTGTCTCTGTCTGCAGCAACCTTCCCTAATTCAGTAAAGTGAGACAAATATGACCAGGATCAAGTCGCCTGTATAAACAATCACTTTTTGGCATTTCATATTAACTCTACGTAAGTCTGATATTGACGCTTAAATGATAGAGTGAAACAGATAAATAAAAGTAGGTTACTTGTGAGCGTATGGAGCAGAGTAGGCTTAGCATCACTTCCAAGGCCTTCTTACGTGTTTCGATCCCCCCATAAGCAGTACCGGGCTGTTGCTCCCAGCGTCGTTTAGTTTTCATTATCGTTTTTTTATATCTATTTTAAAACAGCTCAAGCATTTCATGAGCCTTCTTAATTTCAGACAACTGACGTGACGTTTCTATTTTTTGAGGGAGTCAAATATTGTCACCATGCAAAGTTTATAACGTTGCATTTTAGATAAGGCGACAACCTCTAATAGACCATCATTGACGGTATTGACACCAGCCGGATTTATGCAAATGTGACGCAAGTTGCTCTCGTTCTAATTCTTGTACGACTTTCTTATGAATACAACTGTACATGTACAATTTGTAACAACTCTATTGTATTTGTCCGACTGAAAATTCATTTCATACTTTATAACATTGTATTCTCGTTTGGCTGTAGCTATAAACATCCTTTCATCTTGCTGGGCTCTAGCGAAAACAATTAAAACAACGAGATATTCGCGAGCTGAAAGAAAGCTCATTCCGAATATTATTTATGAATATGTTATCTTTATAATTTCCATTCACCTGCCTGGTTTAAACGGTATTTTAAGGTGTCGAACAACGAGTCGGGTGCCTAATGGCTTAACGCCTCTCTTTAACGAAACAGGGTTGCCACTTTTCTTCGTGTTTGTGCAGTTATGATCTGTTGCATATCCAAATTTTGACAATACTGTACGGGATCCATATTACCTATATCTCTAAATAATGTCAGACACATATAAAAAAAAGTTTTAGTGAGGCTTGTTCGGCTTGGCCAAAAAGCCAGCTTAACTTAAGCCCTCCTATTTAAGCTTCACTATAGTGCGCAGGTGCTAAGCCGCGTAATTAAGCCTAAAATATTGTCTGTTTAAAGTTAATTCAGCTTAAGTCTCTTTATTTCTACGGGTAATAAGAAAACATGACTTTAAGCCGTCTTAATTTTTAAGCCGGCCTAAAACATTACGGTGAATACCTACATAAGAACTAAACGTTAATTGTAAAAATTGTAAGAATCCAGAACCTCCAAGCGAAAGTTTTTGTTCTGAGGCATCGCGCTGTGAAATGCAATAAATTCATGGCAGCTTTAGGAATACATGATTACAAATGGATTCCATTTAACACTTGACAACATTGCCAAATTACTCAGCAAAACGGAAAATAAAACCGAAACCTTTTTCGAATGATAATTTGAATGTAATTGTCGAATCTCGGCGGTGAGTTATCGACGCCCCCGGGGTTTCGAACCTGGATCCCCCTGCCGTGCGCCCAGTGCCAAATCACGTGAGAACATGCGCTGTAATGGATGTTTCGGTGCGAAGAATCGTTTAAAACAGTTTGAGGTTTTTGATTATTTTGACAGTTATAATAAATATGGCTATATTGGTTTTTAAACTTGTGTCTATGTGAAAGTAACTATGGATCACCAAGTCTGCCTCTTAGAAGAAGGAATTAATCGATCCCTGGTGATTTCAAACAGCTTACGACTTACATAATCGAATAAATTCACCTTCCTCGCTTAATTCACGAACAGCGGAAATACACGACGAGCCACAGTCGTCCATCCATATGTGGTTCTGTTTAGTACTCCTCGAACTTCATTGTTTAAGAATTTTTTTCATTTTGAGGACGTCATCCTTATGGAACAACCTTCCTGAGGTCGCGTTTCAAAATGAATATAACCTTCATTCATTCAAAGCCAACGGGACTCGCTTTATTCGCACATTCTCCATTCCCAGAGGGCCTTAAGGAATTTTTGCTCTAGTGCTAGTGCTTGATCTTAAAATAAAACTGTTTATTCATTCACTTTTTCATTCATTCCAAAATTTAAGACGCTGGTGATGGAATTAAAACCTGTCTATTATATTCCGATCATTTATTTAATTTTCCAATTACTAATATTTTTATTTGGAATGTTTTAGACAAATTTAAAAACGCCTACGAGATTCGTTGCCCAATAAATTTTCGGTCCTTTTCAGACGTATCCATTTACCATGTTTTGAATATTATTTTCAAAATATAAATGTGTTGTTTGCCTTTAGCTGCTCCAGCCGGCGAAGTCAACACCGGCTTTGACTGTAACTAATTTTCCTGTTTAAAAATTCGTTTTGTACCTGTTTAAGACCAGTCGTTTTCGTTTACTTGACAAAAATAAATGATATGTCGGCAATAAGATGTTGCCTTCTACTTTTTAGCTTCTTCGCGATTTAAGTCATAAAGGCCGTTACTACGAGGGGATTAGAAAACTTTTCTTCGGAACTGTGTATATATATTTAAAAAAAATGCCATATAAATTTTGTAAATTTTTATGTCTAAATGTTATGTTGTTAAAAACTATCAAATTTTATCAATATCCATTTAAATTATCCGTGTCATTAAACAATGTGAACCAAAAGAGAAAGAAACTCCTCCTGCCTCCTGAGTTAAGAAAAATTGCAAAGCTTTAAATTTATATACAGTGGAACCTCTCATAACGGACATCTCTGATAAGCGGACATCTCTATTATAGGCGAACATCTCTATTAGGCGAACATTTTTTCATAGTCCGAAACTAGGTATACGAAATTCTATGGAATTCAACCTATTGGGCTGACTCTCCGTTGGGCGGACGCGGACAGGCTGTTTTTTATACAAAGAGTGCGAAAACTCTCCTTTAAACGGACAACATTTCTTTAAAAGTATTTGTGAGACAAATAAGTACGGTACAAAACTCTCTGAAGACACACCGGCAACCAATCGCGTATGCGTGGCAGGGCGAAAGGACTTCGCCGAATGAAGCAGCAGTGCGCCGTTTATTTGTGAGTTATAAGATTAAAATCGTTAACAATGGCACAAAAATGTCGCGTTTTGGGTCTGAAAGACAATATTAATGTTGTTGAAGTTTGTAATTTGATAACAATGATTTGGGCGAGTTCATTAACATTAATAGCAATGTGCTATTAGAAGATGATAGTGACCCCGACCGATTATGTAGCCCAAACTGAAACCACATCAATATCTGACGACTCTGATGAAGAAATTGAATGCAGCAATCACCAATTAGCAACAAGCCATTAGTATGGTAAAGCAATTACAAGAGTATGCAAAGAATAGAGGTGACTCTACTGCAATGGAATTATCATCAGACTTGGAATTACATGTTCTAAATTGCAAGTTTAAAACGCAAGCACGTCAAACTACGTTATTAGATTTTTTTAGTATTACATCCTAACTAAAACTAGTGTATTTTTGTTATGTTATGTTTATTTGTACATACATATACATAGTAATAATTTTGCATTTACATATTACCTAATAACAAATTTCCGACGGGCGGACACCTCTATTAGGCGGCCACATTTACACAGTCCCGTAGGTGTCCGCCTAACAGAGGTTTCACTGTATTTGTAAAATATAGTCTTCCTTTAAGAAAGGAAAAAAAAACGTTTTCATGAGAAGCTTATTGCGGTACTGAAAACGATATCGAACTAGCTTTGCTATAAAAGCAAACTATAAAAATAAATTTATATGAAGAAATGCTGCTGTTTAATTCTTATTCCATCTAAAAGCTCTTGGAAATCATTATGTTGGAGTGGGCATCTGACCGTTTCTTTCCCCAAATAACAAAACCACAATTCCTAAAATTACACGTGCTACAATAATTCAAAAACCATTTACAATACCTAAATTGTAGAAAAATATCCGAACAACATAAATTTCTAACCACAAAACCACTTAGTCATTTTTATACTGCCTGACAAAAGAAGCGGTAAATTTATTTACAGCCCGTGCCATTATCTGGTCACCATATATTTTATTTCGGCCCTGTTTGGACCTGAAAAGGACCAAAAGAGAGTTTGAGGCCAAAGTCAAATAAAAGAAAAAAAAACCGTAAGGATTAACGCCCAAGTTTGGGATTTATGGTTGTACGTGGTATTTTTGGATGCATTTGGTATCAGCAGGTGGCAAATGATGACCTCCGGGTGAACTGACAATTAATTTAACCATACAAAGTAAAAAAAAATGTATGTTCCTTCAGTGCTAATACATTCCCCGGCGCAATATTCCGCCACTTCAAGATTTCGGCTGTTTGATCTTTTATAACTATTTGTTTTACAATAATAGTAGTAATGTAACATAAATTATTTTTTCATTCATTTTCGGGTTTGTTGACACAAAAAGAATACTAATAATTAATAGATGTGATATATCGTTTAATTCAGAATATAAAAGGCAGTTCATAAAGCATAAAATAAAATGTTACTACTATTTAAAAAACAAAGTTGATGACGGTCGCGGAAAGCGATACGTCGGACTGATCATTTCATTTATAGAAGAAAAAAATGGCAATGAGAATGTCAAATTTATTTCTACAAGAATACAATCAGAAAACAAGAGAACCAAATCATAAAAATTCCGAAAATTTTTTTACTAGAATCCGCGAAAAAAAAATTGGGGTCGCCGTTGGAAATTTCAAAGTCACCCTCATCCCCCACGTGGGAATGAGGGGTTGATGGATGGTTCAATGGCAATCGATTCAAATGATAAAATGTTAGAAGCATATCTACGGTTATAGTAAAAAGGTTATAAACTAAATTATCCGTCTCAATCTTGCCACATGATGCATTGAACAACAACATTTTAATTTTTAATTTATCCCGGTATAACATCACCTAAGAGGAAATGTTAATTATTAAAAGAATACAGAATAATCGCAATAAAAGTAAAAAAGGCATGAAAATTGGTTTAAAAATAAAAATGGTATAAGACATGAAAATTTCAAATCTGTACTTTGCAGTTGGCCTAATTTTACTGTAAATCAGTCCGCCATACCCTGCACGTGTTCATTTTTTAAAAAATAACTACCGTTAAATATAAGTAAATGTAACGTAATGACCTTTGCTTTAAAGCGACATACCCTTGTGTACGATTACAAAATTAACAACGTAACACTAAACAGAGCTGAGACATTTCGCGATTTGGGTGTGATATTTGACAGTAAACTATCTTTTGTTCCTCACACAAATGAGCTTATGGCAGCTTGTTATAGGTCCTTAGGTTTTATAATAAGAAATTCTCGTGATTTTTTAAATTGTCATACACTAAAAATACTTTTTTATGCATTTAAGATCAAAATTGGAGTACGCCTCGGTGGTATGGTCTCCATATTATCAGGTGCACCTAAAACGCATCGAAAAGGTCCAACGACGTTTCCGAAAGTACCTAAGTTTTAAAATTGATGGTCAGTATCCTGAGATAGGCATTCCAGATGATGGTCTATTGCGCAGGCATTCGTTTTGTTCCTTAGAGGATCGACGTACCATTGCTCAACTTAAATATTTGCATAACATCTTGCATAATAGAGTGGAATGCAGTGATATATTGAGATACCTGCAATTTCTCGTTCCTAGAACACATCATTCCCAGACTTTTTATACACCAACAGCGCGTACCAATATCTGTAAATATTCCCCCATTTATCGATTGTGCAATACTTACAATCTGCACCAACATAAATTTGACATTTTCAGCTGTAGCTTATCCAGTATAAGATTAAATTAGTGTTTTCTTTAGGCATCTAATTACTCTCCTCAATATGTACACATATATTAACATAATTCCTTTAATATTTCTTTCTATCAATTTTTTTTTGTTGTATTATTGTGATCACTTATCTAATATTGTATATCTGTGATACCCATTTGTTAATTGGTTATTTCGTAACTGTGAAATAGTGTAAAATAAAATTAAAAAAAAAAATAAAATAAAATAAAATAAAGGCATCGCATCATCAATTTTCAGTAATGAATTGGTTACATTAAAAGTATTCGTATTCTTGCGGGTATGTAATCGTAACTGAAAACAAAAGCCTCCCAAGTAACTCACGTTGCCGTTCCTGCCAATAAGCCTGTCATTTTTATGTCCTTTTATATTCACATACGTCCGAGCTGTAATTATCACATGGCCTATACAACACAATAAATTTAAAACTGAGTAATATAATGGGAGTATGCATTATAAATAAAAGAAAACTGCCGGCACTGTGACAGGGTTCAATTTAAAAGAAAATTACATGCTTGGGGACGGGTTGTAAAAAAAGTCCATCAAAGCTTTGGTCATATTTCACGTGGAATATGACCGTTGATTATACGAAGAAAAGGCAAAGGTCGTAAGGAAGAATGTGTTACTTATGGTAGCCGTTGCCAGTAACAGAACACTGAAATAGTTATTTTTGTAACAATTAATGTATAAAGTATTAGTTTTTTTCACGAACCGAAAGTTTGAGCAATCCTGTATGTGAAAAAATTAACTTTATGCATGCATTAGTTTCATACAATTTTTTTCTGCGATCGTATCAGTTTTATTTTTCTAAATTAAAAAATATAAAGGGTGTTATGGAAATGACGTATTATATTTAAACCGGCAAATCCCGAGATAAAAATAAATTGAAGAAAAACAACCATAAATGGCGCTTTGAATTATTAAGCGAAATATACACTTTATATGAAATCTCAAAATTTACGTTGCCGCTCCTGCGGCTCTTCGCAATCAATATTTTATTGAGGTAGTCGCCAGGTTCAACAGAGGTTACCGCATTATATGCGATGTTGTCATATTGCAACACATAATAAAATTCTAAACGCACGTGTTCAGTTTTTGACAACGAGACGTCTTTGACGCGCGCTATCACTTCTTTTTCAAACTTTTTAGAGAAAGAAAACTACAATTTTAAGGTACATACTCTCTTACCTTCGATCGTATTTTAAAATAATCCATTTTATAATTAAATTCCATAAAAAAATAAAACACAAAAGTATGTTTTTCAACAGAACCAACAGTAGATAATATCACACAAATTTGAAATCACATCTCCACATTTATTATTATGAATTATTTCACAACAAAGAAAATCGGGCAATAAAACTAACAAAACGTTTAAAATTCGTATACGTCAAGCACGTGGCACCCTTGACGTCGTGGGACCAACGTCGTTCCACTCCCGAATCTCGAAACATACTGAAGTAAGCAGTGGCGCGCGGCCGGTATTCAAGCTACGGCGAGACACGCGGTGTGATCTGACAACACTGTTAGTATACTCTAGTGACCCATATTGTTGCTAACTGAATCCCGATGGAACAGCGGAACAGTATGTGGGTAAAAAGGGTTTTTACCTTAGTATTTAGATATTCGATTTAAAAAAAAGTATGTAGACTTTCTCTAGGACACCCAAGGAGTCACCCAGTTAAATATAATAAGTCATTTCCATAACACCCTGTATATAATGGCGTCACTTAGGAATGCAGTATTATATTCCTTTTGTAAGCATCTTTCGATTTTCAGGCAATAAAATTTGTGTTGCTTCATTGGCTTTATTAATTCTTTCATCTGGAGCGTCTAGTCTAGCGCGCAGTATTTTAGAGTTTAGAGGCAGCATTGCTTCTTTGGACGCTCCTGCTTTTGAATTAGCGCCGAACTATAAATATGTACAGTCAATAATGAGAATATTGTCTATCCTCGATTATTAGCGCGAGTGCCCACTCAAGCTATGTTTTAATCAGTTGAGAAATTCTTCGATGCTTTATTAACGTTATTTAACGAGCTCTTACTTGGCACGCGATGTTTTTTCTTCTTTTCCTGCTAATAAATTATGGAGTCAAGAGACGAAAGAACGAAATTTAAATATAAACTAACTACCTGAAGATGCCTTACCCAATAAGAATAAATAAATAATACTAAACTGGCTATGGGCTCCTCCATATAAAAATATTAATTTGGCATTATTTTGAAAACCGACTACTGTTTAATGATTTCTGGCATTTCTGATGATACAGGAACGATTGTCAACATCTGGTTTTGTTGAA
This sequence comes from Barypeithes pellucidus, assembly GCA_963991005.1. NCBI lineage: Eukaryota > Metazoa > Arthropoda > Insecta > Coleoptera > Curculionidae > Barypeithes > Barypeithes pellucidus. The sequence continues at coordinate 3,645,901 of OZ022559.1, forward strand.
ATCTAATCATAAAGAATTGTCCGCAACAAAATCGTCATATAAACAGTACAACAACTGTTCAAAGTGTTCTCGGACATTGTGAAGAACATCTGGTGTAATTTGTTGACATTCAAAATTGTTTACGCACAAACCTGTGCACTTGATAAGAGGTGCAGTGAAATGTTTCAAATTCCGTTGCTCGGCGACTCGTAGCACAAATTTACAAAACGAAGCGCCATTTTAAAGAGAATTTAATGCCGTTTAAAAAGATGTATCATAACATACCCATTCCCATTTAAAAAAACAAGGGCAGTAGCTGCCCCCGCTAGGGGGGTCGAGGTTACAGGGATGAAATTAATAGTGAAACGTGTCCCCCTGAAAACACAAGTTTACGGGTCCGAGGTTTTTTTTTTAATTTTCACGTACACAGCCCGAAACCTTGCTGGACTGTTTTCGATGGGCCACCCTGTATAGGCAATATTTCGAAAATTATGAATTTACGGAATAGACAACCAAAGTTAAAATGCAGCCATTAAATGACTGTTAATTTATAGAATTCTCAATCCTGTGGTAACAAGAACCCATTGTAAATATAGGGGGGAGTTAATTTTTAACAACCTTCCATTCAAATTTAGTTACAAGCATATAATAAATTGATAATACAAATTTATATAATTCAACTTAAATACTTAAGTCAATTTTAAATACTATTATTACTTGCGCCTTGCAAATTTAATTTTGCAATATGACTTGCGAGAAATCAAATCCCTAACTATGTAGGTGTGAGTATTTTTCAAAAGAATTAAAATGAATCACATTAAAATAAATGCAACCATTTCACAATTTCCGATATAGGTATTAAAAGATCGCATTCTCCTCTGTTTATTAAATTTTGATTGTTCGGTTCTTGGGAGTTTTTTTTCTTAAACAATAGTTGGGTTTCTTTTCGTTGCGGTTTAAGTCAAGCTGTTTTGTTTGGTTATGTTAAATTTATAATTGGATTTTACCAACAAGGTAATTGGGCGTAATAATTCTACTGTGAATAATGACTTATTATTGAAGAACGTTTGTTATTAATAAATGTGAATGGTTGTGGACACCTTGAAGTTATTTTTTGTTCTTACTCTCAGATTTAATAACCTCACTCATAGAGACACGACAGACTTGAACTTTCTCCATCTACACCACATAATTTTCCGGGATATAAACCTAACAAGCCACTGGTGATATAGATATTCCTGCGAACCCTCTCGTTTTTCGACAGTTGACACCAGCAATATGTGATCGATTAGCTGCTTGGGAAATCCAATAAAATTCCCCAGGTTAGTGGTGAGCTGTACTAAATTCATATGTTGTATTTTTAAAGTTTAATTGGTTAATAACTTTTAAATAATATATTAAGATACAAGTTTCATAAGACATTATCTTAGAGTACGCGTTTAATTTAGAAAACTCCCCGCTTCGCGGGTCGTTTTCTAAAGTACATATGCTCTAATTGTCTTATGAACCGTGTATTTTATAATACTTTTTCTATTGGGGTCTTTAAAGTCTGAAAAACTTCCTTCCTTTTTGGGTTGCCAATACTTTTACAATTTAATAACATGTTACAAGTATCAAATATGCCATGATAGAAACAATTGAACAAAACAAAGCTTCATCCCATCCATCATAATTAAAAATAAATATATTATTAAAGTTAATAAAAATGAGTCAGGAAGAAAGTTGTACTCCGTCAGAAATACGAGATATTGTAGAAAATAATCTAGAAAAACTTTTAAAAAGAAAATGCAAAACTTTGAGTTATGGTGCGAGCAGAAAAAAGTTCAAAATATTGAACAAAATAATAAATAATACCATTGAACAAAATATTGTGTCGGCACAGAATCTGACAGGAATAACAATTAATGCAAAGAAAATGTCTACAGTAACTGTAAAGTAATATGTCATATTATTACTTTATATATACATATTTATAGTTACTGTAGACATTTTCTTTGCATTATACATTGTATAATACTATATTGAATTAAAAATAAAAATAGTACTTTATTGAATAAACCTTTAGAAATAGAGCATAAACTGGAAGATATTTCTATTATTTTTAGGTTATGTTGTTTTATAGTTGTGACTAGAAATTAGTTGACGGACACTGTCAGCATGTTATATATTTCCGAGTATAGGTATTTCAGATAAATATCTAGTAAAAATGATCTATTTGCAAGGTTAAAGGTTAGTATTTTAAAGTTTTCGATAAAATTTTTTATCGAATCCATAATGCCTAGAAAACTAATTTCAACGAAATCGAGCCTAAAATCCGTATACTTGCTGCCAACATAAAAAAAATAAAATTTCAGTTCCATAAAGTGGTAGGTTATTCAATTTTTTTGCATTTCATAATGTAGCCATAATGAAACCCAAATAGAAAGAGTGTATTTCCATCGCTTTAGTATAGTTCACTTTGTTTTTAAAAGTTTTATTAACTACATATTGACTTATTTGTGTATCTAGTAAGCCGCAGTATTAACCACTATATGCAACATAATTATTGTCTGCCATCTACGACTTCTTTATCAGCTGATGCCACCGTTAGAGAAACTAAGGTGATTTTTAATATTAATTCAAAAATTGGTAAATGTTTGATTTCCGCGCGATGCTTAGTTAGTTCGGATATATTTCAGGTAGTACTTTCGTTTGGCTACTGAATAGTTTGGTTGGCTGGGAAAATAGGAACTAACTGCATGATATTTATAATAGTTTTAGTTTAAAATCGCTCTTCCCAAAAGAGCCTATAAGAGATGTACTTGGTCAGAACCCAAGTGCAATTGATTATGTAGTGTGGGATAAAATGTTTATCTAAGTTCACTATTATTAGATGTCACGTAAGACTGATTTTCTGGCGAGAAGATTCCACTCAGCCTGGATAATATATAAATCGTCCCCAAGGGTTACTGAGTATTTGACCGTACCAGAAGAATATCTGTCCCAATGACCCAGTCGACGATGGCCATTAACAGTGTTAGCGAAGACTTAACAGACAAGCTATTATTCTTCAAATTAATTTAGAGGCTGTAATACCTAGTGCAAAATCTCTCTGATGTCGTCACCGTGCACTAAACAGACAAAGTGCTGACGTGAATCAGCCCGTTGCAAACGACTACAGGCCAGTTGTTTGTTATCTCGTCGCACCGGCCAAACATATCATTTTCTTTGTCGAGCGCCTAAATTATCGGCTCGCTATACCTACATCTCATCGGCCATTTTTCGAACCGGTACCCGAGAACCTCTTGCCTAGCAATCATTCAATTAGCTGCCTTTTTGCAAACTGCTTTGCGTGGATCCATCCATTGACGTATCTAGAAAGTGGATACCAAGGGCGACAATTTGTTTCGTATATTCTAGCGGCGATTTCCGACTACGCCTGGGATCTTCGAGCGCCGACAAATTTTTGTGTCAAAACCGAGTCCCGAGGAACTAAATCCATCGACAGAACGGAGGGCGTCAAAAGAATGTCACGTCATCTGTCAGTTAGAATGTTTGTGCAGAGTTGCATTGAGGGTTGACCGGAACTTTATTAAATTTTTGAAAATGTAACTGTTGATTATATAACTTTTACGGATTTGAAATAAAATTGGAATATGCAAGTATGTTTAAATTTGAGTCACGAATGAGAAAACAAGCGGCTTTTACATAGGTAGTGTTCACACCATTCGAAATATGACGATAAAACATTTTCTGAGTCGGTACTCACATGATTATCAGTACACCAGTCAATACATTTTTGAATAACTTTTTCACACCGTTCCCAGGATTTTTCTAGTAATAAATTAATTACTACGGAAGCACTCATACTTAACTAATATACCCAAAAATAAAATCCAAATACAAAATGTTGACGTTTAAAATTTCCTGACATTTACGTTGTCAAGACGACCCGATGAATTTCACAGTCAGCTTTCGGTAAAATCTATTGGGAACATTGACGGTTTTGACATAGCACAGTTAATGTGATTTGTGGAACTGTTACGTAATATATATATTACGTAACAGTCATTAGGTAACAGTAGACAGTGCATAAGTAGGTTCTTACAAATATAGGAGTAGAAAAAAGCGTTATTGTTCGTGCAGATAGCCAAGTACATCCTTTTTGCTGAATACGCCACTGTATAAGGTTTCAACAAGCTTGAGCGAAACTTCACGAACTGATGGTGAAATTACGAAATTGAGCCTCGTTGCTTTCGCAATTTGTATGAGCATAATGAGTTTTTAATAATTTCTGTACGCAAATTCATCTTTCATGAAAATACGATTTTATTAAGAGCATCCGACCGAAGTTTATTTTGTCCACGTTACTCTTTTGCCTCACACGGAAAAAATACTATAGTAAAATTATTATAGTAAAGATTTTATTGTAAAATTTCCTATAAATATAATCTTAATTACATTGTTTTATTCGTAATCCGTACGAAAATAATAATAATTTACAAAAAACTTACCAAATAGTTAGGATTTCTACTGAATTTAGTAAAATCAAGTATATATTGTAAATTTTAACGAATGTGCAAGGAACAAACACTATATTAAAATTATTAAGTAAAGATTTTATTGCACGATTTCCTATAAAATATTGTATTACTTACAATTTTCACTATTAGTCCATACCAGAATAATATTGTAGATACATAATTATAATTTCTAAAAAAGTATAGAATTTCTAATAAATTTAGTAAATCAAGTAATTACTAATTGTAAATTTTACAACGAATGTATAGTGAAACTAATTTATTTATAACTCCAGTACTAAACAAACTCCAGTAGTTAAATATTTTAAAAAATGGAAAAATTAAATTTTTACTTGGACACCCTCGGTTATTACCAGCTATTGAACTAAACTAAGTATGAAGCAAAAGTAAAATGTCTATACTTTTCAGGTGGTATTAATATCAAATAAAATACCAATGTATGGAAAAATTATTATTTTCCAGACCATCCGCTGATACCTTATACAATAAGGGCGTATTTAGTCTACACAGTAGCGCTTAAAATACTATTTCAGATTGAATGGTACTACTATTCAAATATCGTCTGTTCAGATTGTGTGGGACAACTAAGAGATGGCGCCACGCGCTGTATCTTCTCGACTACCGAGGATAATACACCGTGAAGTATTGGAGGCTTCTCCTGGTGATAGGTATGCAGAGCCACAAACAAACGAGGTCAGCTGTTATACAATAGGTCAGGCGTTCTTGACTACCATATGCTCCCACCTGAGGACCACACCCATCTAAGTCCTATCGGATTACCGGAAACACTGGACATATTCGTGATCAAGAACACTGACAGGATATCTCAGCCTAAAGTATGTCACGATCTAACGTCAGATCACTTGCCCGTGATAATGGAATATGGCGACCCTCGCAGGAGGGGGAAAAACACCGTAGCCTTAACCAAAACGAGCTGGGAAAAATTCAAAAATGAATTAAAGGGCTGCGATGCGATTCCTCCTATTGCGAACAAACCAGACATTGACGAGGCAGCGGTAGTGCTAGTCAACAACATAAAGCAAGCACTTGCTAGAGCATCGAGCACTGTGACAATAAATTACTCCAAATACGGTGATCTAAGTCATGAGATAAAAATCGAGATAAGAGAGAAGAACAGACTCTTACATCAAGCCTATAGAACTGGTGATCCGGCGATCAAAATCCAAGCAAATCTGGCAACACAGCGTATCAAGAAACAACTGATAGATGCAGAGTCTGATATGTGGGATAGGAAGGTCAAAAGCCTGAATATCGAAGATAACAGTCTCTACAGAATGACAAGAACTCTAACGAAGGGCTCACGCAAACAGATGCCGCCACTAACAACCGCAGACAACGTCATTCTGACAGACGCTAAAGAAAAAGCTGAGAAATTTGCTGAAGTTCTTTACGAACAGTTCAGCGAAAATCCAGCCAACAACAAAGCATCAGAAAACCGGATTAACAGAACTGTAGAGATCTATAAACGCATGGATCCCCACCCCGATCCCAACCTGCAACACATCACAGCAGATGAAGTGAAAGGTCTAATAGCCAAGACCAAAATAAAGAAGGCACCCGGTATTGATGGCATCTCCAACAAAGCCTTAAAAAATCTACCGGACAACATCATAAACGACATAGTCTGTATAACAGAAGCAATGCAGACCCTCGGACACTTCCCTGTCGCCTGGAAGAAGGCAAAGATCGTAATGATAGGGAAGGCTGGACAAAATAAGAAACTCCTGAGTAGCTATAGGCCAATCAGTCTACTGTCTAACTTGGGCAAATTAGCGGAAAGGTTAATCTCGGGTAGGCTATCAGCCTTTGTCGAAATTAATCACTGTATACCAGAGGAGCAGTTCGGCTTTAGAGCTAATCTGTGCACCGTTAGACAGGCGACAAGGTTCGCCTCTAACATTCTTAGGGGTTTCAACACCAGGAGACACACAGCGGCCGTGTTATTCGATGTAAGCAAGGCGTTTGATAAAGTATGGCACAACGGGCTTCTACTAAAAATGATTAGGATGGGAGTACCTGACTACCTGATAAGACAGATTGCGTCTTATCTGGAAGACAGGTCTTTCCAAACATGGATTGACGAAGAACTGTCATCATCAAAGAATATTCGAGCTGGTGTACCCCAGGGTTCAGCAATAGCCCCCCTGCTTTACAACATCTACACTGCTGACATGCCGAAGTTTCCCATGTGCGACAATTACATATACGCAGACGACACGGCGTTTGCAGTATCAGGAAAAAGCCCTAGAATACTAACCCTAAGGCTCAACAGGAACATCGCCCTCTTTGAAGAGTGGCTCTCAAAATGGAAGATCAAAATAAACCCGGACAAGACTCAGGCAATTTACTTTTCCAGGGCACGCCTCAAACTCCCAACGGGGAAACTCAAAGTGGGAAACCAGGATATCGACTGGAAACAGAGTGTTAAGTATCTTGGTTTACACTTCGATAAAAGGCTGACCTGGAGGGTAAACTCAGCCAACATCATGAAGAAGGCCAACCAACAACTTGGCGCTATATACTGTTTACTCAACAGAAGGAGTAAACTCAATCTAAGAACGAAGGTAAACCTCTACACGACATTCATCAGATCAGCGATGATGTATGGTGCCCCAGCCTGGTGCACCCTATGTAAGTCGAGCCTTCAACAAATACAGGTAATTCAAAACAAGGTACTAAAGATAATAGTTGACACTCCTCGATACACACGGAACGACATTATACACAGAGACCTCGAAATTGCTACAATTTCGGAGTTTCTAGACAAAACCATCACCAAATACCATACTAAGGCTAACATTGCCAACAATAGCACGATCGCTGCTTCACACATACATTCACGACCTAACGCTACATACAAATTACCGAAAGACTGGCTCACGCGCAACCGCGTCTGAGTCCAAAACAATCAAAATACAAAAAACAACAAAGATTGCCTTGCTTTGCACAACCTGCAAAAACCAGGTGTAACATGACGACTACTCCTACCCTACTACCCACTACCTTATACGTTCGGAGCTCTCGAAATTTGTTCACTCGATTAACTTCGAGTGAAAAAATCTCTAGAGCTGGCACCCAACATAAATGTATAGCATAGCTAAATCAAAATCAGAATATGCAGTTAACCAGTCATATAGCGAAATCGAGTTATAGGTATGATACCTAATTCCGACGGTGAGTTTTAGTCAGTCGGCTCGTCTACCTCGTAGGCGAAACTTACACTCTGTAAGTTGACATTGGTCTGGTCTTTCCCCGCAATGTTGCTAACCTGACACTACCTGGCCCCCGCGAGGGTCAGGTGTCTGTAAGCAGATTTCTCATCGTGTGTCCAAAAAAAAAAAAAAAAAAAAAAAAAACTGGTGATAGGTATGTACACCTACCCTGTACTGACGAGAACAAAAGAGTTCGAAACCGGTCTGCAGGTGGTTACATCCTATCAATGGAAAAGGCTTCCTATTATTGGTAGTACCATTCAATCTGAAATAGTATTTTAAGTGCTACTGTGTAGACTAAATACGCCCTTATTGTATAAGGTATCATCGGGTGGTCTGGAAAATAATAATTTTTCCATTCATTGGTATTTAAACTAAGTATGGCCAAATCGCAGTATTTTACCCAAGGAATCTGCAGTTTTCTTGTGTACCATTATATTGTAAATTTTACAACGAATGTATAGTGAAAATAATTTATTTATAACTCCCACAGGTATGGTATGGTACATTTCACTGGCTATTATTTAAGTTGTAAAAATGACTAAGTTTAAATTAAGTGTTGTAAAGATATTTTTACAAGAATAAAAGCCATAAATGAGATGCAACGGATATCTAGGATTTCGTTTTTCATAAAAACTGATTTTTAATAAAAATTTAAGTTAAAATTTTGCTGTAATTCTTAATAAAAGTTATTCCAGTCAGATATAGAGCCATAAATTATAGTTATAGTAAACTACACACTACACAACTACTTCACATTTAACAAATTCCAGACTATTTAATATAAAATAATTTAGCAAGGAAAATGCAAGGCCGTTTTTTATTAAATAAATAATCAGCTGCATAATTATGTAAGTTCCTAATTATTAACATGCACTAAAATTATGTGTCGCCTTGTCAACGCAGTTTAGAATTTTATAGATATTGCAGTCTCTCATTGTACATTCATGAATTTTTTTCTAATTTCCTTTAGCCATCATCTACCTGATTACCCACGTTTTTATAGCCAAAAGTCTATAAAGTTTCCATTTTCGTTTCTATATACACCACCGCAAATGTCACGGTGGTCTCGGAGCTAGTGCCGCCAGTAGGGGAAACCGGGGATTGTTGTCACACGGCCAGGTCGTCACAAATTAAGAAAAACCGCATTCTTTAGCCGCGTAAGTCTTTAATTTTACCAAAATCGCATCAATAATATAATTTAGCGATTGTAACTTTCATCTCAATCATGGGTTCCTAATTTCGAGAGTTTATTGAAGCAATAAATTGTAAAAACGAAGCATATGGACAAATCATTGACATGACAGCTGAAACCATTTTTTGGAGATGGAAATCCAATTCTGATGATCCGTCATTGGGATCTGATCCACCGTAAATCGATCAACTGTCTATGACTGCTCATGATGGTCACCACCAATGGTATCACCATTACTGGGCGTGATGAAATATTTATAATAGCAATAAGATTATAACAAGATTCGATTGGACCTTATTAGTGGATGTTAAGATAGTTTAAGGTTATATTAGTTAGTTAGTTATAATCTCATTTGTAATAGGAGGGAGAATCAATTATTAATAATTACTACTGATGTAGCTACTAAATATACTTATTAGCGCGTGACTAATATTACACCGGTCTCCCCTATTGTTGGGTATTCGGTTAATTGAATTATATATAATAAATTTGTAATTTAACTCGCAGTATTTTTCCTGCAGCATTTTGTACAGAAAACGAATAAATTATTGGATTTTCCAGCCATGTTCCAATAATGTACACACCCAAAAAAGAAATACTCACCTTATATATTTTCTTCCTCTCATAAAATCATTTTTTCTACAGTAATATTCAAAATACTCGTATTTTTGTTTTAATTTGTATAAATATTTTTATTTAGCTGCTATTTGAAACCAAACCATAAATTTATATTTAAATTCTTATAAACTCTCAACTAGAATACGCATCTTGAATTAAGAAAAATAGAAACTTGTTTTATGGCTTTTTTTAGACCTATTTCGTTTAAAAATAACTTTTTTTTAATATTTAAAATGAGATTATTATATTTTTAAAACAAACGTTTTAGGGAGTCTTAATATAAAATCATATTAGGTTTTATTTGCACCTAAAATATTTAATATTTAAAATATTAAATCGGTTTATCCCTCAGTATTACATGGAAGATTGGAATAGGTACAGGTTGATCCCATTTTCGATACTTATATAGGGCATCTCCGTAACTGTTAGTGCTATCAAAAAAGTAATGTAGGTGTCATGTACTCTTTTTGGGCCAAACTTAAATTGATAAAATCAAAATTTGAAAATTTTCCCTATATTTTCTTAGTTAAAAGAGATATGGAAAAATGAACAAACCCGAACGAACCAAAAATCAAAATCTCTTAAGGGTAATAATTTAATTTCCGAGAAGAGCAAACAAACAAACTCTTCGCGGGTTATTTATTTGGTCTCATCATAACAGTTTCGTGCATGTATCGTGGTTTCCTGCACACCCTTTTTTTTAATAGTGCGTGAGGTTTCTTAATGGTATTGGTTGAACCTACTAGGACATGAATAACTATAATTTGATAAAGGTAAGGTTCGGTCACAGAGCTATGAAAGAATTTTTACAAAGTATTAATTGGTTCCGTGAAACGCTTTTAATATATTTTTTTATAGAGTCCTAATTAGGAGCAACATTCTAAAAAAATATTTACTCTGATGGCAATAATATTTAATTATACTTAATAATTATTTGTGCAGTCAGACCGCTGTAATTTAATTAATTTTAAGTAATCTCAAAATATTTTACCTGAATTCTACAAATTCCCATCGATTTTTACACAACGCATACCCGTCTAAGGTCCGGACAATGCGCATACCTCAGACTTTAGTGCCTTTTCCTTAACTTGGAAATATACAACGCCAATTTGCATCTTTAACCAACTACATATGATGAGTCGGTGAATAAATTGACCCGTCCGTCCACCCATTCTCATACCTACGTGTTGCTTGTTTTCCTTTTGGTCTTTAGGAAAACTTTATTAAGGTACCTTGGAGTTTTTGCAAATATTTGACAAAATCCGCGGGAACCTTAACTATGTGTCCTGAGGTATTAAAAAATATGCTTTTATAAAGTACGTTCCACGCTCTTGGTAAACCGTGCAATTGTTATACAAGGTGTTATGGAAATGACGTATTATATTTAAACCGGCAATTCCTGAGATGAAAACAAATTGAAGAAAAATATCCAATAATGGTACTTTAATTTAATATGCCCTGTACATGACCTTATGTCAAACCAAAAATTACCACGTTGTGCCCCTGTTCGGAAGGTAAACACAGTAACATATGGCATTGAATCTTGAACAGTGTTGTCATATCTTCAGGTTAAACTCTTTAGAAAGTCAATAACCGTTTGGCAGATTTCAAGTTGTTTATTTTTCAGGGTACATTATTATAAACTTTTACGTTCAGTTCGCTGGGAAACAATCTCTGATTTATAAACTTGAACTGACTCGAAGGAACCGCCGCGGAGTTTATAAATGGTCAGGTATGTTCTCATTTGTTCAATTCGAACCCGTCAGATCTGGACAACTTAAAAGTTTATAAATGCCACTTACCCTTTAGAAAAAAAATGCAATTTTATTTACCTTTTCAGACTTATTTAAAACCAACTTAATTTATAAAAAACACCAAGTACTCACATCACAAAATAATATTAGTTTTCGCTTTTACAACACATCTAAGTACCGTTCAATCTGAATTAGTATTTTAAAGTGCTACTGTGTAGACAAAAATACGCCCTTATTGTCTGGGAAATAATGTATTTAACATCTAAAAATTTTAAAAATAAATAACACGTTGGTTCTCTCGATCGATATCGGCCAGCTTCTTTAAACAGCTGATTATGGACAATCGGGCTAATATTTAAAAATACAGCGTTGCCACTTTCGATGTTTTATAAGCGACTATCATAAATTGCCGAATTTCCTTCTATAATATTACTTTCCTGTATAATTATAGACTCGGAAATGGCAACCGCGCTGGCTCTACTAGCGGAGAGGTCTCGGAAAGAAAGTTCGACTGGTCCGAACGTGGACCAGATCATTCATTTCATAGGGTAGTTCCTGTCAATTGTTAACATAACTGTTTCATTTTATCTTTAGTAAAGGATTAATGGCCCATAGAAATTAGCGTTTTTATTATTTCTATTGCGAAATGATTAAGTGCTCTTGTTCTATGTGTGTTATTGTAAAGTGTAATTATGCGTTAGTGTTGGGGTTTAGAGATTAGCTTATTATGCACTCCCACACTATCATCAGGACACGTGATGAACATAAAGTTTTTCCCATAGAAAAAAGAAGTGAAAGTGTCTGTGCCCTGGATTCCTTAATCGCGTCCCGGATTTACTTTCTAAGTAAGCTAAATATTTATTTTTATAAGAAACTAAAGTTTTACACTTTTAAACATTGTGACAACATTGTGCCTGAACATATGTTGATTCCCCAGCTGGGCAATGTAATATGTTCATATATGAATGTGCCGAGGAGTAACCGGGTGGGTTTAGGGGTGAATTACCCCACTTTTTAAACGTTCGATTTAAAAAAATATATGTAGCGCTTCTCTAGGACACCCCAGGAGTCACCCATTTAAATATAATACGTCATATCCACAACACCCTGTAGTGTGGGATTTTTTTTTATTATTAATTTTAAGAAAAAAGTTATTCTTCATTAAAAGATCTGCATGGGCTAAATCCTAAAATGACACAATCAGACATGAAATTTTTGTATTCGTAAGGTTTTCCAAAAAAATGTGAATTTTGCTCAAAGGTTAGTTGGTCGAAAAGTACCTTTATTTTTAATACTATCGAAAATTGTTCTAAAGAGAAGAAGAGTAGAGCAGACGGATGTAATTGCAATTTTGTATGAAGTTTTCAATTCTCAAGTTTTTTTATAACAATTTTTGATATTGTAAAGAAAGATACATTACCGTCGAGCATATTTTTTAACGAACCTCGTATACGGCTGTACGAATTTAATGTCACATATCATTTTAGGGTTTCAGACCATGCAGAACTTTTTTTGGAAACTATCTCTTTTCTTTAAATTAATAATAAGAAAGTTTTCCATGTGTTACACCCCGTATAATTTTGATAAAATATTTATTTCAGATGCCAAGAATGTTGTTAAAACTCGTGTTTTATTGAAAAACCCCCTATTTAATGTAAATGCAACTGCAGCAGCGAAAATTCCTTTGTTTATAGTTAAAGAGATTATGACAAAGCAAATTAAAGACAAAAAAGTACGTAGTGATGTTACTAAAAGGAAGTCTCAGGACGTAAACGACTATTACTTAATTCTTAATAAAGAAAAAGAAAAAATGTATTAAAAATCATTGTTTTTTTTTGTCGTAGCAAGGTCGACTCGCACTTGGCCTTACTTAAAATTTACCATAGATCTAACGTAAACAAAAAGAAAAGTTCTGCAAAAACTACCAACTTATACCTCCCGAACAAATTAAATTTTATTTTTGCGATCACGCAAGCGGACATGTTTATGGTAATTGAACGGGCAGAATGCAACCAGCAAAAGTTAATATTGGATTTTATTCGTTGGAAAGACGGCACTTACCGAATTTACGATTCTAATATATGTAAAATGACGGCCGAACGGCCAAAAATGTCCCCCGAGATCGTTCAAATTAAGATAAAATGTGAAAATATTCATTTCTTTTAAGTTATGTTAACGTTTTGAGGGTCTGCGTAACGGTTCTTGTTGTTGCTGCCAACCTCGCGAAACGAGGTTTACGACGGAAGGCTTTTTTGTTTGTTCGCTGCATTGCAAATGCAACATTTGCACAAATTTAAAAGTTTATCTACCAGTATACAGAAGCTGATAAGAATAAATCGTTTTAAAGGCCATGGCAATGATGTTGAATAACGCATGCATTTCACAATTATTGGCCGGTGTATCTAGTCATCTACATTTTTTTTAGCACTATAAGAGAAACTCTTTAAGACACTCTGGGGTGTACCGCGTGTGCAATAAGGCTATTCGCGTTGGTTTTGAATCGGTTGAGGTTATATTCATTGGGAACACGACCTCAGGAAGGTCGTTCAATAAGCATGAAATAATTCGTTAACAATGAAGTTCGAGTTCAGTGCTATTGCACTGGATATTTCTAAAGCCTTTGATCGTTTGGCATGAGGGACTTCTGAGTAAACTGCGATCCTATGGTATGCCCAGTCGATTCTGTGCATGGTTGTCTAGCTTTCTTAAGGACCGCTCTCTGCAAGTGACGATTGACGGATTTCTCTCAGACGCCTTCACCATCAATGCCGGTGTTCCTCAAGGGTCCATATTGTCTCCCACTCTCTTCTTACTCTACATTAACGACCTTCTAGTGAAAACGGAAAATCCGTTATTTAGTTTCGCTGTTTAGTATCACGCCTTAACAAGGACCTGGAAGAAATTTTGGCTTGGGGTGACAGTAACCAAGTCGAATTTAACTCTAAAAAAATCCAGGCAGCAGTTTTCTCTAAAAAGGTTAACATTACAGAACCGCATATAGTCATGGACGGACACGCAATCCCACTGACTTCATATATTAATTTGCTGGGCGTCAATCTGGGAGGAAATATGTCTTGGCATAACCATGTTGTGGCAATCGCCAAGATAGCTTCGTGTACTCTTCCGAGCCAGAAAGTTGTACACACCTCAACAACTTTTGACACTATACAAAGCCCAGATTCGACCATCACTAGAGTACTGCTCTCATGTCTGGAGTTCTGCACCCAAACGTACACTTCGGCTGCTGGATTCCATCGAAAAGAGGGCCATTTGTCTGATTGGAGACCACGAGCTGATGAAGAACCTCGACAGCCTAGAGCATCGAAGACATGTTGGGGATTTGACTCTCTTTTACAGATATTTTCATGGAAAGTGCTCGGCTGACCTTGCCCTCTTAATTCCGCCCAGAGCGGCGAATAGCAGAAATTCGCGACGAACCACTGCCGCCCATCCATATGTGGTTAAGCTTAGTACTCCTCGAACTGCATTATTTAAGAGTGCTTTCATCTGGAGGACTTGATCCTTATGGAACGACCTTTCCGAGGTCGTTTTTCCCAACAATTATAACCTCCAACGATTCAAAACCAAAGTGAATCGCTTGTTGCGCACACGCACCACTCCCAGAGTGCCCTAAAGGATTTTTCCTATAGTGCTTGTGTTTGATCATAAAAAAAAGGGGAGCATTAATTAGAACCCCATTTAGAAGGGCGGCACTGATTTGTCGAACATTTGCAATGGAAATGTCTGTAAAAGAGAGTCAAAGCACCAACTTTTCTAGGTGCTTGGTCAGCTCGTGGTTTCCGATCATGGTTCTCATTTCGATCGAATCCAGTAGCCGAAGAGCATGCTTGGGTGCAAAGCTTCAGACATAAGAGCATTCTAGTAATCGAATCGAATCGAATCGAGTCGAACGTTGACTTTGTAGAGTGGCAAAAGTTGTTGAGGTGGATACAGTACTTTTCACGAAATTATTATACGACTGAAAGATTTCCTGGGTAGGTCCCATTGTGTCGACAAGAGCTTGGCAATAAACAAGTGAATTATGAAGGGACGGACTAAGGAAAACAAGTAATGATATGATTATAATAATGTAATCAAATGAAATAACATTTAAAAATATTACTAGTCATATTTATTAACATTTATAATGTCATTCTATAGATAGTTCTGTTTCGCCATCGCTATCCTCATCAAAAATAATTATAATTGGATTAATTATACGATCCAGACTAATATACGAATTATCTACAGTTATTACGTGACGGACTGAATTTTTCCAACTACCTGGGGGAATATCATTAAAGCATTTTCGTATTAATTCTACAACATTAGAACTTAAAGTCGGAGAAATAGTTTCAGACCTAACCAGTGATTTTAACTGGTGCCACATATGCTCTATGGGGTTAAAAATGCAATAATAGGGTGGGAGCCGTAGCACTGTATGTCCAATTTCTTCTGCCAATGTGTCACAAACATATACTTTTTTTATACAAAATGTCTTTAAAACTTCTAAAAGATCACTTTATGTAATTGGCGACTGTGATAGCTCGCATTGTCCATTACTATCACGCTATTCTGAGGAATGTTTGGTAAAAGACAATTCTTGAACCATTCCTCAAAAACTAACAAATTTTACCACAAAAAGATATTTAAATATAAATTAAGCAACCTAACCTACCTGATGTGCCTATATTTAATTATAATTATTACAATCCGGTCCTTTCCACATAATAATAACAAACGGTCATAAATAATGGGATGGCCCCAGGTACTTTTACTGCAGTCATTAAGTTATATCCATTTTTCGTGAAACAATCTTTACAACTTTTTGGTCCGCAACCACAACATAAATACAGGGTGTTATGGAAATGACGTATTATATTTAAACCGGCAATTCCTGAGATAAAGACAAATTGAAGAAAAATACCCATAAATGGCGCTTTCAATTCATTCAGCGGTAAAAGTGACTTGACGTCAAACCAAAATAACACCTGTGTGGCACTGCGATACATGTAAGCAATCAAGGAATTCTGGCCGGTGTTGTCATATGTACACCTAAAACTATTTAGACAAAATAAAATAATTAAACACTTTTCCATTCTGTAATACCTTTTTGTACAATTAATTGAAGAACATTTACGACGGACTATGTTTTAAACAACCCGAAAAAACATATGGAATAGTATTAAATAAGTTTGAAATAGGCACGTACGTCACTAGATCAAATGCCAATGACCTCTTAACGCCTTACATCGGCTGTGTTCATATAGCGCCGCATGCTTGCGGGATGTTAGTTGAAGACCAACCAGCGGCCGGATACGTTGTGTCTCGTCGATCACCAACACACTCTCGGCAATCCGCTGTGTTTTTTCGGTTTACGCGTGTACTTTGCCCGTCCATAAATAATCTTTGAATATGTTTTTATTGGCGCGTTTCTTCTGGACGTCAAATTTCGTCGCGTGTAATAAAATCTAATAATCTGTAGTATAATCTGTATTATTGTATTTTCAAAAGCTAATTATCGGTTCTGTTTCACTATTATTGTGTTTCTGTGTTTCCAGGAGTGTTCCCATGAAGAAAAAAACTTATTGTGTTTGTGCCTGGATTTCCTCGCTCTTTAGGTATAAAGGAAGATAAATACAAGTAGGTAGAAAATAATTTGTTTTTATAATTTTATATGGAATTTCAGTTTTACATTAAGTTTGGCAACATGGCCATTGGGTCTGGGTGAAATGTTGTACAGTAACGCGGACTCACCTGTGAGTAAGAGTGTTTGTTACCCCACTTTTAAAACGGTCGATTTAAAAAAAATAAAATATGTAGCGCTTCTCTAGGACACCCAAGGAGTCATCCATTTAAATATAATACGTCATTTCCATAACACCCTGTATAACCCAGTCCGCAACAAAAATTCGATAGGTCAATGGTACTAACTTAACAGGTGCCAATAACAGAAGCAACAAAACCATATTTAATGAGTTATGACAGATTTTCAACTACTTGCAAACAAATCTTTAATGTCCTTTACAAATGGCCTTACAAAATGTTCTTCATTCGATACAGAGCGTGAGCGGTCGTAAATCACGCGAACTGAAAAAACTTAGGCTGTGCGTTGTGTAACGATTTGGTCGGCGAGCGGCTGCCATGACGCATTTCCTTAACTAACCGTGGATAATGAGTAGGACCACCACGTGGCGGCGCAAATTCTGTAATAGAATGCGACTAAATCGTCGGTTAAACATAATTATCACGTATGATGTCCGGCCATTGGCTTCACTCTGGATAATCGAACAGTACTAAGGAAACTGATCCTCCTCAAATCAATCCAGGTGTCCTATTTTCGACACTTTCTGGGAGGTATTTACGCGGTTTCACACACGCCGATATTTTCGGGGTCGTTATCGGTATCGGATTGATCTTAAATTAATGGTTTGGTATGAAGTATTTCACACAGTCTCCCTACATATTGTTTTTTTAATTAATTAAGCATACTTTGGGCTTTCCAAAAATATATACAGGGTGTTATTGAAATGACGTATTATATTTAAATGGGTTATTCATGGGGTGTCCCAGAGAAGCCCTTCATATATTTTTTTTAAATCAAAGTTTAAAAAGTGGGGTAATTCACCCATAAAACCACAGGTCACTCCTCGGCACAATCCTATATGATCATATTACCCATACCCAGCTGTGTAATCAACAAGGCACAATGTTGCCAAACTGTGTAAAAAATGTAAAACTTTAGATTCTTATAAAAATACTATTTAGTTTACCTAGTATCCAAATAGAAGTGAATCCAGGACACAGACATCTTCAGGTTTTTTTTTCTATGGGAAAAGCGTTATGGTCATCACGTACCCTGATGATAATGTGGAACTGCATAATAAGCTTATACCCACTAAACCCCATTCGGCCTCTTAATTCCAATCTCTGGGAACATTTGCACTAAATCACTTAAAGAAACACACGAGTTTCAAATCAGTTTTTTTGAAGATATGCACCTATTATCAGATAACACGAAACCACTAAACACTAAACAGCACTTAATTATTTCGCAATAGAAATAATAAAAACGCTAATTTCTATGGGCCATTAACCCTGTACTAAAGATAAAATGAATCAATTATGTTGACATATAGGAACTACCCTTTGAAATAAATGGTCACGTCCACGGTCCAAGGTGCTTTCTTTGTGCACATTCCGAGAACTAACTTGAGCTAGCGCGGTTGCCATTTCCGAGACTATTATTATACAGGAAAGTAATATTATAGAAGGAAATTCCGCAATTTATGAATATAATCTTATAAAACATCGAAAGTGGCAACGCATTTTTAATTATTAACCCCAGCCGCTGCCGTCGCGAAAAGAACAGGCAACCCGCTCGATTGTCCAAAATCAGCTGTTTAAAGAAGCCGGCCGATTTGCACACGCGTTATCGGTTTCCTACTGTTTTTACCAAGTTTCAAGCAGATTTGTGTGTTAAATTGTGTGTTAATATTTAAACCCGAGTTTAAATTATTAAGTTATTTGTTCTTTTCGCGACGGCAGTGCCCAGCCCAGCAGTTCAATATCGATCGACGGAACCCGTGTTATTTATTCTTAAAATTTTTAGATGTTAAATACATTATTTTCCAGACCACTCAGACAATAAGGGCGTATTTTTGTCTACACAGTGGCACTTTAAAATATTAATTCAGATTGAATGGTACTTAGATGTGTTATGTGATTTTAGTGTGCCGGTTTGTTTTCGTTTCGGTTACCTAGGTACTTGGTGTTTTTTATAATTTAAGTTGGTTTTAAATAAGTCCGAAAAGCTAAATAAAATTGCATTTTTTTCTAAAGGGTAAGTGGCATTTATAAACTTTTAAGTTGTCCAGATCTGACGGGTATCGTTCGAATTGAACAAATGAGAACATACCTGACCATTTATAAACTGCGCGGCGGTTCGTTCGAGTCAGTTCAAGTTTATAAATCAGAGATTGTGTCCCAGCGAACTGAACTGAAAGTAGAAGTTTATAATAATGTACCCTGAAAAATAAACAACTTGCAATCTGTCAAACGGTTATTGCCTTTCTAAAGAGTTTACCCTGAAGATATGACAACACTGTTCAAGATTTCAGTGACGTTTTTCGCCATATGTTGCTTTGTTTACCTTCCTGACAGGGGCACCACGTGATCATTTTTGGTTTGACATAAAGTCATGTACAGGGCATACTAAATTAAAACGCCATTTTTGGATATTTTTCTTCGATTTGTTTTCATCTCAGAAATTGCCGGTTTAAATATAATACGTCATTCCCATAACACCCTGTATGTTTATATTTATATTCAAAAATAAATTTTCAGTAGATACATTGTATTAACACGGCAGCATAGTGGTCAATTTAATAGTTGCCACTCTGTATAATATTCCAAATATTTCTACATACATTAAATCAGCTTATAATTAACGGCTGAATGTAGAAAATATGATGATGCCAACATTATAACTATTCTAAAAAAAACTCGTTCGTTATAACGGCTCCGTGCAACTCATGAGACTAGAGACAATATTTCTAGTTTATAGCTTCTCATATCGCTCAAAACGCACATTAACCGTATCTAATAAAAGATTGTGTATCTCAGATACTGTCAAAGAATCGGCTTTTGAAGTTTTAAATGTAACTTTATAAATAATTCACTTATCTGGTTCATGAAAATGCATTAGGAGTACGCAAGTATTATAGCAGTATTGTCAGTACCTACTTTTCAAAGGAATCCCAATTGCCGATCAAAAAAGGATTGAGGTATTAGGACGTTGTTTTGTTTCTTTGATGATCAAAAGAATTTACAGGAAAATATTATTAATTTGTTTTTTTATTTATTAAAAATTTATAAGTTCCGAATTCTACCGCTAGATGGTGCAGGCCCTATGCTATTATACATAATCCTTTCTTTCTACTAATATCTTCAATCTCCGTACTATCCCCTATAAATTTTGTCATTGGGATATTTTCCTAGTTACCATGGTAACGGCGCGTGCGGGTGGGGGGTAAATGTAAAAATACTGAAAGGAATTGTGGAAAAGACATTGTGTCTATACTGAATTTTACCAAGGTTGTAAGGTACCTAATGCGGTGCAGGAGCATGGTTGGGAAAACCTGGGGACTCGAGCCCCAGATGATGCAATGGCTTTATGTCACAGTTATCAGACCCCTGATATCATACGGGTCTGTAGTCTGGTGGACAAAAGCACAGCAGATTACGACAGCGAACAAACTCAACAGTTTGCAGAGGCTGGCCTACCTGTGTATCAGTGGGGCGATGAGAAGCACACCCACTGCAGCAATGGAAGTCATACTGGGACTAATACCCCTAGACATACACATCAAAATGGAGGCTAACTGTAGCGCCTCAAGGATGATCACCAATGGGGAATGGACACAACACCCCGTAAAAATTGGACACACAAGAGCCACGGATCTAATCAACGATGAGCTCTTGGATATGCAAACCGATCGTATGAGAGCAACATACGATTTCACAAAGCCCTTCAAAATTGACTGGAACTTTGATGAATGGACGAACGGTGCACCCCCGTCGTTTGACAAGGGTCTAGTTTGGTACACCGATGGATCAAAAACCGCCAACGGTGTGGGCGCAGGTATATTTGGGGAAAGACCCAGGATGGACATAAGCATTCCTCTGGGGAACTACGCCACAGTATACCAAGCGGAAGTTCATGTCATACAAGCATGCGTACTACAAAATCTTGAAAAGGGCTACCACAACCAAAAGATTTACATCCTGTCGGACAGCCAAGCTGCTCTTAAGGCTCTGAACTCCAATCGGTTTACTTCCAAACTTACACTGGAGTGCCATACCAACCTAAAAGTACTGGCGGCCAGGGGGAACAAGATAGAGCTCTTGTGGGTCCCTGGTCACTCTGGGATATTAGGAAATGAAAAAGCGGATGAACTAGCGAGAGCCGGATCCGCCCAAAATCTCAGAGGCCCCGAACCGGCCTTTGGGATATCAAAACAGGCAACGAAAACAACATTAGATAGATGGTCGAAAAAACAACACCTATCTCGATGGCAAGGGTTACCTGGTCAAATACACGCAAGGGCCGTAATTGGAAAACCATCGAGGATACTATCGAATGGGATGCTAGCCCTAATACGGCCCCAGTTGAAACAACTGATGGGACTGCTAACAGGCCACTTGCGAAAACACCTTCAACGGATGGGTATAAACAACGGATCCATTGAATGCAGACTCTGCGGCGAAGAGGATGAAACCTCCTCACACATAATATACCGCTGCGCAGCACTGTGTCGTAGAAGACAAAATATCTTCGGGAACATACAATGTGGTGACAACCTCCCACATGACAAACTTGGTAGAAGGTTACTGGACCTCATAGAAGGAACAAACTTCTAACAAGATCGGGGCACACAATAAGCCGAAAGGCTGCAGTGATAGAAGTTCGGGCCTTTAAACCGACCCCCGCCTTTAACCAACCAACCAACCAAGGTTGTACTATTTTCCTTTATTGAAACATTGAAAACCTATAAAAATGGCTTTTCTAGCTATACAGGGTGTGAAGGCCGAATAGTTAACACCCTGTATGTATTTATATTGTTTTTATAATTAAAATTATGTAATTTTCTTTTAATATTTATTAGAAAACTGTAATAACAATCCGTCTGTTGCATTTATTCATTTATGGCTATTGATAATACATTGTAAAAATATATATGTACATATTATTAATAATGTTTCCTATCATTTGAAATTCCGTCTTCTAGTAGAAAAATAGCTGTTTCGACTTCAGCCCGAGGTAAACTATTCAATGCATTTCAAATTCGAACGGTCATATATTTTTTACTATTCAGTTGAACTTTATAAACAATGTGGAATGTGTGGAACTCTATACCATAAATAATTATCCAAGCACGTCAAGTCAGTTGACCTGGCCGGCCACGCAAATATACTTCCAATCCATCGTCCAGGAAAGATAAGTAAATGATGAGTGGAGTATCTATGGAGTGGCAACCACACATTTTGTATTAACCATAACAAATCTGTGTAAACAATTAAGGTACCTACATGTCACCGACGCGACCCGAAGTACTCGTAGTTAATTATTTACAATTTATATACAATCAGAATTAACCCTATCATTCAATTGTTTCAACCAACCTATCATTCATCTGTCACGTACTCTGTTTAAACCTAGATTTATTTTCATTATTTACAATATAAAATAAACCTAAGCTAGCATTTTGTTCCCAACTAACGGGATCTCAACTACCCTAACAATTTCCAAAAAAAAAATTATAACTCGCGGTAGTGACTATTAATACTAACTTAAGATATTTTAACGCTTACTTTTGATGTCACAATCGGGTAATTTTTGATTTCGAAAATTATTCTAGGCTTTTGGCATAAAGTCTTTATAGAATAATTTCCCTCGCACTTAAGATTTATTTATACTCGCACCAAAAACGATATCGCAGCATTATTTGTACTCGCACGGACAGCTACGAGTTTTCGTAAATCAATTTTAGTTGTTATTTAGACTCGCACTAAAATTCACGAGTGTTCGAAGATATTTCAGAGTTCTTTATACTCGCACTGAAATATACGAGTGTTTGAAGATATTCCAGAGTTCCTTATACTCGCACTGAAACATACGAGTGTTTGAAGAGATTCCAGCGTTATTTATACTCGCACGGAAACTACGAGTGTTTAATGACAGTAAATTAAATTTTACTGAGGGAAAGATCCGCGGGTGATTATTCTCGGAATTATCTGTAACGAACACTCTAAAACCTGTTGCCGAAATACGGACCCCCCCCCCCCCCCCCTCTTACGTAAAAAAAGTATATAACGAAACCGCGTTTGAGTGCGGCTCTGAAAACCTCAAGTCGGCGGCCGGCTCATGCCTGAAGAACCCAAAACATCGACTAACTTCTCCGCTGCCTCCTGCCGCGAAAAAAAACCGTTGTGATATCAAGTCGGTCTGATTTTGCATGTGGAAAGATTATGTTACGTAAAATCCTCATTAATTTTCTTTAATTGGAAAAAGCCAGGTTTACAACACAGCAGCAGATAATCGTTCGGTTAATTATATCACCGAAACATTAATTGTCCATCGATGATGATTATCAACGCATCCAGTGTCCAATAGTGCATGTTGGGCAAGTTTACTCTCCCAGTGTTGGTCTGTCCTTAATCTCTGAGATCAACATTATCAAATTATCAAAATGTGTAAGAAGTCAGTGTCATACCTATTTTTTGTTAAAAATTATTAGAGATACAATTGATCTGTTCGACCATAGATAATTTTGATCATGATAATTTTTTATAAGGTCTACATTTCATCTTAGACTCGGACCGACCTAAAGTCACTCACGTCTGCTTTTCATGAAATGTTTCCCATAAAATGGCTATTAAGTCGATTAAAATTCTCTCGATGGCTTATTGTTTCCTGGCACGACCGTACAAATTTCTATAATTTATTTAACGTTCTTGATCAAGTTTGGTTTAATTTCAAATAGGGAGCACTGAGAGAAAAATCATAAATTTTGAAATTATATTAATTTAAAATTTAGAGTTTTATTCACTTGCCTCAAAATCAATATGCGATATGTTGTTTGAATGATAGAAAAGTTTTGGGCTTGCATTGTCTTTATTTGATATAAATCACAACGTTTCAACTGGTAAGTATCTCCAGTCGTCTTCAGGTGAATACTAAATAAGAGAAGTAACTACAGCTCTATTTATACTAGCTCTGTGCACTGAAGCATAATTGAGATGGGTGCAGTCGTGCGTTCAGTTTTGCGCGATATTAGTAATTCCAAGCTTACATCTACTTAACAAAGGTTTCCAGATATTTCTTAAATCTAATGAAGGATTGCTAAAACAGCCTGGGTTCTGGTGTGTGGTAGCAGCTTCCTTGAACTTCCTCTTGTTCCAGTGTGGTTCTTTGAGCAGGATTTCGGCTTCTGTCCACCTGATGTGATGGCCGTGTGTCCAGGCATGGTCAGCTGCACCTGATTTTTCCGTTTCTCCTTTTTGAGTGTTATTTATGTGTTCTTTAATCCTTGTTTCCAGTGGCCGTAGTATTTCCCCAATATACGATCGGCCACATTCGCAGGGGATCTGGTAGACACAGTTTTTCCTATCTTTCTGGCTAGTTGGTTTCGTCTTCGTTAGATGGCTTCTTAAGGTATCTCTCGAGCTGAATACCGTTCTGATGTTGTCTCGTTGTCCTAGTCTTCTAATTCTCTCGGATATTCCTTTGACATATGGGATGTTGAGTGTTGGTTGAACCTCTTTTGTCTCTCCTTTTTGTGTATTTGGCCGAGTCTTACGATTTTCAAAAATTTTGTCAACTAATTTCGTGGGATAGCCATTTTTGGTTGAGGTCGGTCTTGATGTGGTCAGTTTCTTCTTTGAGGGCTTCATTTGAGTTGCAAATGGTGATTGCTCTATCCACAAGCGTTCTTACGATCCCATGTTGCGTTGTTTGACTGATTTGATGTGTAATTCAGATATTGACCTGTATAAGTAGGTTTCCTGTACACTGAAGTTTGGATGGTGTTGCCATTTTTCTTTACATCGACATCTAGGAAAGGTAGTTGACTGTTGTCTTCTTTCTCCATGGTGAATTTGATTGTCGGTGCGAAGTTGTTTATGTGCTGTAGGAATTCCTTGGGTTCATCATCGTTTCCATTCCAAATAATGAAGGTGTCATCTACATATCTCAGCCACGTTTTTGGTTTCTTTTTTGCTTGTTTTATTGTTTCAGTTTCAAACCATTCCATATAAATGTTGGCGATTATCGGCGAAAGAGCATTCAAAAAACACCATTGTCTACAACCTTCAATCAGACAATATGTTGTTTGTTACCGTTTCTTGAAAAAAAGAAAATAGTACGGTTTTTGTAAAGTAATTCGCACGGTAATCAAGACCGCCTTGTTTATTTTCAACAAAATTACACATTGCATAGCAACGCAGTATATTTTCTTTTTAATTTTAAGAAATATAGCTGCACATGTAGGTAAAGTATGCTGCGATTTACAACACTCGTTCTGTAATATACTGTATTTTCCCTTCTTCGGTTCTTTCTGTTTTTTATGATAACATAAAAACCCGCTAAAATTACATCGTAAAATTAATTTTTTTCCTTGCAATATGTCCCCATATTGTGTCGCTTATAATTTCCGATTTTTATTCTGTTGCATGACCGTTGTAAATTTTTGACAAAATATTTGACGATATCCGAGACTGATGGTCGTTTTACGTGGAAATGACGGTTTTTATGGCGATTTTAAGGTACTTTACAAGCTGTGTTTGGTCAGTTTTGGTTAAACCGTGAAATCGCTTCGACCATGGAATACCTAGAGACGAGATGTTTTTAAAATTTATTGTTGGGACAAAAGTTAAATGTATAAAATCCAGAAAGTCAATTGAATGAGCCAATTTCGACGCTGCCAAGTCTAGGCAGATATATTTATATTAGAAAATAATTGAATAAATAAAGAAATTCATTATGGAATTCGTTTCAAATATGGAATACTTCTTTTTGCAATAACACCAAACGAAATAACAGCAGGAGTTCAGAATTAACATAAGTTTTTAGTTTACATTTGATAATTTGCATAAAATAATCGAATTTTTATTTATTTTGCAGTTTGTTATTTACGGCCTTCTTATTAAAATATACAATAAATTATTTCTTGTTAGAACAAAATCACTTTATTATGCTGTAAATCACTGCGATCGTATAAACCACAAAACTAGTTATAGAATATTTTGTTTCATATTTCTAATTTTCGTTATCAATAATATAATTTATCAAAATCGAAAATTAGTAAATATTGCCTAAAAGTGACATTAACATTGTGGTAGTGAACCTTCTGGACTCTTCAAATTTTGATTCTTGTCCCAAAGATGAAAATATAATGTCCATTTTTTGCAGTCAACTGGTGTTACAGGTGGACCAGTTTATCTGTAGCTACGAAAGCAATGCGAACAAAAAATTTCTGGTTTAGCAATGTCATCCACATATATTAAATTTAACAATCTCTTACCGAGAATACCCTAAAATTTCATTTACGTATTTAAAATAAATTGTAAAAGGTACCTATATATAAGAAGCCAATATTCTAATATAGATACAATATATATTAAAACTTTCTTTTCATACTGTTTATTTTGATATTTAAATGCAAAATAATATATTTTTCTAATTAAAGTACTTTTAATCTAAAAATATGGCAACATCGTGCATTGTCAATGGTTACAGGTAGCTAGAGCTAATTTGATAGGTTATATCCCAGACAGTTGATAGCGCATGCGTCGCGTGAGACACCCGATGGGCCATCGAACTTGTTCGGCAATGTCCGATATTTGATGGATGTACCCATCCAGTTGCATAGTGATAGGAAGGGCAATAATTATTGTATTGTGTAAAATTCTGCTTTATAAATAGCTGTTTATTGTGTTGTGTTTTAGGGTGTTATTTTAAAATTTTGAACTTTGTGGTAGGGGGATTGCAAATGTTTATATGGTATGTGTAGAGCAATCACAAATCAATATATTTAAATTGCCACTTAAGCGAAAGCTAGAGGGGACATTAATACGACCAAAACTGAAAAATCATCATTAATCAATAATTAATCATGTAGCTGTTTTTTAGAATTTACATCTTGTAAAAAGTAATTTTTTAAACCTTGACTACCTTCAAACATAAAATGCAATTACTGAAGAATTTCCTATTTTTATTAAATTATGACCTATAAGTAGCTGCACAAAATCCGTAAGAAACACAAAAATAAAACTAATTTTAATACCTTTCTCTTCTAGCCCCAAATAAACAGTCCATTGCTAGTTTCCGTCATGACTTTTAAATGAGATTAACGAATTTTACACCTGGCAATCAAAATTTAGTAGTTTGGGTCATACCACCTGCAAATTTGTTTTGGCCGAAATAAATAATTATTATATATCTTTGTACGTGCAGCTTTAATACTGTAGTACATTTATTTTTCCAGTTGTAATTCAAAATAAAATACAGTTCGCGAAGCGCCCATTATATAAACATTCAGCCTAATAAAATAAATTTTGGAAAAGGTCAGGTGTAAATCCAAATAGATATTGTTATTTGTGTGAAAATATTCCATATCGCAGTGTAGTTAACATTGATAATAATAAATTTTGTTTCTGAAAAATTGTTGGGAATGGTCTCCTCGCTTATTGAATTTTGTCGCAGAACCTCTGACGAGAAAATATAAGAGGACGTTTTAATGTAGAATTCGTCAGGCTAATGTCCGCATGGAAAAATATCAGTGGGGTTCAATTTTTTTGGAAGAAAATTTAAGCCGGGGCGGAAAAGTATCTAAGAAATCACACCATATGTTCACCCCCTAATATTAAAAATTAAATAGCGCCTATTGCCACAACACAACTGCAATACTTTCTTTAAAAACTTGTATCTTTTTCTAAAAATCAGTTATTGACGTAAACCAAAAAACGTTGTGCTAAGAAAAGGTCACACTTGCAAAACGAAACCCAATGAAGCTAAATTCTATCGCTCAATTTTTCCACAGAGCGTTATGAAATTAAGGATAAAAAGTAATTTTCGTTTCTACCTGTATAATAATCAAAACATCAGTATTTTTTAAAACTAAAATACTGGCTAACGTTCCGAAACACCAGTGTAAACTATCGCCAACATCGGAAAACAATTTAAAAAGTTTCAGGACTATAAATCTGACGAACATTATCTTTGTCCGGAACTTTTTGTGGGGGAGTGTATATCCATAAGACATAGCGATTATATTATTCGATTTGGTATAAATGTTTAGTGTTTTTATATCGCATAGCAAACATACGCTTAAAATTAATTTGTTTTTTAAACGAGAAATAAACTTCTGTATTGTCTGCTAAATAAATAAAACCCGTACACAATCTAATAATGGCGATCAAAAGATCTGGTCTATAAGAAATGCTTTAAAAAGTTGATTGCATTTGGCATCGTGAAGTTATTGAAAAAGTAGACGAGTCATTCCACGTACTATGGCCGATAGAATGTGTGGTTAAACATTTTGTTACACCTATCAAGAATATTACGATTGTGTCGTACGCCCCGCAATATTTTGCACAAAACAAAGAAGACCGACAGAGCTCGATGTGAATGTTATTTAACATGCAAATAGTTCGTAACAACAATGGTTTTTTTATCAAGAAAAAACTCACTTTCACTCCTCTGTGACACATTTAGGGATTCGGTAATTAGAGACCCGTAAAGTTTTAATGCGCCATCTTATACATTTATAGAGAACCAGAAATATTGGTGTTGTGATCGCTCGAGCGAAAAACCGCTTGATCACTCGATTATTGAAATAATCGACATCGCTCGATTATTAAAAAAACCGCTCGAGTTATCTATTCAGGCGAAAACCGTCGCTCGTCACTTATTATCTTTCACTCGATAGCCCAGCTTCGCTTGACGCCGACGGAATTGTACCGCTGTAGTGTGATCGAGTTAAAAAACTGCTCGTATATTCGAACAGTTTTTCGCTCGATAGGAAATACTCTAGTTATAAATTCAGGCGAAAAACCGAAAAATATCGCCTGTCACTTGATACACGACCTTCGGTCTACGCGCCGCGCCATCCGATTGGCGACATTCGAGTTTGACGCTGAGCAGGTACACGACATACGTCTTTCTTAACGTCTTTTTTAAAGGCACATAAACGAAAAGGTGCATATAAAAAAGTATGCCAAATCCCTTAGCGGAGTTATCGCGACGTGGGTTTTCTAAAGTTTTGTTTTAACTGGCTAGCCAGCGGCGTAGTTTAGGTCTCCGATTGTAAATATTAAAAGATTAAAGGATATAATTATAAAATTTTTATTTACTATAAACTCGAGAAAACTTTTCAAAAATAACATAATAATAGAAATTGTAAATAAAAATAAAACGAACAAAATGGTTAACAAAATATATAGAAAAATCCGTTGATAATCTTATAATAAACATTTAAAATCTAAACAGGAACTTTTTATTATTAAACTCAAGAAGACTTCTTAAAAATAACATACATTATAGAAAATGTGAATGGAAAATAAGAAAACGAGCAAAATAATTAACAAAACATAGGTATCGACAAATTTTTTGATAACCAAAAGTAAACATTCTTAAATTTAAACAGGAAATTTGAGGTAACTGTAAACACGAATTTAAAAAAATATTCACCTATTTTCTTACTTTGCCAGTCGCGTAACTAAGTCTACATTTTTGAAGGGCACACAGTGGGCACCTGATAATTTAAAGTGGAATAATTTGACAAGCCATTTTAAATATCTACATGCTCGTAGATTGAGAAAGATGTGAAGAAAAATAACTCTTGGTAACACTTTTTGTTTTAAAAAAGCACAAGAATAAACCCGAACAATAAATACATATTTGGGTGATTTTTTGAATTTTTTTTTGTTTGGTATCGAGAGACGTGGTGAAAATTCATTATTCACAAATAAATAAATTTCTGGAATTTTTTTGGTGGCTACTACAATACTTTAGCTTAACCTGTGCTCACCCGTAGTTACGTGCCTGATACTCTACCTGATCACATGTAAATGGCTAGGCAGACAGTCGAGCAATCGGTGACGTCATCGCTTGGTGAATTGGAATTTCAAGCGATTCACTCGATTATTAAAATCGCTCGAGTATCAAGTACTCGATTATTAAAATCATTCGGTTTTTCCCAACACTAAGAAATATTGTCGAATAAAAAGGAAACGAAGAAATTTAAAACGAGAACTTGAGAATTTATGTATGTAAACAATAAAAGTTTTTTCGCTCTAGTTTTTTGGGCTTGCTTTTATTAATTCTTGTTACTGATTAGGGGATTGTTATTATGGCCAAGTCTATTATTCCTAAAAATCAGATACGAAATTCCGCGTTAAATTCAACCAGTATGAGCTTTATCTCGAAATTTCCTGGCTTTATACTTTCCCATCGATAGCCCACGTAAGATATCCTCAAACAACCGTACTAAAACCGTAATAAACTCGATTTTTTTTCATTTCCTTTGTAAGAATAACCAATAATTTCGCGATAAAGATACCTCGTTCCGAGCAGAGCCCGATGCACAATCGGAATTTTTAATAAGGTGCACGCAACACGAATTTTTGCCGCTAAAGTCGGTTCTCAGAATAATTTGGTAGACGATCATAAATCAACAAGGATCGCGGGGCTTCCTCCCACTGAAATTTTAAATAAATAAGACGATATTGGCATGGAAAATGTCCGCGAGGTTGCCGCGCTTTTTAATTTCAATTTTGATCACTAAAAGTCATCGATCAAACCCGTTTTAGTTGACTTGCTCGATGGTCTTTTGATTACGAGCAAGTTTCGAACAAGAATCAATATGTAACAAGACCTTTGTCACAAGCGCTAATATATGGAGTAAAATGTAACTAATTTCCTGACCATTTACATATGCTCGTGTAAATCAATTTTCTTCTATGAATTTTATAAATCAATCTACCAAAAAAAAATCATTGTATGTGTATATCATTTGTATCAATATTCATGGGTAATTATTTTTTATAATCAAGTAAGTACTAGCTAGCATTATAGAAAAAATCCTTTCAGGCACCTTGCGAGTAGTCTGTGTGCGAATAAAGCGGTTTTGAATCGTTGGAGGTTATATTCGTTGGGAAACACAACCTCACGAAGGGCGTTTCACAAGGATGACGGTTTCTAGATGAAGGAATTCTTAAACAATGAAGTTCTAGGAGTACAAAGCTGCACCACATATGGATGGGCGGTAGTGGTTCGTCCTGTATTTCTGCTATTCGTCGCTCTAGGTAGAATTAACCGGGCAGTCGAAGATTTGTCATGGAATCTTCTGTAAAATAGAGCCGAATCACCAACCTGTCTTCGATATTCTATTATGATCGGTTTAATTAATAATACGGGGTGTTATGGAAATGACGTATTATATTTAAACCGGCAATTCCTGAGATGAAAACAAATTGAAGAAAAATATCCCAAAATGGTGCTTTAATTTAATATGCCCTGTACATGACCTTATGTCAAACCAAAAAATTCCACGTGGTGCCCCTGTTCGGAAGGTAAACACAGCAACATATGGCAGGGAATATTGAACAGTGTTGTCATATCTTCAGGGTAAACTCTTTAGAAAATCAATATTCGTTTGACAGATTTCAAGTTGTTTATTTTTCAGGGTACATTATTATAAACTTGTACGTTCAGTTCGCTGGGAAACAATCTCTGATTTATAAACTTGAACTGACTCGAACGAACCGTCGCGGAGTTTATAAATCGTCAGGTATGTTCTCATTTGTTCAATTCGAACGACACCCGTCAGATCTGGACAACTTAAAAGTTTATAAATGCTATTTTATTTACCTTTTCGGACTTATTTAAAACCAACTTAATTTATAAAAAATACCAAGTACTCTCATCACAAAATCACATTAGTTTTCGCGTCACAACA
The DNA here is from genome assembly GCA_963991005.1 of Barypeithes pellucidus. NCBI lineage: Eukaryota > Metazoa > Arthropoda > Insecta > Coleoptera > Curculionidae > Barypeithes > Barypeithes pellucidus. Next base: position 3,677,719 of record OZ022559.1, read on the forward strand.
CATCTAAGTACTGTTCAATCTGAATTAGTATTTTAAAGTGCTACTGTGTAGACAAAAATACGCCCTTATTGTCTGGGAAATAATATATTTAACATCTAAAAATTTTAAAAATAAATAACACGTTGGTTTTCTCGATCGATATTGGCCGGCTTCTTTAAACAGCTGATGTTGGACAATCGGGCTAATATTTAAGAATACAGCGTTGCCACTTTTGATGTTTTATAAGCGACTATCATAAATTGCCGAATTTCCTTCTATAATATTACTTTCCTGTATAATTATAGTCTCGGAAATGACAACCGCGCTAGCTCTACTAGCGGAGGGTTCTCGGAAAGAAAGTTCGACTGGTACGAAAGTGCATTAGACCATTCATTTCAACAAAAGGTAGTTCCTGTCAATTATTAACATAATTGTTCAATTTTATCTTTAGTAAAGGGTTAATGGCCCATAGAAATTAGCGTTTTTATTATTTCTATTGCGAAATGATTAAGTGCTCTTGTTCTATGTGTGTTATTGTAAAGTGTAATTATGCGTTAGTATTGGGGTTTAGTGATATGCTTATTATGCACTCCCACACTATCATCAGGACACGTGATGAGCATAAAGTTTTTCCCATAGAAAAAAGAACTGAAAACTGGATTCCTTAATCGCGTCCTGGATTTACTTTCTAAGTAATCTAAATATTTATTTTTATAAGAAACTAAAGTTTTACACTTTTAAACAATTTGGCAACATTGTGCCTGAACTTTTTAAACGTTCGATTTAAAAAAAAAATTGTAGCGCTTCTCTAGGACACCCCAGGAGTCACCCATTTAAATATAATACGTCATTTCCATAACACCCTGTATAATAATTCAAAGAAGTAGTCCATTTCTCGAAGAGACCTGATTTTAGTAATAAAAAACTGTTTAAAAATTTTTTCCTCAATTTGGTTACATATGCTTCACCCTTAAATCGGTCTCATCAGACCTAACGTACAAAGAGTAACAATCAAAATAAAAAATTAATCAAAAACAAATAATACATATTACATTTTAAAAAACAAGTTAATAATAGCGTATTGTTCTGGTTTGACTCCGTCTGACTTTTTCTCATTCATATATACAGGGTTCAATGCAGTGGCGTACGCTACTGGCCCAATCATCCGAGCTTTTAATATTATAAGATATTAAACTGATGTTTTTTTTTTATAAACGATGGCAACCTTGCCATACTTGTCACGAAATAATAAATTTCCGACCAGTCGAATATAGTAGTGTCCGAAAACGCAGCCCGGTGACACTGTAAATAAAAGCTGATAAATAATCGGACCAACACAATGGCACCGTGAAATTAGTATTTGCCTACCTGGTCATTATTTCGGTGATTTATTTTGTTGTGACCGCTGAAAGAAGATGTGGCAACAGGGGCGGAACTGGCCATTTGTTATATAAACGGCATTTATTTAATATGGCTTTCATGTTGAAGAAATACCTACGCAAAAATTGATCTTTACATTATTGATCAAACAGATCATTATTATCAACGAATGTTGATTCGAGAGGACGGTAGGCACTATACACACATGCAAAAAGAAAGATGCAGGACATTGTAGCGATGCATCACAACCAGGACGATTACATAATAATTTATTTTTTACTTTTCAAACCCCCCTCCAATGCAATAACTCTAGCGACGACTCCACGCATTCCTGTCGTACCTGCAAGGTTCTAGCCAAAGGTATTGTAAACTACAGAGCCAATAATCCATTCATGAAACTCTTGGAAAGTGAAGCTGTGACTGTGTGAAATGTTATTGAAAGTCAGTAATGGGTGGAAGAGAGAACTGCATGTTTGTTGGCTGAATGGCAACAATGCTGAAGTCTAGTTATATCAGATGGTTAAATATTAAAACGTAACCATACTTACGGATGAGAAGATAAATCCTTATTTAAATGATCGACTCTTTTACAAACTACACATGAATGCACTATGATTGTTTATAATAAAGACGATTTTGCAATAATCACAAAAAAACACAAATCAACCAACATATACAGGGTGTCCCATAACTAATGGTCCACAGGAAAACTGCAGGTTCCTTGGGTAAAAATACTGCGATTTGGCCATACTTAGTTTAGTTGAATAGCTGGTAATAACCGAGATACAGGGTGTCCAAGTAAAAATTTAATTTTCAATTTTCCTAATAACTTATTTCTGAATCAATGTTTTTGCACAAAATTTTGTGACTTGGGTTTTTTTGGGGAAAGGAATTTGAATTTGTTAATAATTTTGATGTAGATTATAGGGGGCGCTCTCTGCGGTACTCTGGATACATAAAAAGAAATGTAACTTTTTTGTGCCTTAGTATAATAATAGTTTTATTAAAAATAACAGTTTTTCCGTCATTTTTAAGCATTTTCAAGCAATACTTTGTAAATGTCGCTCCGACTAACCGTTTTAGAGATATTTTCAATTACAATTTCTAATGCTCCAGTTTAAATTTTAATTTGTAAATGTGAAATTTGTCACAGTAAGCTTTGGTAAAAACAAATACAATGAAAGCACTTTGAAACCTCATTTCTGTCAAAGTTTATTTTCATTTGACAGCATTGTGGGTGTTTTTAAGGAGTTTTTGAAGATACTGTTATAAAAAAATAAACTAAAAATGCCGCGACATAACTGTTTTCTAAGGGAGAAATGCTAGACATGGTATGTATGTTTATACGCACAAGAAACTTTTAACAGACGCGGGGCACATCGGCGGTATTTGGAAATGTATCCAAATAGAAAGAAGCCAGATTTTTAGAAGCCTATACGACAGACTGGGAGAAACAGGATCCTCCACTATTACGTTTTGGACGCAAGGATCCTGTTTCTCCCAGTCTGTCGTATAGGCTTCTAAAAATTTTAAAATCTGGCTGCTTTCTATTTGGATACATTTCCAAATACCGCCGATGTGCCCCCCCGCGTCTGTTAAAAGTTTCTTGTGCGTATAAACATACCATGTCTCGCATTTCTCCCTTAGAAAAGAGTTATGTCGCGGCATTTTTAGTTTAATTTTTGATAACAGTATCTTCAAAAACTCCTTACAACCACCCACAATGCTGACAAATGAAAATAAACTTTGCCAGAAATGAGGTTTCAAAGGTTTCATTGTATTTGTTTTTACCAAAGCCTACTGTGACAAATTTCACATTTACAAATCAAAATTTAAACGGGCGCATTAGAAATTGTAATTGAAAATATCTCTGTCGGAGCGACATTTACAAAGTATGCGTTTATTGCTTAAAAATGACGGAAAAACTGATATTTTTAATAAAAATATAATTATACTAAGGCACAAAAAAGTTACATTTCTTTTTATGTATCCAGAGTACCGCAGAGAGCGCCCCCTACAATCGACATCAAAAATATTAACAAATTCAAATTCCTTTCCCCAAAAAACCTTAGTCACAAAATTTTGTGCAAAAATATTGATTCAGAAATAAGATATTTAGGAAAATAGAAAATTAAATTTTTACTTGGACACCCTGTATCTCGGTTATTACCAACTAAACTAAGTATGGCCAAATCGCAGTAATTTTACGCAAGGAATCTGCAGTTTTCCTGCTATGTGCCATTAGTTATGGGATACCCTGTATAAACAATCATTTAGATCACAGCGCCAACATTGTAATGTTACGAGATTGCCAGAGTGCGGTTGGATTAGTTCAAAAATCGTTTGATACTTTTAAGTATAATAATATTTTTTTAAAGAATCTCTCATCGCCTTTTTCAGTTTATAGTAAAATTAATGGGAAATAATTTTATTTTAAGGGCAATTGCGGATTAACCTTCAATCAGTTGTAATTAAGAAATTTTTAATTGGGATTTTGCAAGATTCCTTTGCGTTAAATATGCTGCAATAATGATCGAGAGAGGTGGAAAAGACTGTTTGCAGTCGTTGCGTAGGTAAGAAATGTATATTTTTCTATCTGTAGTTTGTAATATTTTTGGTTCTAGCATTGTTTTCTTTTTCTCAGGAATTACAACGCACTTTAACGATGTGAATAGGAGAATACTACTAATCGTGCATCTATATAGAGAAACCGTTAAAATATGGTAGTTGCTGATATATCATAGACCTAGAATCTCTTTTCATTTGTCATTGTACCCAGTTTGGTTCTGCATACGGTAAGCTGAAATCTGATGACAGCTTTTACCTAGTCGGACCCCTCAATTAGAATAACAAATCGACGTGGAACAATGCACGGGTGTCTTCAGTCGGTCTAAGTAGAGAACCCACCATGCGGAATCGCTCATAGCTTTCAATGTAAATTGATATTTCATTTAAAATTGGTAACGCCTATTCTATCCCACGCGTTCGAGTTCGATACCTCCTAATTGGACGTCTAATACATTATACAATATCTGATGAGAAAGGATTCTGTTATACATAAAAATTTCCGAAAGCGCACAATATTGTAAATATATCTTAAAACGCCGTTGTTTTCGGCGGGATCAGATTAGGCGAGAGAGATTAGAGAAACACTAACAATAAAATAATAAATAACTGGCCCTTCTAACTACAAGACAGTAACAGTCAAATAAGCAATTAACCCTTTTGACTACTTATAAGAAAGTAATAACCTAAGAAGTAAACAACCAATTTAGAAAAAACACCAGTCAAATAAGTAGGGACGACTTCTAACTAGAAGACAGTAACAGTCAAATAAGCAAGTAACCCTTTTGACTACCTATAAGAATGGAACATGCTAGGAAGTAAACAACCAATTTAGAAAAAACACCAGTCAAATAAGTAGGGACGACTTCTAACTAGAAGACAGTAACAGTCAAATAAGCAAGTAACCCTTTTGACTACCTATAAGAATGGAACATGCTAGGAAGTAAACAATCAATTTAGAAAAAACACCAGTCAAATAAGTAGGGACGACTTCTAACTAGAAGACAGTAACAGTCAAATAAGCAATTAACCCTTTTGACTACTTATAAGAAAGTAATAACCTAAGAAGTAAACAATCAATTTAGAAAAAACACCAGTCAAATAAGTAGGGACGACTTCTAACTAGAAGACAGTAACAGTCAAATAAGCAAGTAACCCTTTTGACTACCTATAAGAATGGAACATGCTAGGAAGTAAACAACCAATTTAGAAAAAACACCAGTCAAATAAGTAGGGACGACTTCTAACTAGAAGACAGTAACAGTCAAATAAGCAATTAACCCTTTTGACTACTTATAAGAAAGTAATAACCTAAGAAGTAAACAATCAATTTAGAAAAAACACCAGTCAAATAAGTAGGGACGACTTCTAACTAGAAGACAGTAACAGTCAAATAAGCAAGTAACCCTTTTGACTACCTATAAGAATGGAACATGCTAGGAAGTAAACAACCAATTTAGAAAAAACACCAGTCAAATAAGTAGGGACGACTTCTAACTAGAAGACAGTAACAGTCAAAAAAGCAAGTAACCCTTTTGACTACCTATAAGAAAGTAACATGCTAGGAAGTAAACAACCAATTTAGAGAAACCCACTATAGTCAAATAAACAGGGAACCCTCTTAACTAGAAGACAGTAACAGTTAAATAAGCAAGGAACCCTTCTAACTAGAAGACAGTAACAGTCAAATAAGCAAGTAACCCTTTTGACTATTTACAAGAAAGTAACATCCTAGGAAGTAAACGACCAATTTAGAGAAAATACTACAGTCAAATAAACAGGGAACCCTTCGAACTAGAAGACAGTAACAGTCAAATAAGCAAGTAACCCTTTTGATTAACTATAAGAAAGTAACAACCTAAGAAGTAAACAACCAATTTAGAAAAACACTAACAGTCAAATAAGCAGGAACCCCTTCGAACTAGAAGACAGTAACAGTCAAATAAGCAAGTAACCCTTTTGACTACCTATAAGAAAGTGACAACCTTAGAAGTAAACAACGAATTTAGAGAAACATACCACCAAATAATCATGGAACCCTAATTAGAAGACACCTCGACCCCTTAATTTCAAAATTTTGCAGTTTGCTCCAGTTGTCTCCACAAAAGATGCCATTTTTCTCCGACTACGGCCCTAAAATGACTTTGCCCGTTCGTTTCGAACCAATTAAAGTCGTATAAAATGCATAACAATACCATAAATAACGATAATTACCGAAATATCCCGAACGCGTCTGCCAGGGGCGGTTCGGGCATGATACGGTGTTTAGTTCGGCCGGGAGCGATGTAATGCATTAAAAATTACATCCTTTATTCGAAATGGAAGATTGACAGGGCAGATGGTTATGGGCCCGGGCACCTTTTAATTAAAACGAACCAAATTACGGCAACGTTGAAAAATGAAAGTATACCGAACGATTTCAGTGGCGGGGGATGGAAGGTAAATATCAGTTTTAAAAAAATACTTGTAACATATGGTTAAAGGTGACTCTCCAGCAGTGTACTCATGTGCAAAAAATGACCATTACAGTAGTATATTACGTACCGAGATGGAAAGTGTTTCATTCCTGTCGAGAGAGTAATGAAAATTTTCACCGATTTATTTACAACCACATCTAACATCCACTTCTTATTATTTTGAATTAAAATTATTAATGTAAGATAAATGTCATTTTTACTTTTCCATTGAAAAATTAGACAGAAATTTCAAATAAACGCAGGTGGTAAAATAACGTAGGTAATAATACACATCAAGATGGCAAATATCTTTTTTTGAATATGGTTTCCATGTCACTAAACAATATATTATTTTAACAACAGAAAAATGCTATCAGATGAGGAATTGAGGATTTGGCTGCTACTCCACCAGAAACTCGAGAAGCAGCAAAAATAGTAGAAGAAGATCTTCTGTCAACTAAAAGCCGCCCGAGATATGACAAGGCATATAACTGTTTCAAAGAATGGTGTATAGGAAACAAAGTTCGAAATCCTGGTTCTGAGTCGGCGCTACTAGCTTATTTCAGTGAAAATGCCAAGACAAAGAAGATATCAACGATTTGGTCACAATATTCAATGCTAACGACCACTCTATCAATTAGGGGAAAAGTAGACATATCTAAACACGCAAAGCTATTATCACTTTTAAAAAAGTGTGTTCGTATATTATTTTGAGATATCGATTTTTAGAAAAATTACAAAAAATAATTTACTTTCCACCCGGGTGGAAAGTAAAAGTAAGAAAACGTCAACTTTCCACGTTTCAAAGATAGATGAAATGTCGTTATTACATGCATGGTTGTAAATAAATTTTTATTAAATTTTCGGCTTAATATCTTTTTTAAAATTTTTATTCCGATAATAGGGTTTTTTTCTTAGAAAACTGTTTTTTTGTCAATTTGAATATTTTTTTTTAGTCCTGACGATGATATCTCTGGATTGGACAAATTCGTTGATTGTGTATGCATATCTGGTTTGACAATAAACTTAAAACCTTGTTTATGTCACGTCACTGATCACAATGTATCTTCCACAAATGATTCCAACGCTTATAAAGTTAAATATCCCACAAAAAAATGTAATAACGTGTCATTTAGAGATATGGATCTTTATTTGTATTTAAAACCTACCTGTAGTTTGCAAAAAATTACTATTAATTATTTTTAACTAGGCATTGTTGAAAAGTGTAATATAGTTTTAAAATTAATTATAGTTATATAAAAACAGTACCATGTAACGTTTGTTTTGATTAATTATACATGTAAAGTAAATTGGTACAATAATGGGAATATGTTGTGTGCAAGTAGATACTGTTACATAGTGGTGCATCGGAATCAGTATTTAATTATGTTTCACAAGGAAACCAATACATACTGTAATTGAACACCGTATACCGTAGGTAACAGCTGTTATTGCCGTCCCTATGACAACAAGAATAACTCTTGGCTTGCTTCCAGGAAGAAGTTAGCTATGAGCTTTGAGCTGACGGAATTTGTAGAATGTTTGAAATGAAATTTTTTTTTCTATTTTATTATTAAGTAGATAACTTTCCCTATATCCCTTGTATACAAAGTTGGGTAAATGTCCCTCCCGGATTAATTACAGTAGAACGAAAAGTTTTACTATTTGAGTGTGCATTCCATATGGCAGTTAGCGTCATCATCTGTCAAGCGGTGACGTTATTTTTAATTTTTTTAAATAACGTTAAAAATGGCCACTATATTTAAACAATTTTTTCTATAACGTACCATAGGTCTAAATTCATTTGTTTCGTAAATATTGACAAATAAGATCAATATATTTGATTTTAAGAATAAATAACAGTTTTTACATAAACGATTAGTGTTGTGATCGCTCGAGCGAAAAACGGCTTGATTACTCGATTATTGAAATAACCGACATCGCTCGATTATTAAAAAAACCGCTCGAGTTATCTATTCAGGCGAAAACCGTCGCTCGTCACTTATTATCTTTCACTCGATACCCGAGCTTCGCTTGACGCCGACGGAAATGTACCGCTGTAGTGTGATCGAGTTAAAAAACTGCTCGTATATTCGAACATTTTTGCGCTCGATAGGAAATACTCTAGTTATTAATTCAGGCGAAAAACCGTAAAATACATCCGATTGGCGACGTTCGAGTTTGACGCTGAGCAGGTAACACGACATAAGTCTTTCTTAAAGGCACATAAACGAGAAGGTGCATATAAAAAAGTATGCAAAATCCCTTAGCGGAGTCATCGCGACATGGGTTTTGTAAAGTTTTGTTTTAACTGGCTAGCCAGTGGCGTAGTTTAGGTCTCCGATTGTAAATATTAAAAAATTAAAGGATATAATTTTTAAATTTTTATTTACATAAACTCGAGAAAACTTCTCAAAAATAACATAATAATAGAAATTGTTAATGAAAAATAACAAAACGAACAAAATGGTTAACAAAATATATAGGAAAATTTTTAAATCTAAACAGGAACTTTTTATTATTAAACTCAAGAAGACTTCTTGAAAATAACATACATTATAGAAAATGTTAATGGAAAATAAGAAAAATAGTTAACAAAACATAGGTATCGACACATTTTTTGGTAATTAAAAGTAAGCATTCTTAAATTTAAACAGGAACTTTTAGGTAACTATAAACATGAATTTAAAAAAATAATCACCTATTTTCTTATTTTGCCAGTCGCCTAACTAAGCCTAAATTTTTGAAGGAAGGCAGTGGGCACCTGATAATTTAAAGTGGAAGAATTTGACAAGCCATTTTAAATATCTACTTATTTTATGCTCGTAGATTGAGAAAGACATGAAGAAAAATAACTCTTGAATAAACAAGAATAAACCCGAACAATAATTACATGTTTGGGAGATCTTTTGCAGTTTTTTGTTTGGTATCGAGACACGTGGTAAAAGTTCATTATTCACAAATAAATAAATTTCTGGAATTATTTTGATGGCTACTACAATATTTTAGCTAAACCTGTGCCCACCCGTAGTTACGTGCCTGCTAAATACCCTACCTGATCACATGTAAACGGCTAGGCTGCCGGTGGAGCAGTCGGTGACGTCATCGCTTGGTGAATTGGAATTTCAAGCAATTCACTCGATTATTATCATCGCTCGAGTATCAAGTACTCCATTATTGAAATCATCGGTTCTTCCCAACACTATAAACGATAATTTAAAATAAAAATTATTTAACTAAATGTTCAGAATGTCCTCGTTTCAGCCACATGACAGTGTCCAAGCCCCCGTGAAAACTGGGAAAGCACGCTTTGCAAATGTTGATGAGAAATGGCTTGAACAGCATGTAAAATTTTATTTTTAAGATCCTCCAAAGAGATTTCGTACTAAAACCGACAGTCTTTAAATTACCATAAAGGCAGATATCTGAAAGTGTTAACTCTGGAGGTATAGGAGGCCATTCGATGCCTGCTCGTTTTCCTACCCAGGAAATGTTTTATCCAAATAGTTTCGGATATGTATACCACAATTCGGTGGCGCTCCATCTTGCTGAAGCCAAATGTAATTTCGTAATATTTGTTCGTTATATTGATCGCGGTATAAAGTAATAAAATTTGCCCAACCCTGTATATCTACAGAATAACAGATTTCAGAGAATGCCTCGATTGTGGATGAAGTATGTAATTACTAAATGGACGGAGAGTATAGTATAGCTTACATGATGAAAAATGAAGTAAGAGTTTAACAGATGTGTAGTTGGTGCAGGGTATAGTTAGCCGGTCTGACTCGAGGACAAAGTTGGTTTATGTAAAGATAGGACAAAGAAATTGCTCCGTAGTACTGGCAAGAAGTAGTTATTACAGTGTTCGAGAGTTGTTTTACGAAAATTTTGATATACGACTGAGAAAAGGCAAGGAAAATCACTACATATTTTACCTATTTTTTTTAATAATTCCTGTAACTTAATCTAAAGGATATATTTTGACAATTTCTACTTGAGCATGGCTCCTAATTTTTTGCGTATGTAAGAGCACTCCTTATTTAAGTTTTTTATGATGTTAGTGCTAAAAGTGGTATTTTATTTAGTGAGAAATAAAAACAATTTTAACACGCGCATCATACAATATTGTATCTACAATAGTATTAAACCCGTTGACTTGAAACACACATGGACCCGGTATTTCTATCTACTTTGTATACGTCAATGTAACGCCTGTTATTACGAAAATCAATACAACTAGAAAGAGATAGCGATTCTATCTGTAGAATCCCTATCTCAACATCTTCTGTCTTTCTGTCTTTATTCTAACCTCTGATCGGTTTGATATGGTTTGGTTAGGAAAACAAACAATCGACGAACATGACTCAAAAGTATATATGTTTAACCAGTTTACGTCAGACTTGTCGATAAAAATCCTTGATTAAGCCAGACACTAAAATGAACAAAAATATTAATACTTGTCATAGAGCTGCCCAAAAACTGGGATTTAAAACTTACAAGTTAAGCTTAAATTATTTTTTTATTATTCGTTTTTAACTCAATTATTCTAGGCGAAAGAAAAACCCTTACTGAAAAAGATTCAGAAGAAAAACAGACTAGCGTGGGCCAAAGAGCATAAATCATGGTCTCCGAACCAATGGAACTCCATTATTTGGAGTGATGAAGCCAGATTTGAAGTATGCGTTGGTGATAGTAGGAGTCGTGTCATAAGAACTAAAGAAGAAGCATTTCAGAATGGCTGTCTTACAAAAAAAGTTAAGTTTTCGGCGTCTGTCATGATTCGGGAATCCATGTCAGCAATAAGTACATTAATGTGCTTCAAAATAATTTAACACCCCAAATTGAACAAATGCGTTTAAACAATATTGAATGTATCTTCCAACAAGATGGCGTCGCTGGCCATACGACTAAAAAAGTAAAATATTGGAGAAAACAATATTCCAGTTTTAAAATGGACGTCGAGTAGTCCAGATCTATCGCCGATTGAAATCTTGTGGCATATTATGAAGAAGAAGGTCCAATCGAATTCCGCAAGAACCGTTCCAGAATTGCGAACCCATCTCCAAGAAATTTAGAACGGTTTTACATCAGATGACTGCCAAACATTAGTTGACACTATGCCAAGTAGTGTAGAAGCAGTAATCAGTCGAAAAGGGGATGTAACGCAGTGGTGTGGTGATTTGCTGCTATTACGTTTCGTTAATTTTTATTAATCGACAGTTTTATTTTGGATATATAAGATATTTTTTTCTCTGTTACAAAAAAATGTAGTATTTTCGGCTAATATTAAACAAAATTATCGTATGTTAGTTTTTAATACGTTTTCGGAGGTAATTACACTAGTGCCTAAAAATTTTCGATAATTTTGCATGAAAGCGTATTGCCTAAAAACAACAAGAGTTCATTTTCATATTTTGAAAATGAACGAATGTTGTGTTTCAAAGGAAATACGCTTAATTGCAAAATTATCTGAGCATTTTTATGCACGAGTGTAATTTAGGGAGAAAATTACTCGAATAATGGTTAAAACAACTTTATATTACAACTTTTAAATAAAGAACTAAAAAAATTAGTAATTATTAATAACGCAATTGTAATAATATTTAATATTTGAATTTGTAGCTGGAATATAAGATTTATTTTTTTAAACGTCAAAAAGTGTCATTATCTTTGTCAATAAACAATAAAAACTTGGCGGGTTGTTTTCGATAGCTAGAGGGGTTGTTTTCGCTAATATGACAAATTTCATAAAAAACGCAGTTTTGATAGTTGTGTCAACTTCATTGAGACAGGGCTCGTATTTGTCAAATATTATAGTGCTGTGTTCAGCTTTTAAAAGAACGTGAACCTGGCAGCTGTGAGGTTAGTTTAGTAAGTGTTTCTGCAACCAAGCATACAAGACCGCATCTCCACAGTTTATAAAAAAAATGTGTTCATTAAACTCATATTACGATACTACAATCGATATCGATTGATATGAAATCAAAATAGAAAAATGTATTGGAAACATTATATAAACAAGCATAAGCAAGAGTTGGGTAATTAGCAACAAGCAAGAATCAATCGTGGAGGTGTAAACATCTTAAAACAATTGGCTAATCGTAAACCAGGCGAGACAATAAAAGTAGATCCTTTTTTGTGATTCGACGCTTTATTTTAATTAGTAAACACGTTATGTAATTGCTTTAATGGCACGCGAGACGGCTTTAAATTTTAAATGGGACTAATTAAGAGTGCGCATAATCAAAGAGTTGAATCATACTAAACGTATTTGGCAGTTTTTGCACATTTTGACGGTATAGTTTTTGCAGAATTATATCGTTGATCTCTTGACTGCAATAAAACCCCATTATCTATCCGACCATAAAATAAATAAGGAAATCCCAAATTTTAAAACCTTTTCGAGCAGAGCCGGACCAGGTAAACAAATTCAATTTATACCTATGCCTGATGCATATATAAATACAAAGTGATTTTTAATAATTTTAATCTTTAGTGGTTTTCCGGCGAGTAATTTTTAGTTAGGCGTATTAGTGGTAGAATGTGGCGTCCTTGGAATTGTGCTGATAGGGAGGCATCTTCAAGTGTCGGGAATGGAGACTTAAATATTTAACAGCTGTTAAACAATTTAGAGAAGAAAATCGTCCAATTATTTACCTTGACGAAACATGGTTCGATACCCATGACACTCCAAGAAAAGGTTGGGATGATTCTTCCAAAAAATGTCAAACCAAGGCACCATCAAATAAAGGCAAAATAATCACAATATTACATGCTGGTTCAGAGAAGGGGTTTGTTCCAAATTGTCTGTTGCTTTCAGCTAAAAACATAGCAGATTCTTCTTTAGATTACCATCAAGATACCGATACTTGAAAATAGCGTCATTGTAATGGACAATGCTAGTTATCATAGTCGGCAAGCAAAAATCATTCCCAATTCTAATAATACAAAAGCAGAAATTCAAAATTCTATGATTGAAAATGATTTATATTTTGAAGAAACTTACAAAAAACGAGAACTGCTAGAAGTATTAAAAGCTTTTAAAATAAATAAGGAATACCAGTGTGACAAACTTGCAGCAGAAATTGGACATACAGTGTTGCGTCCTCCTCCGTACTATTGTATATTCAATCCTATTGAGCTAATATGGCAGCAATTAAAATCCAATATTAGGAGAAATAATATTTCTCCTACATTAAATGCATCTGTAGTAGAATTAATTCAAAAAGAAGTAAGAAAAATTTCTGCAGACAGGTGGAAAAACTGTGTACAGCATCTACTTAAGGTGGAAAATTCTTACAATTGTATGATTACAAATGTTCAACCCTTAATTATAAGTTTAGGCTTAGATGAAGATAGTGATAGTGATACAGAGTTAAATTTTGAATAAATTATCAATAGTTTCTTAGAATTTAATTAAATCTATTTATTTTAAATTATAAAAATAAATCATGTGGTATGGTATACATTTTCAAGCCGGCCCTGATCCCATTTATTGAGCTTTGAGAGGTTCAGGCCTATACAATAGGGTTTAATCAGGTAGTTTATTTATGGCAGTAAGAATCAACGGTATAATAATTCTGCAACAACTATAACTGTCAGAACTAGGCCATATTCTGGTCAAGAAGATAATGAAATTCGTTGGCATCAGAAAGAGTATTGAGCCGAGAAACGTAAAATAATGCTTTTCTAAATCCATTAATTCCAAAAACCAAAATTCGATATTTTAAATAAAATTATTCTTGATATTTTTTGACCTCAAAAACACACCGCTACATTTCAAGCTCTCTTACCTCCTCCCCTCTAATTTAAAATAATTTCACATCTTAAACCTACACTACCGTTTGCAAATTTGGTTAAGCGAGGAGTTTTGCAGATTTTCGGAAAAAAAGTCAAGCACCATTTAAAGTCGGTTAAATATAGCGTCGCTGCTGCTAAAACACCTTATTAAATAACAAACAGTCGGCGGAATTCTTTTATCTGTCACTGGTCTTTTGAGAAGACGCAAAAACTAAGCCGAGATTCACACGTTTACGGTACTCAAAGTGGTACTATTTTTTTGGCCAACGGTAGCTGCTCTGATCTAAGATGGAAACGTGCGAGAAATGATAATCTTTTAACAAGAACTAAATACAAAAGAACCTATATTTTTTGCTTGTTAGTGGTAAAACTGATTGGAAATAGCTATTATTGGGTTTAGTGCGCTGTAACGTTGCTGTCGTCTAAACAAATTGGACCTTTGGAAAATTCCAGAAAATTTAATCATCAATGTTTTTTTCACTCCGCAAAATAGTGCTGCCATGATAATATTTTTTTAGTAGGTACAATGGAACCTCTCATAACGGACACCTCTGATAAGCAAACATCTCTATTAAGCGGACATTTTTTCATAGTCCGGAACTAGGTATATGAAATTCCATGAAAATCAACCTCTCTTGACCGGACTCTACTTTGGGCGGTCGCGGACAGGCTGTTTTCATATAAAGAGTGCGAAAACCCTCCTGTAAACGGAGAAAATTATAAGTACGGTGCAAAAACTCTCTGAAGACGCGACGCGAAAGGACTTCGCCGAATGAAAGTATGTGTGTTTCCCCGACAGCAGTACGCCGTTTATTTGTGAGTTGTAAGGTTAAAATCGTAAACAATGGCACAAAAATGTCGCGTTTTGTATGTATGTATGCAAAGAATAGAGGTGACTCTACAGCAATGGAATTGTTATCAGACTTGGAATTACAATTTCTAGATTGCAAGTATAAAACGCACGTCAAACTACTTTATTAGATTTTTTTAATACTCCATCCTAATTAAAACTAGTGTATTTTTGTTATGTTATGTTTATTTGTACATACATATAGTAATAATTTTGCGTTTACATATTACATTTAGACGGTCCCGTAGGTGTCCGCCTAAGAGAGGTTTTCTCTGTATATCAAAAATTATATCGCTCAGGTGATTATTTTCATTTACTCTCTAGTTTGTTTTTTATTTATTTTTACTGAAACAGGACGTATTTTTAATATTTCGAACACTTGTATTTATTCATTTCCAAACAGAAATTATTTATTTAGGCGGTGATACAGTTGGTGTGTCCACCCTACCGTGACTGGTCACTTCAGAAGTGTAAACGTTGTAGCCGAACAAAGCTCGTCTGTGTCCCTGAAGACGGTTCAGCAAACATCGAGGATACGTGGGGCATTCTAAGCTGAAGCGACGTATTATCGACTGGCACGAATTTAAGAAACACATTTTTTTTAACCAGGTCCTGCGCTCCGTTCCACTTCATTCCATCAGTAAGTTGTACCTAAAATCCCGATCCCGATTAAAACCACATTTTCCTAGGGAAAACTAGTTTTAACTATCAATTCTAGACTTAACTAGTTAAAACTAGAAATTACAAAAATCCTCAATTAATTCTAGTTTTGACTAAGCATATTCTAGATTTAATTAGTTAGAACTAGAATATACAAACATTCTCAGATAATTCTAGTTTTAACTAAACATATTTTGGTCAATTCTAGAATTAACTAGGATTTACAAACATTCTCAGTAACTTCTAGTTTTGGCTAAACATATTTTAGACAAACTAGTTTTAACTAGTAAGAGTAGTTTTCAATAAACGAGTATGAAATTTTTAGTTTTAACTAACATTATAAGACAATTCTAGTCTGAACTAGTTAAATCTAGAATTGACTAGTTAAAACTCGTTTTTCCTATGAAGGTCGGGTTTTATCTGAAATCGGGTTTTTACTGTACATCATACATATGCACCTCAGCAACTTTTGACCCTCCACAAAGCCCATATTCGTCCATTACTAGATTACTGCTCTTCGGTTACTGGATTCTATCGATTCCACGAGCTGACCAAGAACATCGACAGCCTGGAACAGCGAAGACAGCTTGGTGATTTTACTCTCTTTCACAAATATTTCCATGGCAAAGTTCCACTAACCTTGCCCGCTTAAACTCCATCTACACGACGAACCACTTTCTTCTATCCATATGTGGTTCAGCTCCTTGAACTTCTTTATTTAAGAATTCCTTCATCTGGAGGACGTCATCCTTATGGAACGACCTTCCTGAGGTTGCGTTTCCCAACGAATGTAACCTCCAATGATTCAAAACCAACATGAATTGTTTGATTCGTACACGAACCATTCCCAGAGTGCCGTAAATGATTTTTCCTACAGTGCTAGTGATCATAAAAAAATCAGAAACTTCTCGTCCTCTGTCTGATGATGTTTGTGACGTAGGATGTTCCTCACTGTAGTCTTTTCGGTCCCCTGGCGTTCTTAGTCTTTCTCCTCGGTATTTTATTGCTTCAGGCCATGCACTGCAGTCCGTACAGTCCATTTGAACTGTAATTATATAAATTATTTAGTAAACTGACGAGTGCCGCTGGGGTGTAAATAAAATAAATATGCATTAAATATTCTCGTTCAATTATTGGTTTCCGCCTGCAGAATGAGGTGCAATATCACAAATAAAATATATCCTCCGTATACCGAAGAATGGCCCAAGTCTACCTGGGGGCCCCTGGTTTTAAGTGTTTGTTTATGGGCGAGGTGACGATTAATCACCTACCTTTTTGGCTGGAAATAAAATGCTGCTGGTGATCGGTCGTTTAGAATAAAATATGTGGTGAAAATGTTTAAATAAATCAACAGGGGACAACGATTGACGACCTCCATCATTATGCGATAAAAATGTTTCTCTCCTATACCACCGAAGGCCACGTTATCTAAAATGTAACCTTAATTTTTGGCATATCTTTTTTGTTTTGACAGTTATTGGAAATTTTCATTTTAAAGACAACATAATATCTAATGGAAAGGGTAGTCTTTATTCGAGTCGATAAAGCACACCGGTTTTTTTTTTTATGATCAAACACAAGCACTATAGGAAAAATCCTTTAGGGCACTCTGGGAGTGGTGCGTGTGCGCAAAAAGCGATTCACGTTGATTTTGAATTGTTGGAGGTTATATTCGTTGAGAAAAACGACCTCGGGAAGGTCGTTCCATAAGGATGAAGTCCTCCAGATGAAATAATTCTTAAATAGTGAAGTTCTAGGAGTACTAAGCTTAACCACATATGGATGGGCGGCAGTGGTTCGTCGTGTATTTCTGCTATTCGTCGCTCTGGGCGGAATTAAGAGGGCAAGGTCAGCCGAGCACTTTCCATGAAAATATCTGTAAAAAAGAGTCAAATCCCCAACCTGTCTTCGATGTTCTAGGCTGTCGAGGTTCTTCGTCAGCTCGTGGTCTCCGATCAGACGAATAGCCCTCTTTTTGATGGAATCCAGTAGCCGAAGAGTATGTTTGGGTGCAGAGCTCCAGACATGAGAGCAGTACTCTACTGATGGTCGAATCTGGGCTTTGTATAGTGTCAAAAGTTGTTGAGGTGTGTACAACTTTCTGGTTCGTTCGGAAGAGTACCCCAAGCTTCTGAGAAGCTACCTTGGCGATTGCCACAACGTGGTTATGCCAATACATATTTCCTCCCAGATTGACGCAAAACTGGAATTAAAGGTTTTTTTAGTAAGTAAACTCAGTTTTTCAAAGGGAAACAAAAAAAAATGTTTATATGACTACCTTTGCTTTAAAGCACCTCTCCAAGTATACTGATGCATTATACGATCACCCCGTATATATCAGTGTGGGTCATTTCTTTTAGTTTTCTAAATTCGCCGTTGGTTGCCTTGTTAGGCAAATTATATTTTTTAACGAGTCCTTCCCTTTTCGTATTCTTATTTTTAAAAAATATAACAAATTATAATGTTGGCACAGCACAACTGAGGCAGATGTCGGGCGATGGTCAAATCATACTGAAAAAGGGCACATATTATATAACGCCGTCCTTTTCCAGTTGAAAATAAGTCTTCAAAACCGTTCCCCCTTGTTAACAAACAACACTTTTACACTACACACACACGTAACCTCTTACATTTTAAAAGAGAGGATGATTCTCGGATAGAAATCTCGAGCGCTTAACTTGACAACCTATAATTTGGCCCGGCCGTGCAGCGGTTTTCATTTTTTGCACCGACCTGGCTGCTTGTCAGATTGTTATTACGGAGTTTTCATATGGTTGCGAGAGGAATAATGTTTCTTGAGGCATTTTTGCGGTGCACAGTATAAAACTTTTAAAGTGGAGCGTTTTCTTTGCCGCTCTATATGCAAAAAGCGGCGTGTGTCAGCACGCTAATAAATTTTACTTTATTTGAAACAAACCCAAAAATTCGGTGTTTGTAGATCCGAATGTATGGATTGCCACCAACGTTTCTAATAAGGACTTGAGACATTTCACTTCCTAAATTAGCAATAATCAACAGGGCACCCAACATTGATACTTGATTGATACTGATTCTGATTCTGACATTATTATTCCATTTTTTATTTTCCATACCGTATTTTTTTCGTTTAAGGAATCAGCACATACTCTCTATTAATATTGAGCAAAGTCGTTTATGCAGGAACGTTGTGGGTACTGTATTTACAGAGTTTTTTTTTGCCAGCCTCGTTAGTAGATTAAACAAACAAGGAATTGCAATTTTTTTTATGCTTGATCTAGGAATAGGTCATTTTCGTTATTAATCTTTGATACAAGCATTACAACTGCGGTACTGCTAGTCACTGGATCGGAAGAGGTATATATGTCGGGTATACACAATCCGTGAACCCTGGCCGAAGGACACCGGGCTTGGACGGGCCCTCGAGAGAAGGAAAGAAGAGCGTAATCCATCTGTAAAGACACTGCATACAGGGTAAATACACTTATAATGGAAACAACCGTATATTTTGTGTATTTTTGAATTGATTGTTTTGTAATTTGGTATGGCTACGTATGATCATAGTGCGTACTTTTCTATAGCTTAAAATTTTAGGCGTAAAGATTGTTTCACGAAAAATGGATATAACTTAATGACTGCAGTAAAAGTACCTGGGGCCATCCCATTATTTATGACCCTTTGTTATTGTTATGTGGAAAGGACCCGATTGTAATAATTATAATTAAATATAGGCACATCTGGTAGGTTAGGTCGCTTAATTTATATTTAAATATCTTTTTGTGGCAAAATTTGTTAGTTTTTGAGGAATGGTTCAAGAATTGTCTTTTACCAAACATTCCTCAGAATAGCGTGATAGTAATGGATAATGCGAGCTATCACAGTAGCCAATTACATAAAGCTCCAAGCTCAAATAATATAAAATTGGAGATTCAGAACTACATGGCGGCGAATGATATATATTTTGAAGAAAGTTATAAAAAAAGTGATCTTTTAGAAGTTTTAAAGACAATTTGTATAAAAAAAATATATGTTTGTGACAAATTGGACATACAGTGCTACGGCTCCCACCCTATTATTGCATTTTTAACACCATAGAGCATATGTGGCACCAGTTAAAATCATTGGTTAGGTCTGAAAATATTTCTCCGACTTTAAGTTCTAGTGTAATACGAAAATGCTTTAATGATATTCCCCCAGGTAGTTGAAAAAATTCAGTCCGTCACGTAATAACTGTAGAAAATTCGTATATTAGTCTGGATCGTATAATTAATCCAATTATAATTAAATTTGATGAGGATAGCGATAGCGAAACAGAACTATCTATAGATTGACATTATAAATGTAAATAAATATGACTAGTAATATTTAAAAAAAAATGTTATTTCATTTGATTACATTAATATAATCATATCATTACTTGTTTTCCTTAGTCCGTCCCTTCATACTTCACTTGTTTATTGCCAAGCTTTTGTCGACACAATGGGACCGACCCAGGAAATCATTAAGTCGTATCCAAATTTCGTGAAACGTACTGTACCGATTTATATGGATTTTAAAATAATAATTTAAACAGTAAATTACCTTAACGATTATTTCATTTCAAAACTAATATCAGAAGTCGATTGGGCATCTGTCAACTCACGTATTTAAGTCATTAACCTTAACAAATTATTAAAAAAAACATGAAACTCTTTAACACCCTGTATGTATACATAGAATACGTATTTAATCTCACCTAGGGCCTATTTTATTAAAAAATACACTTAAACAAAACGTTTTTCAATATTTTACGTAATTGCCATTTAACAAGTGCCAATTTAAGTGGCATAATACCGTCGTCTTAAATTATTCAATAGCCAACTTTTAATTTGTATGTAAATAAAAAACAATTTCTTCGCCATCCAAGGGTCACCATTTTTGCAATGCAAGAGCGATTTTAAATAAGCAAGCAGGTTATTTTGTATGAACGCAAGAAAGGCCGAGAATATTTTTAAGTATCAGGTACTTACTTACTTATACAGTGTTCGACAAATATTTGAGTTTCGGTCAGCGATATAGTTTGAATAAATTAAAGTACGAGTGGAGGACGCTTGTTTTTTAACACATGGAAATGATAAAATTAGAAATAAATATAACGGGTACCTAAACGGTGACCGTTTAGTGAGGAAAAGTAGACAATAAACATTGTTGTCTATATTGGGTAACTTGGGAAAAATCCCTTAGGGCACTCTGGGAGTGGTGCGTGTGCGCAAAAAGCGATTTATGTTGGTTTTGAATCGTTGGAGGTTATACTCGTTGGGAAAACGACCTCGGGAAGGTCGTTCCACAAGGATGAAGTCCTCCAGATGAAAGAATTCTTAAATAATGAAGTTCAAGCAGTACTAAGCTTAACCACATATGGATGGGCGGCAGTGGTTCGTCGTGTATTTCTGCTATTCGCCGCTCTGGGCGGAATTAAGAGGGCAAGGTCAGCCGAGCACTTACCATGAAAATATCTGTAAAAGGGAGTCAAATCCCCAACTTGTCTTCGATGTTCTAGGCTGTCGAGGTTGTTCGTCAGCTCGTGGTCTCCAATCAGACGAATGGCCCTCCTTTCGATGGAATCCAGTAGCCGAAGAGTATGTTTTGGTGCAGAGCTCCAGACATGAGAGCAGTACTCTAGTGATGGTCGAATCTGGGCTTTGTATAGTGTCAAAAGTTGTTGAGGCGTGTACAACTTTCTGGTTCGGAAGAGTACACCAAGTTTGTGAGAAGCTATCTTGGCGATTGCCACAACGTGGTTATGCTAAGACATATTTCCTCCCAGATTGACGCCCAGCAAATTAATAGTTGAAGCTAGTGGGATTGCGTGTCCGTCCATGACTATATCCGGTTCTGTAATGTTAACCTTTTTAGAGACAACTGCTGCAGTTAAATTCGACTTGGTTACTGTCACCCCAAGTCAAAATTTCTTCCAGGTCTTTGTTGAGGCGTGATACTTCATGCTGTCTGCGAAGATGTGCGTCGGCAGCCGATGTTTGTGCATTCAACGAGAAAGATGAGATAAGTGTGCTATCGTCAGCAAAACTAAATATCGGATTTTTCGTTTTCACTAGAAGGTCATTAATGTAGAGTAAGAAGAGAGTGGCAGACAATATGGACCCTTGAGGAACACCGGCATTGATGGTGAAGGTGTCTGAGAGAAATCCGTCAATCGCCACTTGCAGAGAGCGGTCCTTAAGAAAGCTAGACAACCATGCACAGAACCTTATTAAACTTATTTAAAGCATTACCAAAAAATTGCCTCAACTTGTATTTTCGAAATTTGTAGGTTGTTTTAATTGACGTTTTTCTAATTTTCTAATTGTATGTTTTATTCTTAAGAATTAAGAAATACCTTTATGGTTTGGGGAAAATAGTAACTTAACATTATACCAGGTGTCATGTTGTGGATTTTTACGAAAATTTGCCTAGATTTCTTAGTTAAAACTTCAATTCAATTCAAGAACGACAATCTGAAAACTTGCAAGAATTGGGCACCTTTTTATATAGAGGCTCTGTCTTTTTTTAGGTTTCTGATCGGATTTCTACCGAAGGAATACGAACCTACAAATTCTGGTAACCACTGCAACCAAAGCCGAGACGTCCGCATTAAAAATGTATCCAGGCATCACAACACGGGAGATGAGATGGATTTAACCTTTTCATTATCAACTCGTATAAGCAATTTTCCATTTCTGCAATTAAAAAAAGCAATTACCTCGCACTTTATAATGCATCACGGACTCAGTATTTTCAAATATATAAAACACAAGTTTAAATTATGTTGTACACGGAATCGCTCACAAAAATCGCCTTAACATAATTATATTTTCCTAAAGTAACATTACAAAACCTATATTTTAATTTTGTATATATAATTACTTCCTTATTATTAACAAAATATTTTGCATACTCGGTAGATCGTTAACCGAAGTGTTTCTTTTTGTAAATTTTCAATTACAAAGTGGTAATTATTTACCTTATTAATTCTGATATACTGGGCGAGTGAAAACGAGAGTACTGTTCGAATTGCTGAACTATTTTTGATTGTCGTAACAACATTATTATTCGCGGAAAATAACGCATAACGCAGTGTTTCCGCTGTAAATTTACCATACATCACTTCTTTTATGAAAGAAATTGTGCATGAGTGAAATATTTGCCTTTCTCGAGAACAAAACATCTAATCGGCTGGACAATTGGGTCAAAGATAACCGTTATAAAATTTGTTTGATGTAAGTTTGAATCTCATACGGTTCTAGCACAACAAATTTAGATACTGTCCATTGACATGACCAAAAAAGCCTACCTAACATGGCCCATGTTGAATGAAGTACATTCCGTGTCCATTGTTTTCTAACAGGTATCAATTTTTTATACCGCAGACCAATTTCCTTAATTTCACGACTCGACGATTTTACACTCCAAATCTAATTAGGTCCCCGACCACATTGTCTGTAGTAAGTATTGTTTAGATATTTCTAAAGTTTTCTTTTAAGCGTAAACCACTGCGTGCGTTGTTAGGTTCGATCCGCTTTACCTGATCGCACATCGGTTAATTTTTGTTTCATCGGAAATAAATTATTCCGTTTGGTGATTTTTTACCCAAAAATATGACAACTATAGGTTTGTTCCAACACCCTATTTTTGTATCGTTCTAGAACCGTCACGAAACTGTTGGAATCGATTTTGTGCGCATGCGTTAATTTTGCACTGTTTGTTGCCGATGCACAAGGGAGGCAAGGTTGGTACGTTTTTGTGACCATTCTGTGTAAAAATCTCAGCTGATCGCCTGTCTGATTCTAGGAAAGAAGTTTAGTAATTAGTTAATTATCATAACATTCATAAATCACAACCCTACTTTTGTTGTTTTGATTTCTTCGTCTAAGCTTGAGTATTATCTTTTTTCGTTCCGTTTTGTTGTATTTAATAACCATGAAAGAGAATAACGTTTAATGTTAAGAATATCTTGTAGGTTTGGGACCGGATTATACAAATTTAATAAGAATAAATTAAATAATCAAAATATTAAGCAACAACTCCTACAAAACAAGGCTAAAAGAACTGCATGAATGCCAGGAATACAAAAACAACGGTTAAAATTCTTAGGGCGCAAGTCAGTACAAGCGGTTCCTGGTCTTGGCCATGTATCGTTTTTACCGTTCAGGAACTGGTTTGCGAACGATCACAATTTGGTTGGAACACCAAAGGGATCGCCAGCTACACCGTTTTGTGTCGGTTGGAACGCCTTTCGACTACTACGCATGTGCGTGACCGTACATTGTACGATTTTTAGGGTGGTTGGAACGAACCTTATATAGGGTGATCCACGACGAGGTTGCATTAGAACTTTATAGATAACTACTGAATATATGTTTCTGACACTTTGGGGATTTAGGTTAGGTCTTTTTAACTAAAATATTCACATGTTTTTGTCATTTCCAGTTATACCGGAAATAGCTGCCAAATTTCGTTTTTTAAATACAACATGGTAATTTTTATTACATTTTTCGATTAAGCGTTAAATACTAAGCCTATTTTATTAAACATGATTTTGTCAGACTCTGTTAGTTTTTGAGATATCTGGACTGTTTGTAATTATTTGGCAAATGCATGACGATAAAATAATCCATATACTTTTCTACTATAATTCAAGGTTCATTGTGAAAGAATTCAACCATTAAAAACTTTCTTATTTTAAATGAAACACCCTGTATATTTTTGTTTAATTTGATGGCAAATTAGTTGTTCTTTATAAATGTTATTTACTGTCCTATACCTATATCAAAGCGTTTTCTCAAAAAACCAATTTTATTCCGAAAATACTATTTGTTCAAGTGTGCTACGAAAACAGTTGTACTTAGGGGCTGTATACTGATGTCTATACGGAGGAAAAGTGATTGATTGCTTGAAAATACAACGTACTAAAGCGTTTATTAATTTAATTTATAAATAAAATTCAGTTGATTGTTTTAAATTTAATGGTTTAAATATTATTTATTTTTAAAATAGCAAGGAAACAAGTTTTTAAACTTTAATTTCTTTATTAAAAGTGTGTTTGAAAATTATACCTAATATTTTTTGATTATATTTTTAAAATATGTTCGAAATGATTGCCATTTACTTTCAAGCATTTTTCTTGTAGCAGTCCCAATTTCTTGTTCAGTGAGAGATTGAAATGCTGCCCTCACCCTTCCAATGAGATTTTTCTTCAGTATCATCATTCAGTACATCAGTAGACAACCCCTAAGTACAATTGTTTCGTTAGCACACTTGAACAAATAGTATTTTCGGAATAAAATTGGATTTTTTGAGAAAACGCTTTGATATAGGTATAGGACAGTAAATACGTATAAAGAACAACTAATTTGCCACCAAATTAAACAAAATTATACATTGTGTTCCATTTAAAATAAGAAAGTTTTTAATGGTTGAATTATTTCACAATGAACCTTGAAGTGTGACCACCCTGTACATTTTCTGCCGAATTTGAAATATTTTTGAGACTTGATAATCTTCTAGCTATTCGGTGAGAAAAAATGTTTACTCCAAGAGCTAAGGTAAAAAAATTATATGGATTATTTTATCGTCATGCATTTGCCAAATAATTACAAACAGCCCAGATATCTTAAAAACAAACAGAGTCTGATAAATACGTGTGTTATAAAATATGCTTAGTATTTAACGCTTAATCGAAAAATGTAATAAAAATTACTATGTTGTGTTTAAAAAACGAAAGTTGGCAGCTACTTCCGGTATAACTGGAAATGACAAGAACATGTGAATATTTTAGTTAAAGAGAGCATATCGGTAAATCTAAATCCCCAAAATTTCAGAAACATAATAATATATTCAGTAGTTCTCCATAAAGTTCTAATGCAAGCTCGTCGTGAATCATCTTTATGATTTGTTTGAAAGCTTTACGGTGTGACATTTTTTAAAAAAATTCTGTGCTTTCAAGATTTCGTAATTTTAGTGAAATTTGGGTTATGAAAAATGGTGCCTAAATTAATACATATTTTGGTAATAACAATGTTGCCAGGCTTCCAAGGGGCATGCGATCAGGCGCTCTAATAATTTTCAACAAAAAAGAGGTCCGACACGATATATTGTTGTGTTCAGGCTGAAATAACTACAGTGTGATACTGTAAGAATGTTCTTATAACCAAATAATAAAATTATTTTATAAAAGTTTATTTTTAAATAGCGGTAAGAACATCAATATAATTTAAATTATACAGCATTTAATTGAATTAACACAGTTCATAAAAGTATACTATTTGTCCGATTATAGAGAAAAATTTAGAGAATCGATTGAATCTGTTCGACGTTTCCAATATACCCGTCATATATTTCGGGCCAGTGAACTTTAATAGGAAACATATATAATTTTGGTTTTACGGTTGGAATACATGCAAATTGACCCATAAAACCACTATGAGCTGCTGTCTAGATGAAAGAAAAGTACGTTCTTTTAATTCTGAAAATGCAATACTACA
Source organism: Barypeithes pellucidus (assembly GCA_963991005.1). Classification (NCBI taxonomy): domain Eukaryota; kingdom Metazoa; phylum Arthropoda; class Insecta; order Coleoptera; family Curculionidae; genus Barypeithes; species Barypeithes pellucidus. Next base: position 3,703,905 of record OZ022559.1, read on the forward strand.
TAAGACCCGCGTTCAGTGACCATTTAATTTTTTGATAAATATATTTCGATATTATTTGGTTTCATCCAGAAGAAGCTAAAAAATTATTTATAAAAAAATAAAAACAGATAATTAAGATATGATGAGTGAGTCTCCCGGCCTACTTTTTTGTTATTAAGGTTAAATAGCTTCTATATTACGCTGTAAGTTTGTTCTTCCAACCAGATTACAGAACTGTTCCGTAGAAGTTCCTTTTAAATAGCTGTTAGAATAGCAATAGAACTTACACTATACAGCAAAATGGTTATGTAAGCATTTTTGCTGTATAACTTGGTTGTTGCTGTTTCTTGTTACTGTTTACACAACTTGTATGTAGCTGTTTCTACACTCTTTTAATGGGTGTAAGGCCTGTTTTAGGTAAACTTTATACAACTTCAAGTTCAAAATATTTGCTGTTAGAACATTCTTACAACCTATAAAGGAAACGATGTTGGTTGGATGACTCGCATGCGACGATGTTTTTAATCAGAGTAATAAAAGTAGTGTTGTGATCGCTCGAGCGAAAAACCGCTTGAGTACTCGATTATTGAAATAACCGACATCGCTCGATTATTAAAAAAAACTGCTGGAGTTATAAATTCAAGCGAAATCATCGATTGTTACTTATTACCTTTCACTCGATACCCGAGCTTCGCTTGACGCTGACATATAGTGGCGTATGTGAGTCGGAAAAAACCTCGAAAAATCGAAATATTTTCAGCCGGATCGAGAGTACCTCCCCTCCCCCGTTTTCGAGGATGCTGAACACGATGGCGGCGTCAGAATTTCGCTTTTGGGTTGCGCAACCCCTCAAATCGGCCAAAACCACCCCCCAGAGTGGTTAACGCGCTTCAGAAGGTTTCCCTGCAGAGAAACACACTTTCCCCCCGTTTTCGAGTGGTGTTCGATATCGCGTCCGACCCCTTCCGACCCCTCCACCGGCCAGTATTTACCGGTGAGTATTAGCCGTACTCAGCATCCTCGAAAACGGGGGGAAAGTGTGTTTCTCTGCAAGGAAACCTCTTGAATCGCGTTTAACCCCTCTGGGGGGTGGTTTTTGGCCGTTTTGAGGGGTTGCGCAACCCCAAAGAGAAATTCTGACGCCACCATCGTGTTCAGCATCCTCGAAAACGGGGGGTACTCTTGTTCCGGCTGAGTTTGTCGCTCGATAGGAAATACTCTAGTTATAAATTGAGGCGAAAAATCGAATCATTGCCTTTCACTTGGTACCCGATCGTCGCACGCCATCCGAAATGTGCCGATTGGCGACGTTCCAGTTTGACGCTCAGAAGGCTGCCAGGACATCCGTCTTTCTTAAAGGCACATAAACGAGAAGGTGCATATAAAAAAGTATGCCAAATCCCTTAGCGTTGTCATCTCTACATTTGTTTTGTTTTGACTGGGACTGGTTAGCCAGCAACGATTGTAAATTTTTAAAAAATTAAAGGGTATCATTTTAAAAAAAATCAGAATCAACTGTTCTTCCTTAATATAAACTCTCGATTAAACTTCTAAAACTTACAAAAACAACCCCTGGTATTCTTCTGTGATCAATCGCTCGAGCGATTCACTCGATTATTAAAATCGCTCGATTATCAAGTACTCGATTATTAAAATCATCGGGTTTTTCCCCAACACTAATTAAAAGACCTACCCAATACAAATTAAAACCTTCATTAACTTCTCACACGGTTATAAATTTGTTCGATAAAGGGAACTCGTAAATAATAACATCCATTTGATGCAATTTTATATCACAATAAATTTGTGGCATGCTGACAGCACAATTACGCCATCTAGGATATTTTATGGGAGAGTTTTCGGACATTATTGCATGCAATGACTTTTTATATGATGGGAATCAGAAACTGAACCGTTTTCATGTAGATTTGACCAGGTTAATCAGAAAATATGTCCGTATGGAAAAATGTTAGTGGCGTACCATTTTATTCCTTAAAAAATATCAGTGGACATGTTGCAGAGATGCCACTGGTGAATCGATAGAAGAGGTTTTATATCCTATTAATACATACCCTCTCTCTATCTCTGTAGCTTTTACAGCCCAGGATGAGTCTGGGCCGACTCCACAATTCCCCTCCACAGGACTCTGTTCATCATTAGCCCTTCTGCTTCCGCGACATTCAGAGTAGTGTTGGGAAAAACCAACCGATGATGTTAATAATTGAATGCTTGATACTCGAGCGATTTTAATAATCGAGTGAATCGCTCGAGTGAATCGCTTGAAATTCCAATTCACCAAGCGATGACTTCACCGACTGCTCCACCGGCAGCTTAGTCATTTACATGTGATCAGGTAGGGTATTTAGCAGGCACGTAACTACGGGTGGGCACAGGTTTAGCTAAAAAAATTGTAGTAGCCACCAAAAAAATTCGTCGGAGGCCTCCTTCACCTTCGGCTTGGTCGGCCATCTCCGCATCTCGTCCGTAAAAGCCTCTTTTCGGCCCTTGATACGTAATGTACTATTCTACGATCGTATCAGTTTTCTTTTTCGAAATTAAAAAACATATATTGGTGTATAACCAACTTAGGAATGCAATAAGTTTGGGATATTTGCTTATGGACTTGATTATTCAGAATTAATGTTGATTTTAGCTTGGAATCATGACCGTAAAGTCGAAGATTAAAAAATGTTTCATCTTTCTTGAAAATACGTTAACAATACCCGTTCGCTGAATCTCTTCACTTGCTTCTTGTTCAATGCCATTTAATAAACGTTTTATATTCCTTCTTGTAAGTTTCTTTCAATTTTTCAGGCAATAGATTTTGTGTTGCTTCATTGGCTTTATTAATTATTTCGTCTTGAGCGCATTGAAATGAGTTTTCTTCTTCGGAATCGGAATTATTTGTATCCAGTTTTGATGTTTTCAAATATTATTGACATTTGTAAGGTAACAATAACAATGCGGCGCCCAGGTAACGAACGACACGGATTCTGTTTTAAGGGCAACTTTATTATCAGCATTACTGTAAGTCGTTAAAAAATTACCAATTTTATGCATTCATTTGCGTAAAAAATATATAGCTTTTATAACGGTCGTAGAAAAACATAATTTCCACTGCTTGTAGCGAAAAAACACACTCGAACAAACCCCGACGTTGCGAAAACTGTTAATTTCGTAATGCGCCACACTTTAGCCGCCCCAACGCGCCCACATAGTCAAATAAAGTACGATAATTGTTCGGTAAAAATCGGACCGGACGTATTTTATGGTTATCTGATTATTGAATAAATCTGAAATTAATAAGGCGGGGGCTACGGATAATAATAATGCCCAATTGTTTCAATGAGATGAAAGGAGACGGGATGATTATTTCATCGAGTACCTACGACTTTATGACTTAATGAACATTATCGGGGTGATTAACACCATTGGCGGTGTGAATTTATTGCCGTGATTGTGATCAGTGAGATCGGATATTTTTATTGGACATGGAAATAGTAGGTTTGTTCGTTGGTACTGCACTTTCTGATGATATATACTTAAATAGTTACTAAAGTATGTATTTTTGTAAAATAGACAATATTTAATGTGAAAAATACATAGTATATTCAGAATAATGCACAAACATCGGCTGCTGACGCACATCTTCGCAGCCAGCATGAAGTATCACGCCTCAACAAAGACCTGGAAGAAATTTTGGCTTGGAGTGACAGTAACCAAGTCGAATTTAACGCTAAAAAACCCAGGCAGCAGTTTTCTCTAAAAAGGTTAACATTACAGAACCGGATATAGTCATGGACGGACACGCAATCCCACTGACTTCATCTATTAATTTTCTGGGCGTCAATCTGGGAGGAAATATGTCTTGGCATAACCACGTTGTGGCAATGGCCAAGATAGCTTCTCAAAAACTTAGTGTACTCTTCCAAACCAGAAAGTTGTACACACCTCAACAACTTTTGACACTATACAAAGCCTAGATTCGATCACTAGAGTACTGCTCTCATGTTTTGAGCTCTGCACCCACCAAATATACTCTTCGGCTACTGGACTCCATCGAAAGGAGGGCCATTCGTCTGATTGGAGACCACGAGCTGACGAAGAACCTCGACAGCCTAGAACATCGAAGACAGGTTGGGGATTTGACGCTCTTTTACAGATATTTTCATTGAAAGTGCTCGGCTGACCTTGCCCTCTTAATTCCGCCCAGAGCGGCGAATATCAAAAATACACGACGAACCACTGCCGCCCATCCATATGTGGTTAAGTTTAGTACTCTTCGAACTTCATTATTTCATCTGGATGACTTCATCCTTATTGAACGACCTTCCCGAGGTCGTTTTTCCCAACGAATATAACCTCCAACGATTCAAACCCAACGTGTTTGACCTAAAGGATTTTTCCTATAGTGCTTGTGTTTGATCATAAAAAAAAAAGAATAAGCCCATGCATAAAAGAATGGTCTGGAACTCTTGTCGCGGCCCTCGACGAGATACCTACTAGCGGCTTGATGACTTTATAATTTTCATTTTTAATTGATATATCTGAAGCTAATTTCCTTTTTCATTGGTTTAATATCCTGCTACGTGAAATGTTTTAATTGCCAGCCATGATATAATTTTGCTTCCTCGTTACGCCCATTGGATAATATATAAACTCGCCAACAAAAAGATCGACCAACCGGGTTTTTACCCTCATTTTTAACGCTCTATAGCTAGAAAGAAGAATAAAATTTTCGAATTTTTAAACATGGTTTTGTGCGAATTTAGCGGCGTTGGACATTTTTTGACCGAGGACGGCTTTTCAGTAATATACAGAGCGAAAAAAAGTGATGTAAAAAACAAAAAATTTGACTCGTTGGCATTTTGTTAAAAAATAATTTACCTAGAAGTAAAATAGCCCGTTAAAGCTTAGGTAAATGTATCAAAAAAATTTGGCAGTTTTTTTGTTTAATGCGTTGTGGCCAGTTATCGAATTTACAAAAAAATTCAGAAGAATACGTTCTTCATGGGAGAAAACATTTGTAGACTAGATCTAGTCTTGTGACTACTTGTTAAATGAATAAATAAATTATGTCTTTATTGTAACATTTGAAAGCTACAAAGGACTACAAATAGTTGTTATTAAAAACTAGAAAATGCCGTACTTATTTAATATAGAAGTTGTCCGCTCAAAAATATTGCTTATACATATTAGTGTTTTTAAAAAATTTTTAAAACATAATTCTAAGATATCAAATTTTTTTCTGACTTGCCTCGTATAGTTTAAACGTTAATAAAAGGATTAAATTTAGGCAATGTATTTTAATTAATCTTATAGTTATGGTAAAATATTGTGGTCTAATTTTCCATGAAAACCGTATTCTGCTTTTGGTCATATTGTGGGACACCCGGTATTTGGTCAAAAGAGTTCCCCGCCACATAATTCGCACAAAACCACGTTAAAAAATCAGGGAAATCTTTTTATAAACCCGAATTCGAACAAACCCAGTTTAGTTTTAGTTAAAACTAGCTTGTATCCTCGGCTTCGCCCGCTGTGAAAGGCACTGACTCTATATAGAAAATTAAAATTGACTGGCATACGCACGATCATTTAGTACTAAGAAGTGATAATCCTTCCAGCACCAGTTTAATTGCCCGGTGTATGTTTTAAGAATGCAGCAGCAACTGCATGTCTCCAAAGCACAAGAGAAACACCAAAATAAGTATGTAATGGTAACAAAAAGTTGCGCTTCTGAAAAATTCGCGAAACGAGCGCTTTAGCCTTTAGAAAAACATTTAAAAGTAAAAAAGTTTCAGCTTTAACAAACCGAAAATTTATTGGAATCCATCGTAACGGTATGTCCTTCCTTTCTTTACAGCGACGGCAGCAGAATCTATAATTTCGTTGCCGATTTTTTATCGTTTTCAGAGTAGGGAAAGGTGGAACATTGTGGAGTAGCAACGTAACTTGTTTTTTTAATTTATCTGAAGTTGAACAGCGACCATTGGCGTTTTAATGGACCTGGGGCAAAAATTTACAAAAAAATAAGCGATCCTATAGAGAAAAAATTTGGAAATTTTGTGTTTAAAGACGAAATTTGGAGATTACTGTTGAAATGCTAAAAAATAATTTCTTTGTATGAAGAGCATTAGCAGAACAGTGGCGGGCCTTGAAAAATATTTCTGTGTCTACTTCTGATCCTCTTAGGAGTTGATTTTCTGTTGAATGCAGCTTATTAATCAACACAATTTTTAATGATTTGATTTAATGATGAAAAAGCACACATTTGATTGGTTAAACCTCCGGTAACCCGCTTTGCTTCGCTTTACCCTAATTTCGTTCGCATTTTTTATGCTTTCCAGAGTATAAAATACTAAGTTTGGCAGCTCCGACTCGGTTTTATGCTTTTTATATTGCGACGTGCTAAAATTAACGGCTCGGATTATCGGCATAACTTTGTTTGGATTTTTTATGGCTCGCCGGTAACTAAACTGCGTTCATAATATGAATGGCCGTGTTGTCAAAACTGAATATTCGTACTTTGTGGTGGGCCTTTTCTAATGCAAGTAAGCAGATAATTTTACTCCCAGGCACATATATAAGCCAATACAAACCCGTAAAACTGGTAAACTTCGTTTATCTAAGGCTATTTTGCTAACATAATAATTTAATAATATTAGCAACATAAAATTTAGACTTAAAAAATTTACAAACTTTATATGGCATATATTTTTTTTAAATATGGATTTTTTTTTATTAAAGAGGAGTTAAAATAGATGAAAGGACATGTTTTAAGAAGCTATTATAGCATTTGTCACCTTAGAAAACTCGCGACAAGCGGTTCGTTTTCTAACATGGACGTGTGCTAAAATATGATAAAGGTTTTACTTTAATTTACAATTTATATCGGACTATTTTTTAAAATTATTATTGAACGTAACTGACAGGTGAAAGAGTGTTTAGGTGTTTAAAGTCGGTAGTATCGTCTTCAATAAAAAGTCTTTGTTCTCGGTGTTACGGTACATCATTTGGGCGGTTACGATCGATTATATTTCATTTAATTTAACTGTGAGGAATTTTATTTCGATATGCCTGGTAAAAATGAGGAATACCTGCATTGATCCTGACATATAGGAAATATACAGTTCTATGACAACTTTTCATATAATTTTTACGATTTTCTGTTCCCACTATTATACGTTCTTTATTATTTTGTTTTGAATCATAGTTCATGACACTAGGGCATTATGGCTAATATTACTAATGTCACTGGAGATATTTTTTTGTACATTTTTTCATTGATAAATAGTATTTACAGTTGAAACTAGAACCAGATGTATATTTCATTTGTTTTACTCACCAAATTAGTAGGTAACAACGAAAACTGTGATGCTATTCAAAACTGTATATGTACACACATTTATCATGGAATGCTAAATAACGGCTAGTGATGTCTTAATATATCGATATTTGATTCGTTATGTTTGTATTCCGAATTGCTTGCACGTTTATTTCTGATTTAACAAAAATAATTATATTAAAATAATAGTGTTTTTACTGTTTACAAGGATGTCGTGTTTTCTGGAAATGTTAGAACTAGGAAAATATTAGTTTAATTATTACTTCCGGTGTAACTAAGATTTTATTACTTTTTCACCGCTAATGCTGTTCTCTAACTTGGTTATTTACTCCTTTGGTTGTTACTTTCTTGTAGTTAAAGAGGTTTCTTGGTTATTTGACGGTTACTGTCTTCATTTTAGAAGGGTTACTTGTTACTTTCGCATAGTCAAATAGGTTACTTCGTTTGACTGTCAGTGTATTTCTCTAAATTGATTATTTACTTCTTTGGATGTTACTTTCTTGTAGTCAAGAGGGTTACTTTCTTACTTGACTGTTACTGTCTTCTATTTAGATGGGTTACTTGCTTATTTGACTGTTAGTGTCTTTCTCTAAATCGGTTGGTTACTGGTTTGGTGGTTACTTTCGTATAGTTAAATAGGTTACTTCATTTGACTGTCAGTGTATTTCCCTAAATTGATTATTTACTTCTTTGGATGTTACTTTCTTGTAGTCAATGTGTTACTTCCTTATTTGACTGTTACTGTCTTCTATTGAGATTTGTTACTTGCTTATATTTGACTGTTAGTGTGTTTCTCTAAATCGGTTAGTTACTGGTTTGGTTATTTACTTTCGTATAGTTAAATAGGTTACTTCATTTGACTGTCAGTGTATTTCTCTAAATTGATTATTTACTTCTTTGGATGTTACTTTCTTGTAGTCAAAAGGGTTATTTCCTTATTTGATTGTTACGGTCTTCTAGTTAGATGGGTTACTTGCTTATTTGACTGTTTAGTATCTTTCTCTAAATTGGTTATTTACTGGTCGGTGGTTACTTTCGTATAGTCAAATGAGTTACTTCCTTATTTGACTGTGACTGTCTTCTATTTACATGGATTGCTTGCTTATTTGACTGCCAGTGTATTTCTCTAAATTGATTATTTACTTCTTTGAATGTTACCTTCTTGTAGTCAAAAAGGGTTACTTCCTTATTTGATTGTTACTGTCTTCTATTTAGATTAGTTACTTGCTTATTTGACTGTTAGTGTCTTTCTCTAAATCGGTTAGTTACTGGTGGTTATTGGTGGTTACTTTCGTATAGTTAAATAGGTTACTTTATTTGACTGTCAGTGTATTTCTCTAGATTATTTACTTCTTTGGATGTTACTTTCTTGTAGTCAAAAGGGTTATTTCCTTATTTGACTTTTACTGTCTCTATTTAGATGGGTTACTTGCTTATTTGACTGTTAGTGTCTTTCTCTAAATTGGTTATTTACTGGTCGGTGGTTACTTTCGTATAGTCAAATGAGTTACTTCCTTATTTGACTGTTACTGTCTTCTATTTACATGGATTGCTTGCTTATTTGACTGTCGTATTTCTATAAATTGGTTATTTACTTCTTTGGATGGTACTTTCTTATAGTCAAAAAGGTTACTTGTTATTTGACTGTTAATATCATATTGTTATTTACTTACTTCTCCGTCTATTACTGTTTTCTTGTTTCCAACAGTACCATTTGTTATTGTCTATTTCTGAATTAGTTATTTCCTTCTTATTAATTTGTTATTTATGGTGTTTTAAAATTCGATCCCCATCGATACAATATCCTAAAATATGTCCACATACCATCTCTACCTATGAAACTAAACTACGCCGGCATCCGAGGGGACAAGAGAGGCCATCTTGTGGCCGAACCGGTCTTCCGATCGCAGATACCGACTATTCCACGGCACTCGGCACCCATCATCGATTCATTGATTAGATATCGACTCAAATATGTGCGAGCAGGCGTCACTTATGTGTTAAAAACCTCATTAGGATTAAGTACTATGGCGTAAGGTACATCGAATCAGGTACGGTTAAAGTATATTTCCTGTCGAAGATATGTTTTCAGCCTTCTATCCATTTTACCGGGATTTGATATCATTTGTAAAAAAAAAAAATTAAATTGAAATTTATTTTTAAAATAATTCTAATAAGTTGACCTAAACTTTGTGTAAATATTTAAATTTCTGACCCAGAATGCGGAGCTCAGATTCTTAAAAAGTGATCCACATCGCTTTTTTATTTAAAACAATTAAGAAGTAGGCTAATTTAATATTGTAATATAATTTTTTAAATAACCTATTTAAACGAAACAATCAAAATCTAATTTAATTTAAACAGTACCGCTGATTCATAATTGTTTTTTGCGTTAGCAAATTGTTATCTTGTCGAAATTACTTTCGTTTTTTACTAACTAGAGAAAGTCAACTTATATTTAACTTATAACTAACTTATTTAACAACAAAAACTTATTCAAATTCAAATTCTTTATTCATTTACAATAGTTTTTAAAATTTTTACATACGTCAAAGATGTACTGTTTAAGGTAGTTAGTTATCAATAAGATATAGTATTTGACAAGGTCAATATAAAATCAATTATAACACCAATTTAAAAAAAAGTCAAAATAATACAGAACAAACTCGACAAACAGTTTAAAACAATTTAAAATTAGTTATGACAGGCAGTCAAGGCAAGGGAACATCATAGCTATGGTCTAAGAACTCCTGAATGGAATAAAACGGATGTGAAGTTTATATAATATTTTTCGTCATACGTGCGCCGTAAGCGCCTCTTACGCGACCTCTTTTCGTGACCGTAAGTAGCTCTTTTCAAGCCTCTCGGAGACAGGGCTGTAATATACCTAGAAACAGGGCTGTAATGTTTTCATTACAGCCCTCTCGCATTCACGCTGGAAGCACACACCAACACTCTTTTTAGTGGCAGAAGGACTCGGCGCACTTTTGACGCTCTCGTCCGTAAAGGCCTTCTTACTGCCCTCGGTACGTAATGTACTATTACGGCCCTCTTAAATGTGTTCGTCTCTAAGTTCCTGATAGATACCGGGAGCCTATAAAAAAGGGCGGAGCGTAGTGCAGAGTCGCATTCCATGATCTTGTCAATCACAAGAAATCGACATGCAAATTATCCCTTCAACGTGTGTTGTAAACATGACGTCACCTACCGGCAGATAGTTAGGGTCTTTTAGCGTGCAGCAAGCAGTCATAGATATGACGGGAGGGAATGGTCAGTATCCCCAGACCTCTGTAAGCGTTCCTGTCATCGGCACGGTAATCAAGCCCAGCGAGAACTCTTACTGCTCTGCACTGAAGCGCAAACACTCCCGCCCATATGGGCTGAATGACCCCACGTCAGCAAGGCATAGCAGCAGAGGGACTCTACGAGAGCGGCGAAGGCCACCATATACACACCAGGGTTCACCACTCTCGAAAGTTGCGTTAATAAATGTACCGCTCTCTTCACCTTGGAACAAACCGAGTCAATGTGGATGTCAAATTTTAATGTGGGATCCATTTGAACACCAAGGAATTTAACTGCCGCAGGGTTCTCTATATTGTGGGGTCTAAGACCAAACACCATGCCTTCGGTCTTGTCAGCGTTTAGGCTCAATCGATTTGCTGCGAACCAGTCACTCAGAGATCTGCGATTATTCTCCATCTTCAGCAGCCGTGCAGCGACGTCAGAGTCATCATCGGTAGCCGTCGTGTCATTCGCGTACAGAATCAATCTACCCTCAGTTAAAGCTGCCGGCAAGTCATTGATGTACACTAGGAACAGCAGGGGCCCCAAGATCGAGCCCTGAGGCACACCATGCCTCAGAGTTCGTTGGCCCGACTCTGCATGGTTGAAAGACGTCACATGCTTTCTTCCAGAGAGGTAACTCCTCAGTAGGGCTATACTATCCCCATCCAGGCCATATAACCCAAGCTTCTCGAGGAGAACAGAATGTGAGGTGAGTCGAAGGCCTTCGATAAGTCGTAGAATGTTGTCCCAATATATTTAACTTAATTACGAACTTAATATAACTATACTTAACTTAATAGGCAGTGTCTGCAAATCTTACTAAAAGGATGGGCCTATCCGATTCGTTAATTTTATTCGATTGAAGTAGTCACAATTTTAACTAAATATTTATTATTTACGAATATTTCAATAATATTTCATTAATTCAGGTGCTTCGAATAGTTTTGATTCAAATAAATATTTAACATGATTTGTTCGGGTCCTCAATATTTAAAAATACTTCCTTGTAACCTGACAAGCGAACATTCTAATTTATTGCTATTACCTCTTATACAGTGTTGGTTTGTTTTGATTTGAAGGTGATTTTATAAATCTATTTAACGCCATAGGAAGTTAATAATTTGATTGATTTTTTTATGATTGGTGTATTGAATGCGAAAAATTATTAATTGCTAGATTTTTTATCGTGTTTAATTAAGGAGAAAGTATTTGGATTGCAGTACCAGGCAAGTCGTTTACAAATTATCCAACTATTATATTCATGACATTAGATTTGTTTATAATAAGTTTGATACCTTGCTGTAAAAGATAGTCTACACAATTTAGTCGATTGATGATAAGCGGCTGTCCGATGACGCTATCATTTAAAATAGCAATTAAAATACTTGGAATCAAATATACAGGGTGTTCATTTGAAAACTTCCCACCACGGATTTATCGAAACCCACTGATTAAAAGAAAAAACGCCGAGACACGTCAAAAGATTTGCCAAAGGGGACAACTTTTTAACCAAAAAGTACTTCACCCCCTTTTACCCTCTTCATCCCCTTAAAAATTTTAAATGACAAGGGGTAGCAAGTAATAGCTTGTTTGAAAGGGTTTCAAAGTGCTTTGTTTTGACGTTTGATTTTTTAAAATCGGTCGATTCATTTCGAGAAAATTTGAAAAATTTTTACCGCCTTCTTTTTATCAACACAGATAACATGGGCGAACTGTTTTTATTCTTATACCTGTTTAGTTTTTTTATAGTTGCTAAGGGAAAGAAACAATTTAATTTGCTGTCAGTTTCCTTTGTGACAATCTTGGGATAGTGAAAATTAATTTATTGATTCAGATTTTGCTTCCAAAATGGTTTATACACTAGCGGAAAGAGTGGAAATGATTCTAATTTATGTATAGAATATCTGCCTTCAGTGATGAATGCACATTTTATCTAAATGGATTTGTTAATAAGCATAACTGCAGGTATTGGAGCAATGAAAATCCTCATGCTTTTGTAGAAGGGCCCGATGTCCACAATCAGCTGTTTAAAGAAGCAGGCCGATATCCATCGAGAAACCCAACGTGTTATTTATTTTTAAAATTTTTAGATGTTAAATACATTATTTCCCAGACCACTCAGACAATACCAAGAAAAGGAATACCACCTGACAAGTATAGACTTCTTATTGCCTAAATAGATTTAAAAAAAAATTTGATTTAATCAAATAACGTCTGTTCAGATTGTCTGGGACTACTAAGAGATGGCGCTGCGCGCTGAATTTTGTCCACTACTGTCGATAGTACGGTTGGTGTGTATGGTGTTGGTGGGTATGTACCAGCGTTGCCACAGCTACCCCGATTCATCATGATTTCACTTTCATGGGGTAGATCTACCACGATTCATCATAATTTCACTTTCTCGCTCCCCTTAAGCAAATCTACCCCGTTCGAGCAAAAATACAGTAAACAATTGCTTCACGCTAGATGCCATAGCGGGTGCTAAAATATTTAACGAAGGAATATGGCAAAATTTTAATATAACAGTATATTAATAACGTATCGGCATAAATTCTACCCCGTATTGGTCCAATTCTACCCCGCTCCTTCCAGAAATCTACCCCTATAATAATACAGCGTGTGGCAACACTGCAGGTGCACCTACCCTGGACTGACGAGAACAAATAAGTTCGAAACCGGTCTGCAGGTGGTTGCATCCTATCAATGGAGAGGGCTTCCTTTTCTTGGTAGTACCACTCAACCTGAAATAGTATTTTAAAGTGCTACTGTGTAGACTAAATACGCCCTTATTGTATAAGGTATCATCGGGTGGTCTGGAAAAATAATATTTTTCCATACATTGGTATTTGAGATAAAATTCCGGTAAACTTTCGAAACATCCGTTTTAATCATATGAGAACTCCCGGAGAGCCAAAAAAAACCTCTAACTCCAAAAGCGACTTATCTACTTATGTTATTCTAACATTACGAATCTATTCTTCCCAATTAGCAGCAACAAAAATATTGAGTGACTCTTTAATATTTTTAACAACCCAATCAACTTGAGTCAAGCGTTCTCACTTAATAATTGGTAAATGAAATTTATTAGTTAAGATTGGATGACTTGCCGATTCTACTTTCGACTCATACACACACACACGCATTTCCATACAGGTAGAAAAAGAAATATATAGATATAATAAGTGTTCAAAGAAAGCTTGCTATTGATTGGACAAATTAGTGTTTTATGGTACTCGATTAAGCTACCTATAATTGCTTAGTGCAAGGACGTGATGAGATTATAGTAGTCAGTGGCGTACCATTTTTTTTTTGTAAGAATAATCGTAGGTCTGGTTTACAGGGGCGTCACTGATACTATTAACACATGCCAATATGGCGCAAATAATATCTAAAGTACTTTCGGAGATATCTATTAAAGAATAACTATTTGCAAAAGAAAATTCAACACCCTGTAGCAAAAAAAGGTAAGCCATTCCGGATATAATATGTTCATATGAAGTATTTTCATGAAATGACCGTAGGAATCATACCGGAATATTAGCACGGTATTAAGGAACAGCCTATATACAGGGTGTCCTGTAATAAATGGGCCATAGAGTAACACATGAAAACAATAGGTTTGAGCTAAACTTGCCTTAGTAAAAATGTTGGTCGTTAATGAGATACAGGAGGGTATTAAAGTTTAATTAAATAAGTAAATTTTTTCTTCATAGGTCAAACTGTTTTTGAGAAATGACCATTCTATTAGGTTTCATTATGAAATGCAAAAAAATTGAATAACCTGCCACTTTATGAAACTGAAATTTTATGTTTCTTATGTTGACAGCAAGTAGGGTTCGAATTTTTGGCTTACTTCGATTTCGTTGAAATTAGTTTTCTAGGCATTATGGATTCGACAAAAATTTTTTATAGAAAACTTTAAAATACTAACCTTTAACCTTGCAAATAGATTATTTTTACTAGATATTTATCTGAAATACCTATACGCGGAAATATATAACAACATGCTGACGGTGTCCGTCAACTAATTTCTAGTCGCAACTATAAAACAACATAACCTAAAAATAATAGAAATATGTTCCAGTTTATGCTCTATTTCTAAAGTTTTATTCAATAAAGTACTATTTTTATTTTTAATTCAATATAGTATTATACATATTACTTTATACATATATATTTATGGTTACTGTAGACATTTCCTGGGCATTAATTGTTATTCCTGTCAGATTCTGTGCCGACACAATAGTATTATTTATTATTTTGTTCAATATGTTTTTGTTCATATTTCTGATGGAGTACAACTTTAACTTAAGTTAAAGTCCTCTCTGATGATAGGGATGTACACCTACCCTGCACTGACGAGAACAAATGAGTTCGAAATCGGTCTGCAGGTGGTTGCATCCTATAAATGGAGAGGGCTTCCTTTTCTTGGTAGTACCATTCAATCTGAAGTATTTTAAAGTGCTACTGTGTAGACAAAAATACGTCCTTATTGTATAAGGATCATCGGGTGGTCTGGGAAATAATAATTTTCCATATTGGCTCATTTTTATTAATTATGACGGATGGGAATAAGCTTTATTGTGTTCAATTGTTTCTATCATGGCATACTTGATTCTTGTTAGATTTTATTAAATTGTAAAAGTATTGCCAACCCAAAAAGAAAATCTTAATTCAAATGGAAAAAATCTAGTATATTTTTCAAAGTTTTTCACACCGGTTTTTCACATGGAAAATGTATTATAAAATACACGGTTCATAAGACAATTAGAGCTCTAATACCTT
This sequence comes from Barypeithes pellucidus, assembly GCA_963991005.1. Lineage (NCBI taxonomy): Eukaryota > Metazoa > Arthropoda > Insecta > Coleoptera > Curculionidae > Barypeithes > Barypeithes pellucidus. The sequence continues at coordinate 3,719,302 of OZ022559.1, forward strand.
AGAAAACTCCCCGCCTCGCTGGTCGTTTTCTAAATTAAACGCGTGCTCTTAGATAATGTCTTATGAAACTTGTATCTTAATATAATATTAATCAGAATCCCAATAAGGTACCCTCAACGTATATAGTGGGCTAGCGCCCTCTACAAGATGTTTAGGAAACATCGATTCATACTGCTCGCCCTCAAAAATCCCCAATTACAAACTTTCATATCTATATCTCAAAAATCTCTTGAGCTGCATCTAATTAACGATCAACATTTTACTAAGGCTTAAGTTTAGTTCAAAGCTATTATTTTCATATATTCTGCACATGTTGTTACTCTATGACGTATTCATTACCGACCACCCTGTACAAGTATTTGTATGTTCTTTCTTAGAGAACCGACGTACTAATAGTTTAGGAAGACGTATTAATCGTCTTAAACAGATTGTTTCATTGTCGGTTAAAAATAGATTATAGTAATAAAAATTGCGCTCAGGTAGCAATTACATTTCCTCGTAGTAATTAATTACCTCAGCCGCGTAATAAATTAAATAAAATATCATTCGAGACATTTCAAGATAAAGTTTAACGTGCTGGCGAATCTTATAATTAAAGTATTTATTGAGTTATTAAATTGTTATGAACATTACGAGTTGTCTTAGTACTACAATGTATAGATTGTTATTCTAGCTATCTAGCTAGGCTAACTGTACGGTGATAAATTGTTGATGACATAACAACACGAAAGATATTTTCAAAATTCTTTATATCCCATGGCTATTGAAGATAGCCTTGGTCGACCAAGGCTATTGGTTGTCTAGATCAACCCCGTTTAAATCAACGAGAAGACACTAAGCACCGTCTGCATGACAAGAAGAAGTCCCGCGAAACCGGAGACATACAATTGCAAAATGTTTACATAACATTCGGGTCGGTTCATCCACCCATCCAGCTTCTCATGTTTCGGTAATGAGACAAGCGAATGTGCTTCAGTTTCGAGTGAGACAAGGGGATAGAGAACGGTCCGAACAAGTACATAAGCTGCCAGGCAGTTCTAGGAATCAATTGATCATTTACCAATTATATTAATAGTATATTAAGTAGTATTAAGAAAGTAAACTAAAAAATTGTCACCTCGTAACGTCGTTTTGCGTGCGATAACGTAGGAACAATAATTTTTTCCCTCGCAAAAAATATTTACTGTTTGACGAAAATTTTTATTTATATTTAAATTCGATCAAAGATTATTTTTGTCCGCCATGTTGATCCATTGAAGCGAACCAAAAGTGACATTTCAGGAGTGTTAAGTAGTTGCCTTGTGAGACGGGCTTTGTGCCCACTTTACATTTTATCTACATTTAAAAGTCGAAATGCCGACTGGGAAAATAAAAACGTGTAAAAATACCGAGCCGCCTTCAAGGCTTTTGAATTTTTAGTGCCTAAATCTTCGCATCACAGACTCATCGACTAGTCGAGAACATTGTATCGATTAGGACACGCAAATCGATAATAAGTTTATTTATCTTAAATTCACAGCGAGAGGCTGTTGGTAAAAACAATCACATTGTAAGCCGAGCTCAGACGACCGATGTACTGGACCAATATTTGTCACTGGCATATACTTGCCACGTCATGTGAATGGTTTATTTGTACAATTATTGTACAAAATAACATTAGTTATATAAGTACAGTCAGGAATTAACGTTTAGCGTCTCAAGTATCTAGCAGGGCTCATTAAAAAAATGTACCTAGTTTCAGTTATCACCTAACATCCAATCCACGAAATGCATAAAACATCAGATCTTCTAGCCTATGTCACCCATATTTGGAACAACGCAATCGAACATCATGGGGAATCTCGGGCTGTTGCACTGGATATTTCTAAAGCTCTTGATCGTGTTTGGCATGAGGGGCTTCTAAGTAAACTGCGATCCTATGGTATGCCCAGTCGATTCTGTGCATGGTTGTCTAGTTTTCTTAAGGACCGCTCTCTGCAAGTAGCGACGGATTTCTCTCAGACACCTTCACCATCAATGCCGGTGTTCCTCAAGGGTCCATATTGTCTCCCACTCTCTTCTTACTCTACATTAACGACCTTCTAGAGAAAACGAAAAACCCGATAGTTAGTTTTGCTGATGATAGCACACTTTTATCATCGTTCTCTTTGAATGCACAAACATCGGCTGCCGACGCACATCTTCGCAGACAGCATGAAGTATCACGCCTCAACAAAGACCTGGAAGAAATTTTGGCTTGGGGTGACAGTAACCAAGTCGAATTTAACGCTAAAAAAACCCAGGCAGCAGTTTTCTCTAAAAAGGTTAACATTACAGAACCGGATATAGTCATGGACGGACACGCAATCCCACTGGCTTCATCTATTAGTTTGCTGGGCGTCAATCTGGGAGGAAATATGTCTTGGCATAACCACGTTGTGGCAATCGCCAAGATAGCTTCTCAGAAACTTGGTGTACTGTTCCGAACCAGAAAGTTGTACACACCTCAACAACATTTGACACTGTACAAGGTCCAGATTCGACCATCACTGGAGTACTGCTCTCATGTCTGGAGCTCTGCACCCAAACATACTCTTCGCCTACTGGATTCCATCGAAAGGAGGGCCATTCGTCTGATTGGAGACCACGAGCTGACCAAGAATCTCGACAGCCTAGAACATCGAAGGCAAGTTGGTGATTTGACTCTCTTTTACAGATATTTTCATGGAAAGTGCTCAGCTGACCTTGCCCTCTTAATTCCGCCCAGAGCGGCGAATATCAGAAATACACGACGAACCACTGCCGCCCATCCATATGTGGTTAAGCTTAGTACTCCTCGAACTTCATTATTTAAGAACTCTTTCATCTGGAGGACTTCATCCTTGTGGAACGATCTTCCCGAGGTCGTTTTTCCTAACGAATATAACCTCCAACGATTCAAGTCCAACGTGAATCGCTTTTTGCGCACACGCACCACCCCCAGAGTGCCTTAAAGGATCTTTCCTATAGTGCTTGTGTTTGACCATAAAAAAAAAAGTAGGTAAAAAAGCCTTTCTCTGGGTTCTCTGCCTTTAAATCGTACAACCACATTGCACATTACTAAATCTTGGTCAAGTATACCAGTCGTCTGCGCCCGGCTTTACTCGAAGCTATATATTTTAGGAAGATCTTATTGCATGACGATAGGACTTCTATCTACACCTACGCCTAAAGAATTCTTACGGTTATTCGATTTAGAACCCAGAGAAGGGCTTTTTACCTAGTGATGTTTTATGCAGTTCATGTATCCGATGTTAGGTGCCAACTGAAATTAGGTACCGTTTTTTAATGCTTGAGACTGTAATCATTAATTTCTGACTGCAGCTTTAAAACTAATGTTATTTTCGAAAGGATAATAGACAGAGGTTCTTCTTTCGTTTGTCAGACCCGAGCCTTACTGATGAGCCGTAACAACGGCGAATCGCGTCTAAGGGTGAGTTTGACAAAGAGAGAAAGGAAACAAATTCTATTTACTCTCTGTTACGGCCATTAAACCGTTGAGAGATTGCATTTGCTATGTTTTTCTGTTTTTACAGAATAGACCGTCTGCATTGGTCTTCTATAAGATGCTGCGTTTGGTAGGCAAATTCATCGCTAGATGTCGCGACGAGATCTATACTCATTTCGAAGTTCGTCCATTGCACCTGATAGTGCTGAGAGATGCTTTTTTCCCTGTGTCCGATTCGAATCTTACTGATGAGCCATATCAATGGCGAGACGCGACAAAAGATGAGTTTGACAAAGAGAGAAAGGAAACAAATTCTATTTAATGGTATTGTCTACTTTTAGTAATAATTAATAACTTACAACTATGTAGATAAAAATAGAACTATTGTCATGGGTGATTTCCACTTGCTTAATGTGTTGGAAAGTGTTCCATCACAACAATACAGTGTAAAAGTCCAGTCAGTTGCGTACCGTCCTTCACAAACTGATCCCATTCATAAAAGAAACCAGGGGGTAATCAATACCATTGCTACATCTAAACCTCTATTTGGTTTAACATTTTTATGGATTTCTCTAGTTACATGTTGCTCATTTGCACACAATGACCTTTGCTAGATCCACGGTACCGTGTTCGGCCGTTCTTAAAACGTTCCCGCGACAATTTATAAAGTACAGAAAAATATCACACATGATACGGAATGTGCTATCCAAAGAGGGTATTTGTTCAACGGCTTTTGGTACTTTGGTTTGACATAGGTTGGAAAAGATCGACGGATGTGTGATTTTCTACCGTCTTAGTTGCGACAGTCTTAAATACCACATTCCTTTGTTTAGAACCCAACCACCTTGAAACAAAGTTTTATAAAAGGGCATTAAGGTGCTAATAAAAATTGTTCATTGTGAGCGAATTTTATTCGCCTGGCAATCAAATCGGCTGTTTCACGATCGGCCTTTACGCGAATAAAGCAGTTCGTGGTTTGGAATACAAATTTCTCATTGCCATTAGGGTCTTCCATATAAAATACTCGGTTTCCTGCCATTTAATATCGTTTTTATATCGCTAGCTTCAACGTAAGTTTATTGGGCATAGATCACTCCTGTCATTTTAATTCGATTTGGTTTAAACTTTAACGGCTACACAGAATACCGGTGCGTTTAACGGAATACGAAAATGTATAATCAGTGGTTGCCTTGGCGCTGAATGCATAGCAAAAATTTAAATAATGTCATTCTTTTTACCGAGTGTTGAGCTATTGTCATAGATATATTGCACATTTCACTCAAACATTTGTATCTTATTCCTTATTATCATTCTATTTTTCCCACAGCTAAGTTATGTCTTGTATTCTTATTGATTTTAATCAGTTTTTAATTATTTTAACCCATTATCTAACAAAACTGTATTTTTATGGTTGTTTTTATAATGTCATTGTTGATGTTCTCATAGACAGTAATATCATTAAATTCGTTATTGTATGCAGTCATATTGCAGCAAGTTAATTATAAGAAATATTTATTTAGCCTTTGGGAAGAAAAGTAATGTATATATTAAACTATTTTTAGCTTAGTGAAAATTATCAGGATTTTTATCTGTTTATTTATACTTAGAATTCTTAATTTTTCTGAAGCGAGCTTTTGAATTAATCATTTATGGAAGTTTTTTTTACGTAGTTATTTATTGACAGAAATTTTGAGTTGTCTAGGCATGATTATTTTCCTTAATTAACGTTTTTTGTTTTGTATTTATGCACTTATTTTTCAGCCATGAACGGTGCAAGTCCCCTGTCGACAATAATTCTAATAATTTTGAATATAAAGCTTGCGTTATTCTTCCGCTTGAAAAAAATGGCGTCGACTAACTCCTACAGGGTGTCCCAAAAAAGGAAAAAACAAATAATTGCAAAAATAAACACACGCATCTAAGGGGGAAACGTAAAATATTTTTTATTTAATACACTTTTAATAATTAAAAAGAAAAATGATTCGAAAAGATCGCCACCAACATCTTTTTTCGAGACGGTATCGAAGTTCAATTCAATCAAGTTTCGTATTTCTTCAACTGTAATTAATTGAACGGTTTCTAGAATACGATTTTTCAGTAGGTCAATATTATTATTTAGAGGTGGAGCAAAAATTTTCATGAAGATTACTATTCTGTCGAGAAATTCGAAATAAAATAGTTTTTTTGTATATTTTCTGTTAATTATTTTCATTGCAGGATCAGTAACATCGGTAAATTAAATTTAAATGTTGAAACAATAGTCATAAATTTCTTAATGGACATCACAATTTATATTTAAATTTCTATCGTTAACGTAACGAATACAGTTGCAACTGGTAGGAGGACTGACGGATAAAATTTTTATAGTGCTGCCTACATTAAAGTCAAGATTGACATTCTTATTAAATTGTTAAAATTTAAATAAAATTTTACTTAAATTAACAGATTTTTCAAGAGCAACTTAGATCCCAATAAAGACACCAGCTATGCGACCTAAAGCTTATTTTTTCTACTTTGGTTTCATATCGCATTTTTAGGTAATTTTTGAATATAAATATAAACAATACAGTTTTGTAAAGCCTAAAGTATGCTTAAGTAATTACAATAATAATATATAGGGTGTCATATTTTTGTTAATATATATCTCAAAAACGTATCTTTTCAGAAAAAAAACTTAGTACGTTACTGAACTTTGCGTGATAATGTCTTAACAAGATCAGTGTTTGCTTTTTGAGGAGTACCTGTCAACGAGTTTTCTTCTCAAGCGTTTATTCCTGTTTTAGAGAGAAAATGTGGAAGGAAAAAAAACTTTGTAATAGAACTAGAACTTGCGGAAAGTCTATATTTTTTTGTTTCCGAAGATTTTTAGATTAAATTTTTTTTACTGCTCCATATAAAAAAAAATTATATACTTTCCTCGAGTTGTAAACAAAATTTAGACATCTTTCGTTAAACATTTTTTTTTAAATGTACCGTTTTCATAGGAAGCGAAAACTCCGTTTTTCAGCGTAGCAAATTGAAGTATAAACCCCGATCACGTGCAGTCTCTTTCTTCCGATTATATCTGTTTCTGTCGGCGGACAGTCACGGGTGGGCTCGACCCCTGAATTCTATGATCTAACGGCCATAGCGGGGTCCACGCACCTTCGACCGATCCGCATCGTGCCTACACAGCGCGAAATGAACACGGACACTCTGGCGTCCTCGCGAGGGGTGAAATTTGTGTTTCTTATACAAAAATCTTTAAAACCTTAAAAAGTAGTAAGTAAAAAGTGAAAGTGTACCCTGTACAATACTATATCTATATATTTTTTAAAAGTATCAATTCACGCCCCCTCCCTGGCTGGCTAGCGACCCAGTACGGACAGACCATGAAATACACTCCCAAAAGTGACCAATCAATAGTACTGTATTTTTTTGTAATTGTGATACACATTTATAATAGATGGTAGTATATTTAATAAGTGGTACTGTTAGTAACTGGTACACCAAGATTAATGGGCAACTTTTCAGATACAGATTCCTGACCCTTAGTTTTAATAACAACTGCCGTTCAAACGGTTTTTAAAAAACAGCGATAATCATGATGCGGAGAAATGGAGATTATTATTAGAAAATGCCTTTTATAGTGCGACAAAATACGGTTTTGAAGAGAGTTGCAAAAACTCACTCGTAAGTACGTACACGTAAAATATTACTGAACAGTTAGCAGTAAGGTCGTGCTTCGGTATTTTTCACCTCCTGGAAAATACCCTATTTGTATCTATGTATTGATCAATTGCCCATAAACCATCGGCTGTCAAATACTGCAAAGACCTTGCACGCCTGTGTCAATTACGGTAACGTATGGTTTGAGTTTTTAGTGGTTTTAGAGATTTTAGAGAGATAATAAATGGGAGAATGAACTTTTCTACATTTTCCATAAATGAAATTAGTGTTGTGATCGCTCGAGCGAAAAACCGCTTGATCACTCGATTATTGAAATAACCGACATCGCTCGATTATTAAAAAAACCGCTCGAGTTATCTATTCAGGCGAAAACCGTCGTTCGTCACTTATTATCTTTCACTCGATACCCGAGCTTAGCTTGACGCGGGCGGAAATGTACCGCTGTAGTGTGATCGAGTTAAAAAACTGCTCGCATATGCGAACAGTTTTTCGCTCGATAGGAAATACTCTAGTTATAAATTCAGGCGAAAAACCGAAAAATATCGCCTGTCACTTGATATACGACCTTCGGTCTACGCGCCGCGCCATCCGATTGGCGACGTTCGAGTTTGACGCTGAGCAAGTACACGACATACGTCTTCCTAAAGGCACATAAACGAGAAGGTGCATATAAAATAGTATGCGAAATCCCTTAGCGGAGTCATCGCGACATGGGTTTTGTACAGTTTTGTTTTAACTGGCTAGCCAGCGGCGTAGTTTAGGTCTCCGATTGTAAATATTAAAAAATTAAAGGATATAAGTTTTTAATTTTTATTTACTATAAACTCGAGAAAACTTCTCAAAAATAACATAATAATAGAAATTGTAAATAAAAATAACAAAACGAACAAAATGGTTAACAAAATATATAGAAAAATTCGTTGGTAATCTTATAGTAAACATTTTTAAATCTAAACAGGAACTTTTTATTATTAAACTCAAGAAGATTTCTTAAAAATAACATACATTATAGAATGTTAATGGTAAATAAGGAAACGAGCAAAATAGTTAACAAAACATAGGTATCGACAAATTTTTTGGTAACCAAAAGTAAACATTCTTAAATTTAAACAGTAAACTTTAAACTTTTAGGTAACTATAAACATGAATTAAAAAAAATAATCACCTATTTTCTTATTTTGCCAGTCGCGTAAATAAGCTACATTTTTGAAGGGCACACAGTGGGCACCTGATAATTTAAAGTGGAAGAATTTGACAAGCCATTTTAAATATTTACTTATTTTATGCTCGTAGATTGAGAAAGATGTGAAGAAAAATAACTCTTGGTAATACTTTTTGTTTGTTTTAAAAAAGCACAAGAATAAACCCGAACAATAAATACATATTTGGGTGATTTTTTGCATTTTTTTTTGTTTGGTATCGAGACACGTGGTAAAAATTCATTATTCACAAATAAATAAATTTTTGGAATTTCTTTGGTGGCTACTACAATTTTTGTAGCTAAACCTGTGCCCACCCGTAGTTACGTGCCTGCTAAATACCCTACCTGATCACATATAAACGACTAGGCTGCCGGTCGAGCAGTCGGTGATGTCATCGCTTGGTGAATTGGAATTTCAAGCGATTCACTCGAGCGATTCACTCGATTATTAAAATCGCTCGAGTATCAAGTACTCGATTATTAAAATCATCGTTTTTTCCCAACACTAAATGAAATGGCGCAAATTTCAAAAATTGCCAATGATCGAATTTTTTGCTTAATCTTAGATTTAATAGAGGTTTTAAAACGAGCGAAGTCCGAAATTTCATTCAATTTAGGGCTTAGGTTGTCCCCAAACAGCCAATCCTGGATTTGTGCGGTTCCGAAAGGACCAAAACTTAAAATAACTGTCAATTCGATTTGGTTGACACGAATTTCCTGGCTAATGCAAAAAGTTGTTTAGTTCTACCATAAGGAAATCGATATAGATGATGAAATATATGTGCTTCTGATTCAATTGAAACAAATCCTATTATGTCTGAAACAGATAATTTGAGAAATAGTTATGAGAAAGTTCCATCAACGTTCAATTTTTGTTTCGTATATTTAATCGCATCATTAATTGTTTTTTTTTCGTCATGGCCTGCTCAAAAAAAAATTTGTTTAAAAAACTTAAATTTCGGAACAAACCCGAATAAACCCTGTACAATGTACACTTCAATTCTACCTTGTATCACGAACGATGATAAAATAGCTATACAATAAAACTAAACAATAGTACTAACTAACTACCGGCATAGTTGTTGGATAATGAAAATAGATACCGCCATATAAAGAAAAGTATTTTAACCCAATTCAAAAATTAATTCAGTGTTCCGGACTCGCGCCTCGAACCGTTTGAGATTAAAAGCTTGTTTTGTTTATTGGAGAACCGATAGATGCACGGGAGAATAATTTTAAAACGTCCTTCTATCAGCCGAACGGGTTACTGATGGCCTTAACGGCCCCCGTTTTAGGTAGATAAGGCCGCGATGACGTCGTTACAAATTACAGAAACTCGCCGATAGATAGAGGGGTTATTTTTAATGGATAATAAATATTCTTGGAAAATTAGCTTAAATAAAATGTACATTTAGTTCGAATTGTTGTTCAATATGTGTTTTTGTATCATAATTGGTCATCCAGTTTTAGAACCCGTCGGCCTTTGGCCTTGGGTTTGTTCAGATTTCCCAGGGAGTAAAACCACAACAAAATTGACGTGTCCTTCCGATTTCTAATATTATTTAAGATAAAACGCCCAATGATTGACAGGTTTTAGAATTTTTCCTTAACAAATTGATCATCCTGAGAAAGTTTCTTATTATTTTTTTATGATCAAACACAAGCACTATAGGAAAAATCCTTTAAGGCACTCTGGCAGTGGTGCGTGTGAGCAAAAAGCGATTCACGTTTGTTTTGAATCGTTGGGAAAAACGACCTCGGGAAGGTCGTTCCATAACGATAAAGTTCTCCAGATGAAAGAATTCTTTAATAATTAAGTTCGAGGAGTACTAAGCTCAACCACAGGTGGCAGTGGTTCGTCGTGTATTTCTGCTGTTCGCCGCTCTGGGCGGAATTAAATGGAATGGACATGCAAATATATGTAAAAGAGAGTCAAATCCCCCAACCTGTCTTCGATGTTCTAAGCTGTCGAGGCTCTTTGTGGCCCTCCTTTCGATGAAATCCAGTAGCCGAAGAGTATGTTTGAGTGCAGAGCTCCAGACATGAGAGCAGTACTCTAGTGATTGTCGAATCTGGGCTTTGTATAGTATCAAAAGTTGTTGGCGTGTTTACAACTTTTTGGTTCGGAAGAGTACACCAAGTTTCTGAGAAGCTATCTTGGCGATTGCCATAATGTGGTTATGCCAAGACATATTTCCACCCAGATTGATACCCAGCAAATTAATAGATAAAGCCAGTGGAATTGCGTGTCCTGGCATGACTATATCCGGTTCTGCGATGTTAACCTTTTTACAGAACACAGCTGCCTGGGTTTTCTTAGCGTTAAATGCGACTTGGTTATTGTCACCCCAAGCCAAAATTTCTTCCAGGTCTTTGTTTAGGCGTGATTCTTCATGCTGTCTGCGAAGATGTGCGTTGGCATTCGATGTTTGCGCATTCAAAGAGAAAGATGAGATAAGTGTGCTATCGTCAGCAAAACTAAATATCGGATTTTTCGTTTTCACTAGAAGTTCGTGTAGAGTAAGAAGAGGGTGGGAGACAATATGGATTTAGTAGTTAACAACGTTATGTCAATCATTATTAAAGGTATTAAAATCGTGGAATATTGAAAAATATTTAAATTAAAGAAAAATGATTAGTTGTTTTTTTCTGAGATCCTCAAATTGATAGGCCGAAAAAAGGTTGTCCCAAAATTTGACACCCCTATAATTGGCACAAGTTATTACTTTTTTTACAAATTTATTCGTAATTTACAATCTATCTATAGAACTAGCATACTTAGGACCGATATTTGGATGTTACCTTAAGATATACCTTAACAGGTAGCCTTATCGTTATGGTAAACCTTTAAAAAATTATGGTTAAATTAATTAGAGGGTGTTGAGCCTTGACGCGCTGGCGTCACGTCAAGTGGAAGATTGCCACGTTCTTAAAGAACTATTCCTTTAGGGCTCTTCGGGCCGATATTTCAAAGTCACAGGTACAGAATGATATAAGTCATCCTTAACACAAGTTTGACAGTATATTAAGGTGCTCTTTAACTCTAATCTAAACGAATAGAGCTTTAAGGACATGGTAATCTTAGACTTAAACAAACATAGTTTTTTAAAGGTTTCCCATGACGTTAAGGCTACCTTGGCTAAGGTCTAACTTAAGGTAACATTCAATTATCGGTCCTGAGACTAGTAACCAAAGAAAAAGCGTGAATATTGGTAGTATAGTATATTATTTAAAACATCTTAGGAATCAAATAGGTAGTACTTAATGAACTAAGCTTGAAAAACAGTCATTCCGTCATATTGTTAAAAACAAACAAGTTTGCCAGATTACAGTCGCATAGGGTTGGTGCATTTAATTTTTAGGTCAGATATAAAGATTTCTTAAATTATGACAAGTTATAAAACATGTGAATTATTAAAATCAAAGAAAAAATCCATTTTCTCCAAGAGACCTGTTTGGTAACTAACAAGGGGTGAACTCAATTGAGTTCACCCCTCGTTAGATGTCAATTATTGATTGAATGTGAATATTTGCGTGCTTTACTGTACTGAAAGCGATATCTTAAGGGTGAGTAGTTTTCAAATTGACATCTTGTATGTATCTTAACATCTTCAGGAGGTTAGAAAATTATTTTTTTGTGCATATTTCAATGATATACCAGCTGACAAGCAAGTATGCCGTCTCGTGTTCTGACGATACGTATTATATTTCCTTGCGGTACGAATTTTCTTCGGAGAAGATGAATTCTTCTAAAAAATAACGAGGAATTTAAAGTATCAAACCGTATATTTAATTTCATCACACATTGTAGCACTAAATCCATCATACAGTTACAAAAAATTAAGTTGACTAACGAAACTAAACGGATTAACTCGAAAAGTGCCTTAAAATCCGACATATTCGTGTCGGTTTTTTTTAAGCATTTCTTTTACTAATAATGCCATGAAGAACCGTTTAATCCTCGGCTGTTTCGACATCTTCCTAATAACATGCGAGATATCAAAATATTGTAACAGGATTTTATTTAAGCCGTACCGGTCATCGTTGAGCTCTGAAATATATATATTTAATTAATAATAATAAAATTAGTACATTTTTTGAAATATTTGTAAGTGTGTAAGTGTAGGGTGTGACTTTGGGTCAGTGCTATTGCTAAACTTACCCCAATTGGGCCACAAGACATTGTAAGAGGAATATTATAAATTATAAAAAATATTAACACATTAAATTGTTGGTTAAAATTTCAGATTTTTTACTTGTGTTATTCTTTATACAGGGTGTTCTTTTGAAAACTTCCCACCACGGATTTATCGAAAACCACTGATTAAAAGAAAAAACGCCGAGACACGTCAAAAGATTTGCCAAAGGGGACAACTTTTTAACCAAAAACTACTTCACCTCTTTTACCCTCTGGCCTCCGGGGTCATCCCCTTAAAAATTTTAAATGCCAAGGGGTAGCAAGTAATAGCTTGTTTGAAAGGTATTTCAAAGTGCTTTATTTTGACGCTTGATTTTTTAAAATCGGTCGATTCGTTTTCGAGAAAATTAGAAAAATCTTTATTTATCTTAATTTGTTCAGATAGAAAAAAAAGCACACGAAAATATCACATCACACAAATCCGTAGTGGGAAGTCTTCAAATGAACACCCTGTATCTATTATTACAAAGATTGCATCATGTCAAAGCGACCCCCGTAGCTAAATCTTATTCAGAAAAGAAGTTGTGCACTAAACTTAACTCAGTTTTTCTTTCCGTCTAAAATCGATTTAACATTTTTTTGCAACAATAATTCAAACCCCTTATTAATTATTTTTCTTTTCTCTTTTCAGGTATTTATCTCTGACAACTCTGACCTATTTAACATTAGATATATCATCGCGAAGGTAAGTTGTTAAAAAAGCTAACAAAACATACATAAACCAATAAACCCAATATTAATCTTGTTAAATGCCCATAAAATACCGAAATAAATTATAAGATAATTTATCCAAGACGAAAAAACATACAAATTACTTGTAAATAAAATACCCATTATCTCAAAACTTATATTATTTATTAAGCAAATCCGACATTTATTACAAACGATCGCGTTAACACGGGATCTTGTTAACCCGAAGCAGTTAATTTGTTGGTTATTTGTCTTTTGGTTGGAATAACAAAGGAATTAGAGGCTTATAAGTGTTTAGAATATGTTAGCTGCGTTTAGCATTAAAATACGCACGTCAAGTATTATGGACATTCCTGGATTAGCTAGATTATGACAATTGTTTCGTCCTCATGGGAATCCGGCAGGCATCCACAACCTGAGCAATTCCAACAACAACGAATCCGCAACGTGGTAATAATATGTGATAAACAAACACTCAAATTTTGCACTCACCGATTTTGCAGTACCGAAATAGATACCAGTGAATATCTTGTCTACTTGGCCTTCAATTTCAAAATTCTTTACCGCAGATCTGTTTTTTATATAACCATTTTCTGGATAAATACAGTTAAAATAAACATGTTTGTCTTAAATTTATTTACATAATCTTTAATTGTGTGCCACATTTCTCTGTCCCGTTAAATAAATCCTTATTTGTTTTATCCCACACGTATAACCCGGCTTTTTTGACTCGATCACAAATAGGAATAAGTAATATAATATTGAATTAATAATGTTTAAAGTCTCCATAAATTATTATTTACTAAACAATAAACGGAGACGATTTAGTTATATTTATGCTGTTAAAACGTATTGTTTCGACCCAAGTTGAAACAATCTTTGTGTGTGTGAAGTCCCCTTTTTCTGGTGTAAATTATGTGAATTGATATCCATTTCCCCCTGTGCTCGTTTTCTTCTTGCCATTTTTTTTTCTGTCGGAATATTAGTTCTATAGACAAAGTAAGTTTTAGTAAACATCAATTAAAAATCCTATTTTATAAGGTGCTCCACCGTTTACCTCCTGGCAGTAATGAATTCGGTGAACAAAATTTTGTAGCGAATCTAAAAGGATATTGGGAGCAATACTGGAAATTTCATGCATTATTCTTTGTTGCAAATCTTCGATATTTTGTGGCTTATTTTTGTACACTAAATTTCTGATATGGCCCCACAGGAAAAAGTCAAGAGGGGTCATATCAGGAGACCTAGCAGGCCATTCAATTGTACCTCTGCGCCCAATCCATTTACCAGGAAAAGTTTCCTCTAGATATACCCTCACCATCCGTCCAAAATGTGGTGGAGCCCCATCTTGTTGAAACCATATTTGTTCAGCCGGTAAATTGGGATTATTATGGTTCGGGAATATTCGTCTGAGCTGTGGAACAATATTCTCTTGTAAAAGTATTAAATATCGTTCAGAGTTTAAATTTCCATGTATAAAATAGGGTCCTATGACGTTTCCACCAATAATGCCACACCAAACATTGGTTTTTTGTGGTCGTTGGGTATGAACTTGTTCCATCCAATGTGGATTTTGGTCTGACCATATATCTACAGTTGTGACGATTTACGTGCCCGTTTAAACAAAACGTTGATTCATCAGAAAATAAAATGTGGTTGACAAAGTTGACATTTTGATTCAATTTATCCATAATGATTTCTCAAAACTGAATTCTGCGATCAAAATCGTCTTCACTCAATTCTTGTAACAAATGAATTTTATATGAAATTTTTCCTTTTGGTAATTTTTTGAATGGAATATCGACTCATATTATGATTTAAAGCCCGCTGTTGCGTCGAATTTATTGGATTTTCTACCACATCTAACATGAGATTTAGAGAATTGTCTTCATTAGTAAGGCTTACCGGTCTTCCACTTTTTGGTCGATCTTTCACACCTCCAGTTTCATGAAAACGCTGCAATGTTTTGGAAACAGTTGATTTAGTTATAGGTTCACACAACGTTCCTATACACTATAATTTCTAATTTTTCTATATGTTGCAAATCAGAGCAGCAAAAATATTTTAATAGCGCTATTATTGCGTGCCAGATACCTATTGTTCCTTTATAATAGTCATTTGCATAAAAATTATATTACGAAATTGCACAGTATACCTCGGTGTCGGTGTCCGCAATCTACTTTATGACACTAGAATAATTTAGTTTAATGTCTCTGGCCCCCAGTGTTTTGTTAAATCACACGTTTTTTGATTTGGCTCAAACATAAATTTTGTTATATGACAAGCGTATACGTAAAATCTCTATACGGTATATAATTACCTCTGTACCTGCTAAAACTATATACAATGTTATGTGTTATCGTTCCCGCTTTTTTTTTGGTGAACATGCCCTTCAAAATGGGCTGATATTTTGGAAGTCTGACAAATTAGCGCACTGAAATAATACCTGACTCCCAACCAAATTTCAGTGCTCTAATTTGTCCGAGTTCAAAAATATCAGCACTTTTTGAAGGACATGTTTCCAAATGAAAAAATAATTATTATCTCGAGAACTATAACAGACAAGTATAAGAAAATTTTAATGAGAAATTAATAGGGAGTCTAAAAAGGTAATACACATTTAAATTATGAAAGTTGCTAATACTTTCTAGTAGAAGCCGCAGCACTGCATGGCTGAAAATATTTTTAAACTATCCACTTTATATAGGGTGTTGAAAGAAGGTCGATACCCCGGAATAACTCCGGTGCATCGCATTGCAGCGGAAAATGTCTGGGGAAAAAGTTGTTTTGTTTGGTTTTCAAACGGAACCCCATATTTTTTATTGGCGTATCGTGGAATACAAACAACTTTTTCCACGGGCATTTTTTAGTACAAGACAGAGAAAAAGAGTATTTCCGGGATAAAACTTGATTTTCGCACGGTTCTGATTTTGTCTTTCTCATGGTGATTATTGGTGAAGGATGGGCCCGAATAAAAAAAAATTTCGGACAAAAGATGTTTGTTTTTGTTCGTAGATCACGATACGCCAATAAAAAATATGGGGTTCCATTTGAAAATCTTACGTACGGCTGCCAAATAGGAAGTGTTATTCACTAAATTGTCTGCTACTATGTCGAGTTAATTTGCGTATTCGCGTTACTTGTGTAGCTCTCTTTAGCAAGACACCTATTTAAGGATATTGGCTATAATTATTATTGTTCCATTATGGTTGTGTTGCTTGTTCGAGTTTTTGTTTCAAATATCTCCTGCATATACTGCAATCATGTTAGTCACATACAGTTGTACGAGAGTTATAGAAATTCTTCAAAATAACTTCCCATAAGGTTAAGATGCTTTTTAATTACTAATTTACATAATAGCGTATTATGTAGTGCTTTTTCGCACGTATTTAACAACAAGAACTCGTGTTAGGCAGTGGCATAGCCACGCCCCCTTTTCCTGGTGCTCTTTCCGTACTTAAATAGAACATACCACCAAAAATTCAAGTTACAAAGCCTAGAAAAGCCGGTTTTAAAGAGAAAAAGTTCTTTTTAAATACTGCAACGATATTTAATATGACAAAATGCGTATTTAAACATATAGGCGCCCAAGAGGAGGTCGGACCGCCCTCTCCGCTCCCCAAATCCTGGCTACGCCACTGGCGCTGGGTATTAGAGGAGTGCTGGCTGGCTATTTGAAGGCCGAATTTTTATCGAATGGAATAAATTCGTCGCAGCACAGGTGATTCGATTTGCTTCTATCGGGGATTTAGTAGCATTTGTGCCATACATCTTTATTTCATTGTTCTTTTATACCAAGTACCCTTTATTTTGCATGGCAAATGCGTAATTTTTTTTATATTTATATTGTAACACCTCGTAAAAATCATATTTTACCGGTCATAATGGCCGTATTTATGGGCGGAATATATATCATTTGCGGGTATGGCGATTTTCTGGTATGAAAGATATCTTAATTAGGTTTAACACGCACGGCAGCAATAACTCTCCGTGGTGAGATGTGGAATAATTGTTATTGCATACGAGCTAAAATTCGTAACCGGTACCTATAAAGAAAATATTTTAGAGCCGCTAGAACTTACAATTTATGGGCCATATTATTGACCAAAATGACGGCTCCACTATTTCATTGTGCTAAAAGAAACATAATAATTGATTCACCCAACGCATCGACGTAATTCTATCACAAAATAGTACATTACGTATCAAGGGCCGAAAAGCCTCCGACGGCCCGAGATATGTACCGTATTTTTTTTTACAAGTGCTCCGAAGCTTTGATGCCAAATAAATAAAGAAATTCTTCAGACAGTTTTCCTGTCTACATGACATGAAAACACTCGCGCATGAAGAATGTAAATATCTATTTATTATTTTTGACAAATAGGCTCGGTGGCCTAGTGGTATAGCGTTCGTCTTGTGCTCTGGGAGTCGCGGGTTGAAATCTCGCACTCGGCATCTCTGGTTTTATTTATTTTTTTACAAGTGCCCGAGTCTTTGAGGCCATATAAATAAAGAAATTCTTCAGACATTTTTCTAAAACATCTTTGAAAAATTAACTGCCAGTTTAAATTATATATAATTCGCTATTTATTATCGCTTATAGTATGGCTCGGTGGGTAGAGTGTCCGCCTGGCGATCTGAGGGTCCCGGGTTCAAATCCCGCACCAACAATTCTGGTTTTATTTATTTTTGATGACATGGTGACTCGAAGCGAAGCTTCGATACTTTCCCGCCCGCTCTCTTGGAAAACGCCACTTTCGGTGAAGTGAACATGCATGAAAAGAGGCACTTTCTTGTAAAAAAAAATTATTGCTGTAGTCCTTTTTAATTAATGATCGTCTCGAGAATAATTTCTCCTGGAACGCTTTTTCACATTTCCGAATGAACCACAAGGAACCAGGCCAGTACATCTTCAGTCAATAGTAGCGATTTAAACGAACGGAACGAAAAACAGGAAAAATTGAAAGAAGAACTTGCATTGGAAAAATGGTAAAGGGACAAATTGAAAAAATAAACAACCCGAAATCTGAAATAGTTGTTTATCTAACAAATTCATAAAGTATCACTTTTTACACGAACGGGAAAATTGAGTGCACGAGCTAAAGGCGCGGTAAAAAATATAGTTTTCTTATTACTTATGTTTTGCCTAATTTTTTCGGGGATTTACCGAAACGCCTAGGGGAATCATCTGCTTTGGTACCAAAAGACTTGTGAGTTTTTTAGTTGATGGATCACCAATTCGTCGGTATTTCTTCCGCTTCCTGCATATCCTAATTGAAATTTGCTACTTACACAACGATTATTGTTTAATGCACCACGACACCGTATTTTCTTTAATTGTAATAAAAAAAACTCTTCTCATACCACATCCTGTAGTCTCTAAGATTAATGGACTGATCAACACTTTATAGAAAATCCCATTTACTTGAATAAATCGTTGCAAGCCATAATGGCAGTGTAACGAAATGCAAAAATTAAATTTAAGTAAATGTCACACCATAATATGCATGATTGATAGTGTAGAACATACTGCTAATGGTTGAAGATTACTTGAACTATAGTTCGTACCTTCCAAGAAAAGTAGAGTCAAAATGAAATTAGTAAGAATATACCTCTTTTAGCTTGATTTAAATCCCTTCTCAAAGTAGAATAAACGCTTTATACTGGATACCTCTGCTTACAAGATGATGGTCATTTGCTCATTAAAAGAAGATGAATACGATGAGGGCAAGAAAGTGACCGTCAATTTTAAGACTCCCCAACATTTAAGGGCTCACAATGTCAGTCATTGCCGTGGAAATATCTGTAAAAGGGAGCCAAGAGAGCTTTCGAGGTTCTTGACCAGCTTGTGGTCTCCGATCAAGTGAATGCGTCTCCTTTCGATGGATTCCAGTAGTATTGTTGGATGCAGAGCTCCAGAAATGAGAGCAGTATAATGTTAAAACTTGAAAAATTAAAGAAATTGTTTCGAATTCCTTTAATACAGGTCGACAACTTTATCTGTAGCTACAAACGGAATGCGGGCAAGAAAATTTCTTGGGTTAACAATATATTAAATTTTAATTGAATAACATGTGACCAAGCAATCCCTAAAATTAAATTTACTCATTTAAAGTATATAAGAAACTAATATTCTATTATAGTTTCAATGTTCTTAAAACCTTTCTTTTCATACTATTTATTTTAATATTTAAATGCAAAATAAAATATTTATTTACTAGTACTTATAATCGAAAGTTAGGGCAACATGGTGCAATATCAACGGTAACCATGGGTAACCGGTGGCTAGAGCTAATTTGATAGATTATATCCCAGACAGAGGATGCGACACGCATCTATTGTGCCGGCGTGGTTATTCGGCGATGTTCAATATGCTTCATCTAGTTGCGTAGTGATAGGGTTTGTTTTAAAACTGTGATAATGAATTAATATACCCTGGTAAAACCCTTCATGGTCAAACCCGTGAAGTGATTGCCAATGTGTACAGGGTGTGTGAAGAGGAATCACAAATTAATACATTTAAATTACCACTTTAGCGAAAGCTGGAAAGGGTCGCAATGCATACGGGAGTAAGCGTGGGTGCAGTAAAAAACATTCACAAAGAAGATACTGACAGGAAAGGAAAGAAAATAACCCGGATTAATTGTTGTCATTTCCTGTCAAAAAAGGGCCCGTCTCTCTGCTGTCGGAAAAATCGAAGGCTTCGACTTTGGCATTGTTAGGAGAACAATACAAAAGTTATATTAGGAACTAAATGTGGTTCTAGCCTTTAAAAAAAGTTGCTACACCATCTGAGAAGTGACATAAATAAACTCTCCGTTTTCCCGTGAAACTTTGAAGTGCATGTTGAAATCATCAAATGGATTTTATTGGCGAAATGCCAAAATAAGCGAAACATATCAATGGAAAGGCCTAATATATTGCACTGGTGATACAAATATTTTCATGCCATGAACAGATATATTTTATTACATTATTAAGATAATAATAGCACGCTCATGACTCGGTCATGTTTTAAAAGATAGTGCTTCCCCCTTATCGATACCGCGTAGCTATAGACTCGCTTGTCCAGCTGTACATGATATGTACATTTTTAGTAGAATTATTACTTCCCGTGTAAAATCAGACATCACGGTCGTTTAAAGTGTGACGACGCTTTGTTTTCGCTTCTTGCGTGAAAAAATATACATTTCGTGCACCAGCCACCGACTGTGAAAATTCACCGACTCTAAACATGCGAAACACATAAATTATACTTCCGACACCCTTGGGACCGGCAAATGCAATAAATTAAATTTATATTTCTATTAAACCGTAATAATTTTAATCTATTGCTTACTTCTCTTGACTGACATTTGAAATCCGTGAGTGCGGCTTTAAAATCCTTGTTACAGTTATTTCAGTCGTCGCCTTGAAAGTACATGACTTCTAAACAATGTATAATATCGGTAATAAGTTCACTGTGTTGCAAATTATGATATTGAAGGAGGTTAGAACAAATATGAATAATTTATTATTGTTGCATACCCGCTTTGCAATTGTCGCAATTTGAAACGGGTTTTTTAATCAATTCTATGGACAATAGTATATAATCTAAATATTATAGATAATTATAGTAAACGTTTGTTGAATTCAAAGCACGACAATTTTAATTCATTGAAAGTATTGAAATCCTAGAACATCTGCCTCTTTCTTCCATTTTCCTTTAAATTATTTAAAATGATTCCAAATTTTTCTTATTTACTTTCATCTGCTACAAGAAGTTCCTTAACAATCCCATACATTTTTCTTCTTATATTTTTCCACACCACAAGATGAGAGTATATACCTTCGAAACATGTATCGAAAGATTTAAATATTGTTCTTAAACTCGTAGAGCAGATTTTGAGTGTTTTTTACCTCTTCATCGTTTCACTCCACTGAGAGATGGACTGCTTCAAAAAATAAAAAAATAAGCATATAATCTGAGTTTGTGGCTTCCATGGCGTTTTAAAATAAGAGGATTGGATTTATCTGAGTATATGATTCAAGGTCTTGCGAGGATGGATTTCTCATTTGGATATTTTCCTTATTGGTCAGTTCTACATGAAAATGACCTCGTGCTTTTTCTCGGCAGACGCCAGACCGCCGTTCTTAATCGAAACTTATTATTGGGCCTATTAAGTGAGGATGGTAATTTTTCCAACAGATTTTATCATTTTGGTTCCTCAAAGCCAAGGATTTTACATCAAGGATCTTACATTAGGTGGATTGTAAACAACTTTCCAGAACAACGGGGAGCTCTGAAAATTAGTATAATTTTTCTTTGTCGTTTTCTGTTAATTAGTCAAATGCATTACGTCCCCTTCGAGCGTTCGGAACATACTTTTTATAACGCCCTTATTGGAACGACCGTCTGTCATACCTGCTTTCACGTTTGACACTACCTGTCATATTTGTCGTTATTGTTAAATAAAATTGCTTGTTGATTTTCAGTGTTTGTGTGTTAAATTTAAGTATTGTTTGTGGAAGAAAGAGCAATTCTTAGCTCAATATGGCAAGACTGTGCCAAGTCTGCCGTAAACTCAATAAGAATATAGACTTGAGCCACGTCCATCGATTGTTTGTTTTTCCTAACCAAGACATGTCAAATCGATCAGCTGTTAGAATAAAAACAGAAACAGACACAAGATAAAAATAGATGGGGATTCTACAGATAAATTCCCATCTCTTTTTTGTTGTGTCTATGTTCGTAATAACAGGCGTCACCTTGACGTGCACAAAGGAGATAGAAATACAGGGGTCCATGTTAGTTTCAAGTCGATGTTTATGACAGTATTCTTTTATATTATTTATGTTCCGAACTACAATTGTTTACTAGTTGGCCTTGCACGAAAAGGCAACCAAATGCTAGAGCTATGAACACCCTGTAGATCTCTCACATAAATATTAATGATATTTAATTAGCCCGGTACAGTTGTCGTGCTGGGTTAAGGCCTGTTAATCTGATGTTTTAATTGTACTCGGTTTTTATGTCAAGCCCCTTTTTCCGTGAAGATTATGTCGGATTGGATAAGACTCAACGCGGGCTTAGAACCCAAACTAAGCAGTGACCCATTTAGTAATTAATAGCATATCAGAACAAAAAAAAAAAGATTATAAATACATATATTACTAACAGCTGACAGGACTTTGGGTTGCATTAATAATATACAATGGCCGTCAGAAATAATTAAAAAGTTAAACATGTGTTAAACTATACAAGCGCCACAAGTTTTTTTGATTTAAACGTTTTTTTTTTGTTTTAAACATGTTTTGTTTTTGCTTTTAAAATTCAGTTTTAAACAAATAAAACCTTATTAAAAACATAGTTTAAAATATATTTTCAATGTTAGTAGAATTTTCAGAATGTTTTCTATTCATAGAGTTTTACGATATTTAGGCTTTTTCCCGAGAATCATGACATTCTCAAGATGCTTAGTGGCTCTAAATAAAGTTTAAAAAAAAATACTTGCACGATAGGAGAAGCGACAGAAATATGGCTCGAGCTATTGGAGACGTTTGAAAACAAAAAATCAAATGGGGAATTTTCAATCATTGACGTAAATAAGGTTATTCGTTAGCAAACTTGCTCGACCATCGTTTTAGGGGAGATAGACTAACTCAAAGGCAATTAGAAATTGCCATGGAATATGTTGAAACCTACCATTGAGAGGCAATGCCGACGATTGTTAATTTTCAGGCTGGGTATGCACCATTTATGCACTCAACAGATACTTGAAATTGTAAAACCGTTAGCATGGTGGCGGTCTATTAAACATTTAAATACAAGAGCAATGGAACTTCTCCAATACCTACATACATTGCTTCATCCGCCAACATAGAAAGACTTTTTTCGTCTTATGGTTACTTCATTCCAAACTGCCAAATGTCATTTCCGATCAGTGATTATTATACATTTTTACCTTATTCTTTTTTTTTCTTACGGGTTATACACTTATTTGTAGTTTTTTGAACATACCAACGTTCTGTGCATGATGTTCATTAAGTACCTAACTTTTATTATTTTGTTAATTTGAATGGAAATTAGTGTTTTAGTAAGTAGTTTTATTACTATTTATCAATAAATATTTTTCACATCAAGTTGTTGCATAAATTAAGTATACTCCTGTTAAATAATCAATTTACTCAAAAAAAAAACCGTGTGTTTAATTTACCGGTTTTAAACATTTTTAACAAAACATTTTAAAATCAAACGATTGTTTAAAACATGTTTAAAAAAATTGTTTTATACAAAATGTTTAAAACGAAACAACCCTGTCCAGAAGCATGAGATACGATTTCAGGAAAGGGCCTAATCTATGCTCCACTTTCTAAATAGTATTTCATTTAATATATTTTACGCAAAAGCTTGTCATCATGGATTTTAACCAATTGCGGGTACTTATTTAAATATTCGCGACACATTTCGAAACGTCTGCCAAATAAACCATCAGTCTTAAGTATTCCCGGCATTCCGAACACACTACAGAATGTAATTTTGTTAGTGGGTAGGTATCTCACTAAATTATAAATGACTTCAAGACAAGTTTCCTTACAAGCATATTATTCACGCGCTTATCGATGCCACCTGTCATTCCATTTGACAGCTGAAAGTGTCTTCTATTTTTTGATAAATCTTCAACACGGTCACCAAGTAAACGCGTGAACGTGAAGGACCGATGATCGTTGTCGCAGTGGCTACCCGTTTAATTATTTTTGTTTGTCGTCTGGTTTTGGTTTATCTTCTAACTAAATTGTTATTTGTTTTGGTATTGGGAGTTTTAGGAAACGCAAAGTTTTGGGTCGCCCGAGAAATGTAACGTACTTTACTTACTTATAACTATGGATACGTACAACTTATGGGATGCGCAGTAAAAAGTTATATTTTATGAGTGAAAATATGGGTTAGTGCACGCGATTTACCGGTCAAAGGTTACACGTCGGTTGTCGACCATCCAGAACCGAAAACGGTCGTAGGGATATAACGATATTAAAAATATATCGATACGTGGACTATAGATATCAAAATTAATTCTAAAAGTGGCTTTTCAGTGATGGCCACAAAGGCCTTCTTTTATGCGAGAATATAGATTGTTTATTGCCCAGTAAAAAAGGTCTTGATGTGCGAAAATATTGCCGTGTAATTATTTTCATTATGGGCGAAGTACGGTCCTGTTCTCCGGTTGAGGTCAATAGTTAATCGGTCAGTATTGCGCATGCCATCTGACGATCAGCTTTGTTTACATGCGCGAGGTCTTAAATTTGCCACTTTTGCTTTTAGAGTTTGGCTATCCATAGATACAGGTCGGGTTTGCTCGTAGTAATAAGCAGAATTTATAGTGTCAATTACATTTTCATCTGCCACCAATAGCGTAAGTCTCTCGCCGTAAAAAGTACAACAACATTTTTTTTGAGTGATTTGTCTTCATTTACTTGCACAACCATAAGATATTAAGGAGGGAGAAACATTTTACTAGAAGACATGCCAAACACTTTGCATAGAAAATAAATAAGAAATTAATATGAAAGAGCTCACATTCACTTCATCCATGGTGTAGCAAATGAACATGGGGAAGAAGCTCGAAAAAATGTACTTACCACTAGCGACGTGTGCTAAAACATTTGGCGCCCTTCCCATTTTAGATTTTAAGGGCAACTTCTACCCCTCCCAGGGGGTTAACCCACGGAGGTTGAAAATATTCTTTAAAGGGTTCCCCCTTTCATACTTTCTTTACTGGAAGCGTGATATTGAGGGTGAAAATTTTTCAAGTTGACACCCTGTATAATACAGAGTGTTATGGAAAAGACGTATTATATTTAAACCGGCAATTCCTGAGATAAAGACAAATTGAAGAAAAATAGCCATAAATGGCGCTTTGAATTCATTCAGCGGTAAAAGTGACCTGACGTCAAACCAGAAAACACCAGTGTGACAGTGCGATACATGTAAGCAATCAAGGAATTCTGGCCGGTGTTGTCATATGTACACCTTAAACTCCTTAGAGAAAATAAAATAATTTAAACACTTTTCCATTCTGTAATACCTTTTTGTACAATTAATTGAAGAACATTTACGACGAACTATGTTTTAAACAACCCGAAAAAAACATATGGAATAGTATTAAATAAGTTTGAAATAGGCACGTACGTCACTAGGTCAAATGCCAATGACCTCTTGACGCACATCGGCTGTGTTCATATAGGGCCACACGCTTGCGGGCTGTTAGTTGAAGACCAACCATGGGCCGGATACGTTGTGTCTCGTCGATCACCAACACACTCTCAGCAATCCGCTCTGTATTTTCGGTTTACGCGTGTATCTTGCCCGTCCATAAATAATGTTTGAATATTGTTTCTATTGACGCATTTCTTCTGGACGTCAAAATTCGTCGCGTGTAATAAAAATAATCTGTAGTATAATCTGTATTATTATATTTTCCAAAGCTAACTATCGGTTCTGTTTCACTATTACTGTGTGTACATAAAGTGTTTCCATGAGTGTTTCCATGAGAAAAAAAACTGATTGTGTTTACCGACATACAAGTAGGTAGAAAATAATTTATTTTTATAATTTTATATGGAATTTCAGTTTTACATTAAGTTTGGCAACATTGCCATTGGGACAGGGTGAAATGTTGTACAGTAGCGCGGGCTGACCTGTGAGTAAGAGTGTTTGTTACCCCATCTTTAAAACGGTCGATTTAAAAAACATAAAATATGTACCGCTTTTCTAGCACACCTAAGGAATTACCCATTTAAATATAATACGTCATTTC
Organism: Barypeithes pellucidus; assembly: GCA_963991005.1. Lineage (NCBI taxonomy): Eukaryota > Metazoa > Arthropoda > Insecta > Coleoptera > Curculionidae > Barypeithes > Barypeithes pellucidus. Next base: position 3,745,323 of record OZ022559.1, read on the forward strand.
CATAACACCCTGTATAATAAAATTGTTTACAGACGGATGGTTCATTTTATGTTGGGTGAGAAACTTCAAAGTTAAGGAGAAACTTCGAGCTAATTTTGTCTTTCCCTTCAGGTCTTGATTTTCGTTAATATTTTACAACCCACTTAATTTGTCCATTGGCAAAATCTTCTGACCACCAAACGATCCACTGACACCTATTGATGGATTATTGGAATCTATATTTTGACTGTTAGTGCCACCGTATACATAAATATAATCTGTTATATTAAATTAAAAAACAGCACATAGAGACGATTATACAACACGACATAAAAAACTAGTCATAGAAAAAGGCAACTAAAAAAACCGGCTATACGAAATTTGTGATGTGTTAAATACATTCCATCAAGAATCTTTTTCTGATGCGGCGATAGATAAACATATGCAAAAGCGATTCATGGGATTATTTCAACTAGATGGTAATTTATTACTTACGAGTTTGTTAGCTATGGAAATTTTGTAATATATTTACATTACATTACTATGTGCCTCGTCCACGCGGTCTATACATGGGTGCTTAGAAAGAATGTTGGTAACCTGAGTGAATGGAATTTATAAGGGCCCTTTCATGAGGTGAAATTATTATTACGTTAGGCATTTAAAACGTCAGTATAGAAGCAGTTTCCTGTGGATTTTACAGCAAGTGAAATTTTGTGAATGTTGTCGCAATAAGATTTATAGTAGTTAGTAGTTAGTTACATACATTAAAAGTCAGGTAAGAATTTAAATTCGCCTAAGGGCGGGCTGTGCTAGAAATCATTGTTCGTTTTAAGCATCCCACTTGGCACAAACATGGACCCGGTAGTTATATCTGCTTTGTACACAATGTGACTCCTGTTATTACGAAAATAAACACAACAAAACAGAGATTGGGATTCTATCTGTAGAATCCCCATCCCTTTTTATCTTTTTAACAGGTAACCGTGATATTGCTTTGTTAGGAGAAACAGACAATCGACGGACGTAACTCAAAAGTCTATATATTTATCCAGTTTACTGCAGACTTGGCACAGTCTTACCACATTGCGTTAAGAATTGTTTTTTTTCCACAAACAATAGTTAAATTTAACACACAAACACTGAAACACAGCAAATCATGTTATTAAACAATAACGACAAATATGACAGTTGTTAGTCTGGTAGTATCAAACGTGAAAGCATGTATGAAAGACGGCCGTTCCAATAAGGGCTTTATAAAAGTACGTTCCGAACGCTCCCGTAATGTCTTTGTCAAATTAACAGAAAGCGACAAAGAAAAATGATACCAATTTTCAGAGCTTTTACAACCTACCTAAGGCTGTGACTTGTTTTTCTTCAAGGATTGTTAACCAAAGCCGTAGCCTCCTTGATTTAAGATCCTTAGGCATAAGCCTAACTTCCATTTTTACTACTACATTTTTCATCTGTTTTTGTTATTATACCCTACAGTCAAAATAAATCCCATGAGACGCAAAATGCAGGCGTTTTATTTAAAGAAAGAGAAGATTAAGATTTCTTAAGGCGCGATTTCGAGCGAGTATAATAATGGATTTCGCCACACACAGCGCATCTTCACGCGATCTTATCACGACGCGGCGCAAGTAGGAGCCACATTGTCACGTGAACGTGATATGCGACATAGATCACAGCCAATGAAATTTGAATTTTAGAGGATGCAGTAACGGGGAAAATTAGAGAAAAGGTAGTTTTTTTCTGTTATTCTGTTTTAGCTATCGATTGGTGCGTTATATTTGTTTAAAGGTGCTTAGTTTAATATTGACATTGATAATAAATAAATTTGATTGGCCAGAATTGATAATAATCACAGAAAAAATAATAAAATCCCCTAACGACGTTGAACCGATAGATATATGTGATGTAAACTTCAACTAGCAAAGAAGCCATTCAAATAATCGTACCAGATATATGTAATGTAAACTTCAATTAGCAAAGAAGCCATTCAAATAATCGTACCAGATATATGTAATGTAAACTTCAATTAGCAAAGAAGCCATTCAAATAATCGTACCAGATATATGTAATGTAAACTTCAATTAGCAAAGAAGCCATTCAAATAATCGTACCAGATATATGTAATGTAAACTTCAATTAGCAAAGAAGCCATTCAAATAATCGTACCAGATATATGTAATGTAAACTTCAATTAGCAAAGAAGCCATTCAAATAATCGTACCAGATATATGTAATGTAAACTTCAATTAGCAAAGAAGCCATTCAAATAATCGTACCAGATATATGTAATGTAAACTTCAATTAGCAAAGAAGCCATTCAAATAATCGTACCAGATATATGTAATGTAAACTTCAATTAGCAAAGAAGCCATTCAAATAATCGTACCAGATATATGTAATGTAAACTTCAATTAGCAAAGAAGCCATTCAAATAATCGTAACAATTGCAACATATCAGAAAAAAGAAAATTAGTTTTGATAGAATCAAGTTAAGGGACCTCTTGAAATACTACATTTATAGTAAGTTGGTAGGATTAGCATTGTATGGGATGACTTGTTCTTCGGTTTCCATTGTCAAAATGATATAGTGGTTTCGCGACATATCAGTAGAGGTAATAATATTACCGGCTATGGCAGGCCTATTCATTTTATTTATAAGATTATTTGGGGTTTTAACGTCATTATTTCGGAGCATGGTTACAGATCACACAGCGAGAAAGGATTGACTTCTGTTTTATAAGCCGGATGGTTTCAAGAAAATACAACCTGCAGGGGGATTAAATTATCAACAAGCCACTATACACGGTGTCCCGTGTCCTACACAACGCCTACTAAATAATAGGTGTGATATATCGTTGGATTAGCAATATAAGATGGAGTTCATAATAGTATATTAAGATACAAGTTTCATAAGACATTATCTTAGAGCACGCGTTTAATTTAGAAAACGACCCGCGAAGTTTTCTAAAGTACAAGTGCTCTAATTGAATGAACCGTGTAATTTATAATACTTTTTCCATTTGGGTCTTTAAAGTCTGAAAAACATAAAAAAATATAGTAGATTTTTTCCATTTGAATTAATAATTTCTTTTTGGGTTGGCAATACTTTTACAATTTAATAAAATGTTACAAATATCAAATATGCCATGATAGAAACAATTGAACACAACAAAGCATCTTCCCATCCGTCATAATTAAAAATAAATATATTATTAAAGCTAATAAAAATGAGTCAGGAAGAGAGTTGTACTCCGTCAGAAATACGAGAAATATGCAAAACTGAGAGTTATGGTGCGAGCAGAACATAGTCCGAAATATTGAACAAAATAATAAATAATACTATTGAACAAAATATTGGTTCGACACAGAATCTAACAGGAATAACAATTAATACCCAGGAAATGTCTACAGTAACTATAAATATATAAAGTAATATGTATAATACTATATTGAATTAAAAATAAAAATAGTACTTTATTGAATAAAACTTTAGAAATAGAGCATAAACTGGAAGATATTTCTATTATTTTTAGGTTATGTTGTTTTATAGTTGTGACTAGAAATTAGTTGACGGACACCGTGAGCATGTTCTATATTTCCGAGTATAGTTATTTCGGATAAATAGCTAGTAAAAATGATCTATTTGCAAGGTTAAAGGTTAGTATTTTAAAGTTTTCTATAAAATTTTTTTGTCGAATCCATAATGCCTAGAAAACTAATTTCAACGAGATCGAAGTAAGCCTAAAATTCGAACCCTACTTGCTGCCAACATAAAAAAAATAAAATTTCCGTTTCATAAAGTGGCAGGTTATTAAATTGTTTTGCATTTCACAACGTAGCCATTATGAAACGCAAATAGAAAAAGCATAAAATTAAATTTGATATTAGTTGAGGACGGTTGCGAAAAAACGAAACGTCGGATGAAAATTCAATTAAATCATCTTATAGAGGAAAAATGGCAGTGAGGTAATGATATATTACATACCAAGAGTGGTAAGAAGCCTATTACACACGACTTTGAAACTTACTTCGAAACGAAACGCACTTCGAACTAGTGTGTTATAGGCTTACCACTCGAGTTGTGTACTATACTTTTTCAACGACTTCATATTAATTTTTATGTTAAATTATCGAAATGCCAATAAAACATTTTCTGAGTAGGTACTCACATGGTTATCATCAGTACACCAGTCAATAAGTTCTTTATTTTCATACATACCCTGGATTCTTCTAGCAATCAATTATTTGCTGTAATATCGGGTGGCGTTCCCTCAATCTGAATATCGTAATAACTCATACTTTACTAATATACCCAGAAATAAATATCCAAATTAATAATGTGGAGGTTTAAAATTGCAAACTGACATTTACGCTGTCAAGGCGACGCGATGCCACACAGCCAACTTTGAGCAATCTGGAAACATTCACGATTTTGGCATATCGCGACTTTGTGGAACTGTTACGAAGAGACATTTTTTAAATCTTATTAATTTTCGTTCAAAGTTCCAATGGACCTCTCCGCACGCCAGAAATACATATTTGATCAACTTTTGACGAATTTGCTTCTGATAGGTATCATCTATATTGTGATTGCCGCATCTGTAGATTCATAAAAACGTTGAATAGCATAGATAGTGTATATTAAGGTTTTAAATGTTTCTAAAGTTATAATTAGCACCTTATAAGAATGTATCTTGCGGTAGCCCAAAGAAGGCCCAAATTCGATAATAATAGTAATAAATATTTGAAAGGATTTTGAAACGTTGCGTGTCAGGTCCACTCAATCTTATCTCAGATCGGAAGCCGTTCCGAAAGGCCCGGCCGAGCTCGGCAACCATATCTAGAGATTATCGTGTAGCGCATGTCAGTCACAATCTATCCCGCTAAGCTTGGAGTCGCGCTGCGTTGCTAGCTCCGCTGCTAGTATCTGGACGATCGAGGTGGGTCATTGCTGATATATTTATAGGAATGTGTGTAATTATTCATTAAAAATGATGATTCAGAAATATTCCTTACAGCACTCATTAGCTTGGCGATACCAGCTGCCTAGGTTTTTAAAAAATTATTTATATCACGCAATTCAAATAAAGCGTTTTTTCTTCATTTTGTGACAAATTTTTTAAATTACTGCATCGCATTATTTTTAACACAACCTGGCAACATGAAAATTTGTGACCGTCTTGGTGCAGACGCTAGTTTTCTAGAACCCATTGACAGACAACGCCGAAAATATCTCGGGAACGATCAATGACAATTCGGTTGATACTATCGGACGGCTGCCTAAAAATGTAGGTTGAGAACTGGACAAATACGTCTGTAATGTATGTACAACCCCTTTAGGAATTTTATTTGTTACAGATATGTTTTATGTAGTGCATTCTACAGGTGCATTCTTATTGATTGACTAGGTATGACTTTGAATTTATAATAGAATTTATTTTGATTCCTTTGGAATTTATGAAAAATTGTTGCGACCCAGGCCTTCCGAAGGTGACGAGGGAGAAGGAATACGTCACTGGAGGACTCCAGAAAAATTGTCGAAATTTGTATATATTTAAGGAAATATTTACATAACAAATATGTTTTATATGTAACTCTTTTTTACATGTTAAATCATTTTCGGAAAGAGTTAGCTTATTTTATAAGATTAAAAAGTTTTTTGTGTATCGATATTCCATAGTGGATTTTCAATATAACCCAGCCCCAGACTAATTTAACTACTTTTGTGACATTTCACACATTTCTGCACCACCCAGTATGTACGAAATCTCAATTTAAGGATTCAAATCATTTCATAAAGATTTAAATCTTTTGGAGATTCTCCTCATGATTTACATTGTTTGAAAAAATCATTTTATAAAGATTTAAGTCACTCTGAAGTGATTTTAAGTCGATTTTTATATACAAGATCACAACAAAGTAAACTGCGATCCTATGGTATGCCCAGTCGATTCTGTGCATGGTTGTCTAGCTTTCTTAAGAACCGCTCTCTGCAAGTGGCGATTGACGGATTTCTCTCAGACACCTTCACCATCAATGCCGGTGTTCCTCAAGGGTCCATATTGTCTCCCACTCTCTTCTTACTCTACATTAACGACCTTCTAGTGAAAACTAAAAATCCGATATTTAGTTTTGCTGACGATAGCACACTTATCTCATCTTTCTCTTTGAATGCGCACATCTTCGCAGACAGCATGAAGTATCACTCCTCAACAAAGACCTGGAAGAAATTTTGGCTTGGGGTGACAGTAACCAAGTCGAATTTACTGCTAAAAAACCCAGGCAGCAGTTTTCTCTAAAAAGGTTAACTTTACAGAACCGGATATATTCATTGCCGGACACGCAATCCCACTAGGTTCATCTATTAATTTGCTGGGCGGAGGAAATATGTCTTGGCATAACCACATTGTGGCAATCGCCAAGATAGCTTCTCAGAAGCTTCTGGAACTCTTCCGAACCAGAAAGTTGTACACACCTCAACAACTTTCGACCATCACTAGAGTACTGCTCTCATGTCTGGAGCTCTGCACCCAAACATACTCTTCGGCTACTGGATTCCATCGAAAGTAGGACTATTCGTCTGATCGGAGACCACGAGCTGACGAAGAACCTCGACAGCCTAGAACATCGAAGACAGGTTGGGGATTTGACTTTCTTTTACAGATATTTTCATAGAAGGTGATCGGCTGACATTGCCCTCTTAATTCGGCCCAGAGCGACGAATAGCAGAAATACACGACGAACCACTGTCGCCAACGAATATAACCTCCAACGATTCAAAACCAACGCGAATCGCTTTTTGCGCACACGCACCACTCCCAGAGTGCCCTAAAGGATTTTTCCTATAGTGCTTGTATTTGATCATAAAAAAAAACAAAAAAAACGATCTTTTTTAGAAAGATTTAAATTGTAAATAAATCGAAAAATGTATTTAAATCACAAAAACTATTTAAATGTCACTAACACACACGCACTAACCCCATTTAGGTTATTTCCATGATTTATCCTGCTTCCTTTTTCCACTTTCCACCAATGTTGGTTTATTATTTCTGGTAGTTCTCTAACACATACCTTCCTCGCTTGGAAATACCCATTGAAATATTTGTTATCTTCAAAATCGATAAAAATTGTGTTTACTTATCTAGTGTGAAAATTCGCTGCATTCCTTTTGCTGAAGACAAATCGCCTGTCAAATTTTAAAAATCCTTAAAAATTTCGAATGCCATCGAACCCAGGAATCCTCTCGTTCACACACTAATTAAAAAACATTTAAACACCCAAAAAACACGCTCCTTTGCATTCGTAAACATACCGGGTGTTTATCAAAGTGTGGCTATTGTATCTCATTACAGCAACATTGTTAATTTGAAAAATTGAATGTGTCGAATTTAAAACAATTTTACATTATTTGAGGCGATTTGGGGGACCACACAGCGACAGACCATTAAAATTAACTGAAATTTGAAGCAGATTCGACGAGATTTTTATCTTTTAAATGGGATTTTATTACCCACAGTTTAACTCGTATAGTAATGATGGGGGTTAACGTTTAATTAAGAAATGTTAAGTGACCTTATAGAAGATAAAAACTCTGCCCTTTAAAATTCTATGTGGGTAACCAGTAGCACTAGAATTTAAAATTTAAATTTCGTCGTCGGTTTGTTCGAAGAGGAAATTTATCTAGATTATAGGGTAAGCCAATCTTTCTAACAGCATATAAATGGTAACTTTTAAACTGCTGAGGCGTTGAGTAAGGCGTACATTAATCAATGTTAAACAAATATACACTTATTTAAACATATAGGGTGTTTAAAAAAAAACATGTGCCATGTGCCTAGGGTGGTGATTATTTGTCCAAAAGATAAATTTGTTCCTATTAACATGCGTTGTTTGAAAGATACAGAGTGTTCAAATTTTGAATTTTTTTCGCTGTTTGGAAGATACGTTCGAGACGGCTGTAGTAATTTCAGTCAAATTTGAGTTGTTTGAGAAGTACCTGAAATATGTTTTAAAAATAAAACTGTGTGATCAACCAGAGGCGTGCGTGCGATAAGGTGCTCTAATAATTTTTAAAAAATCATAGGTAGGTACGTCACTCACTTTTTCACATGTTCTAGCTTAATTTGTTAGAAATTTAAACGACTCATCTCAATATTTATTTGATGTCAGCTTCGTTTGCAATATAAATGCAATTTTATCAGCGTTTAGCCAAATATACTTAGTTTTTTTCTAATCTAAAACTGGATTCGTAAAGTTAAAGGATTGGAAAACCGTATGAAAAAATTGCGTCAAAAAATATAATGTTATAAGAATAATAACAACTAACAATTTCAAATATGAACAATTTTCAAATTTTTGTCACAGATCTTCAAATCAGATTCAGATCAATAAATTAACTAAAAAACTTTATTATTAACGGCTAAAACTGCACGAAAAGAAATATTGATCAGCTGATGACTCTCGTCGTTTTCTAACCTGCCAAAAAGCGGCATATTGTTTTATTAAATTGTTGCCACATAGATGGCTCTGATGCTAATTTGGGATTGTTTGGGATTCTCATCTTAAATGTCAAGCTTATATCGCCGTTCCGTATGCTCAAGAATATTACATATATTTATATATCGTATTTAAAACGTCCTTCGACGTCTTCCGATTCCCAATCTCTATTGTTCCCTATCATTCCACTGGTCCTCGTCCAGTCCTCTCTCTCTGATCTCGTTATCGATGCCTTTTCTCCAACTCCTCCTCGGTCTTCCCCTCTTCCTTTTTCCGGTTGGTGTTCAGGTGGGTATTTGTTTAAGAAGCCGTTGTTCCTTCATCCTTTGAACATGCCCGAACCATCTTAGTTGTTTTGTTCGTATTTCGTCGGTTATTGTGTGGCCCACTTTCATGGTTGTGCTGATTGTTTCATTGCGAACTCTTTCCATTTTTGATTTTCCTGCCGCTCTTCTCCTGAAGTCCATCTCCGTTGCCTCCAGCATTCTTATGGTTTTTTCTTTTAGTTGCCAGACTTCGCAGCTATACGTTAATATGCTTTTTATATATTAGGTGTTTGTTTCGGTTTGTGATTTTTTGATCCCGTAAGATACTATTTAGCATAGCAATAGCCTTTCTGCCTTTGTTATTCCTATCTTTAATGGTATAATCTAGCGTTCCACTGTCTGAATTATTTATTCCCAAGTACTTGTAGGTTTCGCATGATTTGATGATTTGTCCGTCCTCCAAGAGCAGATTCTGCTGTATTCCGCCCACACACATGTATTCTGTCTTTGAGAGGTTCACTTCCATCCCCCATTTCTTGTACTCTTGGATGAGTTTTCGAGACATGTATTCTACGTCTTCGTATTCTTGCGCCATTATAATCTGGTCATCTGCAAAACTAAGGGTGTATAAGTTTGCATTGTTAAGGGGTATGGTATCACAAAATACAATAAACTCATTAAGAAAATATCAATGGTATGCTGGACTTTTGAGAAGCCTTGTATATAGACTTGTAAATAACTGTTGCTATATTGTAGACCCGCTTAAGTCTTTAATTAGTAAGAGAAGAAATAAAGAAAAGCAACAGTTCGGATAAAAGTTGCCCGTGCAGTAATTTGCAATAATTGCGATTCGTTAAAATGTATATCTGTGTACTTATTTGTTATTATAAGCGCATTCTCGGTTATGTAAAGGTCATTAATACCGTAAAGTTAACATTTACGGCAATCTGGCCAGATGGATCTCGTCACGATTGAACATTAAATGGCCGCGAGCGAAAACACAATATGTTTCGTTTCTATCGAAAAGATGCATCTTTTATTTGACTTTCTGCAATTCCTTATTGTACAGAAATAGTTTCGATTTCTAGCAATTATTGTCAACATAAAAATAAACAGGTGTGATTACCAAACACCTTGTGAACGTTGACGCCGTTATACTTTAAACACATTTTTTTCACTAAATAATAATAAAATTCCGAAAGATACGCTTGATTGACTCTTTTAAAGGGTTTAACACCCTTGGTGGGATAGATGTTGCCCTTAAATCTTAAATGGGTAGATGGATTGTGGCATATCATTTTAAAGGTCGTTTCTTTCTTTCCAATGATACTATAATATATCGTTGTTTAGTAGGTAGTAGTTTCCAAGGAATCGCGTTACAAGATTGTAATTACCTGCACTGATATTTATTTTTTAGGTTATTTTTTTAAAAAATAGTATTGTTTTGGCTCTTCCTTTTTGTAGATTAATTAGGGATCGGTACGTAGTCGTGTTTTTCCGATTTTGAATATTATTTACAAGAAGCGAGGTATTAAGTGAAGGTTTCAATTTGACACCCTGTATAATGTGGGTTAGCTGGTATGCCTAATCCATATATGTATAAAATTTCGTCATACAGAACGACCAACCGACGAAAATGGGAAGCGCATATTTTTCATGATTTTCACATTTTGGATATCTCGGAACATTGAATAATTATTCATATAAAAAATATTTTATATATAAATCATCCCAAAATTCTTTTAATTCATCTTTAATTAGTCACATACATCAGGACCAGATGTTTAAGTCTGTATCTCAAAATTGACATAAAAAACATATCTCGTATCAAATATGGACAACCTACAGATAAATACAAAGGAATATCATACGGGCCCGCTGTATAGTTCGGGTTTTAAAAGCGAAAATCACGTTGTAAAGTGTCAAATTTTACCACGAAACCAATTCATTATATCCGAATAATAAGGGGATAATTAAACAAATTAATTTCATATCGCGAAGAGACATGAATTGTGGGATAAATTGCATGACATTAATTAAAAGGAAAGAGAAAAAAGAATTTTTGCATGCCTGAAATGTCAGGAACCGGTTTTTTTTTAACCGACAAAAATTTAGGAAGTTTATAATGGGACCCCTGCGTTTTTGTATTTGAGGGACCGGACTTGGTTAAGGCCCCAGCAGGAAGAGAGTTCGTATCCCACGGCATCCAGTAATCCATCCAGTAAATACTAAAATATATTTGACAACGAATGTAAGCGAAAATAATTATTTATATAGTTAAATACCAATTATTATTTCCCAGACCACCCTACCTTATACTATACAATAAGGGCGTATTTAGTCTACACAGTAGCACTTTAAAATACTATTTCAGATTGAATGGTACTACCAAGAAAAGGAAGCCTTTTCCATACATTGGTATCTTATATTAATACCACCTGAAAAGTCTAGACTTATTATTTTTTTGATTTATTCAAATAACGTCTGTTCAAATTGTGTAGGACTTTCATATGTTTATAGTAAATTTAACTAAGTTTTTCGTTCCATGTAGTCAAGTGTCAAGTCGATATAGGGATGCAATGCAATTTTGTCGAAAATGTAAATTTTTTCACTTAGTCTACTTACATATTAATTATGGAAAAAGCGTCTCACGTCAACAAGTGGGATGGAGGAAAGACAAACGCTTGTAGTTAAATACATGTCGTTTACAAGTTTAATTGCCGATTGGCATGAAACGGAGGTTTTTTTTAGTAAGGTTTGACACGCAACTGAGTTGCTTTAATTGATAGGAGTATCTAATGTTATTCTTTTTGAACTTCGCGCGCTATTTCAAGTGATTTTTCTATAAGCACTGTAATAAGTATATACAGTATATTTTTTTATGATCAAGCAATAGAGGACAGATTCTTTAAGGCTCTCTGGGAGTGGTGCGTGTGCGCATAAAGCGATTCACGTTGGTTTTGAATCGTTGCACGTTATATTCGTTGGGAAACACGACCTCAGGAACGTCGTTCCACAAGGATGGCGTCCTCCAGATGAAGGAATTCTTAATCAATGAAGTTCGAGGAATACTGAACTGAACCACATATGGATCGGCGGCAGTGGTTCATCATGTATTTATGCTATTCGTCGCTCTAGGTGGAATTAAGCGGTCAATGTCGAACATTTTCGATTGAAATATCTGTAAAAGACAGTCACCAATGTGTCTTCGATGTTTTAGGCTGTCGAGGCTCCTACTCGTGGCTTAAATTTGGGTTAAAGATTCTGCTAAATATATAGACGCGGTCGGTTCCTGTTAAAGACACGCAACGTATCTACATAATTTATATTCCAAGATGTCGTAGAATTTGCAGAACAACCACTATCACTGTTCTTATTTGTTATTGTAATGACGATTGATTCAACTGTTGACGGTGCTATCGGACGATGTCTCTTGTCCCTCTGTCTCCGTCGCCTGTCATGTAGACACCATGTCTTGTCGGGCCTTATAGGCAGTTTATATCTCCATATTGATTTGAACTAGAACATTTAATATTATATTTAACCATTTTCTGTTATTGATATTATAATAATAAAGGAAATTTTTATCGAATTCATCAGTTTTGCATGTCATATAGTAGAGATAAAACGCTTATAATAGTTTTATATTTTGCGCTGCAAAAATGTTTTTACAACCAAATTACTAAACTGTTTTATAGAGAACATCATATCGATATAACTTACATTATACAGCAAAATGATTATGTAAGCATTTTTACTATATAATTTGGTCGATGTTGTCAACTTGCTTGTAACAAATCTGGCTATCTTACACTTACAAATCTTTCTTTTGATCGTTGGAAAATTTTTATACTGGCGAGAAATGATAATTCCGGAAGTCGCGAACTTTTCAGCCCGTAAATCCAATTCCTAATTGACGAGTTGGCGATGTAATTACACCGCTTATTATCTCGGGTGGGAATTTATTGGAATGCCGATTCCATGGGCGGGTTTGTTCGTTGTTTTCATTTTCTTGTCGCTATTGATCACGGTAGTCTATGATACTGTATTTTCAGTATAATAAATAGAGGGTTTCCTCAGGGTATAATTTCCTATGATATACACTGAAAAAAAGACTGTAGTAAAATTAATATAGGAAAGATTTTTTTGTACGATTTCCTATAAAATATAGTATTAATTACATTTAGTAAAATTAAGTAAATACTAAAATATATTTTAAATTTTACAACGAATGTGAATGAAAATAATTTATTTATAACTCCGGTATATTTTCAAATATACGCCACTTGGATGGGTGACCGATTGGGATACCGCGTGTACCCAGATTTGTACAAAATAGTTAAGTAAATTTTACAAAAGATTTTAGTAATTTTACATGATTAGTAAATTTTACAAATGATTCGAGTAAATTTTACAAACGATTTTAATACATTTTACAAAAACTTTTCAAATAAATGGTTTACTTATGCCAGTCACATATAGAGCCATAAATTATGCTTATAGTTTTAGTATTTTTATATTAAATTTAACTAAGTTTTCTAGAAGGTCTAGAATTTATGACTAGAAGGTTGCTAAAGGAGTACGGTGAATGGGGTTTGATGGTAAATTTTAGTAAGACGAAATACTTATGCGTTGGCGGAGAATCACAAAACCTGGAAATCGATCGCAGCATCTCTATAACGCCATGTGATGAATATACGTATCTGGGAACTAAAATTGAAAAAACGGGCCGGACACTAAAAGAAGTAGAAGATCGAATAACGAAAGGGAAAAAAGTAATTGGATGCTTAAATTCAATACTATGGTCAAGCCAAATTTCCAAAGAAAGGAAAAAACTGTTGTATGACACGGTTTTTAGGAGTATTGTATTATATGGATGCGAAACCTGGCAGATGAACAAAGGCTTAGAACGTAGACTGCTGGTTTTGGAGATGGACTTCTGGCGCAGAGCTGCCGGTAAATCTAGAATGGATCGAATAAACAATAATCAAATTCGAGAAATGATGGACGTGCAGAAGACAATACTAGATGACATTGACCAGCGACAACTGATTTGGTACGGACACGTAGAAAGGATGGGCGATGAGCGGATCCCCAAACAAATACTAAACTGGACTCCAACAGAGAGAAGAAGTAGGGGAAGACCGAAGTCAACCTGGATCGATGAAATACGCAGAGCCATGTCAGAGCGAAACTTACAGCCAAGAGAATGGGAAAACCGACAAGCATGGAAACTGGGAACCGGAAGGCGTAGAACGCTATGAAACCGGATATATATATATACTAAGTTTTTCTTTCGGTATACCTGTATAATTTGGCGTTCACACGTAAATATGTCCTAAACTATTTACCTGTATTAGCTAGGAAAATTAAATTTTCCATACAACACTACACATGGTTTCTATAAAAAAAAATATCATCGGATTTATTGCGGCGAAAGGTAAAATTAAAAAAAAAATAGAATATCAGTACGGTATTCGATTTAAAACAATTGCATTGATTGATTTCTTGAGATAAGTTACATTACTAACCAAAGTTTCCTTTATACAATCATTAAGTAAGACGTCAGTTTCCTGGTGGTATTTTCCTGATAAAATTCCATAACTACGCATCGAATTCCTTTTGGCAAAGAAGTATGATACGAAAGAAGATCAAGGATAAATAGCGGTTATTGGGGTTCGATTTTTCATATAACGAATCGGTGACTTTATTTTCTAATAATCGAATTTCAAAATGGGAATTTATTGAGATTTAGTGATCTTTATTGACTTATTGTGCATGCATTTCTTCGTATTTTTTATTCTAACAATTTTCTTTCAATGTCAAACACTGGTACTTTATAAATTAAATTATAAACTCCTTTAATGCACTCTGGGAGTGGGTAGAAATCGTGTACAGGGACCTATAGGTATTTTTAAAAATATATTTTAACCAATAAATATCGATTGATCGTATGGTAGGTAATAGCTATTATTGACATTAATGCTATTCTACATTTTCGTATTAGTAATTGGCATTTAATATATCAAGGTTAGACTATAAATGCCATTGTGAGAGAAGGTCAAAAATACAAAGTCAACAATTTGGGTAATATACACTGCACAGGTAGGGCCTAAAATATTTTCTAACTAAATTTTAGCGCGGAGAGATGGGATGTTTTGATATGAGCATCGATTAATTATAAATTGTAGGTTGACAGTTTTTTTTTTAAAATGGAGATTGGTATAACAATTTATTCTATTGTTGGTTTTAGTCATTTGAATATAAAGGAATGGGATAATGAAATTATCTACCGGGACATAGCACACGTATTTTTCAAAATTCTTAGACACTAAAATTATTTAAATGGCGAAGTAATGATCGTTTTATTTGTTTAGAATAACTTTTTTACACAATAAGATCGTGATGATACCGCAGGCAGCCATAAATCAACAAAGAATTTAAGATATTCTTATTTTAAAAATTTTCAATTGACTTGATCGTTTTATTGTATTTTTATTGCACAAGGACATAAAACAGTGGGGTTATTAAAATGTAATTTATTTGTTAAAAATTATAATTTAGTCATATACGGAGTCTGTCCTAAGTAATCTAAAATAATTGAATTAGCTACTCCAAATCACATATATATATATATAAACAATATATTGCCAATACGAACGTTCCAAAATACAAAAAGTGTCACCGCTATGGTAGATGGCGCAGGCCTATTGAGTTTGCGCAGTAGGGTGGAAATTATATCGATCTGTTTGTTGTTATTCGTCGCCATCTTTGGTTCTGGATGCTTTTTCAAATTACAGAATAAAAAGTGGTCCTTCCACATTGTTGTCGATATATTAGTGCTTATAAACTTTCATTACCTAACAACAATTTTTGTAAAGGAGTTTTTATTTTGTGGTGATTCGATTCGCTGATTGGTATGTTAGTGGCTTGTTGTGTTTACGATGAAAGGACACAAGTGCATGGTGTTTTTTTTGCAAAAGTCGTGGATCAATACCAGGTATAAAGTCTTTCAGGTATGTACATATATACAAAAATATTTTGCTTATCACATTATCCGATCTTCGGAACCGAATTTCACTAAAAAGCTTGTAAAAAAAGAAGAGAATGTCTTATAAGTCTTATGTCTTGTCTTATAGGAAAATATAATATATATGTGGTCACTACCTAACCTTAACATTAATGTATTTTTAATTTGGTGCATTAGTAGCTGATAATAATTCCCAAAATAGTAATTCATTCTCAATTTTTGGTTTAGAAAAAAAGTGAGGTTAAGAAACATATGACGTCGGATGAAAGTTAAAATAAAGCTTATCGTGTTGATTGTTACAAATATTCGGACGGAATTTGGCACCAAAAGTTTACACCAATCAGAGCACCGTCGGATCATCATATCGTCAGAAATCGTATGCATGGAACGCTGTCTTAAATCGAACTAATCGAAATTTTGGATTTTTCCTACCTAACCAGTGAAATTTACATTAAAAAGTTGAAATCTGGTCCTGTCGAATGTTTCCTTTCACAAGAAAATTTCCGAACTACGCAAACTCACAACGCCCCCTTCGATGCCCATAGCGGGGACATACTTTCAGATGGTATTAGCAATATACTGTTTATATATATGTGCTCAAATAGGTATTTTTTTTACTATTTAATACAGATGACACAATATTAAGGGAGATAAAAAAAATCTTGTTGCATTATTCCAGTGAAAGCCTTTCTCGTCCTCCTCGTGTATACAGTACTAAAAATTTAATGTGTTAATTTTAGTTCGCAATTCAGTCGTGTTGAAATCAACCTTAACCTTTACTAATTTTCTCTGAATCGGTAGTTGTTCTCTAGAGCTTATTGTCTCTTATTATAAGCGTTTTAATATTTATTGACGTGGCTCCATTGACGATTGTGCATTAGATACGGTTAGTTTAATAGCAGCTAAGGTTTGTTATGGGTTATTGTTTCAGATTTTATTAACAAATTGTAGTAGAAAGCTGATGCCATGACGATATCAGAACACTTTCTTTTGCCTGTAAATTTAAAACTCTAAAACATTAACCTAATATTTTCACATGGAACTGAAAATTGAATATTGTTAGTTATTTATTTAAGTATTTTTATCACCTATGGAAACTACTTTTGTAATATCTTTAATTCCTATGCATACTCTTCAAGTATGTACAAAGCCCAGATTCGACCATCACTAGAATAGTGTTCTCATGTCTGGAGCGCTGCGCCCAAGCATACTCTTCGGCTACTGAATTCCATTGAGAGGAGTCCCTCGTTCGTCTGATCGGAGACCACGAGCTGATCAAGGGCCTCGACGTGATTTGACTCTCTTTTACATATATTTCCATGCCAAATGTTCGACTGGCATTGCCCAGCAGAAATATACGACGAGCCAGTGCCGCCCCATCATATGTGGTCCAGCTTAGTATTCCTCCAAGTTCATTGTTTAAGAATGCATTCATCTGAAAGATGTCATTTTGAGGTCGAACGAATACAACTTCCCACCAACGTGAATCGCTTTAGTCGCTCACGCAACACACCCAGAGTATACTAAAGGGATTTTCCTATAATGCTCATAAAAATAATTACAATTGTAAATTAGTTCGTTTACTAACATTAGATTTTTCCACTTTTTATCAGAAAAAACACAGCTGATGTGCAATGAATAATACATATTATTATTTGATCGATTAATTTTCATTTATATGCGATTTCAGTATACCGAATAATTCAAATGCCAACCTATAAATATTTGTAGCGCAACCATATTATTAAATTAACCATGTCTGATTGACAATCGGCATACGGAGCGCAAACTAAATCAGTAACTATACAGGTTCTCACATGAGACAAATAACACGGCTCACCGTAAATATCAACAAAGCAAAAACCATTAAAAGTCATAATAATGTTAAGGTTAAATAGTACATTACGTATCAAGGGCTGAAAAGAGGCTTTTACGGACGAGATGCTTTTATGCACGAGTCCGGAAAAGCCTCCGACGGCCCGAGATATGTACCGTATTTTTTTACAAGTGCTCCGAAGCTTTGATGCCACATAAATAAAGAAATTCTTCAGATAGTTTTCCTGTCTACATGACATGAAAACACTCGCGCATGGAGAATGTAAATATCTATTTATTATTTTTGACAAATAGGCTCGGTGGCCTAGTGGTATAGCGTACGCCTTGTGATCTGAGAGTCGCGGGTTCAAATCCCGCACTCGCCATCTCTGGTTTTATTTATTTTTTTACAAGTGCCCGAGTCTTTGAGGCCATATAAATAAAGAAATTCTTCACACATTTTTCTAAAACATCTTTGAAAAATTAACTGCCAATTTAATTTATACATAATCCGTTATTTATTATCGCTTGTAGTATGGCTCGGTGGGTAGAGTGTCCGCCTGGCGATCTGAGGGTCGCGGGTTCAAATCCTGCACCGACAATTCTGGTTTTATTTATTTATGAGCAGATGGTGACTCGAAGCGGGCGGGAAAAAACTTTCCCGCCCGCATCGATACTTTCCCGCCCGCTTTCTTGGAAAACGCCACTTTCGGCGAAGAGAACATGCATGAAATGAGGCACTTTTGGGGCACATGTAAAAAAAAGTCTATAACATGTTAAAAATCAAATAATTTTCAATGCAAATTTTGAACCCTCGCCGACCTCGCCGAAAGTTGACTTACTACGCTGGCAGCTGAGAAACAAGGGCCTGTGCCGTAAAGTTATGGCTCACATTCATTCTTTTCCCGGACCAATAACATAATAATTCACTAGGTATATCAGAATTTCATACTATAGGATTGCTAATACAACGTGTCCAAGATAAGGAGGGCCAGCACAGGTATCTCGGAAACCGTAAGAGATACGAAGTCGGTTAAATGGAGGTAAAGTTGCGCATTTACGTGCCTAATAATATGCCGTTTCGACAGTTTTCATATTCTGAGTAGTTCCGGAGATATCCGGAAAAAAACGAAATTCTGGAAAATCGTTTTATTGTTTTCCTGGGTTTTTTCGCTCCATCTAACAGCGTTAATTGTGTAATCCGACGTTTCCTCTTCGAAGGGCCCTTATCAACTTTATTTTTCTAAATACGTTCCTGTTTTTCTGATATTGGAATTTGAGAGCTTTTTTTCTTCCGAATGCAACGATGTATGACACATTGTGGTTTAATGACGTTTCGAAGGTTTTCTGAACAACATCAGGAAATTTTGGGATACGGTGCTCTGTATTTCTCCTAATTTTATAAATAATATCTCATAAGTAAGTTTTAAATTTTTTACTTATGTTGAACTGGTTCAATAAATAACAAATAATTTAATAATAAACCACAAATAAGTGAACAAAAATCATACCAAAACAGTAATAAAACGAACAACGAAAAAAATAAGGAACTAAATAATCAGGTGTTCAAAATGATTTCCGTTATTCTCTAAGCACAAATAACATCTTCTAACTGACACATAACAGTTTTTTTGGGATAAAATAAAACACGATAGAATATCAAACTTTCAGCATTTGTAAAATTATGTTCCATATTTTCTGGAAAATAGGAAACCTCGTAAAACGCTTTCAAACGATCACAATGGGAATGTCAAATGAAACAAATCACGCGTCACCATCTTAATTTTTTTTGTTTCAAACGCATACTTTTCTTTTAAATCCCGAATCAACAGAAGTTTAAAATAATGTTTCTATATTTTCTTCGGGTTTTTGTTATTTATTGAACTAGTCCAACATAAGTAAAAATTTAGAGCTTACTTATGAGATATTAATTATAAAATTAGGAGAAATACGGGACCGTATCCCAAAATTTCCTGATGTTGTTCAAAAAACCCTCGAAACGTCATTAAACCGTCATACATCAGAAAAACAGGATGTATTTAAAAAAATAAAGTTGATAATGGCCCTTCGAAGACGATTCGTCTGATTACAAAACAATTAAAGCTGTTAGATGTAGCGGAAAAAGTGGCAATGCAAAAGTGCAATTTACTTTAGAATTCGATCTCAAAAAAACCCATGAAAATAATAAAACGATGTTTCAGAATTTCGTTTTTTCCGGATATCTCTGGAACTACTCGGAATTTTAAAACTTTCTAAACGGCTAATTATTAGGCACGTAAATGCGCAACTTTACCTCCATTTGACCGACTTCGCATCTCTTACGGTTTCCGAAATCGCTGTACTGGTCCTCCTTATCTTGGACACGTTGTATAGTACACAAACAGACACTTCTAAAATCTAAAAGTCAGTGTGACATCTTTTCATCAGTTCTCCTTGTTCATTTCAAATAAGACATATGTTCGAAATAACTTATATTATCGTACCAGTATTGTTTCTCCAACCCTATAAATCGTGCTTCTAACGATACTAGGGGCGGTTCTAGCTGGTCTCGGTTAAAGTCACGGCGTGCGTGACCAGTAAATAAGTCCACCCATTAATAATCTATCCAAGTGCTGCTTGAAGCCATTTTAATTAACAACTGAGGACAATCAGCAGTAGTAAATTGTCTTCCTAGTACTTAAAGTTTTACGACTTGGCGTTTCAATATAGTAAAATAGAACATGCACTGGAATAGAAAGTAAAATAAACCTTAGAGCTAAAAAAAACATGACGAATTCTTCGGATAGGCAACAGTAAAAACTGTTTATTTCAATTGCTTACAACTCTTAAATGTATTAAGTCGAATATAAGGCATTTAATAGTGTATGGATAATTCCACGCTGCGCGCTACTGCGAACTAACAACCAATACACTGAAAAGAAAATTTGTGGTTCTTTCTATGATCAAATACCAGCCCTATAGGAAATATCCTTTATAAATCTATTTAAGAAATGAAAAGTCTATGCTTAACAGGTGGTATTAATATCAAATACCAATATGGAAAATTATTATTTCCCAAACCACCCGATGATCCTTATACAATAAGGGCGTATTTTTGTCTACACAGTAGCACTTTAAAATACTTCAGATTGAATGGTACTACCAAGAAAAGGAAGCCCTCTCCTTTGATAGGATGCAACCACCTGTACAAATCAAATTTTAAAACTCTATTTAAGAAAGGCATAGACTTTTCATTTCATAGATTTTTAAAATTTGATTTAATGAAATAACGTCTGTTCAGATGGTGTGGGACTACTAAGAGATGGCGCTGAGCGCTGTATTTTGTCGACTACCGTCGAATCTGGGCTTTGTATAGTGTCAAAAGTTGTTGAGGTGTGTACAACTTTCTGGTTCGGAAGAGCACCCCAAGCTTCTGAGAAGCTATCTTGGCGATTGCCACAACGTGGTTATGCCAAGACATATTTCCTCCCAGATTGACGCCCAGAAAATTAATAGATGAAGCCAGTGGGATTGCGTGTCCATCCATGACTATTTCCGGTTCTGTAATGTTAACCTTTTTAGAGAAAACTGCTGCCTGGGTTTTTTTAGCGTTAAATTCGACTTGGTTACTGTCACCCCAAGCCAAAATTTCTTCCAGGTCTTTGTTGAGGCGGGATACTTCATGCTGTCTGCGAAGATGTGCGTCGGTAGCCGATGTTTGCGCATTCCAAGAGAAAGATGAGATAAGTGTGGTATCGTCAGCGAATCTAAATATCGGATTTTTAGTTTTCACTAGAAGGTCGTTAATGTAGAGTAAGAAGAGAGTGGGAGACAATATGGACCCTTGAGGAACACCGGCATTGACGGTGAAGGTGTCTGAGAGAAATCCGTCAATCGCCACTTGCAGAGAGCGGTCCTTAAGAAAGCTAGACAACCATGCACAGAATCGACTGGGCATACCATAGGATCGCAGTTTACTTAGAAGCCCCTCATGCCAAACACGATCAAAAGCTTTAAAAATATCCAGCGCAACAACCCGAGACTCCCCATGATGTTCGATTGCGTTGTTCCAAATATGGGTGACAGGCTAGAAGATCTCCAGTTGATCTGGACTTCCGAAAACCATATTGATGATCGTTGTTTTATTAACTAATATATTTGACTGATATATTAGAGGATATTTCCTCTAATATATTCTCCTATATACTACCTTTTCTAAGTTGCTAATTGATTCATCTTGAGATTTAAACAAATGATGCCTTAGTTTTTACCGCAAATTCGTCTAAACGTAAATTTTTGCACACTGTACTTATGCAAATATCCGTAGAGACCAACCACGGATTTTACTGCTGTTTTATGGCACTTCTCTGTATCGTTCATGATAATTAATTAGCTATATAAAACGCGTTATTTGCACTTTGTTAAAATGTATTTATGAATATGTATCCATAAAATTCGTCATGGGGGGTAAATATGTCAATTTTGTGGCGTTTCGACGTTTTGTGCTAAAACGGTTGGCTTTTATTTTCAATTTCCTGTTAGTCGGCTGTTGTCTAGGCACGTGCCTCAAATGGTTCATGTGTTTATGACTTAATCTTTTCGATAGATTTTCGAGAACATATTTTCCTGTAACGTTATTATTATGCCGCGCTTATTCAGACATAGTCCGTTCTCATGTATGTCCAGCTCTATAATCTAAATTATTACCGACAATAATAATCGTTTGTGCGGGTTTTATCAATTTAAACGCTTTAGTACGACATGTCTTGCTTCTTTCGGAAACTAACCTCTTTATTGTACAAGATAATAATGTTTAGATTGTGCAAATTCCCCCAATCGATTATTTATTGATCAGCAGACCAATTCATAATGCATTACGACTCCTCTTACTCCATAGTGTGACAAAACAGTTAAAAACTGGTTGTGTGGCACCGTATCAAAGGCCTTAGCCAGATCAATAAATATTAATAATTAGTAGTGGGCAGATTATGGTGCAGGAAATTATTTTCTCCCCGTTGCTTGCAGAGAGTTGTTTATCCTGCATAGGTTAAGTTATTATAATCTGATGTTGTTTTTGCGTGTTCTTTTTGATAGTGTTTTTCCGACCGTTTTCATTACAAAATAAAGTTTAGAAACAATCCCTCTTCCAATTGCATTAAATTCTCTGAAAAACGCATTTAGAATCATACTAAGGTCACGCCTCAATGGGAAACATATCACCGGAGAATTCAAGTTTCTGAAACCACTGATGTCGAAGTTCTTAGTATTGAAACATGCAAGATCATTGAAAAAAAAAGGAAAACATGTAAAGTATTCAACTAACAATACTGTTCCGGCCGTTCCCTGCCAAATACCATCTGGCCTACAGGAACCTCATAAAGAAAAGGCACCAGGGATACATCCTTTGTCACGGCCTGATTTGCCGAAAGTTTAATTGTACCCGGTAAACAATGCGCTTGATCGACAATTCAATGCATGACGGACCTGTTTCTGACCATAAGAATATTTTCTACAGAGATGTATTGAGGTGAATTCTCATGCATCCATCGACCCTCTGAAAAGTGTAACCTGTGAAATGGCCATCGGTGCAACATATTTGGCAGTAATATATTTATAGCAGGCTTTGAATAAGACAGATGGATAGATATGACGAATTTACAATGCGTTGAAATCCAGAATCGACAGACTTCATATAAGTTGTCTGATTTTTACAATGATCTTCTGTGACCTTCGATATTCAAATATATAGATGTCATTTATCACTATTACACTTCCAATCAAAGGATTTATTTTTCTATTCCAAGGAAAGATGGTAGTCTGCCAATCCATTAGAACACCAACAAGTTTGAACGAACCCGATCTGTCCAAAGGGCATATATCATCATAGTTATAAACCACAAACATTTTGAACTATATTTTAAAGTCCAGATCTTACATAACATTTATTTCTTATTTAGTCGAAATACTGGATACAACATTTTTTTTGTGTAGGTATTTCTCTATCAACCTTATTTAATCAAGGTAAAAATAGAATGTACTGCAGATAATGTTATAATAAATTTTAAGTATGGCCCTGCGTTTAATTCTTTCTTTTTTGTCGACTGCTACTAAATTTTCAGACGGATTTCGCGTTGACCAGTATTTTACTTCCAGTCAATTAAAATTACTCTGGTGCTGCTTTTTGGCTTTTACACTTCTTTTAAATTTTTCGGATGACTACGTTTGGCGATATACGGCATTTAGAAGTTGGACAATAGTAGGAACAAAAAAGCTGCAGCATTTGTAGAATAATAAATATCCTTTATCTTAATTTTTTTCATACTAATGATTGATTTTGAGGTCTAAGTCTGTTTAGTGCCATTGTTGAAAAGATTCGCGAATATTGTTCTGAACTTCTTTTTAGAGAAAATATACTTTCTGCTTCTTAAAAAATCCATCAACGTCCCAGATTTAACATAGAGTAGTGGACACATGATATATTAATTTTCTTTCTCATTTATGAATTTTGTGCCTAGTAACAAAAATACCAGTAATGTGTGCTTAAGGATCCAAGGAATGTCTCTTCCCTATAAGTACCGCGCTAAGTAGGCACCCGGTACCCACTTAAGCGTGTAAGCACTCGGCTAACAACTATCCCTAACAATGGCTCAGTAAGAGCCAAGACAATATCGGCGTCACGTATCTCGAAAACATCCCGCAAACAAATTATAACTAGATATAAGTTATGGGCGCTTTTTCGGATGTTGAAACTCCCTTGTTGCACTACAGTGGAGTCCGTATGAAGTTATTAAAAAGAATGTATAATAAATTCCGATGTTTTATCTAAAATTGACCGCATTATTGAAATAAAACAAGCATGTGTTCATTCAAATTTTCTCAGATTATTAAATTTGAGTGTACATGTCACTGACATGGAAATAGCTTATTATATTTATATATGTAAGTCATTGGTTGTCCTAGAGAAACGCTACAACTTATTTTTTAAACCGATCGTTTAAAAGCTTGAGTAAATAACGCTAAAATCAGATCGCATGAGAGCACGCGTTCCCTTAACAACACTTCCTATGAAAATGACATAAGGTGATTTTTCTCTCTTGTTAACTAAAAGCGCCAGTTATCGTTATTTTCTGCCGTTTGTTTTGCTCTCAGGATTTGCGGGTTTAAATGAGTAGGGAATTCCATAACAGGCGGTAATGTAACTTCTGCAATTCGCACAAATTCGTGAAAAAATGTCTCCTGGGTTGCCTAGCATTTTGGCATGGGGGATTTGAAGACCCCACAACTTTGAACACTTCAAAGCCCATATTCGACTGTCACTAGGATACTGCTCTCATGTCACGAGCTCTTCACCCAAGCATACTCTTCGGCAACTGGATTCCATCGAAAGAAGAGCCATTTGTCTGATCGGAGACTACGAACTGATCAAGAGCCTCCACAGCCTGGAACATCAAAGACAGGTTGGCGATTTCACTCACTTTACAGATATTTATATGGCGAATGCTCGACTGACATTGTCCACTTAATTCCACTTAGAGCGATGAATAGCAGAAATACAGGATGGACCACTGTCGCCCATCAATATGCCGTTCATCTTAGTACCCCTCGAACTTCATTGTATTCATATATTTGTAAAAATCTGAAATAAACTCTTAGAGTAACTGTTAAAAATAGTCTTTATGTGTCTATATCTTTATATTCCTTCATCTGGAGGACTTCATCCTTGTGTGAACTCCTGAGGTCGTGTTTCCTAACGAATATAACCTCCAACAATTATTCAAATCCAACGTGAATCGTTTTATTCGCACATGCATTACTTCCAGCGTACCTTAAAGGATTTTTTCTATATTGTTTGATCATACAGGAAATATGATTTTTTTTATCTATTTGCTGAAAATATAGCTCTCGAAGAAATAATGGCGAATATAGCGATGATTTAAATTTACAAATATTCGCCGCCCATGCGTTTAGCAGGCCTTTGCTGGGCGAAGGACGATACAATCAACCCCGTCTTGGCGTCGCGAATACGTGTTCATGATTTATTTCGCAGTTCAGGTGCTTATAATTACCGGCCGTTCTCATAAGGAAGAAGCGTGTGATTTACTCGATTTTAACCGATCAAGTACAGGCGATATATTGACTAAATGCATAAGTTAACTTTATTTAGAAAATTCTTGGCCTGTACGATGGAGGGAAGGGTATACTACTTATTTTAATTAGCAAGAATGAGGATCTTTATTAGTTCATATATTATAATAGCTTAATTAGTACTAGTTTTAAAGTAATAATTTAAAGGTTTTTTTTTAACGCTGATTGATGATTTATCCTCTTGATTTTAAGTTATGTTTAGTACAGTATGCTGAGGTTGAATGGATTCCAAATCGTCATATAAAATATGTATCCATATAAATTTCTTGAAATTTTGATTTTCTTCCACACAAGAAGATATGACTAGTTGCTAATGCCCATCCTCCGCTCGTCACTTATTATCTTTCACTCGATACCCGAGCTTCGCTTGACGCCGGCGGAAATGTACCGCTGTAGTGTGATCGAGTTAAAAAACTGCTCATATATTCGAACAGTTTTTCGCTTCGATAGGAAATACTCTAGTTATAAATTCAGGCGAAAAACCGAAAAATATCGCCTGTCACTTGATACACGACCTTGGGTCTACGCGCCGCGCCATCCGATGGGCGACATTCGAGTTTGACGCTGAGCAGGTACACGACATACGTCTTTCTAAAAGGCACATAAACGAGAAGGGTTTGTATTTATTAATTATATTAATTATATAAAAAATTATTATATAAAATCCCTTAGCGGAGTTATCGCGACATGGGTTTTGTAAACTTTGGTTTTAACTCTCTAGCCAGCGGCGTAGTTTAGGTCTCCGATTGTAAATATAACAAGATTAAAGGATATAATTTTTAAATTTTTATTTACTATAAACTCGAGAAAACTTCTCAAAAATAACATAATAATAGAAATTGTTAATGAAAAATAACAAAACGAACAAAATGGTTAACAAAACATATAGAAAAATTCGTTGGTAATCTTATAGTAAACATTTTTAAATCTAAACAGGAACTTTTTATTATTAAACTCAGGAAGACTTCTTAAAAATAACATACAAGCATAATATTTTTATGCTCGATCCCGCATCATTTTGTTAGCATAGATTGTAAGGGTTCCAAATTGGAAACTTTATTTAACGTTCCATCTACGATAATGTAAATTTCTAGCACGTATATTTTTCGCTAATGTTTTGTATAATTTTATTAGATTGCTCACAATTTGCGTCACTATGAATCACATCTCATTATTGAATTATTGACTTAAAAGTACATACAATTGGTTTGTATATGATTCGCATTTTCTTCTCTTATTAACTTCATATATTTTCTCATACTTTCGCGGAATCACATTAAAGTTCTTCTGTATTGAGATCTTCTGTGTGTAATTTCTTCTAAACCTCCTGGACTATTAAATAAACCACAATAATTTCTGCACGGCCACGTAAATTTATGTAGTCACACGACAAACCTTTTAAAGACTAATTGTTTATAATTATCGTTCGTATTTTGCAGACCATTATTAGTCACTGATTTGTTGCTACAAGCTAACAGCCATTATGCTTCTATAATAACGCTGATTGCAACAACCAATTTGAATGTTGGAAGGTGGAAACAGTTGTATTACTGGTGCCTCTCGACAACATGTGGTGCTTTATATAGGAACCGTGCGATATAAATGTTAACGATGTGATGAACAAACCCGAGTGTCGTATATTGATTTTTGAATTTATAAATGATTTTCTATTATTGAATTGGTTGCTACCAGCTGTATAAGTTGAGGTTATTACTGTGTGAAAGACATATTTTTTTCAATGACATTTTGTGCCAATTTTGCGTCCCTAAGGCATGGAGAGTCGTTGTTTAAATCCCCCCTACCTTTGGGAAATATAATTGACATGACATATACTTTATTATCAAAAACATTTTTCTAGTCCAAGGACAGAAAATTATATCATTTTCATTGATTAGAATAGCACTCGACGTTCTGATTCTAAATTGATCAAAATTCTGAAATTTTGTATTTAATATTACCAAGTATAAGTAAAGCACTTTTAACGACTTCTGCTCTTTCCATCTTCCTTGCCCCTGCAGGTCAATTATACCTTCTCGAAACCGCTCACCTTGTTTAAGTGAAGCGCTTATTACGATATTTATGCATTTAGCTCAGCGGTGAGAGGTTAACGCGATTTCTTATTACCATCGTTCTTATAACACTGACTGACTAGTAAGCCGACCGAGCTGCCTCATTGTATGCTCTTTGCTATCTGCACGTTGTAAATTTTTCTCCTCTTGGCGTGCATCAGAAGACAAGCAAGTTAGTTCAGTGAAATTAGATACTATTTGTGATCTAATAGAATCAGTAGAATCTACAAACATAACTTATGAAGGAGAACAGTTTAGATTTGTTGCAATGGATTAAACCTTTAATCGAAAGTAGTGGAATGATATATTTGTAATACCTACTAGTAAATCGGTTTAACAATCTGGCTCGTCCTGGAGTGTTTGTATGATAATTTGAAAAGAGGTTCTTATTTTAATAGTATCAGCAGAATAAACCAAATAGTACTTAAGAATGAGAACAATTTAGATTTATAACTACGGATTAAACCTTGAGGAAGTATAAGGAACACTTCATTGCTTCGTCTCATTTGATTGCTCTCAATCTATCCATGCACCCTAAAACAAACCAAAGCCCGGTAATATACGTTCTCCTGGTTTCCAGCCGCTTACTCTACAATCCGACGATTTATCTAAAAGCCAATAGACTCGTTCGCAGAGCAATTGTTATAAACTGCCTGAAATATGCACAGTTGGTTTAAAATGTTCACAGAAGCAAAATCTGTGACTGCTGATCAAAAATTGTCGCCTTGTTCACACAGACAAACATCATCATCCAATTTGTTAGCAGCAGCTAGAAATTTCGCTCTGCGAACGCAGTTAATAATGCACCACGAACCAGCTCCTGGACCCGCCACCGCCATCAGGTAGTACCGATATAAATTTGGTTAATAAACCATTAAACCGTTAACGAGGCTACGAACACGCGGGTTACCACAAGACAATATAAGGCCGTAACGAGGATCCATTTGCAAACAATGGCCGAGGGCTCAGATAAATCTTGCTCGGGGACATTTTGACCTATGAACGGGATCCCCGGATATCTAGTAATTGCATGAGATGAGTATGTACCATGCTGTCGAATATTCGATTGAATGATAAATTATGGCATCCCAAGAATTAATACGAGAGATGGTGGAAAAGTTTTTTTCTCCCTAACAATGAAAAACTGCATTTCTACTAAAATATTTGTTTTCCCTGCGCTCACCTAACTGTATTTCATTAAAGAAAAGGTTTGTTGTGACCATTATGATAGGCATCAATATCCTCTTTTATTTTTTTTTAGCTTCCACCTGTTTAATTATTTCCTGAGAACGTCCTTATAACCAGTAAGAAAGTGCAAGAACCTCAGATTTGCTACATTACATTTGCAACGTTGTGTAACAACATTTAGGAAATATCCCCAACCAAGATATACAGCAAGAAAGCTTACAAATTCATTTTGCTGTACAATGCAACTTCTACTATTGAACTATTGATGTTCTTGCAGCTATTTAAAAAAAACTTGTAGCTATTTCACCCTCAAAAATATATCAGTGGAGACTCGTGTTCAACAATGATGCAAATGGAGAGCTACTGTTAAACTGTTTTAAATCCTTCTTAAGCAATATAAGGGATTCTGCTGGATGGATTGACAGCAAGAGTAACTCCTACTTGGTTCCACAAGATGGCAGTCATAAACTCTACAGCCAACAATAATTTATTACCATAATTCTATTTTGCTGTGGGACATATCCACTCTACCGGGTGATGCATCATTGAGTGAACATAGGAAATCCCATGTAATTTGTGAGGTGGCTGGATATTGATACTCCCCTGTACATTTTACAGAAAAACTGTGTTATAACTTCTTCAAGAGATCGCCATAGTAAACCAATATGCCGAGTTTGAATACATTTTGGTAAGCTATTCAATTAAGCAAAACTACGAAACTCAGCTCAAACTACAGCAATCAGTTTCGTGGTTTTGCCATCATATTTAATTGAAAAGCTTAGGAATGTCCCACCAAACTGTATCGAAACTCCGCACATGTATTTACCATGTCGCCCTGTTCAAAGAGTTATAATATAGTTTTTCTATAAAATGTACAGGCGAGTCAATATTCAGCTTCAACCTCAAAAACTCCTATGTTCAACTTAACAATGGTATACTTTTAAAGGAAAATATTCTGACTGAATTACAAATAATTTCCTGTGCGAGTTCATCTTAAACTAAATAAATAATAAGGAAATATCATTTTAAATAAAAATTGTTTTTTGTAAGTAGTATTTTGCAGATAAGCCAGTCATCCCGTCAAATTTGGGTGTGAAGTTTCAAGAAGTAACTGTTTGCTCGTTTGCTTCAAATCAGAATGGAAGTGTCTTACTCTACGGGAAGCCTCACGATCAGTCGAGCCCTACAGAGTACCGGTGTTGCCATGATTATTTAATTTATATTTTTGCACGAAGCCTTTAATTGTAAGGAAATACAGGAGTACAAAAAATAATAACAATTTTTCTGCCACTTACATAGTGGATATAATCCATTAATGCCCTTACAATGTATTTTGGTATAATATTTTTATTAGTACGAATAAATCCAGACTTTGTGTTTGACGCCAACATTCTTTGTGTTTGGGGCTATCTTGAGATGTGATCTATAAAGATCTCGTAAACGCCTTTGACAGTGTACACACTAACAATAACGCGTTGATGTCGCCACTCCCACACGGGCTGACCGGGAAATACCTTCGATGAACTGCTCACAACGAGGTTTAACTTATAGATCTATTTGTTAAATACAGAATTTGGCAAAAACCGACCTACTTTGATTCACATTTAAAATGGCGTTCTTTCTTTTCCATCTTCACAAGAATTTGAATCAATCCCTCTTCCAAATCACAAGCGCCTCTATTTTTCTGGTAATAATGCCAACAACCTATAACAATTACTCTCTATCAATATTTTTTCATTGACCCTCAGACTAAGATACTAAAAAATAACGAGTCCGGGGTGTCGGAAAGATGATATTCGGCGCTGAGATGGTGTTGTAATTCTTTTAACTCAACATCACGTTTGGGGACTTGGGCACATGGGCCACGGAAGATAACATCTCGATAGGGCAACGCTCGATTTGCCATAAGGTCATGAGCGGCTTGTTTCTAAGAGGTTATAGTTCAGGCGAGATGACTATGACCAAATAATTCAGCTTTTTTATATTGTAACATTTTAGAAGGAGCAACGGTGACCGCAGTCGACTCTGTAATAGGTATCTATGATGGAGACATGAAACACTCATTATGTCCAATTAATCAAGCAGCATTAACAATCCTAAATAATATAGTATGTAGAAATAAAACTCAATCTGATTTTGGATTGGCTCAAATCACAGTGCACCCTAAACGTTTTAAACTAATACAATGGTGGTTTCAAGGTCTGTTGCATCTCAGTAGTTGCTTTTACTCAGTTTCTAATGGTACTGTACCTCTCTCTCTCTTGATCTTCCGATCCATATCGACCGAGAGACGTGGGAGGAAGTTCCATCGCGCCTCATTACTGTAGCGACCTACAGGCTGTCGCCTCATGCGCAGTGATTTGGCAACATTTCAATACATCACATGATTAATCTACACTTAAATACAGTCTACACACTTTTAAGTGACAAACACATATGTCTGTTGCGTCGTCGCATGTGTGATGATTTTATTGGGTTTTAAGTATGTAAGCTCCCTCTAGGACACGAAATAGCTGCTGTTGTAAAAATACCTTTTTTCCAATTCCAGAAAATTAATGAATTTTTCTTTTCCCGTCTAATTATTTTAAATAATTTAACGAATATTCGAGCGAAGGTTGTCGTAATCTTTCAATATGGATCGTCAACAGCTGTGGTTCCTCTTCCGTTATCGAGGAGCTTTGTCAGCAGAAATTGCGGCCACGGCTTTTCGAAGTAGAGGCAGGGATACGGAGAAGTTAGTGGGTTTTTGGGTCCTTTCGGGCACGCGACGGCCGTCGGCTTTAGGTTCCCCGAGACCTCGCTCGCCGCGATCTAATTTTTTTTTCTTTTTTTTTCAAAACGGGAGCCGCAACACTACAGGTGGTAGAGTGTTTTTAGCCGCGGATTTTCCCTGAGATAATTTTTATTTGAAACACTCGTGTTTTCGGCGAGTATAAAATATATTGGACTCTCATTAAACACTCGTGTTTCCGGCGAGTATAAAAAATACTGGACTGTCATTAAACACTCGTGTTTCCGGCGAGTATAAAAAATACTGGACCGTTTATTAAACATTCGTAGTTTCCGTGCGAGTATAAAAAATGCTGGAATGTTTCAGAGCGAGTATAAAAAACTCTGAAATATTTTCGATCCCTCGTGAATTTTGGTGCGAGGGCGTTTCGGGCTACGTACTCCACTCATATCATAGTATGATGTACGTACGCACTGATCCTTTCAAAATTTTCTTACAATTCGGCGACAGTGCGTAACGCCACTGCATTTTCTCTATACGCAAAATGGTCATTCTTTCTTGTCCTAATTCGTAATAATATATGTATGGTGTTGTTAGCCATCTCGCGGCAACATATTATTATATTTGCATACATATTGTCAGTTATCTACGTAATCGCACTTTGTTTTAAATCGCGTCGTCGATATGGTGATTGAATTTAGATTGGTTGTAAGCAGGGAGAAGACGCTAGTAGTGGAAGACACTGAAGACATAAAGTTTCGGAGACAACAACTTCCACTTCAGTTGATGCGGAGAAAAATTTGAGAACATCTCTGGGAGAATGTTTCACGGTTTCCTGGGATGCTAAGTGTAAGTTCCAAACATTATTTTATGTCATTATTGTAACCTAAATGTGGTTGGGAATTTCTTTTTCTATAGTGACGACCTATACCAAGCCCCAAGATTATGTTACTTACAGGACCAAAATTTATTTTGCTCAAAAAATTTTAGTCTGTGTATACGTGTAGTTTAGATTATACCGTTGACTTTTAGCTACCTGATTAAACCCCATTGTAGGTTCCAACATCTTCAAACAGCAATAAATGGTTGCAAGGTCGGCTCGAAAATAAACTCCTGGACAAAATTAACGCAACATCATAAATTTGCCATATTTTTTATGCTATTTTTTTTCTGAATTTATGATCCGATTTGAATTTTTGCATTGTAGCTTGGTTCCTTGACATAGTCATAGTTTTAGCTGTTTATGATAAAAATTTCATTTTCGATTTATACTGAGTGTACTAAAAATGCTATGTTTTTTTCCGAAAATTCGCATCATCCTATGGAGTATATTAGCAAGCGGAACATAAGCATTAAACGGTAGGTCCATCTTTCCCCAACATTTTCTTTACTTCATTATCTCTGTTATTAAAGGAGATACACCGTTTTATAGCGTAACATGTTTTTATAGATTTTAGTATTCAACACATTCATTCAAGTAGACTATGGACTTTTTCGGACATTGCAAGCGATGTGTCAGCAGATGTTGTGTTTTAAAGTTACAAAGGTCAAATAAAATTCGCCATACTGATAAAAACTGTTCGGAAACTGCTTATTAAACGTTCGTTTCGTATGCCCAGTTGCCCGATGACTGTTTTAATCTTGAAACCTACTAGAAAACATTTAACCATGAATGTGTTGAATGTTAAAGTCTATAAGAACATGTTACGGTGTATCTCCTTTAATAACAGAGATAATGAAGGAAATGTTGGGGAAAGATGGACCTACCGTTTAAAGTCTACTGCAATATGCTTCGGTTGCTAATATACTCCACAGGGTGACACGAATTTTCGGAAAAAAATATAGCATTTTTAGTAAACCCAGTATAAATCGAAAATTAAATTTTTATCATAAACAGCGAAAACTATGACATTGTCAAGGAACCAACCTACAATGCAAAAAAAATCATTCAAACCGGATCATAAATTCAGAAAAAAAATAGCATCCAAAATATGGGAAATTTATGATGATGCGTTAATTTTGTCCAGGAGTTTATATATATTGATTTATTTTGAATAAAAGAGGCACGTACTAAGATGGTATGATAATTAAGAACGCAAGTAAACAAATTTTTTACTCCGGCTATTCTATGGCTAAAAGGATAATATGGGTTTTATGGCAGTCAATGGGTATATATAACGTATACTTTACAGAAAACTATAAATGGTATAAATGGCTTTGTTTCTAATGAAGACATAAAAGTTTTTACTACCATAGTACTCCTCATTTGAAGTTCTATCGGCTAATGCTAGAAGATCCCGGGGCGCCCATGGGTTTCGGGAAATCAGAGTTTCCTGTATAATTGTTTATATACACTTAAAACAGACCTCTAAGGCAGTGCTCAAATTGTGCTTAATTGTATTTCTAAAAATACTAATCATTATATAATTTAAGAAATGACTATGGCAGATACAGGGTCAGAAGAAACACAGCTTTAAAGAAAGGACATAGTAAAACGGGCCACCCTGTATACTTAAACCAATTTGTCAAACAATACATATATTTCAACAAACCAGAACTACAAATCGTTATATTAGCTATTTTTACGTGGTATTTCTTTTTATTTATATGCAAATCTTGAACGTTATTTATACAGTGGGAGTTTATTCACACCGAACGTTTAGTTGCTCTTGACTGACGAGATATGTTTCGAAGAATTTAAGAGTAATAATAGTATAATGACATTTAAAACTTTAACATAATTGATTAGGTGCTACAAAAAAAAAGTATCATTATACCAAACACATTCCGACGAAAAAACATACGCGTACTTTATCTTGATTAATGAATTTCGACTGGAAAGAAATTACTGTAAACCCCGTTTAATTTAAAATACAATTTATTAAAAGTTAAGGTTAACAATTTATTAAAACTACCAGAGTACAAAAAGTGTTAATTTGTTCATGCCCACGCGCGAGCCTTTTCGTGTTGTGCCTGACTCAGTCAGAATCAATTTGTCATTTGAGATTTTCAGACAATGTAGGAGTTTTGTTGCTTACCAAAACTCTGTACATACAACTTAAGGCTTAAGGGTCACGATGCAGGTTTTTTAATTTAATATTTTGGTAAAATTTTACTATAATTTTATGGCAGTTCTTAATAAAAGTTATTCTAGTCACATATAGAGCCATAATAGTATATTAAAGTACAAGTTTTATAAAGCATGCTATAATAGCTTTATAAAACATGTACTTTATACTACTTTTTCTATTTTGTGTTGAAACGCCCCGGACCCGGGTCTATTTTTCGCTAAAAAAATGTCGATGTTGAAAATAAAATAGCCAATATATTTAGGTCCAGTAATACATGCATATCCTACATGTATTTTAAAAGAGCTTAAAACAGCAAAAAGTCTAACATATTAGCGATTTACCAACCAAGGAATGTCAAGAGGTCACATTCCTTAGGCTAAACATGAAATAGGGGTGCATAAAGTGACGCAAGAGAGCAAAGGCAGGGGTGCGCCTATAAAAGCGGGAGACGCGACGCTAATAAGCAATTCAATTTTTGACTGTCGCAAATACAAGACGTTACGCTGCCCGATTCAAAGTCAAAATTTCCCGTTCTCAAATCAAGTAATTTCGCTGCCAGTGCTTTTTCAGTGCATCATTAATCTTTTTAATTTCAACATTCAAATTTCTCCCATTCGCAAATTTAAGTATTTACGCGGCCATTTAGTGTTCAGTGTATTATTCTTTGTTTAGACGCATTAAATGAATTTGCTCTACTTGTTAACATTTTTCTAGCTGCACACGTCGGCCCTTGTCGATGGACGGTGTGCCAGGAATCTTTAACAACGGAGTTAAATTCAGTGGCGCATAATTTAATTCTTCATTCTTTGTTTAGACGCATTTAATGAATTTTCTCTACTTGTTAATATTTTTCTAGCTGCACACGTCGGCCCTTGTCGATGGACGGTGTGCCAGGAATCTTTAACAACGGAGTTAAATTCAGAGTCGCATAATTGATTCTTTATTCTTTCTTAGATGCATTTAATGAATTTTCTCTACTTGTTAATATTTTTCTAGCTGCACACGTCGGCCCTTGTCGATGGATGGTGTGCCAGGAATCTTTAACAACGGAGTCAAATCACGCGCACAAAATCAACTAAATTTATAAACAAAATGGCCGCTCTCTTTCTTATCTTCTATTTTGATTTATTAATACAAATCTCATTAAAATCTATTTCGGTAAATAAATATCCTACAAGTTCAGTCTGTCAAATAAATTGTCTGCAGGACAAAAATGGCAGGTTTCTAGTTAAAAAAACTACAAAGGGTAATTCGGGATTAACGGTTCTGTTTAATCTAAAATGTCTGCAAGACAAAAATAACTTAACATTATTTTAAAGTGAAAAGCGAATAACGGTACCACTGTTGGTGTAAATCGATACACTTTTGCTTTCGTTGAAGGGTCATAAATTAGTAGGTCATTCCCTTTCAGATTAGAAACAGATGTTTGTCTTTCCAGGGTGAATTTTACAGTGGGTTCTTGAAAACAAAGGTAGGTGTTTATTACGCAGTAATAAAGCCTTCCTCGAATAATATCTGCAATCCGCGGTAAAGAAATGGGGGAGGGTTCTAAAAAGGGTTATCTATGATGTATAACAGGGTAACCGCAGGTTATCACTGTTATAAAAAAGGGTTAAAATCATTTGGTATGATGTTGCCAGTAGAACGTTAATTTATAACAGGTGTAAATAAAAAGGCGTGATGGGTTTTTCTTAGGAATGAATGTTCGACGGTAGGACACCACTACCGGACAGTGTCTTTCGACTTCCAGTACATGAAAAACAATGCTCGCTTGAGAAGAAAAGTGACACATGCGTAAAGCGAGCAGGCTCCTAATTTTTATTACACTTTTATGAGTTATATGTTAAAATGTTCAACAGTAGGACACCACTACTGTACAGTTGTCTTTTCACTATACTACGTAGTAGCATTATACCAAACGTGTACGTAAACTGAGGGATGGTACATCAACAAAATGACAAGTAAATTAAATAAAAATACGTACACGAAAATGGGGTCATATGTAACAAAATAAATTGCAGATTATCAAGGGAGTAATGTAAATAAAATGGTCGCAGACCAAAGCTTCATGTAAGAAGTGAGGTAGAAATATCGAGTATCTACTATTATTGTCACAGACATAATAGATAGATAACAGGTAACAATGCTATCATTGTCGCAGACATATAATAAATAGTGTTGTGGTAAAGGGGGCAAATCATCACCAGTCTGTCGCAGACAGATATTGGTGAATAATAATGGGCCAAATTATGGGAGACAAACACTCTGAACTGATTATAGGTATAATTACTATTATAATAATGTAAAATCTTGTATTTGAATATTTTATTAATTTGTAATAAATAAGTGAATGGTTAAACTCTCTTTGATTTAAATTCCTGGCAGCGGAATCCTATCTGTACTTAGGGAAAAACGTCATACTAAGAATAAAACTAATAAATCGTAAAACCTGACAACCTTACCGTTGTCCCAAACTTTAAAAGAACCTGCAAAGTAAACACAACGTATACAGGGTCGTACCACAAAAATTAGACGATTACAGCCAGAGTGATGGATTCCATCAGGTGAATAACACACCCAGGGTCGATCAGTTTCAGTGTATTTTTTAATAAAAAACACATAATGAAATGCCATAACAATTTTGTAAATTTGTATGTTTAAATTTTATGTTGGCAATAGTCAAAGTATTCATCAAGTAAGCGTTGATAAATTATACGTGTCCGATATTTTGTCGCGAATATTGAAAGCTTTCTTAAAATTAATCAATAATGGATCAAGAAGATATTATTAATTTAACTCCTCCTGAGTTAAGGGAAATGGCAAATAATACATTGGATCAACTTTTACCAAAAAAGTCCAAGAAAGTATACGAAAAAGACTACAAGACCTTCACAACCTGGTGTACTGCAAATGGTGTTTCTAGAAGTAGTGAAAATGTTGTAATCGCTTATTTTGAGAAGGAAAGTAAAACTAAGAAGTCGTCGACTCTGTGGTCCTTATACTCAAAATTAAGAGCTTGCATTAACATTTATGAAAACACAGATATAAGAAATTATGAAAGACTTCAAGCCTTTTTAAAAAGGCAATCTGAGAGCTACAAGCCCAAAAAATCTTCCATTTTAGATTTAGAGGATATCAGTAACTTTATAACTGAGGCTGAAAATAGCGTTTACTTAGGTTTAAAGGTAAAAAAATTGTACAGTACCTACCTATACATTAATTTTTTACAACCAGTTCTTAATAAAAGTGGATTATTGGATCCGCAAATAAGGATTAAACAAAACGTTTCAAACACACAAACTATGCCCGATTTTAAAATTAACGCTGCAGACACAAGTACGGTCACAATAAATGTTTATAACAACTGCACTTTTAATAATAAATAAGTATAATTAGTGTACAGTGTATTTATTAGCTTTAAATTGATATCTTGGTAAGAGAATATATTACTTGTTCATCTAAACTTGTGATTGTGAGGTTAATTTACGAATTGTTTCTTATGCAACCAAACATACACAGCAGTACCACCAACCGTTTAAAATGAAAAAAAAAACGGTATCGAAAGAAGTCTATTACGATACTGAAAACGGTATCGAAACAGCTTCCATATGAAACCAAAATAGAAAAATTATGATTTGTTTTACTATATTTAACTAAGTTTTTTTTCCTGTGTAGGATACTTAACATTTCATTTCAGCTTCTCTTATGAATATTTTCATCAACTTTTTGGGTTGTAAAGATCATTTTTTCTTCTATAACCTCAGCGATACGAATCCGATTTCAGATTATACAAAGTTGGAGTATATATGGCTCAAACTGGATATAGAAAACTTAAAATTGAAGTCCAAACTACTAAATTGAGGCTAACAACAAATAAAAAGGCTAGTTCCATTAATTTTTTTCTACCGCAGAGTAGTACATCATGCCAAACTGGTACGGTACCAAAATCGATTACAAATACCTTTTTCAAATTCCGGTCATAATATTTAACCATTGAATAAGTCCAAATACGTATCAAATATTTTGTGCCGCATCATTTATATCTGGGTACTACCCAATATCGAAACGAAAAAGGATGCCCGCTGAGGTGGTACCAAATCAATCACGTCTCGGTTCCGTTAGTGTTAATTAGAAAAGTTGACCTGGTGTCAGCCGAAAAGACTGGTTAACCTCGAGGTGGTACCACTGCTCACGGACGGAGCAAATCTGAACATGTTACACAACTAGCGAAGCGCGCATTTTTGTTAAGAAGAGGAATTAGAGCCAAGGTAAATTTCAATTCAAATATTGGGTTATTGTTTTGAGTGTTTCTTGTTGATTGTAAAAATATATTAAAAAAAATTAGGTATATATTTGTGTAAATGAAAATAAATGAAAATGAAGACAACATTACATTTTTCACATTTTGTTCAATATATCGGACCTTTATTTCCTCTATTTTTAAGACATGTGATCATTTATAATGTGCTCCCCTCCTAACTTTTTTGTTTTTAGCATTAGATAAAATTGTTAAATACAAAAGTTGTACAGAACAATGTAAGCTATTTGCAGAATAATATATTTATATACAGGGTATTGCAGAAATTAGTCACAGGTTAATTTTTTTTTAAATGGCACACCCTATATATTATAATTTTTTTAGAATCTCCTAAAACTTCGAAACAGTTATCTTATAACATGTCATATACCTAAATATAATAGTTTTCGAAATAATCGAATTTTAACTTAGCGCGGCTACATGCATTCAAAAATATATAATATTCTAGATTTCAGTTCTTAGGTGGCCGTGCTAATTGCCTAATGGCGGTGACGGAGAAACAAAAACGTTGTTTGTTACTGACAGTTACTGACATATTTAGTAAATATAACATTTTTGCGATAAAAATGCCTTATTCAGAAAGAAAATAGCGTGAAATTAGCTAAAAGGGAACTGCTCAGAATTAATCCCCGGATGCACGTTCCACACAAAAACACATTTCATCGAATCTATGAAAAGTTTCAAGAAACATCCAGCTTGGCGAGAAAGAAGAGAACAATGGAAAGAGACGAAAATAGTGATTTAAATATACTACTAAAAGTTGAAGAAAATCCAAACATTTCTTTAAGAACAATATCGACAAGTTTAAAGGAAGAGCTTGATAATTCAAAAAATAGCTCTTATGGGAGAGTTCAAAACACTCTTAAAAGATCTGGATATAAACCTTTCAAAATTAGGCCTGTTACAAAATTAACGCAGAGACAACGAGAAAAAAGAGTTGAATTTTGCCAAACTATGTTGGAAAAAATTAATTTAAATCCTAGTTATTTCAAAAATATATTTTGGACCGACGAGTCATCATTTTCAACTAGTGGCATGATAAACAGAAAAAATACCAGACAGTGGGCAACAGTAAATCCCCACTGCTACAGGGAATTTAAATTTCAATGTCGTCAATCTGTCAATGTATGGTGTGCTATTTTAAACAATAAAATAATAGGCCCCCATTTCTTTAACGTTACTTTAAATGGAGAACGTTATCGGAATTTTCTTCAGCAAGAACTAGAGCACTATTTTGATGAGCTTCCGTTGGAACAAGAGAGAAACATCGTCTTCCAACAAGATGGCGCTCCACCCCACAGTGTAGTAGCTGTTACAAACTACCTTAATCAAAGGTTCAATGAATGGATTGGAAGGAATGCACCAATAAAATGGCCACCTAACAGTCCTGATTTGACGCCGATGGATGCATTTTTATGGGGAACGCTAAAAGATCGAGTGAATGCAAATACCATTGAAAACACTGAACGTTTAAAAGAACTTATTAGAACAGAAATTCTAATTCTGAATGAAGATTACTAGCTTACATTGTTCTGTACAACTTTTGTATTTAACAATTTTATCTAATGCTAAAAACAAAAAAGTTAGGAGGGGAGCACATTATAAATGATCACCGTGTACAACTACTGAAGATATAATAGGCGGTGGGACTTTTTTACATAAAAGAAGGTATCAAAATTACGAGATGAATTGTTATAATTTTTGCGGTTGAAACTGATATACAAGATGTCCATCATCACTCTGTGCTTTAGGAACCCAGAAACTTTATTCGAATAGTTTTGCGAACGCCTAACTTTTTTATAGATTGTTCATGTCTAATTTTCCTCTGCCCTGGTGCTAACGTGCCTACAGTGGTACATTGAGGATTTTTTGTCAGGAGGATGGAACTATTTACAATACCATTTCAGGTGTTATGGCTAATCCTGTGGCCGAGTCAACGAACGATTAATTATTGTGTTTTTGTTTCTGAATTAAAATTGGTACACTTTAGCATTTTCTCGTTCATGCTTCTATGTAAGTAGTTTTGCAGATTGTGTATCTCATTAAGAGCATCCGACTGAAATTGCTTCTGTCGTCATAATGTTATTGACGTATTGAACATACAGTATGTCCACGGATGGGGTTTACAAGAGGACAAATGGACTAAAAATTGAAAGATACGAAAAAAAGTCACTCTTAATAAACGTTGTTGCTTGTCTAGAAAATACGATTCATCATAAGAAACTTAAATTTTTTTATACAACGTGGGTAAAAACTGCAAAAATGTTACTTTGCTTAAGAGTAAACATACTTTATTTTGAAAGATACGAAAGAAAGTCACTCTTAATAAACGTTTTTACTTGAATAATGATTAGGTGATACTTGTTGTCAATATTTTTATTTAATGAAGTAATTATATTAATAATAATAATAATACGAACATTTTTATTAACATGAAAAAAATACGATAACGATTTCATAATTCAAAAACTCCACCCCCCATACTCGATACATTTTTCTAATTGCTTCCTCAATTAAGTGAAAGAATTTCTGATTTCTGCCTGAGATATCGATTGGACAGCCTGGATAATTCTGTCCTTCAACACTTCAATATCATTTGGTATTGCGGTAGCAAAAACAATTCTTTTTATACGGCCCCATAAAAACATATCGGCCAAGGTTAAGTCTTGGGTACCACAAAACTGGGCCATTCCTGCCAATCCACCTTGGACCAAATCTCCGGTCAAGCCATTCTCTAACCTCACGAGCGAAATGGGCTGGACAACCATCTTGCTCAAAATACATATTTTGTCGAAAATTTAATGATAGATTTTCGAGTTCATCATTGAAAAATGTATCCAGCATTTCTAAATATGATAATCTATTGCACATGTTATCAAAACAATATGGCCCTATAATGCCATGGATTGATATCGCACACCACACGTTCACTTTTGTGAAATATTGTCTTCTCGTCATAATTCTGAATTCGGGATTTTCTATAGACCAGTACCTAACGTGCTGGCTTGCAACGGTTCCATTTGTTGAAAATGTACTTTCATCAGAAAACATGATACATGATTAAAGTGCGGTTTATACGGATACAATTTATTTGCTTTAAGGATCTTCTGAATTTTACTTTTTTTCACAACTTCCAACTGACTAACATGATTTCTAAGGGACGTCATAGGATTTTCTTCAACAGAATGAAGAACTAAGACTGTAGCAGCATCATCATGGTCGTATTTTTTCTTTTTTTTTTTTGAGGTCCAAAACCGAACCAATTCTCTTGAACTTTTTTATTAACTTGCAGATTGCCATCCTAGTTATTGGGATTCCTACAAATTTCTCGGTAAATTGTTCCATGACGTAGCGGTATGAAACTTGACCATCCCCATAACATTGTATTATAAAAACTCTTTGTTCAGTAGATAGCATTTCTACTTAAATAATAACTTCATTAAATAAAGACATTGATAAGTGTCATTATTATTTTAAATAGGTTCACCAGTCTGAGGTGTGCCAGAGAAAACTTTTTGGGAAATAATTTTTACATAGGTAAACCTTTTAATGAATTGTTCAACTTCGGTGTGTTGTGTAGAAAACACATTCATTAACAGTGACTTTTTTTCGTATCTTTCAAAATAAAGTATGTTTACTCTTAAGCAAAATAACATTTTTGTAGTTTTTACCCACCCTGTATGAAAAAATTTAAGTTTCTTATGATGAATCGTATTTTCTAGACAAGCAAAAACGTTTATTAAGAGTGACTTTTTTTCGTATCTTTCAATTTTTAGTCCATTTGTCCTCTTGTAAACCCCATCCGTGGACATACTGTATATGGGTGTAATTAACTTTAAAACATACCATGACTTGCGATTGAAAATATTTAACTTCCGAACTGAAAGAGGTACCAATTTTTCGTAAAGTAAGTTTTGTAGATAATAGGATGAAGAACAAAATTATATTTTTTTAAATTTATTTAAAATGGGTTAAGAGCATGTTAAAACTATTTAAACAACAACATGCACTAGTTCGGAAAAGTAGAAGTATTTTTAGATCGAGCAGAATGCTTTAAATATAGCTGTAAATGAGAAGAGGCTAATAGCTATTTAAAAATTATTATATCCAAACATTTTGTGTTCAAATCTATCGTCGGCATAAGGATACAATATGACATGTTATAAATCAATCGATACAATACGGTATAATGTTCTTAATTTATCGACGACTAGGTGAGACTTAGAAAGAGAACTAACAGCAAATTAATATCTTTAGAGATAATAAATAATTTTTGACAACAAAATTATAAAGACTATGGTATCGGAATTAATGTGCATGTATGCCGGAGTATATTATAGTCCAATTATGGCGGTACAATAATTTCTGGGGTATTTATATGATCGAAGGTAAATATATGGTCTTGTTGATATTTGCTGCGGGTCTTTTAAACTTTTAACTAGCGTTATGTATTATTAACGTGAAAGAAGAGAGTTGAGTTGCAACGTATTTTTGTATTTCGTTTAATGAACTTGGAAAATTATACAGGGTGCAACCCAGTAGCGGTTCGTCCACAGGAGCACATGCGCACGTTCACCCCCAAAACAAAACGAATAATATTTTTAATTTATATTCATTGAATATTATTTATAGTATAAAGTCCGACCCTCTCTAATATTTTATCGTACCGTCAAACTAAAAAAGTCCGACCCTCCCTAATATTTTATCATCCCGTTAAACCAAACTGCATAGATCCGGCAACCGTGCCTCGGTCGAGGTAAATGACGATTAAGACGAGACTTGCTCGCATGTGCGATTAAGTAGTGCAGTTTCTCTGTAGTAACAGGTGGCGGGTGGCAGCGGGGGATAGCGGGGCTATGGCGATTTAACATGGAAAAGGCGCACAGTTTTTGTGTGCACCGCGCTGTTGTCTGTTCGTGCATCTAGTTAGAAATTCGAGCGTGTATGTTTTAATATTTTAATATTATATATTTATTAAGTTAAAATGAATAGTTGACGGTGGACTATTTAAGAAATAATTTTAGCTCTTTGAATTTGGAGCAAAAAAATTGAATATTAGAAAGTTTAAAAATGAAATATGTGAAAAAAAATGTATAGAGGATATTCCAAACTTAATGAGGCTGTTATTGATCAATTTTCTACAATTAAGAACGGACTTTACGTTCAAGCACTATTGTGTAGGGTCGATAAATGTTGTGTATTTCGATAAATGATACTCGATATGAGTTTAAACCATTTTATTTAAGGATTTTAACTAAAAAA
Source organism: Barypeithes pellucidus (assembly GCA_963991005.1). NCBI lineage: Eukaryota > Metazoa > Arthropoda > Insecta > Coleoptera > Curculionidae > Barypeithes > Barypeithes pellucidus. The sequence continues at coordinate 3,789,684 of OZ022559.1, forward strand.
CACTGAAAATATGAAGAATTCCAACTTGTCAGTCTCGTGGCTCGATTAGTTCTCGTCATAAAACAGATAACTATTGTTTTCGTATTCATTCGGTTTTCTTGATAACTCGTAGATGGCGGTAGTAGTATTGGACATCATTCGGTTTTTCTTGATAGCTCGTAGATGGCTTTAGTAGTATTAGTAGTGGACTGTATAAATATTGTTACGAGGGTTGCATGCGACGACGTTAAGATCCGACAGCTATACACACTAAGAAAACCTTTCTTATTTTCCAAAAGTTGTAGTTCTTTGTGTAAAATTAAAAAATAAATAAAATATGTTTTACCTAACGCATTTTCTTAATACTTTTTTTCTTCCTACATTTTAAACGCCTAGAAAAATTTCATCATACTTTCAATATACATGATGTTTGGATACTCTAGATCCGGATACTTAGAGAGACGACTCCCTATTTACTCCTAATAAGAACTTTAATTCCAGTTTTGCTCCGAAACGATTGGTTCATCGACTCTAATAAAGAGTAGCTTTTATTAGGTATTCTTTTGTCTGTAATATTAAATGTCTATTTTTCCATTAAATGTCAAAACAACACAGATATGACAAAAATTAAATTTGATTTTCAGGTGAAGTGACCTCTGGTGGCACACAGTAGATAAACAGAATGTTAAAGTCGTTTAACATAATCCCTCTCTTTCAGTTAAGGGAGTCTTCTCATTAAACATTTATTCATAAAGGCACGAATCAAAATATCTACACAGTTTTTTTCTGGTCAACCTCGTATTATAATAATAGGTATTAAAAAATTACATAAATCAGCTTGAACTGCCTTCTAGCATTTTCCATTACGAAAACAAAATATCAGACAAATTATAATGCTTAAAAACTGGTAATAATTTGACCTTTGCTAGAGGCAGCGTTTTAATGCTTCCTTAAATTCGTCAGTTTAAAAATTTTGATTTGTTTGACAGGGTTTAAATTACCTATAACAATGGCTGTATGAAACATGTCAGATAAATTAGGAAGCCGTATATAACGTGTTTGTATGTATACAAGAACACTTGTACCTATCTCTGCGTAAGAGAATTTTATTGATTTTAAGGTTATATAATAATACACTACTTGTATCAATTCGGAAATCTATTATATTTTCCATATAATGATTAGAAAGTAAGGTAATTGCAATTGCAAAGTTTAGCAGTATATAACAGTTTATCTTATGTCATTTTGGCAGTTTCAGGGAAACTTTAAAGAAAAAGGAGCTTCTTAATTCGACCTGTACTTAGCTTAAGAGTAAGTAAATAATACCACAATATGTAGAATCTTACAATACAATTTTAATGATAATGTTTAAATTTTACATCTAGAAAATAAATCTGAAATCTGAAAAAATGTTATTAAATCACCAGTTGGACTTGAATAGTTGGGAACTATCGCACATCTTTGCAGGCAGCATGAAGTGGCATGCCTCAACAAAGCCACAAAGACCTGCAAGAAATTTTGTCTTGGGGCGACAGTAACCAAGTCAAATTTAATGCCAAGAAAACCCCGGCAGCAGTTTTCTCTCAGAAAGTTAATAATGCAGGACCAGATATAGTCATGACAGGATACGCAATTTCACTGGCTTCAGCTACTGGACGTCAATCTGGGAGGAAATATGTCTTGGTATCACCATGTTGTGGCAATCGCCAAGATAGCTTCGCAGAAACTTGGTGTACCTTTTCGGACCATAGAGTTGTATCTCATATCTTTTGATAGTCTACAAAGCTCAGATTAGTGCATCACTAGAATATTGCTCTCATGTACTGAATTGCGTCGAAAGGAGGGGCATTCCTTTGATCGGAGACGATGAGCTGACCATGAACCTCGACAGCCTTGAACATCGAAGTCTGAAGTCTCTCTTTTACAGATATTTCCATGGCAAATGTTTGACTGGCCTTGCCCGCTTAATTCCACCTAGAGCGACGAATAGCAGGGATATACGACGAATGACTGGCGCCTTTCCGTATGTGGTTCAGCTTAACACTCCTCGAACATCATTGTTTAAGATTTCTCTCATCTGGAGAATGTCCTCCTTGTGGAACGACCCTCCTGAGGTCGTATTCCCCTAACGAATATAATCTCCAACGATTTAAGACCAACGTGAATCGCTTTAATCGCACATTCACCACTCCCAGAGTGTCTTATAGGATTTTTCCGATAGTGCTTGTGCTTTACCATGAAAAGATGTTCTTCTTCAATCGAATACTGTACTAGTATGTAAGAGAATTTCACAACCGTTTTCACTATTATTTGTTTATTTAATTTTTGTATTCCAAGTGGCCGTAACAAAGTCATTCCTCATGACATGACATTTAATAAATCAAGGTATGATGGTGAAACATTCGGTTTTATCCGAACAAAGCAGCAACAACAAATCAGATTGATTGTCAAGCCTCCATGCACAACAGAAGTCAATTAACGATAATTTTAAAAAATCTAAAAAAATCAGAAATATCTGGTGACTAATGTAGAGTATAAAATTGTATTTGATTTACTAAACCTTGAAGTTTTGTAATAATAGATTAAGTTGCTTGAGGCATGAATTTATTTACAAACGTTTAATGAAATGGTAATAATGGGTTTTGATAAAGCCAGTTGATATCGAATCGAAAAATTGAAAAAATTGAGTTAAGAATGTAGGGCGGTAGTGCATATTTATCCAATGACAATAATATTATGAGTAAAACAATGCAGCTTGTGTTTTCTATCTAACAATTACACAAAACGCTTTTTTTTCAACATTTTAGTTCATGGACGAAAATGTCAGTGCCGAACCACTTGTTTTGGAATATCAGTGAACATATCTGCAGGGACGTAAACCTTCCTTGACGAGATCCTAAAAATTTCTGATCCTTCATACCTGGTATCTTAATTTGTTACGATAATAATCTCTTAGTTCAGCGGACGCGTATTTTCGGGATAAAGCATTTTTATAATGACTCGGTGGGGGGCTCTTAATATATGATATGATGTGAAGCCTATTTTGAACAGTTGCATAACAAGCCTTTCTGAGCGGTCGCTCCAGAATCATTTCATTTCTGTATTTATTACGCGTGAAATTTTTCCCATTAACTTTGCGATAACTTCCGCACTTGCCCAATTATTTTCAACGTCATATCCGAAATCTTAGATGGAAGATACGTTTTTTCGACACTATACATGCCGTTAAACGAAATTCATTAGTCATATTTTATCTCCGTTCGCACGTCACAAAACGCACTGCCAAACGGCGCGTTGTTAAGATGGCGGCCGCGATCGGACAATCCGAATTTAACGAAGATTAATCGGAAGAATTCGGGATAAATTAACGTCGAGATATTTGCCATCAGCTTGGTGCTGATTAATCTCCGGGGCAGTGGCGTGGGGCAGTACGCAATAAACAATTTTCATGTAAGATGGTTGCCTTTATTGGTAAATTTTTATAATTCGTAAAAGCTCAAGCTCAATCGGATACATCTTTAGTTTTACGAAAACTAGATTCAACATTATCAGCGATCATCAATATGGTTTTCGGAAGTCCAGATCAACTGGAGGTCTTCTAGCCTATGTCACCTATCTTTGGTACAACGCAATCGAACATCATGGGGAGTCTCGGGCTGTTGCACTGGATATTTCTAAAGCTTTTGATCGTGTTTGGCATGAGGGGCTTCTAAGTAAACTGCGATCCTATGGTATGCCCAGTCGATTCTGTGCATGGTTGTCTAGCTTTCTTAAGGACCGCTCTCTGCAAGTGGCGATTGACGGATTTCTCTCAGACACTCTTCCTACTCTACATTAACGACCTTCTAGTGAAAACGAAAAACCCGATAGTTAGTTTTGCTGATGATAGCACACTTTTATCATCTTTCTCTTTGAATGCACAAACATCGGCTGCCGACGCACATCTTCGCAGACAGCATGAAGTATCACGCCTCAACAAAGACCTGGAAGAAATTTTGTCTTGGGGTGACAGTAACCAAGTCGAATTTAACGCTAAAAAAACCCAGGCAGCAGTTTTCTCTAAAAAGGTTAACATTACAGAACCGGATATAGTCATGGACGGACACGCAATCCCGCTGGCTTCATCTATTAGTTTGCTGGGCGTCAATCTGGGAGGAAATATGTCTTGGCATAACCACGTTGTGGCAATCGCCAAGATAGCCTCTCAGAAGCTTGGTGTACCCTTCCGAACCAGAAAGTTGTACACACCTCAACAACTTTTGACACTATACAAAGCCCAGATTCGACCATCACTAGAGTACTGCTCTCATGTCTGGAGCTCTGCACCCAAACATACTCTTCGGCTACTGGATTCCATCGAAAGGAGGGCCATTCGTCTGATTGGAGACCACGAGCTGACGAAGAACCTCGACAGCCTAGAACATCGATGGCAAGTTGGTGATTTGACTCTCTTTTACAGATATTTTCATGGAAAGTGCTCGGCTGACCTTGCCCTCTTAATTCCGCCCAGAGCGGCGAATATCAGAAATACACGACGAACCACTGCCGCCCATCCATATGTGGTTAAGCTTAGTACTCCTCGAACTTCATTATTTAAGAACTCTTTCATCTGGAGGACTTCATCATTGTGGAACGATCTTCCCGAGGTCGTTTTTCCCGACGAATATAACCTCCAACGATTCAAAACCAACGTGAATCGCTTTTTGCGCACACGCACCACTCCCAGAGTGCCCTAAAGGAGTTTTCCTATAGTGCTTGTGTTTGATCATAAAAAAAAAAAAAAAAATTGTATAGAATTTTAACGAGAACAACTGAACTCAAGCAATCTAATTTGAGTTTACAAAATAAAAGTTTGTCGGATATATTATTCACGAATTAATGCATGAGAATGGGTGCTATAATTTAAGAAACTAATTCTGCAAATTTTGTTAAACAACTTTTTTTTTTGTAATAATCTATTACCTAGTGTACTTAAAAATATGAACTCATCAAAATAGGTTTAAATCTCCTATGCATATACTGACAAATGGTAGGCATATACATGTCATGCAATCAGTAGGCGTAAGAATATTTTATCCACGCTACTGACATGCAATGACACACGACTTATAAATTCCCGTCATTGTCGTATGATTGATGCCACGACTTCCTACCAATTATGGCCTTTTGTACTGACATAATCGGCGTCGCGAATCAATGTGACATGTTATGACCTTCTGATAATCGAATAGCTTATTTCACTCGGTAACTAAAGTAACTTTATTTGGTTATAAGGAAGAACAGTTCATAATTTTTACTTCCTTGATGTCGAATAATTGTTTGATGAGATGGTTCTTATTAGGCGCTCACTAGAAAATACATACATATACACGTATTTTTTCAATAAAATACTGCTTCTTCCTAACGTGCACAAAGTGTCATTTCCGAACGCAAAAACCTATGCGACCTCCCATTCGCATCGTTCTTCAGACTGTATTTATATGCGGAAAAGTACCACTTTACGCACTTGCTAGGGAAATAACTATTTGAATGTTTCGCTTGACCATAATGTTACCCTATAAATGCCAACTGCCTCCACCACAATATATTCCTATTAATAGTGTCATATACGTAGGAGTTTAGTCTCGCATACCATATACCGAGTGTCTTGCCACACCTGGCTTAATTTACCCAAGAAAAACTGGCCTCGAGATTTAGCGATGCACATTTAGCTTCGATTGCCATTAGAATGGGTCGTCAAAAGCGACAAGACCGGCTATATTGTTGCAAAGTTTATGGGCTATATTTACAGGGTGACATGGTACGATATTTATTGATAATACGATGCACTAAGAGAGAATATAACCCCATAAAATTAATAAAGTGAATTGTCGCGGAGAGCGCAATCTTTACAGATATTTTCCGTATCTGAATTCGATCACAAATATACCTTGTTTTACATCGACACTGGAGTAGAGAAAAGTACTAAATGTGTCGATAGAATAACGATGACAGAAGCTCTGTCGGCTGCTCTTAATCGACATTCTCTAACGTCATGCATGTTATTTATTTTAAACGAATTTGAAAATGTTATCGCTTCCTTGTAAGATACGTCTCCCCACTTTTATTTCCTTTTTCAGTTAAAAATAAAATAAAGAGCAATTCAGTCAGCCATTCTTTATCTTTTCTGTCACCTTATTACGCACTTGTCAGGCAATTTCACCTCCAGACATATTGCTAATTATCGGCAAAATATATAGCTGGGATAATTTAAATTTCTAATTGCGTCAGAACCTTAGAGAATTATTGCTGTAGTAATAGTTCCTCACGGTTTTTTCCACTTTAAATGATATAATGATTTTTTGAGCAAACCCACACAGTTATTAAATCTACCTAGTTTAATATTGATAAAATCTACTTCTTACTACTCCATAAAAAAATATGGTTATAGCTTTTTGTTCACATAGTAGATTTACCTTGTCCGTTTATGAAGTGTACCTTATATTCTCACAATTATATGATACGATATGCATTGTATTGTTCTAATCAACACAAACACAACAGATAGTAATGTGATATACCTTTCATTATTTTACTTATTTGTCACACAACATACATAGATGTGATTTACCTTTCATGGTTATAAATATAGTTAAATGGCTTGCATTTATTTTGTACTTGTGCACAACGGCATAGTTTTTATTATTATTGAAATGAATTAAACATACAACAAATTGTGAAATATTAGAACCGATGAAAAGAGCATTAAACTACTACTATAATTTGATAGTAAATTGGCCATGGCGTATTACAATGAATAGTCCGTCACATGAATTATTAAATATTTAGTACTGCACTGCAGTACTGACAACTACAAGATAATATCTGTAATTTCGCTTGTATTAATAAAGTAATTTTTTTTAGAAATATATGTGCTCAATTGAGTTAAATCATCAAAAATGCTAGACCTATAACTTTTATGGTGCATATTTTCTGTATGTGTCTGATGACTGGTTTGATGTTATGTTAAATACAAAGTAGAAGGTTTACCGGGAACGATTTTTAGTGCAAGTCGTTTCCAAGGAAAATGATATGTTAGTTATAGTGCAGGAAAAATGGATGGATTTTGTGAACGATACATTGGAAGGAATTATTTAATATTTACAATGATTTTTATATCATAGTTGATTAAGATTAAGAAAACAAATATAAATAATAGTAAATATTTAATATTAACAATTATATAATATTTAAAGACTGAAAGACCATTTTCGCACTTTTCCTTGGATAAGCGCATGCTTCTCTTCTGACGATCCATCCGTCTGTGCTGGGGAGGTCTCCGGCGTCATTCTAACTAGAATGGAAGCATTTATTCCCTCCTCCAAAAAACGCCCTTCCAACGGCAAGCCCTGGTTTAGCAAGGATTGTGAGCGTGCTGTCAGACCAAAAAATCTGGCTTACCGACAGTGGCGTAAAAACCCCTACCACTGAGAATCGCACCGCCTTTGTTACCGCTCGAAACTAATGTAAGCTAACAATAGATCAAAGCAAAGAAGCTCATAATGTGAGAATCAAAAACAAACTTCTTGACAGTCCAAACGGATCAAGGTCCTTTTGATCAGTCGCTAGGCAGTCAGCCAAAATTTCACCAAATCAACTATTCCACCTCTAACACGTCCCGATGGTACAATAGCATCCACAGCCGGAGACAGAGCCAACTTACTTGCTGAACTATTTTCCTCGCATTCCACTGTAGATTTCCAGGGAAGAACACCACCCGACATTCCTGCAGTTCAATCCGAAATGACCGAAATCGTGTTCCGTCAGCGTCCCGTCAAACGAATCCTGAAAGGACTCGACGTCAAAAAAGCTACTGGTCCAGACGAAATTCCTATTATAGTTCTCAAGAGATGCGCCGATGAACTAACGCCAGTATTTTGTAGACTTTTCAACTTATCCTACAAAAAAAGGAATATTTCCATCTTGCTGGAAGACGGCGCGAGTCGAGCCTATTCCAAAGAAAGGTAAGAGAACCCTGCCTAACAACTATCGACCAGTCGCATTGCTTTCAGTTATATCAAAAGTAATGGAGGATTTCTCTCAGATACCTTCACCATAAATGCCGGTGTTCCTCAAAGGTCCATATTGTCTCCCACTCTCTTCTTACTCTACATTAACGATCTTCTATTGAAAACTAAAAATCCTATATTTAGTTTTGCTGACGATAGCACACTTATCTCATCTTTCTCCTTGAATGCGCAAACATCGGCTGCCGACGCACATCTTCGCAGACAGCATGAAGTATCACGCCTCAACAAAGACCTGGAAGAAATTTTGGCTTGGGGTGACAGTAACCAAGTCGAATTTAACGCAAAAAAAACCAGGCAGCAGTTTTCTCTAAAAAGGTTAACATTACAGAACCGGATATATTCATGGACGGGCACGCAATCCCACTGGCTTCATCTATTAATTTGCTGGGCGTCAATCTGGGAGGAAATATATCTTGGCATAACCACGTTGTGGCAATCGCCAAGATAGCTTCTCAGAAGCTTGGGTCGTATTCGTCTGATCGAAGACCACGAGCTGACGAAGAACCTCGACAGCCTAGAACATCGAAGACAGGTTGGGGATTTGACTCTCTTTTACAGATATTTTCATGGATGATGCTCGGCTGACCTTGTCCTCTTAATTCCGCCCAGAGCGACGAATAGCAGAAATACACGACGAACCACTGCCGCCCATCCATATGTGGTTAACTTAGTACTCCTCGAACTTCATTATTTAAGAATTCTTTCATCTGGAGGACTTCATCCTTGTGGAACGACCTTCCCGAGGCCGTTCCAACGATTCAAAACCAACGTGAATCGCTTTTTGCGCACACGTACCACTCCCAGAGTGCCCTATAGGATTTTTCCTATAGTGCTTGTGTTTTATCATAAAAAAAAAATTCAATCCAATAGGACATTTTTGAATTCTATTTTTTTTTAATAATAATTTTTTTAGTGTGTTGTAACTATTAAAAATTGGGTAAAATCACCACTTACATGTTGTAAGACTTGGAAGACTCTATAAGTGAGGCTGTGAACTTCTTAAAGAATAATGAACTTCTACATTTTTTATAAAAGTCTTATTTATCCCTTCTACTTAAATTTCTTGATGATTTCAATAATGATAAGAATGACTTAAAATGACAGCAGTCAACATTTTTGGCAACAATCATTTATTTCATCCTCTCTCATTCAGAAAATTGTCGTTACAATTCATCCTCTTTTGCTCCCCTCCCCGTAATCTCTTTAATTCCTTGTAATTGGAGCAAGCAAGAACCATTGTAATCGGTGACGCCAGAATTAAGTTGCTCGCGAACAATCCAAAAGAAAAATCAAACTCATTATCTCCCCCTTGTTGAAGCCGGTTTGAAAATTAGAACCTGCTCCACTACAAGTTAGCCAAATAGCCCTTCCCGTAAAGTATCGTCCGATGTAAGATCGCGAAAGATGCTTATCGTCGCGCGAAAGGACCGAAAATTCTTAGCAGCAAATACAATTATCGTAAATTGATTTTTGGACGTCCGATTTTAATTTTCGGGCAAATAAATTACATTTCGGAGCGATAAACATCGCACCTTGATAGTCTCCGAGACTTTTTGGTCGGAAAGGGCTTTTTGAAGTCGCCGCTCTGTCTCATATTATGACGTTAAGGAACATTAAAAGTAAGTAAAAGCGATCTTTTACTAACTGTTTAATTAACTTTTTTCACTCGGCCTTCGTCATTATTGCAACCTTAATCCGATTTTATAACTTTTTATGTATTTTAAACGCTTCATGGTCAAAATTATTCCTGTGTTATAATTCCTCGAATGCCATATTCTTGTGGATTTTACAAACTTTATAACAGAGAGTTATTTTTATTACCATACGCCATTTATTTTGTACGGTCCTTCAGGTAAAAAATAATTCCTGTTAGCCTTCGCAGACATTAATATTCTCATTCAATTGACATTTCAGCTAGGAAGTTTATGACCGCCGCCATTTATAACCAAGCAGGAATTACTATTGTTAAATTTATTCCAACTGCAATAGCAGCAGTTACGACCAAATTACGTATTGCTGTTGACTAAAAAGATCCTTGTTTGCATCACAAATATGTCCTCCTTGTTCATTACAATGCAGGAGTTCGCAAAGCAACTAAAATTCAATCTATCCTCCTTTTGTGTACCTTTTTTTATGATCAAATATTAGCACTATAGGAATACTTTAGGTACCTACTCTGGGTGTGGTGCGTGTGTGAATAAAACAATTCTCGTTGGTTTTGTAAGTAAATAGTAGTGATAAAATCAGTATTTACTTACAATAATAAAAATGACAGTAAATTTACCTGCAAGATTGCTGTTAAATCACAGTTATTAGTAACATTACGCAAGAATTGACGAAGCTATAATTGGAAAGTTAAGAAACGGTGTATTATTTTGGCATTAGTGTTGTTATAATTTGACGTTTTGTCATTAAACAGCCCATCGACTTGAAACAAACATGGACCCCATAGAGCAGATTCTATCTGCTTTGTATACGTCAATGTGACGCCTGTTATTACGAAAATAAACACAACAAACGTCTATAGCAAGAATCTCCGTTTCTTTTAATCCCCAGTCTGTTTCTGTTTTCGTTCTAACAGCTGATCGATTTTGATATGTGTTGGTTAGGAAAAACAAACAATGTACGGACGTGACTGAAAAGTCTGTATCTTTATCCAGTTAACGGCAGACTTGGCACAGGCTTGCCAGATTGAGTTAAGAATTACTGTTTTTGCCACAATCAATACTTAAATATAACACTTAGACACTAAAAAATCGTTAAGAATTTTACTCAACAATAATGACAAAAACGTATTACTGTCAAATATGAAAGCAGCTATGAAATACGGCCGTTCCAATAAGGGCTTTACAAAAAGCATGTCCCGAACGCTCGAAGGTGATGTAATGCCTTTGTCTAATTAACGCAAAATGACAAACAACAATTATACTAATTTTCAGAATTCCCCGATTATTTTTCTGGAAAGTTGTTTACAACCCACATAACAATGTGAATTGTTTATGCTTTATAACCTATGACTCCGATTACCAAACACAATAAAAATCTATTATAGATTAAAAATCTGAAGGAAAAAAATCTATTGGGAACACGGCTGAACTTTTAAACTAAATCGTGCCGTGAAATGATTGTGTGAAAACGAAGTTAAAGTCCTTGTCAACGAGCCTTTTGATGGGTTACTTTACGGGTCCCGACGGTAACGCCTCGGTCATGAATCAATATTTTTAAATTAACCAATTTATTGATAGCGATCTGGAACGCTGTGGTGCAAGTATGTGCTGGGTACCAGTGGCACAGGTAAATTTATTAGGGCGGCATGGTTACAATACTGGATTTTACCTGCAACACCTCCTTTCTTCATTTATCCCTCCATACCATGCAGAAATTTGACATGTATTGGCATATTACAGCCATCTAAACAATATCTTCTCAAACACTTCTTAGTCAACCAAAAGAAGTTTTAACGGGGCAACAGATTTCTACTATTTTTTATCTGTTATGTAATAATATATTACATAACTCGACCGTAATGAGTTAACTAAAAAATTTTGAGACAGCAATGGAATTTCTTACCGAGGATTGTATACGTTTTTATGTACAACCATCAACATTTTATAACAGTAATAAACTTTACGTTTTTAAATTAAAAAATTGCACAGGTTAGTAGGTTTCTGAAACATTAAATGGTTGCTATGGGATGAACAATTAGGCATAAAGAATGTTTAATTCCCTAAAAATCCGTAAACGTTATGGAAAGTTTGGTCTACACTTATATACAGTATGTCCCCGGATGGGGTTTACAAGAGAACAAATGGACTAAAAATTGAAAGATACGAAAAAAGTCACTCTTAATAAACGTTTTTGCTTGTCTAGAAAATACGATTCATCATAAGAAACTTCAATTTTTTTTATACAGGGTGGATAAAAACTGCAAAAATGTTATTTTGCTTAAGAGTAAACATATTTTATTTTGAAAGATACGAAAAAAAGGCACTCTTAATAAACGATTTTACTTGAATAATGAATAGGTTATACTTGTTGTCAATGTATTTTATTTAATGAAGTAATTATAATAATAATAATACTAACATTTTTATTAACATAAAAAGAATACGATAACGATTTCATAATTCAAAACCTCCACCCCCATACTCGACACATTTTTCTAATTGCTTTCTCAAATAAGTGAAAGAATTTCTGATTTCTTCCTGAGATATCGATTGGACAGCCTGGATAATTCTGTCCTTCAGCACTTCAATATCATTTGGTATTGCGGTTACAAAAACAATTTGTTTTAAACGGCCCCATAAAAACATATCGGCCAAGGTTAAGTCGGGACTTCTTGGGGGCCACAAAACTGGGTCATTCCTGCCAATCCACCTTGGACCAAATCTACGCTCTAACCTCACGAGCGAAATGGGCTGGACAACCATCTTGCTGAAAATACATATTTTGTCGAAAACTTAATGGTAGATTTTCGAGTTCATCATTGAAAAATATATTCAGCATTTCTAAATATGATAATCTATTGCACGTGTTATCAAAAATATTGCCCTATAATGCCATGGATGGACATCGCACACCACACGTTCACTTTTGTGAAATATTGTCTTCTCGTCATAATTCTGAATTCGGGATTTTCTAAAGACCAGTACCTAACGTGCTGGGTTGCAACGGTTCCATTTGTTGAAAATGTACTTTCATCAGAAAACATGATACATTTATAAAAATCAACATTTCCACTTAAAATTTTGTCTCCTATCCACAGGCAAAAATCAAGTCGTTTCGCGTCGTCTCCCTGTTCCAATCGTTGATTAAAGTGCGGTTTATACGGATACAATTTATTTGCTTTAAGGATCTTCTGAATTTGACTTTTTTCACAACTTCCAACTGAGTAACGTGATTTCTAAGGGACGTCATAGGATTTTCTTCAACAGAATGAAGAATAAGACTGTAGCAGCATCATCATGGTCGTATTTCTTCTTTTTTTTGAGGTCCAAAACCGAACCAGTTCTCTTGAACTTTTTTATTAACTTGCAGATTGCCATCCTAGTTATTGGGATTCCTACAAATTTCTCGGTAAATTGTTCCATGACGTAGCGGTATGAAACTTGACCATCCCCATAACATTGTATTATATAAACTCTTTGTTCAGTAGATAGCATTTCTACTTAAATAATAACTTCATTAAATAAAGACATTGACAACAAGTATCTATCACCTTAAGTGTCATTATTATTTTAACTAGGTTCCAGTCAGAGGTGTGCCAGAGAATACTTTTTGGGAAATAATTTTTACATAGGTAAACCTTTTAATGAATTGTTCTACTTCGGTTGGTTGTGTAGAAAACACATTCATTAAGAGTAAGAGTTTTTTTTTGTATCTTTCAATTTTTAGTCCATTTGTCCTCTTGTAAACCCCATCCGTGGACATACTGTATAGCATAATACGTGAACCAAAGTGTAGGAGGGGTTCTTTTTCTTATTTAAATTTTTATTCATTTCCAACTCCTCCGTGGACTGGAAATGAAAGTTAGAAAAGTGACAGTTTCCAACTTTAAAAAAGTTAGAAATTTAAACATTATATACTTTAATTCTTGTGCCCGAACCATGATGTCGGACTATCATTTGTTTCTGACATAACTACGGATTACTGGTTGTTTAAATATTGGTAATTCGAAATCGGTAGCATTTTTTTGAATAATCTTGTGAATTTAATGAAAACTGACAACGGAGAAGCAATCATTTTGTAGAAACAAAAAAGTACATTTGACACCGTCTTTCACTTTTGGGAATTTTAACTATAATTGTGGCCATCAAATTTCACTGAATTTTGTAATTTTTTTTTGGGTCTTGAATTGAAAATTGCTGGTTTCCGATTCCTAAAAATAGGATAAAAATACCTTCAAGGAAGACTGGATATATTAAACTTCTGTTGCCGCGTAATTTTAACAAGTTAGCTAATTTTTTCTATGTATAATTTAGTAACACAGCGATCTAGCTTATTTTATTGACACAAGATAGGATTAACGTTGCCCCTTGAGCTCCGCCATTGATTTCACAACCTGCCACACCGTCACAAGGCATTGTTTATGTAGTTGTGTACCGTATCTGGACAGGAATCGGTCCGGATCTTCTTTCTGCGTTCGACCGAGAACACAAAAACTTGTCGTCCTCTCTCGTGGGGAAAAACTAGTCGCAGGGGCCACGCACTGCACTTTTAAATCGAAATGAAGGAAGGAAGAGTTGATGGGACTCTATTCTTCAATTTATTTAAATGATGCAGTCGCTAATATGATATCTAAATAAATAACAACTCCCGTCTTTCCCGTCGTAACTCGAACATGTCCAAAATTTCTTTCAATGCCTATGGCATCTAAGCATGGAGAATGTGGACAATTTTACCGCTTCTATAATATGATATAATAATTAATTCTATTATATCAAAATGACCTGTTGGCCGTGAGTCCATTGTCCATGTTTTTCTTAAAATTCTAGGTTTGGAATTTTTGGCATTTTTATATTATTACACTTTGTCTAAATTGGAAATATTTTATTGATATTTATTATACCAATTATAACCTTTGATTGATTTTATACTTCTTTCTGTTCTACAGTCAGCACCGAAAAATATTTTTCATCTGGGTCTGAGGATTCGGCTGTTGAGGTGGTTCTTTCTACCCATAATGCTTTTGTATATGGAGGAGGCAAAATCGTGACCTCGACCCTTCCTAAAATATAAATTAACCAGGAAGATAGAGGACAAAATTTTGAACTTTTGGATTTCTTTTAAACCAAAATAATGTTATTTTGATAAATTTTCACGACATTATAGTATCGATTAAAAGATATGACAAGAGTTAAAATATTTGTGGTGATATAAAAAAGTTTGTTCAATTTTAAAAAAAAGTTACAATTTATGACTTCGCCAGGTGTTCTGGTCGCCGAATAACTTAAACACTACTTATTAAGGAACCACTGTTTGTGCATGGTTTTTGCATTAAATTACGTATTGGAAAAATAGAAATCACCAATAACGGTTATGAAAATCACCAAAAATTTGAAAAATACATTTTTATGATCGTACGAACAAAAAGAAAGCATATAAAAAACGATGTAAAGTATATTTTTATGAGCAAAAACAAGGGGGCAAAGTCTATTTTTATGATCGTATTAGCAACAAAGGGGTGCGTGCAAATGAAACCCGCTGATTTTCAAATAATCTAAAAATCACTAGAAATCGGACCTTTCTTCCAGACCTGGCAACACTGCTCAACAACAGCGAGACCGTCAAAGTAAAGACAAATTATAAGTAATAATCGGTGCTAAATCTTTGTTCACGCAATCTAGCGGAATATCCGTTATTCTTAGTGTATACAGGGTAGTCAATTTGAAAACTTATTTATTCATGTACAGGGTGGCCAACTAAGGGACGCGGCTATATCTCGGAAACGGCTAACCGCACAGCTTCCGAAAAAAAAATATTTATAAGAAAAGTTGCCAAGAGAAATTGCTGGGAATTATTGGCAAGTTTGTAGGACGGCCGCTAGGGGCCGTAACACTAATAGTAATTTGTTGACAGTCGATTTCTCTACAATTTGCTTAGATAAGGTATGTTGAAAATACTTATAAATAAATCTCCCATGCATCAACTTTGCTTATTATCTCTATAACTTTAAATAAAGTGGTTGGGGTAACGCAAACATTGATTTGGAAAAAATTCAATATCTCAGGAACGCCTTATCGAAAAATATTAAGATTAGGGTCATTTAAAGCAGTTCTTCTTGCTCTATCAGTGACACTACAAGCGATGTCTATGTCATTTTTAGTGTAGTCGCTAGATGGCGCATACAACAGCATTTAACATATTTTATGTTTTTTCTCGAAAAACTCAAATTCGATGGTAACCATATATCGATAGAAGAACTCTTTTAAATGAGATTTGAATATATTCCGATAAAGTGTTCCTGAGATACTGATTTTTTTCCAAATCAATGGTTGCGTTATCCCCAATACTTTATTTGAAGGGATAGAGAAAAAGTATAAGCAAAGTTTCCGACGATTCAAAACCAACGTGGATCGCTTTTGCGCACACGCCAGAGTGCCCTACAGGATTTTCCTATAGTGCTTGTGTTTGATCATAAAAAAAACAAAAAAAAAACTATTAGTCCTACAAACTTCCAAATAATTTCCAGCAATTTCTTTTGGCCACTTTTCCTATAAATATTAAGTTGTACGTCGTGTACCTCGCTCAATTGGCCACCCTGTACATTTTTAGGCGGTGGCTTTGCCTGGCAAACGTTTTTACAAATACAAACATACCCTTTTCAGTTGGCTCTAGCCCAATGAAAGTCGACCCGTCTCCTTGAGTTCCGGAGCATAGAGTTATGAATACTCGTTCCTCGATTAACTCTTTAATTGCCTCTGCAGTATTTATAGTAAGATAAAAATTATCGCCTTCCTCCTTTACTAATATCTGAAAAAATTACACCTATCTTTATTTTAACTGATAGCATTAAATTGTTCCTATAGTCGCTCTGTCTGTCTGTCTCTAGGCTCAAGAATTACTTGACTGGGGAGTAACCAAAAGTGACTAGGCATTAACCCTGGTTGAAACCGGATGTCCTTTCGGTTTGCTATAACTTTACATGTTTTCAAAACAATTTCTGAAGGATTTATTTAATGAACTAATACATATTTTAGGCTAGAGATACAGAATATCAAGGTTAAACAAATTAATTAGTCTTTTAGGTGCTTGAAAATAAAATGATACAGTTACGACGGACACCCTGTACCCCCCTGACCTCACCCATATTAAAGCTAAATAGGTATTCGTTACTAACCTACACATTAATTTTGTCTGCATGTAGTGGGCAATTAAAAAGTAAACAACCTTTTTAACGAAGCGAGTGGTACTCCTTTTGGGATTTGGCAGACTGCCCAAATTCGTGGCACCTTTAAACCCGTTTGGATACACAGAAGCATCTATTAGTACTTAAAGAAAGTGATCTTAGTTCCGAAAATCCGTAATGTTTTGGTGCTTGTTTCGTCTCCTTCAGTCAGGGAAAGTACTCAGATACAAACAAGTTGAAATTTATTTCAAATAGAAAGTAAATCCATTGAAATTTTCCAAAACTTTAAATAACAAAGTCTACCACAACATCTAGTTTACTTACTTCCAGGTCATTAACGTCTACGTTAACAACAGTTTCATTAGGTAACACTCCGTAAAATGGCCCAGCATAATTATCTTTATAAATACTGACCGCTACGTACTCTTCACTAGAGACCTGAGACCTTCCAAAGACAATGTCAAAATAGCCTTGAGAAAGATCTGCATCTTCAGGAGGCTCGGTGCCATCATAAGATATCCATTCGTAGCCAAAAGCTAAAATGTTAATTGTCGTGCTAATATAGGATTGCAGAAATATTTTAAACAATTAACTAATCAGACAACTTTGATTGTGACATCAGTTACGTTGGCAGAAATTACTTAGTTACAGTCAAAGGTGTCTAAATAAAATATTAAGGTAACCGGGCAACTAACGTATAAAACTGTTTTATAACTTTTCTTTTAAATAGATGTAAAAACATTAATAGAACTTATATTATTCATCAAAAAGCTTTTTTGTATATAACTTTGTTGTTGATGTTTTCTAAAGGTTGCTATAAAACTTGTAGGTAGCAATTATAGAACTCTTTTAGGGGTTGTAAGACCTTTCTCAAGATTAGTGCAAGTGGTTTGCTATAATTTGTGATTAAAATATTTTTGCAACTCAGTATTAATGGACAGATATTTAATTTCTTATTATTTTCTTAACAACATCTGATGTTTCTTTAATAGGAATATTTGAAATTGTGACTTTGAAGTTATATAACGACTGGACGGTTCTAAGATTTTAAGGTAACCCAAATAAAAAAAAATATATGTACTTGACGTCAGAATACACAACAAAAATACACCAGAAATAGCCTTGACCACCATGTTACTCGAATAGCGCACAAATACCCTGGTTTGTTAGTACTCAATTATACCAGAAAATTTCACCCACTGATAATATAAAGAATAATGTTGATCGTTTATATATTGCCAGCAGACCTTGAATATCACGCCATTTTTTTACAAATTGGAAGAAAATATTAAAACAATTATAATTATCATTTTTAAAAACATACAACGTTTAGTATATCGCATTTATTTAATTTAAATTATACTGGGTGATGATGCATCACTGAGTTGAACAATATAGGAAATCCCATGTACTTTTTGAGGTGGCTGAATATTGGCTTGGCGTTGATTTTTTTCTTAGTAAATTGATTATTTAACAGGAGTATACTTAATTTTTGCAACAACTTGGTGGGAAAAATATTTATTGATAAATAGTAATAAAACTACTTACTAAAACAGTAATTTCCATTCAAATTACACAAATGATAAAAGTTAGGTACCTAATAAAGATCATGCACAGAACTTTGGTATGTTCAAAAAACTACAAATAAGTGTATAACCCGTAAAAAAAGGAATAAGGTAAACATGTATAACAATCACTGATCGGAAGCGACATCAGTTAGCGCCGTAACTGGATGCATTCGAATTTAGTTCTTTAAAAGTTGTAACCAACTTAGCTGCTCTGACATTGCCTAGCTTATTGAGTTTGGAATGAACTAAACCAAAAGATGAAAAAAGTTTTTCTATGTTGGCGGACGAAGCAATAGCTGTATGTAGCTGTCGGACAAGTTCCATTGCTTTTGTATTTAAATGTTTAATAGACCGCCACCGTGCTAATGGTTTTACATTTTCAAGTATTTGGTGAGAAACCATATATGGCATAAATGGGGCACACCTAGCCTGAAATTTAACAATCGTTGGGGTTTATTCGCCTCTGAATGGTTTCTAAATATTCCATGGCAATTTCTAATTGCCTTTGAGTTAGTCTATCAGCCCTAAAACGATGATCAAGCAAGTTTGCTAAAGAATGAACTGGAGTTAGGGCCATCTCCAAACATTCTATAACCTTATTTACGTCACTCATGGAAAATTCTCCATTTGATTTTTTGTTTTCAAATGTCTCCAATAGTTCGAGCCGTATTTCTGTCGCTTCTTCTATCGTGCAAGTGCTTTTCTGAACTTTATCTAGAGCCACAACAATGCATTTTAATTTTTTGTGATACTCCTGTGCATTAACTTTTAAATTAACGTCAGTAATTAATTTTATGATGTCGTTCTCAATAAGTATTCTGTTAGTACACACATCAAATAATATTGGCTAGTTTTTCAAATAACTCTCCAAGCAGTCTGATAAAGTGTTCTAGCGAATATCCTGAGGTAATACGAGAGCGCAGCCACCAGCTTCTTTAAATTTTGCGCTAGCTAAATGCATATTTCTAAAGTATTTACAAACTTTCTTTACGTTACTCTTGACTCCCAGCACTTCTAAATCATGAGCAAGTAAGTTGAATATATTAGCTGAACAACCATAAGATATTATATCCTGTCGGTCTAATTGAAGAAAAAGTTTTTTCCTCATTTTAGTCATATTCGAAGCGTTGTCTGTTACTGCACTGGTAACTTGACTTCTTCGCATTTTTGTATAGCTTCTTTCAGTAGGTGTAATAAATACTCTGATGTGTGGCTACGGACTCTATTAGATGCACCCGTTCACTTTGTATATCTGTGACACATATGCCTATTATAGGTTCATTATGGACGTTACTCCAGTATATCCGTATCGAGCAAATTGTTGGAAACAACATTTCTGTTTGATGGTGATTATCCAGGACGTAGCAAATTAATCAACAGTTTAAACTCACGATATTCTACTGTACGAAATGGTGTGGTAGTCGCATATAAATATCTGGCTATTTGTATATCCATCTTTTTCTTATCTGATTCGCTCGTTCGAATAATAAAACTTGACATGCTGCTACTTGATACTGAACCAGTAGAATTAGATGATTTCGAGAGCACCACAGCGTTCTATCATCTAATAAACTAAGCATCTTGAGAATGTCATGATTCTCGGCAATAATCCTAAAGGTCGTAAAACTCTATGAATAGAAAACATTCTGAGATGTCCGCAGGGAAAGGAGTTATCGTTTAAATTCTACTAAAAACATTGAAAACATGTTTTAAACTATGTTCTTAATAAGTTTTTATTTGTTTAAAACATGAACTTTAAGAGCAAAAAAAAACATGTTTAAAACAAAAGAAAAACACTTGTTTTGTTTAAAATTAAAAAATACATGACTTTGTGCAACCCTGAGAGGAAGATAAAGGAGATCTTCTGGTTTAAAATTTAATGATAATGATACTTTTCGTCTTAAATTGATCCAGGAATCATACGTTAAAATAAGTATGCATATAATTAAGTAACACACTGTATATACTTCATTTAAAATTCCTATACATTACCCGTTTTCTAATTTTTTACCATTTTGTGGTAGTTGAAGCCTAGTTAATTTAAAAAAGTAATTATTCCCTTTAATTAACAATAACTAAACTATGAAGTATAATTAACAGATAGTGGCCGTATGTCGATAAACAATAGATGTTCAATTGTTTGGCGTCGATACTTCCATAATCATTATGAATTCCAAAAATTGATCCAAGAAATTTTGGGCTACCAATTCTACGCCATTAGAGTAAAAGTCCCGTCCCACAGAGATGGCCACTGCTTCTTTTACTCTGTAATAAATTCGCCAAATACCAAAAATACGTAATAACGAACCCAGCCATGTCGTGCGAGATTATCAACACGCATATTGCCTTAAGTACACACGTCTATTTACCAGCCAATCAGCTTCGTGAGCCCCGTTTTCGACAGGAACGTTGGGGGCGTGACCCCCTTTTTTCTCGCGAATAATGAGTTTACTTAACGGGGTATTTGAGCGGATAGTAATTTCGCTTATTATATGGTCTTGGTTGCCAAATGTTTTCGGGAAAATGGTTCCGTGCAGGACTGGATTTAAAAAATTTCGTAGCAGGAAAATAATTTGTAGGAACATTGACCGAGGAAGTAAGTAAAACCGACGCTAAAATGTTGCTAAATTTTGTCACTAATTTATAGTGAATACCAGAGAAACCGATGCAGTAAGGTGTGAATCCCGTGTAATTTCGTAGCAGGAAAATAATTTGTAGGAACATTGACCGAGGAAGTAAGTAAAACCGACGCTAAAATGTTGCTAAATTTTGTCACTAATTTATAGTGAATACCATAGAAACCGATGCAGTAAGGTGTGAATCCCGTGTAATTTCGTAGCAGGAAAATAATTTGTAGGAACATTGACCGAGGAAGTAAGTAAAACCGACGCTAAAATGTTGCTAAATTTTGTCACTAATTTATAGTGAATACCAGAGAAACCGATGCAGTAAGGTGTGAATCCCGTGTAATTTCGTAGCAGGAAAATAATTTGTAGGAACATTGACCGAGGAAGTAAGTAAAACCGACGCTAAAATGTTGCTAAATTTTGTCACTAATTTATAGTGAATACCAGAGAAACCGATGCAGTAAGGTGTGAATCTCGATAGCTTGAGAGAAATTTTGACGATTTCTTCATTACAATTTCAAAGTAATTTTTTTTCGAGGAGAATCTTTCAATGGGACATTGCGGTCAGTCAGGTTGTGTTATACAGCAGGTATTCCCACATTTTTAGCTCTAAAAGCTAAAGATATTTCTTAATAATACAGCAGGTAATAGATAATTGCGATTTACAAGTTACATCTGTTGTTTTCTCAACTTGCCCTTGAGAAAAGGTGTTTTTCAAATCCGCGCGGTAGATCTTTAGATCGTTATACCCCAATTTTCCCCAGCAAGATTACTTATCAGAAGACAATAGGAAATGATAGCAGCAAAACAACTTATTTCTTACCTCGGATGCAGTTAGAATCATTCAAATGTGTGAACAAACCCGAACAAACCCGTGCGGGCATAAAGTACACATTATGGCCCGCGCTCGCATTAAGACGCAAAAACAGTTTTCTATTAACTTATTCTTTATTAACAAAATAAAATTTTTCAGATAGATCATTAAAGTACCCCAACAGTACAGTTTTGTTAATGTTTTCTACAGCATTTTCTGGCATCCACTTCAAAAATTGGTCATATTCTTTGTCGTTGTTTGTCTCTGGATTTTCTCGGTAACAGGTTTTGCGTTGCCCTTTTTTCAATTTATTCGGGAATTTCAAAAACCTTGTTCCATTTTTAATTTTTGACTTTAACACATTAAACATTTGAATACTTATCTCCCTAGCAACAAAAACGCAGGCTATAATAATGTCAAGGTAATGTCGCTGGCAAAATAAAAAATTGGTAAATCAAATTAAAATTTAAAAAATATTTATTATTTAAAACGAACTGGTATGACATAAAAGTTTGTATGCACCACGGGTACTAATAGATATATACCCTCGGGCGACTTACGAACCTTTGGGCCAGAGGCTCTCGGCTTTGTAAGAATGTCGCCCTCGGAGCATAATCATCTACTTAGTACCTTTGATTCATAAATAACTATTATAGTAATAATTTATTATTATTATAGCAAATGAATGATTTTTGTACTCTTTACTCATTTAGTTTAACCTATATACTGACATTATTTATGGTAACGATTTTACTTGTACACAACTTAATAAAATACGACTTCACGCGCAAAATTTTATGATTTACTGCGATTGTTTTTTTAATTCCAGCTTGGGACTAATCTAATAAAAAGTGGCATGTTGAGATTGTCAATAACATCGACACCACTCGATGTTTAACTTTTTAACCGGAGTTGCTTCATTTAGAATGCGTGTATATAAATCAGAACATTGCTCGAATACGAGTATTTTCTATAAATATTGTAATAACTAAAGCCTACCTCGTTTTTATCAAGGATGGTGGTATTATATATACCACACAGATCCCATAGGGACATTAAACGCTTTAAATGATATATTATTATACTGTAAAATTAAATATTCGCTTATAGCAGTCCTTTCTTGATGAATATACATTATAAAAACTAAGATAATAATAATAAAATTTTATTGAGGTCTTCACTATATCGCAGTTCCGGTAAAACAATGACGCAATTGCTAAATTATTAATTGTTCAGGAGAGAGGAAACAGGAATGTCATATTTTTATTATTAGGTTTAAATAACGTGAAGAAAATATATTGGTATTGAAATTATTGCAATTAGTGGTTGGGACGCGTGTGATTATACACTTTCGTCGTTGTTTATCATATAACAAATTAGGGAAGAGTAATTCCCAACCCTACCCCATTCACGCCGGTAACCAGGCCGAATTATAACGAATATCTCGTGGAGTACGAGGGTACGCCCTCCCCAATCGGTAGGTCATATCGCAGTGCAAGAATCCAAGGGTTGTTAGTCCTTCGGGAATCAACATATGACAGGATCGTGGTTCGAAGATCACGTCGGGAATGGGATTATCGGCACAACGAACAAACCCGAGCTGAGAGGAGAAACATTGCGAAAAAAGAACTTTCTTTATTATATTTTTCTATTTGGGTTTCATAATGGCTACATTATGAAATGCAAAAAAATTGAATAACCTGCCACTTTATGAAACTGAAATTTAATTTTTTTATGTTGGCAGCTAGTAGGGTTCGAATTTTAGGCTTACTTCGATCTCGTTGAAATTAGTTTTCTAGGCATTATGGATTCGACAAAAAAAATTTATAGAAAACTTTAAAATACTAACCTTTAACCTTGCAAATAGATCATGTTTACTAGATATTTATCGGAAATACCTATACTTGGAAATATAAGTATAACATGCCGACGGTGTCCGTCAACTAATTTCTAGTCACAATTATAAAACAACTATTTTTCCTGGGCATTAATTGTTATTCCTGTCAGATTCTGTGTCGACACAATATTTTGTTCAATAGTATTATTTATTATTATGTTCAATATTTTGAACTTTTTGCTGCTCGCACCATAACTCAAAGTTTTGCATATTCTTTTTAAATGTTTTTCCAGATTATTTTCTGCATTTTCTCGTATTTCTGACATAGTAGTACACCTTTCTTCCTGACTCATTTTTATTAACTTTAATAATATATTTATTTTTAATTATGACGGATGGGAAGAAGCTTTGTTGTGTTCAATTATTTCTATCATGGCATATTTGATACTTGTAACATTTTATTAATCCCGGTATGGTAGTTCAGTAAACAGAACTACCGCATTCGGCCGTGGCGACCCGGGTTCGATTCCCGGTAGGCAAGAATGCAGCATGTTGCTAGTTTAGTCCTGAATAAGACCTCACTGGAGCGGATAATCGTACTCCTTTGGGGACTGATGGACAGACTGGGGGCATGCGTGGTTCGGATCCCACGTCAAAAGCTGTAGTCCCGTCTGGCTGATATTTCCCAAACGTTAAACAAAAGGGATACAACAAGCCGTTCGGCTGCAGTATAATGGCAACATACCAGCCCTCATTCAACCAACCAACCAACATTTTATTAAATTGTAAAAGTATTGCCAACCTATAAAGAAAATATTAATTCAAATGGAAAAAATCTACTATATTTTTAAAAGTTTTTCAGACTTTATAGACCCAAATAGAAAAAGTATTATAAAATACACGGTTCATAAGACAATTAGAGCACTTGTACTCTAGAAAACTCCCCGCTTCGCGGGCCATTTTCTAAGTTGGGCGCGTGCTCTAAGATAATTTCTTTTTTTATGATCAAACACAAGCAAGAATGAATGAAACTTGTATCTCAATATACTATTTTAAGGTTATATAATAGAAAGTTATAGTTTTATTACGGGTGAAAATTTTATACGAATAAATAACGAAAAATAACATTCAACGAATATTGGGTACACTATTAGTCTAAAACGTCACAACCCAATGGCGCCAATGGGCGGTTTTATTCGTACCAATATATTCGTGATTTTCTTGACATTGTTAAAATTCCGCATTTTCCCAATTCAAATTAAAGAAAAACAACCATAAGGCACTCATTCTTATAAAAATAACGATATGGAATTTGTCAAAATGACGGCTCGGTGTTGCTTCAATTAATCAACGAAATGACTTCGATTTTTCTTTGCAAATAAAGACGTCGAGTTGAAGGTGCCGATAACCTACCCAGCGGTGGGCACGAACATATTTCTTGGTAACACAATTTTTTAAAGATCAAAGATAAATTGCGAACACGTAGAGAGGAATATAGATTGAGTACATAGAAAAAACTTAATCCAAGGATGATCTTCTAAATTTAAGAGAATCTTAATTATTTTTTATATTAGGGTATAAATTTTTTTTACACTCGACTCCAGCATACTACATACTACAACATCATTCGACTAATACCTCAAAATGAAGAGGGTCTAATTTCGGAAGTTTCTTGTTAATGTTCGAAACAAATATTAAAATTGGAGCAACAAGTGTATGCCCAATAGCTCGTTCTTTGACGTAAGTATTGTATGACACAGGAGTCTCCTGTCAAATGCTAACGTCCAAACACAGTATTAAAACAATAGAAGGCTTTCGCTCCGGCATTGGTGGTTGACAAAAGTTGTGTTCGGCACCGGCGTACACCTAAATACAGGTCGACAACTTTATCTGTAGCTACAAAAGGAATGCGGGCAAGAAATTTTCTTGGGTTAACAATGTTGTCACATATATTAAATTTCAATTTAATAACCCTAAAAGCATAAACCTAACCCTAAAATTAAATTTACCCACTTAAATTAAATTGGCATATATATAAGAAACTAATATTCTATTATAGTTTCAATGTTCTTAAAACTTTCTTTTTATACTATTTATTTTAATATTTAAATGCAATATAAAATATTTTTTTATTAAAGTACTTATAAACTAAAAATAGGGCAACATGGTGCAATATCAACGATAACCATGGGTAACCGGTGGCTAGAGCTAATTTAATAGGTTATAACCCAGACAGAGGATGCAACACGCGTCTGGTGACACGCCTATTGTGCCGGCGTGGTTATTCGGCGATGTCCAATATGCTTCATCCAGTTGCGTAGTGATAGGGTTTGTTTTAAAACTGTGATAATGAATGAATATACCCTGGTAAAACCCTTCATAGTCAAACCCGTGAAGTGATTGCCAATCTGTACAGGGTGTGTGAAGAGGAATCACAAATTGATACATTTAAATTGCCACAAAGCTAGGAAGGGTCGCAATGTATACGGGAGTAAGCGTGGGTGCAGTAAAAAAAACATTCACAAAGCAGATACTGAAAGGAAAGAAAATATCCCGGATCAATTGTTGTCATCTCCTGTCAAAAAAAAGGCCCGTCTCTCTGCTGTCGGAAAATCGAAGGCTTCGACTTTGGCATTATTAGGAGAACAATATAAAGGTTTTATTTAGAACTAAAAGTGGTTCCAACCTTAAAAAAGTTGCTACAACAACTGAGAAGTGACATAAACTCTCCGTTTTCCAGTGAAACTTTGATGTGCATGTTGAAATCAAATGGATTTTATTGGCGAAAATGCCAAAATAAGCGGAAAATATTAATGGAAAGGTTTAATATATTGCACTGGTGATACCAATATATTCATGCCATGAAAAAATATATATTATTACATTATTAAGATAATAATAGCACGCCCATGGCTCGGCCATGTTTTAAAAGATATTGCTTCCCCCCTTACCGATACCGCGTAGCTATAGACTCGCTTGTCGAACTGTACAGTGGACTTGAGAAATCAGGCAACGGTATCGTCATTTGCGATAGCGGCCGGTCGCTGTGGTGTCAGATTTAATGACGTTTTCTCGAAAACGGTTAGGATTAGCGACATGAATGAAGAGTACTTAATTTTTAGCCAATAGTTAAAGGTATGTAAAAAACATTGTCCAAAGTTCTCATCATACAAGGCGTAAAAAATGGGCGCATGAGTGTTACAGCTAGTCCGTCCCTGCAGCTGTGAGTAATTCACAACAGTTTCTTGGGTAGTAGTTAGTAGACGGGTCTTACCTGGTATACATCATATTAAAAAATAATTGAAATATACCAGGTGGTTCAATAATTATGTGTAAAAAACTTGATTCCATTGGTGCTCTTTGGGAACCCATATCTCCGAACAGGAGGCCGATACGAAAAAGTTTATATGAACCTATAGTATTCTTTTCACATCTTTCTTCATATCCGGGAGATTTCCCACATGTTCCCGGACATCCTGTATACAGTATGTCCCCGGATGGGGTTTACAAGAGGACAAATGAAAATTGAAAGATACGAAAAAAGTCACTCTTAATAAACGTTTTTGCTTGTCTAGAAAATACGATTCATCATAAGAAACTTCAATTTTTTTTATACAGGGTGGATCAAACTGCAAAAATGTTATTTTGCTTAAGATTAAACATACTTTATTTTGAAAGATACGAAAAAAAGTCACTCTTAATAAACGATTTTACTCGAATAATGAATAGGTTATACTTGTTGTCAATGTATTTTATTTAATGAAGTAATTATAATAATAATAATAATACGAACATTTTTATTAACATAAAAAGAATACGATAACGATTTCATAATTCAAAAACTCCACCCCCATACTCGACACATTTTTCTAATTGCTTTCTCAAATAAGTGAAATAATTTCTGATTTCTTCCTGAGATATCGATTGGATCGAGCCTGGATAATTCTGCCCTTCAGCACTTCAATATTATTTGGTATTGCGGTTGCAAAAACAATTTACTTGCTTTAAGGATCTTCTGAATTTGACTTTTTTTCACAACTTCCAACTGATTAACATGATTTCTAAGGGACGTCATAGGATTTTCTTCAACAGAATGAAGAACTAAGACTGTAGCAGCATCATCATGGTCGTATTTCTTCTTTTTTGTTTGAGGTCCAAAACCGAAACAGTTCTCTTGAACTTTTTTATTAACTTGCAGATTGCCATCCTAGTTATTGGGATTCCTACAAATTTCTCGGTAAATTGTTCCATGACGTAGCGGTATGAAACTTGACCATCCCCATAACATTGTATTATAAAAACTCTTTGTTCAGTAGATAGCATTTCTACTTAAATAATAACTTCATTAAATAAAGACATTGACAACAAGTATCTATCACCTTAAGTGTCATTATTATTTTAACTAGGTTCCAGTCAGAGGTGTGCCAGAGAATACTTTTTGGGAAATAATTTTTACATAGGTAAACCTTTTAATGAATTGTTCTACTTCGGTTGGTTGTGTAGAAAACACATTCATTAAGAGTAAGAGTTTTTTTCGTATCTTTCAATTTTTAGTCCATTTGTCCTCTTGTAAACCCCATCCGTGGACATACTGTATAGCATAATACGTGAACCAAAGTGTAGATGGGGTTCTTTTTCTTATTTAAATTTTTATTCATTTCTGTTATACGGAAAGAAAGTAAACTTTCCTCCCGTGGACTGGAAATGAAAGTTAGAAAAGTGACAGTTTCCAACTTTAAAAAAGTTAGAAATTTAAACATTATATACTTTAATTCTTGTGCCCGAACCATGATGCCGTACTATCATTTGTTTCTGACATAACTACGGATTACTGGTTGTTTAAATATTGGTAATTCGAAATCGGTAGAATTTTGGTGAATAATCTTGTGAATTTAATGAAAACTGACAACGGAGAAGCAATAATTTTGTAGAAACAAAAAAGTACATTTGACACCGTCTTTCACTTTTGGGAATTTTAACTATAATTGTGGCCATCAAATTTCACTGAATTTTGTAATTTTTTTTTTTGGGTCTTGAATTGAAAATTGCTGGTTTCCGATTCCTAAAAATAGGATAAAAATACCTTCAAGGAAGACTGGATATATTAAACTTCTGATGCCGCGTAATTTTAACAAGTTAGCTAATTTTTTCTATATATAATTTAGTAACACAGCGATCTAGCTTATTTTATTGACACAAGATAGGATTAACGTTGCCCCTTGAGCTCCGCCATTGATTTCGCAACCTGCCACACCGTCACAAGGCATTGTTTATGTAGTTGTGTACCGTATCTGGACAGGAATCGGTCCGGATCTCTTTCTGCTTTCAACCGAGAACACAAAAACTTGTCCTCCTCTCTCGTGGGGAAAAACTAGTCGCAGGGTCCACGCACTGCACTTTTAAATCGAAATGAAGGAAGGAAGAGTTGATGGGACTCTATTCTTCAATTTATTTAAATGATGCAGTCGCTAATATGATATGTAAATAAATAACAACTCCCGTCTTTCCCGTCGTAACTCGAACATGTCCAAAATTTCTTTCAATGCCTATGGCATCTAGGCATGGAGAATGTGGACAATTTTACCGCTTCTATAATATGATATAATAATTAATTCTATTATATCAAAATGACCTGTTGGCCGTGAGTCCATTGTCCATGTTTTTCTTAAAATTCTAGGTTTGGAATTTTTGGCAGTTTTATATTATTACACTTTGTCTAAATTGGAAATATTTTATTGATATTTATTATACCAATTATAACCTTTGATTGATTTTTTTTATTCTTTCTGTTTTACAGTCAGCACCGAAAAATAGTCTTCATCTGGGTCTGAGGTTTCGGCTGTTGAGGTGGTTCTTTCTACCCATAATGCTTTTGTATATGGAGGAGGCAAAATCGTGACCTCGACCCCATCTAAAATATAAATTAACCAGGAAGATAGAGGACAACATTTTTACTCTTGAAGTTTAATTCAAAATTTGAGAAACGACAAAAGTACAATATTTGTATCAAGATGGATTTTGAACTTTTGGATTCCTTTTAAGCCAAAATAATGTTATTTTGATAAATTTTCACGACATTATAGTATCGATTAAAAGATATGACAAGAGTTAAAATATTTGTTCTGATATAAAAAAAGTTTGTTCAATTTGAAAAAAAAAAGTTACAATTTATGGCTTCGCCAGGGGTTCTGCTCGCCGAATAACTTAAACACTACTTATTAGGGAAAAGCATAACCGCCAGCGAACCACTGTGTGTGCATGGTTTTTGCATTAAATTACTTGGGAAAAATAGAAATCACCAATAACGGTTATGAAAATCACCAAAAATTTGAAAAATACATTTTTATGATCGTACGAACACAAAGAAAGCATATAAAAAACGATGTAAAGTCTATTTTTATGATCGTATTAGCAACAAAGGGGTGCGTGCAAATGAAACCCGCTGATTTTCAAATAATCTAAAAATCACTAGAAATCGGACCTTTCTTCCAGACCTGGCAACACTGCTCAACAACAGCGAGACTGTCAAAGTAAAGACAAATTATAAGTAATAATCGGTGCTAAATCTTTGTTCACGCAATCTAGCGGAATATCCGTTATTCTTAGTGTATACAGGGTAGTCAATTCCGAGAAAAAAAAATATTTATAAGAAAAGTTGCCAAGAGAAATTGCTGAAAATTATTGTCAAGTTTATAGGACGGCCGCTAGGGGCCGTAACACTAATAGTAATTTGTTGACAGTCGATTTCTCT
Organism: Barypeithes pellucidus; assembly: GCA_963991005.1. NCBI lineage: Eukaryota > Metazoa > Arthropoda > Insecta > Coleoptera > Curculionidae > Barypeithes > Barypeithes pellucidus. The sequence goes on from OZ022559.1 coordinate 3,820,177, forward strand.
ATAATTTGCTTAGATAAGGTATGTTGAAAATACTTATAAATAAATCTCCCATGCATCAACACTTTGCTTATTATTTCTCTAACTTTAAATAAAGTGGTTGGGGTAACGCAAACATTGATTTGGAAAAAATTCAATATCTCAGGAACGCCTTATAGAAAAATATTAAAATTAGGGTCATTTAAAGCAGTTCTTCTTGCTCTATCAGTGACACTACAAGCGATGTCTATGTCATTTTTACTGTAGTCGCTAGATGCCGCATTTTACAGATTTAACATATTTTATGTTTTTTCTCGAAAAACTCAAATTCGATGGCAACCATATATCGATAGAAGAACTCTTTTAAATGATATTTGAATATTTTCCGATAAGGTGTTCCTGAGATACTGAATTTTTTCCAAATCAATGGTTGCGTTACCCCCACTACTTTATTTGAAGGGATAGAGAAAAAGTATAAGCAAAGTTTATCATGATACATGAGATTTACTTGTAAGTATTTTCAATATACCTTATCTAAGCAAATTGTAGGAAAATCGACTGTTAACAAATTACTTTATCATTATCAGCGATTATCAGATTATCAATATGGGTTTCGGAAGTCCAGATCAACTGGAGATCTTCTAGCCTATGTCACCCATATTTGGAACAACGCAATCGAACATCATAGGGAGTCTCGGGCTGTTGCGCTGGATATTTCTAAAGCCTTTGATTGTGTCTGGCATGAGGGACTTCTAAGTAAACTGCGATCATATGGTATGCCCAGTCGATTCTGTACATTGTTGTCTAGCTTTCTTAAGGACCGCTCTCTGCAAGTGCCGATTGACGGATTTCTCTCAGACACCTTTACCATCAATGCCGGTGTTCCTCAAGGGTCCATATTGTCTCTTCTTACTCTACATTAACGACCTTCTAGTGAATACGGAAAATCCGATATTTAGTTTTGCTGACGATAGCACACTTATCTCATCTTTCTCCTTGAATGCACAAACAACGGCTGCCCACGCACATCTTCGCAGACAGCATGAAGTATCACGCCTCCTCAACAAATACCTGGAAGAAATTTTGGCTTGGGGTGACAGTAACCAAGTCGAATTTAACGCTAAAAACACCCAGGCAGCAGTTTTCTCTAAAAAGGTTAACATTACAGAACCGGAGATAGTCATGGACGGTCACGCAATCCCACTGGCTTCATCTATTAATTTGTTGGGTGTCAATCTGGAAGGAAATATGTCTTGGCATAACCACGTTGAGGCAATCGCCAAGATAGCTTCTCAGCAACTTGGTGTACTCTTCCGAACCAGAAAGATGTACACACCTCAACAACTTTTGACACTATACAAAGCCCAGATTCGACCATCACTAGAGTACTGCTCTCATCTCTGGAGCTCTGCACCCAAACATACTCTTCGGCTACTGGATTCCATCGAAAGGAGGACCATTCGTCTGATTGGAGACCACCAGCTGACGAAGAACCTCGACAGCCTAGAACATCGAAGACAGGTTGGGGATTTGACTCTCTTTTACAGATATTATCATGGAAGGTGCTCGCCCAGAGCGGCGAATAGAAGAAATACACTACGAACCACTGCCGCCCATCCATATTGGTTAAGCTAAGTACTCCTCGAACTTCATTATTTAAGAATACTTTCATCTGGAGGACTTCATCCTTATGGAGCGACCTTCCCGAATTCGTTTTTCCCAACGAATATAACCTCCAACGATTCAAAACCAACTTGAATCGCTTTTTGCACACACGCACCACTCCCAGAGTGCCCTACGGGATTTTCCTATAGTGCTTGTGTTTGATCATAAAAAAAAACAAAAAAAAAATTTAGTCCTATAAACTTCCAAATAATTTCCAGCAATTTCTTTTGGCCACTTTTCCTATAAATATTAAGTTGTACGTCGTGTACCTCGCTCAATTGGCCACCCTGTACATTTTTAGGCGGTGGCTTTGCCTGGCAAACGTTTTTACAAATACAAACGTACCTGTCCCAGTTGGCGCTAGCCCAATGAAAGTCGACCCGTCTCCTTGAGTTCCGGGGCATAGAGTTATAAATACTCGTTCCTCGCTTAACTCTTTAATTGCCTCTGTAGTATTTATAGTAATATAAAAATTATCGCCTTCCTCCTTTACTAATATCTGAAAAAATTACACCTATCTTTATTTTAACTGATAGCATTAAATTGTTCCTATAGTCGCTCTGTCTGTCTGTCTCTAGGCTCAAGAATTACTTGACTGGGGAGTAACCAAAAGTGACTAGGCATTAACCCTGGTTGAAACCGGATGTACTTTCGGTTTGCTATAACTTTACAATCAATAAATATAGAGCAAACAATATTTTCTTAAGGATTTATTCAACGAACTAATACATATTTTAGGCTAGAGATACAGAATATCAAGGTAAAAAAAAATTATTGGTCTTTTAGGTGCTTGAAATTAAAATGATACAGCTACGACGGACACCCTGTACCCACCTGATCTCACCCATATTAATACTAAAGATGTATTCGTTACTAACTTACACATTATTTTTGTCTGCATGTAGTGTGCAATTAAAAAGTAAACAACCTTTTGAACGAAGCAACTGGTACTCCTTTTGGGATTTGGCAGACTGCCCAAATTCGTGGCACCTTTAAACCCGTTTGGATACACAGAAGCATCTATTAGTACTTAAAGAAAGTGATCTTAATTCCGAAAATCTGTAATATTTTGGTGCTTGTTTCGTCTCCTTCAGTCAGGGAAAGTACTCAGATACAAACAAGTTGAAATTTATTTCAAATAGAAGTAAATCTTTTGAAATTTTCCAAAACTTTAAATAACAAAGGCTACCACAACATCTAGTTTACTTACTTCCAGGTCATTAAGGTCTACTGTAACAACAGTTTCATTAGGCAACACTCCGTAAAATGGCCCAGCATAATTATCTTTATAAATACTGACCGCTACGTACTCTTCACTAGAGACCTGAGACCTTCCAAAAACAATGTCAAGATAGCCTTGAGAAAGATCTGCATCTTTAGGAGGCTCGGTGCCATCATAAGATATCCATTCGTAGCCAAAAGCTAAAATGTTAATTGTCGTGCTAATATAGGATTGCAGAAATATTTTAAACAATTAACTAATCAGACAACTTTGATTGTGACATCAGTTACGTTGGCAGAAATTACTTAGTTACAGTCAAAGGTGTCTAGTTACTAAATAAAATATTAAGGTAACCGGGCAACTAACGTATAAAACTGTTTTATAAATTTTCTTTTAAATAGATGTAAAAACATTAATAGCACTTATATAATTCAGCAAAAAGCTTTTTTGTATATATCTTTGTTGTTGATGTTTTCTAAATGTTGCTATAAAACTTGTAGGTAGCAATTATAGAACTCTTTTAGGGGTTGTAAGACTTTTCTCAAGATTAGTGCAAGTGGTTTGCTATAATTTGTGATTAAAATATTTTTGCAACTCAGTATTAATGGACAGATATTTAATTTCTTATTATTTTCTTAACAACATCTGATGTTTCTTTAATAGGAATATTTGAAATTGTGACTTTGAAGTTATATAACGACTGGACGGTTCTAAGTTTTTAAGGTAACCCAAATAAAAAAAAATATATGTACTTGACGTCAGAATACACAACAAAAATACACCAGAAAAAGCCTTGACCACCATGTTACTCGAATAGCGCACAAATACCCTGGTTTGTTAGTACTCAATTTATACCAGAAAATTTCACCCACTGATAATATAAAGGATAATGTTGATCGTTTATATATTGCCAGCAGACCTTGAATATCACGCCATTTTTTTACAAATTGGAAGAAAATATTAAAACAATTATAATTATTATCATTTTTAAAAACATACAACGTTTAGTATATCGCATTTATTTAAATTATTATTTTAAATTATACAGGGTGATGATGCATCACTGAATTGAACAAAATAATAAATCCCATGTAATTTTTGAGGTGGCTGAATATTGGCTCCCCCATACATTTTATAGAAAAACTGCATTATAGCTTCTTGAAGAGGCCGACATAATAAACTCATATGCCGAATTTGAATATATTTTGGTGATGTGAATCCTAAGCTACTCAAGTAAGGTAATACAGCAAAAGTAATATATGACGCTATTTCCAAACGTATGACGTATATGACGTAAAGCTGAACATTTGATAAAAACCAAAAAAAAAACTTCAACACCCTGTATATTGAAACCAAAGCATTTTAGGACGTTCATGTCTATTAACTTTTCGTCTTCAATTGATCCAGGAATCATACGTTAAAATAAGTATACATATAATTAAGTAACACCCATATATACTTGATTTAAAATTCCTATACATTACCCGTTTTCTAATTTCTTACTATTTTGTGATAGTTGAAGCCTAGTTAATTTAAAAAAGTAATTATTCCCTTTAATTAACAATAACTTAACTATGAAGTATAATTAACAGATAGTGGTCGCATGTCGATAAACAATAGATATTCAATTAAATACCAATGTATGGAAAAATTATTATTTTCCAGACCACCCGATGATACCTTATACAATAAGGGCGTATTTAGTCTACATAGTAGCACTTTAAATTACTATTTCAGATTGAATGGTACTACCAAGAAAAGGAAGCCTTTTCCATTGATAGGATGTAACCACCTGTAGACCGGTTTCGAACTCTTTTGTTCTCGTCAGTACAGGGTAGGTATACATACCTATCATCGGAGAGGACTCTAACTTAACGCCGTGCTATCGAAGAAACACAGCGCGCAGCGCCATCTCTTAGCAGTCGCACACAATCTGAATAGACGTTATTTGAATAAATCAAAAATAAAAAGTCTATACTTTTCATTGCGCTGAGGCTTTTATTTTTTGCCCGCAGTTTTAGAAATATATGTATTTGCCTAAACAAAATTAAAGCCGTATTATATCTGATCAATACTATCGTAGTACAAACGTAAGAAATATATAGAATGAATACTGTAGCTGTATAAAGAGAGAGATTATTACCGTTTGATACCACTTGTTTTTACCAAGAAATTCCTCTAAAATCCACATACGAAAAGGTCATATATTTAGGCAGTGATAACGATCAAACGAACTAACCAGAGTTTTGCATTAATTTCGGCAATCAATCTTGCAGATCTGGAGATATGTGAAGTGCAACCAACGCAATCAATTACGGTCCACATTAATGACCTGAAATAAGTGTCAGGGAAGAACGTTCGGGTTCTCGGCCCGTCAAATTCTGTTTATATGACGTGTCGGTAGCTGATCTGATAAAAATGGTAATTGAAAAGAAAATGTATTTTGAAATTAAAATATGCCTGTGAATTCGTAAATAAAAAGTTTACTTTGGTGATAACATGGCATTCCCGAATCACGTCACAGTTTCTAATTGAACCTAAAAATGTTCAATAATGTTCAGAGAAATATTATTGGCTATGCATATCTTCTATAAAAATGTAGATAACAAAATGTTAATAATAGTACATGACACTTCATCGCAAGTCCTGAAAAGTAGATGACGTTCTAAATCAGCACAAAAAAGACAAATTCTTTTACCCCGATATAATTCAATTTAAATGATTGTTTGTATCAATAAAGTAGGTACCGTATTTTCTCAATAAAATGGTCTAAAAAAAATCGGCTCAAAATACACAGAGTTATTAATTGGGTCAGATTTTTATGGTCTTGGAGAGGGAAATGAATGAAATGAAGGAACAAACTCATTTAAAATAGCGGTAATTCTCGATACCAACATGATAAGCCTTACGTAAATGTGCATTCTCTATACCATAATAAAAACAGAAAAAGCGTCGAGTATCTCGGCAACTAAGTGAGATGCTCTGTTTGATAAATGGACTCACTTCCCGTGTGGTTCAGTTTTCTTGCGCAAAGTAAAGGGCATTTGCAAATAATAATTGGTGTGAAAGGAGAATAGAGAGGTGTTGCCTTGCAGCAACATATCGTCTTGTAACATAAATCGAGATCTAGTATGGAAGACAAAAAGGTACAGTTTTTGGAAACAAACTCGCATCGACAAAATAGATGTTACATAAAATTGATTCTCGCTTGGGAAAAACTAAATGCAGGACAAAGGGGGGGCATGGAGGTCATGACCCGTCGCAAATCTGCCTCTATACAAACAATAATTGCATTGAATTTTTATTACAAAATAATATAGCAGATAACTTGAAAATTAGCACCTAGGGAAAGATTTTAGTGTCAAATTACCACCTGGTAATGGCTTGTAGTAAACCGTTACTAATAAACACAAACAAATTAAAAACATTTACTACTATGGACGTTAGCAAAAGAATTATTTAATTTTCAATTTCAATTTTATCTGAGGTATCTAAACGTAAGGCAGCCGAAGTTTTCTTCTAATGTTTTTCGTATGTTTTTATTGAATTAACATAATTTTTTTTTTTTTAATGATCAAACACAAGCATTATAGGAAACATGCTTTAGGGCACTCTGGGAGTGGCGCGTGTGCGCAAGAAGCGATTCACGTTGGTTTTGAATCGTTGGAGGTTATATTCGTTGGGAAAAACGACCTCGGGAAGGTCGTTCCACAAGGATGAAGTCCTCCAGATGAAAGAATTCTTAAATAATGAAGTTCGAGGAGCTTAACCTCATATGGATGGGCGGCAGTGGCTCGTCGTGTATTTCTGCTATTCGTCGCTCTGGGCGGAATTAAGAGGGCAAGGTCAGCCTTCCATGAAAATATCTGTAAAAGAGAGCCAAATCCCCAACCTGTCTTCGATGTTCTAGGCTGTCGAGGTTCTTCGTCAGCTCGTGGTCGCCGATCAGACGAATAACCCTCCTTTCGATGGAATTCAGTAGCCGAAGAGTATGTTTGGGTGCAGAGCTCCAGACATGAGAGCAGTACTCTTGAGTCATGAGTCAATTGTTGAGGTGTATACAACTTTCTGGTTCGGAAGAGTACCCCAAGCTCCCGAGAAACTATCCTGGCGAAGCCAGTGGGATTGCGTGCCCGTCCATGACTATATCCGGTTCTGAAATGTTGACCTTTTTAGAGAAAACTGCTGTCTGGGTTTTTTTAGCGTTAAATTCGACTTGGTTACTGTCACCCCAAGCCAAAATTTCTTCCAGGTCTTTGTTGAGTCGTGATACTTCATGCTGTCTACGAAGATGTGCGTCGGCAGCCGATGTTTGCGCATTCAAGGAGAAAGATGAGATAAGTGTGCTATCGTCAGCAAAACTAAATATCGGATTTTTAGTTTTCACTAGAAGGTCGTTAATGTAGAGTAAGAAGAGAGTGGGAGACAATATGGACCCTTGAGGAACACCGGCATTGATGGTGAAGATGTCTGAGAGAAATCCGTCAATCGCCACTTGCAGAGAGCGGTCTTTAAGAAAGCTGGACAACCATGCACAGAATCGACTGGGCATATCATAGGATCGCAGTTTACTTAGAAGCCCCTCATGCTCAATATTGATAATTAGGCAGGTAAATGTACAAAACGCTGCAATAACTAAACTTAACAACTAAACAATAACTTTTTAGACTCAATAAATAGCTGGCGAATTCGTGTGGACCCTACAGAAATTACAGTTGTCTTAAGCTTTGATAATTTCGTAATTGCGCAATTACAGGCCTGTTTTGAGAGAACCACAACCCGAAATTGAATTGAACTTAATTGAATTTAATAACTCTAATCCTAAAATTGAGAAAAAGTAGCGACCGTGGTCGTTTTCTTGGTCCTGGCGACATCATATTATTTAACATTAGTAAACATTGGTCTCGGTCTCTTGTCGCGGCGCTCGATAAGGTACGTTAAATAAACTAGTTTGTCCAAAAAAATATCGCTTACAAAGTGTTCGCATACAATAAAAATATCATAGTTATTTCCATTGGACGGCATCGACAGTTACGTCAATGATAAATATTCTGAATATCAGTTGAAAAGACAAGCGTGTGAAAAGCTCGCTTTTGCACCAACGTGGTGTCATTTAAAAACAATCTGCGATAATATCAGTGTAATTGTTTCATTGGTTTCAGTAGAAACGTTGTTGTAAGCGCTAGGAACGGTTTTGGTATCGATGGCACTTTATCGTAATCAGTAATGCCTTGATTAAGCGAGAAAGTCTAACAATAAATTTGATTGAATTTATTTGAATTACATTGATTTAAGCCACATTTACACCCAGCTTAATCATTGTTTAAGCAGGTTGTATGGTAATCAAAATATATTATCCACATTTGGTTTATTGATTGAGTATGTTGGCCTGCTGAACCATACATGAGCGTATTTTATATGTTAATATCGATCTACTTTTAATTTCGCTCGCGAGTTGACGAATAGCCCATTTTAGTATCGATATTTGAAGACATCTCTAGTCTACCGACCTACAGAGTTGTAAAATAGCCCACTCTATTTCCATTTAGTAGCTTCTGCGTCTGAAGACGTGATACCCTTGCATGCCATCTAGATAGATCATCGGGAAGATAGCGGAACAAGCAAAATTATTCAAGATGACGTCTAGATAGACCTTTGTGTGAAAGTCAGGACAGGACCTTGGATTGAGCTCTAATGTCAATTTGGGAGGCTGGAGCTTAAGTCTCAATTAAATCCATTTGAGTTGTAAGTGTTAGGTTGGGAAACCAAAACTGGATGGAGAGGGGGGGTGAAGACAATTTCATCCAAGAAGATCCTATCAGTTCCTATAAAAATTTCTTATATACATTGCCGCTTACATTAACTACATAAGCCTCTCCATGCGTGGCTTCTTATGCTATTGTTGGTTTATATACTTTTTGCATTTTTTCTCTCCTGATCGTCTCGCTACCCTTAATTGGACATGGTAAGAGTAGTGTGGCGAAATACCCAATTTAAATTGCTATTGTAAAAATGGCTTGCACGGTTTTTTCGAATCTAATTAAACATCGTTGTGTCAATGTCAGTTTTATTGTTAACGATACTCTGCTTTCAAATTAAAAAATTCTGAATTATACGACTCGTTCTTTGTCCCCAAAAAAAGCTTGTTAACGTTGCTTCCTGTTCCAATTTTTATTGCAGTTCAGGAGTGGCCCAAACGATAATTGCAACGCGCAGTATAAACTATAATTGAGCGGTTTCTTTACGGCAATATCGCTTAGATTTAGATTTAATTGTGCATGTTCTATTTAATATGTTTTCTATTTGAGTTTCATAATGGCTACATTATGAAATGCAAAAAAATTGAATAACCTGTCACTTTATGAAACTGAAATTTTATTTTTTTTATGTTGGGTTTGTTCGCAAGTAGGGTTCGATTTTTAGGCTTACTTCGATTTCGTTGAAATTAGTTTTCTAGGCATTATGGATTCGACAAAAATACTAACCTTTAACCTTGCAAATAGATCATTTTTACTAGATATTTATCTGAAATACCTATACTCCGAAATATATATCATGCTGACGGTGTCCGTCAACTAATTTCTAGTCACAATTATAAAACAACATAACCTAAAAATAATAGAAATATCGTCCGGTTTATGCTCTGTTTCTTCAGATTCTGTGTTGACACAATATTTTGTTCAATAGTATTATTTATTATTTTGTTCAATATTTTGAACTTTGTTCTCCTCGCACCATAACTCAAAGTTTTGCATATTCTCTTTAAAAGTTTTTCTAGATTATTTTCTGCAATTTCTCGTATTTCTGGCCGAGTACAACTTTCTTCCTGACTCATTTTTATTAACTTTAATAATTGGTACCTATATTTATTTTTAATTATGACAGATGGGAAGAAGCTGTGTTGTGTTCAATTGTTTCTATCATGGCATATTTGATACTTGTAACATCTTATTAAATTGTAAAAGTATTGCCAAACCCAAAAAGAAAATATTAATTCAAATGGGAAAAATCTACTATGTTTTTTAAAGTTTTTCAGACTTTAAAGACCCAAATAGACAAAGTATTATAAAATACACGGTTCATAAGACAATTAGAGCACTTGTACTTTAGAAAACTCCCCGCTTCGTGCTTTAAAATAATGTCTTATGAAACTTGTATCTTAATATACTATTAAAAGTTGTATCCTATATTAATATAACATCGGAATTCATAATTATTCTATACTCAACACAACTGAAAAATTTTATACTTAACTCTTCTCTTAACAACTTATCTGATTCACTCATTCCCGAGGTGATCAACAGCTTAAAGTGGGCTCCGAACCACGATTCTCGGTCATACGCTGCTCCTCCAAGCGCTACCAACCCTTGGTATCGAGCATTCCAGGATGACCTACCAATTGGGGAGAGGTGGGATTGGTTTTTAAACTTACCAAGGCGAGATACCCCAAAAGTCTTGCAACCACCGACACTGACTATGCAGCTTTCAACAATTTTTTTCACTAAGTAAAAAACAGATATATTACATTGTTATAACGCAATGTACATTCTTAAAGAAATTAATATCCAATCTGGCATCAATGTTGAGCGCACCAACCGCAAAGGGAACAGCAACAACAGAACATAGAAATCGTGAATGTAACATTTGGATGTTTTATTAAATTCCAACACAGATAAATGAATAGTAATAAAAAGGAAGCGGCAAGTCGTGACCGTGACACTGCAGAAATGCGCCATGTCATTGTTTTCATTAACTTCTCGCCCGTGCACACCACAAACGGAAAAAAGTCCTCTACATCACAAAGGGGTTCATGGCTTTGGCGAAGAATTGGGAGGTTATGCTGCGTAAATGTATTTTTTTTTCAAGCGAGCTTAAAATTGAAATAAATAGTCTCCATGTGGTCACTTTTCGGTGTGTATTTTCTTTTGCATTTAAGTAGGTTCCCGGCAGATGATACGAGCGTCATTTTTAACGGTTTAAAGAGCTAAAAACGGCTGGATTCGGTAGAGGCAAGAGCTGGAACCGAAAATATGAAATAAGGCGACATGACATTAAAAAACATGAGGAGAACAATGCGTATATCGCAAAAAGATGTTGCGGCCAGTTAACGTCAATCGTGAAATATGGAGGCGCTAAAAAGTTGCCAGTTCTCCGAGAGAATTATTACGATCGGTTAAAAGAGGAACAGTACTTTCATGAACGGTCGTTTCAAAGCAGCAAAAAATGTTTATGCTGATTAGCAATTTTAGGCATCATTTATGGACTGAATCGGAATTTTATATTTGGTCGTATTTGTACAGGCGTGGCGAAAAAAAAATCAATTTAACTCAGTCTAAACTCCTATACCTATAAAATCTAGTGCGGAAAGTGCAATGATATTTGTGATTATTTAAGAATAATACACCTCGAGAAATGACAGAAATAATCAATAAATTAAATAAATAAATTACGTCTGAAACCGATTCCACTTGGCAGTGGTTCTCGAACCGGTCCAAAAAGGCCGATCCCAAACAGGTCGTTGTTCTTTTTTAAATGGTACCAAAGGGGTTCCAATATAATAAAAGGCCGGATTTATTGCAAATTGCGACCGAACTTGCGGTATTCGCGATTATTTTTTTACGGCTCGCGTTGTTTGCTGAAGATCGCGACTCCGTATAATTTACAACCTGTTTATTTTCTTGATTTACGGTTTTCTTTTGTTGGGCCATATAAAAATATAATTACAATGTAAATTTTTCTTGGTACCTAATCTTCTTCTATATACCTTATTATGATATGTGCTTATGTATATCCCAGAGCAGGCCAAAACCGCGACAGTAAATATAATATCTAATATTGCCTAAGTGCTTATGTGCAGAATAAATCCAATTTATACAGAAAAGGACGGAAAATAGTGTTTTTCTTCCCGCGGATAGTTTGATTTGATTAATATTCAACGGAGGAAACGCATGTTTCTCTCGAGGTATGTAACCAAGTCGAATTTATCGCTAAGGAAACCCAGGCAGCAGTCTTCTCTAAAAGGGTTAACATCACAGAACCGGTTATAGGCATGCCAGGACACGCAATTCCACTGGCTTCATCAATTAATTTGCTGGGCGTCAATCTGGGAGGATATGACTTGGCATAACCAAGTTGTGGCTATCGCCCAGATAGCTTCTCAGAAACTGGTGTGCGCTTCCGAACCAAAAAGTTGTACACACTTCAACAACTTTTGATATTATACAAAGACCATCACTAGAGTACTGATCTCGGCTACCAGATTCCATCGAAAGGAGAGCCATTCGTCTGATCGGAGACCAAGAACTGACGAAGAGCCTCAACAGCCTAGAACAGGGGTAGGCAACCTGCGGCTCTTTCGATGTCAAGTTGTGTCTCTTTCGATATAAAATTGCGGCCTTTAGTGGCTCTTTAAAAACTGAGAAATTGTGGAAATTATAACTTTTGGCTCTTCCGTCTCAAAAGGTTGCCGACCCGTGGCCTAGAACATCGAAGACAGGTTAGGGATTTGACTCTCTTTTACATATATTTCCATGGAAAGTGCTCGGCTGATATTTGGTTCAAAAAATTGCAACCCAATGGATTTAATATTGTTTATATAATTTTTTTAAAACATATCCCCTTCCAAGGAACATCTACTACATGTGTGCGATTCATCTAACATCATACGTCATAGCATTATCCATTACGGCACACCACACCGTGTGTGTGTGATCCTACATTAACCCCCTCTCTTTCTACATGAATAGCTACTATTCTTATGTCAAATAATACATGATAGAGAACTATAAAGTCCTGGATCCTCAAGTTGTGCCATATGCGTTATTTATAGGGCAACAGTTCATGCTTATGCATGATAATGCCCGGCCTCATGTAGCTATGGTAGTGCAAAACCATCTTCAAGAGGTCGGCATTGACACAATGGATTAGCCGCCACGGAGCCCGGACCTTAATTCCATTGAACATCTATGGGATATGATGGGTAGGAGGGTAAGAGCTCTACAACGTCAGCCTAGTGACTTACATCAGATGGCAGAAAGGCTTGATGAAATTTGGAGAGAGTTTGACCAAGAAGAAATCCGAAAGCTAATTATGAGCATGCCACGACGTTGCCAGGCTGTGATCTCCGCAAGAGGCGGAAATACTCATTATTAAGCGGACAATTTCTTTTTCATGCACTGTTTGTACTTGTTTTCTGTCTTTCTTGGTTTTGTAAACCTCTTTAATAAAAGTAAATTTCAAACCTTGCGTAGCTTATTTGGTCGTTCAAAAACATGTACGGGCAAAAAGCCGTATATCTCCACTAAAAATGGCAATAAAAATGCGAATCAAAAAAGAAAATATTAATAAAGGATGCTACTAGGATGGTACCTCTTCCGGGATTTGCAGCGATCACCAGTTCACTCTACAGGGTGTTCTGAATATCTGGGAAAAAATCATTGTTACAAAAAACACCCTGTATAGCTGCACAAATGTTTTATAAAAGAACATTAGAATGTTTGTAAGATTTCCGCAATATTAGTCTACAATTTTTAAAAAAGATCTTCAAAATCGATTGAGTACTTCCAAAAATATTGAACAACGAACTTTTGTTACATTTTACATTATTCGCTAATTTTGACGAGAAGTGTATTTTATTGCTAGTGCAAGAACTCTTATGATTTCGCCCACACAGTAATATAATAATTATATTGACATTCATTGTGCTCCCTGAGAACCTAGCCAGGCGGACACTACTTATTTGTTCACATGTTTATTAAGTTATCTAAACAAAGTAAAACATTGTCTATAAACTTGGCAAATAACACCACTATATCGTCATTATTTTCCTATAATTTCGAAATAAATGATAAAAGCTGCTGTCAATAATAGTAATTACGCACCATGTTTTCTTAATTTCAATCAGGATACAGCTTTACTGCTGGATTACAACATGTCTAACATTTTCTCAACCTCATCAAAAAAAATTATTCACACATATTTATATTAATATGCGTGTAAATTATGCCTCTGGTGTATTAAAGCTTCATTATAACTTCAACATTTTACGACTTTTACAGAAAACATAAAAGTTAGAATATCTTCGTTAGCTCAACAGTAATTCTCGTCATTCTTTATATTAACAACTCTTGCATATCTAACAATCAGAGGAATTAGATTTACGGAAACATATAACGTTCTGCAAATTATTACATTTAATTGGGGGCTATTACCCATAGATCACTTTTCTGCGAGTTGAAATCTTTCAGATCAGATGGAAGTTGTGACTTGGATGCAACATTCCTTCTCGGGATGTTGTAAGCTGTTTTGGCATGGAACACAGTTAGTTTATTACGTCGCACTTATCCAAAAATTTGTTTATTTATCATTCAATTTTTGCGACAGTGCAGGAATTCAATACGATAACTCTGGACTTGTAAGGGATGTTCGGATAACGCATCATGAGACTTGAAGAAGTGGTTCCACATGTTAAAATAAAGGTTGTAAGTCATAATATAACAAGAAGTCGACAACTCAATACTTTCTTTTTGCATTCATTTGAAAAACTGATTCTACTGCTAGCAGGAACTGTAATTTCAGTTTTGCGACTAAACGGGTTAGTTTATCGACACGATTTTGTCATTATGACTTTTTCTTTTTTACAACAAACAACAAACAACTGTCAAAACAAAAAATATATGACAAAAATTAAATTTCAATTTCAGGTAAAGTGGCCTGTGGTGGAACAATAGACAAAAACATACCAGCAGATAACTAATTGGTTTTCTTTTTAGATAAACGACCACCTAGTATGGCCATTTGATCCTTTTTGTCATTTGCCATATAACTTTTGGCTTTAAGATGATTCCCTAGCTAGACGCAATTTTAGTTTTAATTATAAGCTGATGTTAGAAAGAGAGAGAGAGAGGATCAGTGGGCGACTGAGATGGAATATTAATTGCTCTTAGAATTAAGACAAAAAAATAAAATTTCGGTTTTTATAACAAAACTGTAAATTATTGGATATGAAGAAAACAAGTGGAAAGAGGTTATATAAACTTTTTTTCGTATATTCTTCCTCTTCAGAGATATGGGCTCCCAAAGAACACCAATGGAATCAAGTTTTTTATACATAATTATTGAACCAGCAGGTGTATTTAATTTATTTTTAATATGATGTATACCAGGTAAGACCCTTCAAATTGCTATCCAAGAAAGTGTTATGAATTACTCACAACTGCAGGGACAGACTAGCTGTGACACTCATGGCCCCTTTTTTTAACACTCTGTATGAGAGAGAACTTTGGACAACGGCTTTTACATACCTTTAACTATTGATTAATCGTAACCGTTTTAGAGAAAATGCCATTTTATTTACACTGAGAACTCAGGGATTCAATATGGAATAGCGGAATTTTAGGAACAAAGATGTATCCCTTACCAGATACGCCAAATACATGATGTAATTAAAATGACGTTTTCCGCCAAACGGTTAGGATTAGGGACATGAATGAAGAGTACTTCATTTTTAGTCAATAGTTAAAAGGTATACATCATATTAAAAAAACATACCTGGTTGTTCGATAATTTGTGACCCCATATCTCCGAAGAGGATGCTGATACGAAAAAAGTTTAAATAAACCTGTATAGTACTCTTTTCACTTGTTTTCTTCGTATCCAGAAGATTTCCCACATTTTCCCGGATACTCTGTATACAAATATGACAAAGAACGAGCTTTCCAATATTCCTTGTAATGCCTACAACACTTTTGTCTTAATTGATAGTTTTTCGATGAATTTTTCTGGGTTGTAAAGGTTAATTAACTAACAAATATATCACTGTATTCACCTGAAGACGACTGGAGATACTTACCAGTTGAGACGTTGTGATTTATCACAAATAAAGACAATGCAAGTCCAAAACTCTTCTATCATTCAAATAAATCACTGTTTTTCATTGTTGTTACACATTTTTTACAAACAGTATCTACAACTCAAAGTTTCTGCTCTTTTATTGCAAGATATATTATTAATTGAAGCTGTATTATCGATATCAAAATGGAACCCTCAGATAAACTAAGTACCATGTAAATAACACAAAACGGGTTCCATTTATCACTTATCGACACTATCGATAATTTAATTCAATTTCGTTTCCGTGATAAGAGTAATAAGGTAAATAGTGCGGGTAGCTACTTAAATCAATGTAGCTTGCGGTATCTGGACGATAATTAATATTGTTCGTAAATATTAGCGTACTGGTTAAATCTATGTTATAAGGGGCACTTGAAAAGTGTTCTTTTCTTCTGTCTAGCAATAAAATAATATATTTTGTCAACGTGCTATAGTGCGTCTTGGCTTGAATCATGAACAACTTTCATGGACCCATGAAATGAATGATTCATATTCGTTGTAGTGTTTCTTTTCATGCAATTAAAATATCCAGTAAAATTTCCAGTTTTCCACGATTTGTCACGATTTTTGGCGACCGATTTTACGATTATCTCTCGAACCAATCTGGCATCCCTGCGTGGCGGTATCTCGTGGTACTGCCTGTCATCCTATTCTTAAATTGCCAACATTCCCCTGATATAAAGCTTAAATACAATAAATATCTTCATAACCGATTTATGCGCCTTCTCGGGTAGGCGCGTAGGCACGCTATGCCGGCCTGCAATATCGTTTTTTACCATGACAAATTCGGCCATCGCTCCTGTCAGCCTCGTATGTGCAAACGGGTTACTTTATTCCCTTCCTGCAGTTCTGATTGACCATAAATAATATTCTAGTGGTCGCCGTACTAAGGCCGCACCTTGTATAATCTATGGCCGTATTGCGTTTCGTTTTTGAACGAACACGAGAGGCGAGAAAAACGATACGCGAAAACGTAAGTTTTCTGCAGGAATGGAAAAAATTAATAACGCTTGATTCTGGCTTAGATTTCTAAGTATGTCGCTTCCAGCACAGAGGATACAGAAAAATTTCTTTATTTGGTTATTATTTGTTACTAAAGGAAATATTTAGTCCATTGGAGTCAAGCTTACTGCACTTAGGGCCAATTTTATAAAGTGGGTTTAAATCGCACTGTACGGTTTAAACCTCAGATTAGTGAAAACGGTGATTTTATAAACTAGGATTGACAGCGAGACTCGCAACCATCCTGGTAATAAGTTAATCGGTAGAAAGGTTACCGCTTAAACTCAACAATACGATTTAAGACAAGTATTATAACCCTAATATTTGAGTTTGTTTTTTATTGTTTCTGGCTGCACCAAATGGATATTTTTGAAATGTTTAATGATTTATTAACGGACGACGAAGATGATTTTGTAAATATTATTGAGCAGCCTAGGCGGGACAAAATATTTCGGATACGTCCCAATTACATAAATACCTTAACTGATTTTCAGTTTTTACAAAGGTTTAGGATTTCAAAAAATTTTGTGGAACAATTGTTAGGCCTCCTAAATCATGTTTTAGAGCGTCCGGCAAACCGGTGAGTATATTATAATACATTTAGTTATAAGTGCCAGTTTCTTCATCCTCGGTTAAATTTAACATTTATCACATGCTTTATGTGTAACAAATCAAATTTAACCAAGCAATAAAAATAACCGAGCTCCGAGGATGAAGAAACCGGCACATTAGTATACAGTGTGTCCCCAGATCGAGGCATCAATAGGTGCGAGATGAGACTGAAAATTTTTGAGTCCAAAATTCATCTTCAGGGGCCCAGCCCTGCTTGAATTGAAACTAATTTGAATCATAATGTTAGTTTCGAACAATCAAGTAAGTATGCCTTGGAAATTTACAAAAACTTATTTTTTTGCTATTGCTTATTCTTTTCTAGGAGATACAACAAAATGTTATTAAGAAAAAAAAGTTGTTCAGAAAGAAAAACTGAGTAAGAATACAAAATTTGAAAGTGCCTACTTTGATAATTTGCATTATTTTCATTCCACCATCCCTATTGAAGAAATTGAAAATAATGCAAAATACCAAAGTAGGCATATAATTTTCAAATTTTGTATTCTTACTTAGTTTTATTATTTTATGGCCATAGTTTCAGCGAAAAGAGCCTTTTATTCAAAAAGAAGCAGAATACAATCTCTCCAAACCTAGCAGCCTACTCTTACTCCGTGAAAAATATAAGCCTCTATTATAAAATTGTCATAATTTACCTGTAAGTTAATCCCCTGATTATTCTTCCGTTTAAGTATTAATTTAAATCCAAGACTTAAGATCACTTTATAAAATTGGCCCTTATAGCTCAAAATCAACCTGTAACTTTTTAAATTGTTTTCCGAACTTGCTGAAATGTTTAGCAAACTTGACTTGTGTCTCAGAATGTTAGCCTGCATTTTAGTTTTAAGAAACACGAGCATTTATCATTATATAAGCAGAAACCAAAGTTACTTTTTTATCCTTAATTTCTTCACGCCCTGTAGAACAATTGAGCTTTCGAATTTAGCTTCATTATATTTTGTTTTGAAGTACGACCTATTCTTAACACAATGTTTTTTGATTCACGTCATTATCTGCTTTTTAAAAGAATATACAAATTTTTAAAGAAAGTATTGCAGTTTTTCAATTTTATCACAATTCAGAAGATTACATTATTTTATCGAAGAAATTCTTCTGGCTAATAATGTTTAACATGAACTGTAAAATTATTCCGCATCATTTTCTGGAGAGTCCTTAAACAGCCTTTGACGGCACGACGATAGCCCATTTGTTCGCCTGGTGGTTACTCTAGGTTTACTTATTTCTATGACTGTACTTAAATTTAGGACCGATATTTCAAAGTCACGACATAAGTCATCCTTAACACAAAATTTACAGTATATTAAAGGTTTCTATAACTCTCATCTAAAGTAATAGATCTTTAAGGATGTGGTATAGTTTTTGCAGAATTATACCGTTGATCTTTTGACTGCACTAAAACCTCATTATCCCTTGGACCATAAATAAATAAGGAAATCCTAAATTTTAAAACCTTTTGGAGCAGAGCCGGACCAGGTATACAAATTCAATTTATACCTATGCCTGATGCATATATAAATACAAAGTGATTTTTAATAATTTTAATCTTTAGTGGTTTTCCGGCGAATAATTTTTAGTTAGGCTTATTAGTGGTAGAATGTGGCGTCCTTGGAATGGTGCCGATAGGGGGACATCTTCAAGTGGCATTTTTAAAAGAAAGCATTTATCTACCGATGCCAAACTAATAATTAAAAATGTGTATCAATCGTTGTTGAGTAGAAATTTTAATTCGATGGATGCTTTAGCAGAGACGTCTAGTTTGACAAAAACTCCTTTATCTTCGGTAAGAGACATAGTACTTAAACCTGTTAATCCTAGAAAAAATCGGAGTGATTCTGGCACATTTAGAAGCATCAGCTAAAAACATAGCAAATTCTTCTTTAGATTACCATCAAGATACCGACGCACAACTTTTTGAAGATTGGTTTAAACATAAACTCCTTAAAAATATACCTGAAAATAGCGTCATTGTAATGGACAATGCTAGTTATCATAGTCGGCAAGCAAAAATCATTCCCAATTCTAATAATACAAAAGCAGAAATTCAAAATTTTATGATTGAAAATGATTTATATTTTGAAGAAACTTACAAAAAACGAGAACTGCTAGAAGTATTAAAAGCTTTTAAAATAAATAAGGAATACGAGTGTGACAAACTTGCAGCAGAAAATTGACATGCAGTGTTGCGTGTTCCTCCGTACTATTGTATATTCAATCCTATTGAACTAATATTGCACCAATTAAAATCCAATATTAGGAGAAATAATATTTCTCCTACATTAAATGCATCTGTAGTAGAATTAATGAAAAACGAACACAACTGGAAAAACTGTGTACAGCATGTACTTAAGGTGGAAAATTCTTACAATTGTAGGATTACAAATGTTCAACCCTTAAATTATAAGTTTAGGCTTAGATGAAGATAGTGATAGTGATACAGAGTTAAATTTTGAATAAATTATCAATAGTTTCTTAGAATTTAATTAATTTTTATTTTACTTGTTATCTTAATAGTTATACTTTTAAATTATATTATTTTCAATTATCATTATTTTACATTTATTATAGGTACCTACCTTAAACTAAAAATACCTATCTATTTATTTTAAATTATAAAAATAAATCATATGGTGTGGTAGGTATACATTTTCAAGTCGGCCCTGATCCCATTTATTGAGCTTTGAAGAGGTTCAGGCGTATACAATAGGGTTTAATCAGGTAGTTTATTTATGGCAGTAAGAGTCAACGGTATAATTCTGCAACAACTATAATCGTCCACTAACCCTGCAATTAATTTAAAACATAGTTTTTTAAGGTTTACCATAGTGTTAAAGCTACCTTAGCTAAGGTCTAACTTAAGCTAACATTCAAATATCAGCCCTTAGTAATTTGAAGAAATCCTATCCATATTTGCTGATTAAAATCGATACTATCATTTTATCCAACCCGTTAAATCCAACTCGACATTAAAAATATTCTTTCGGCATACATAAATCTTTTCATAATGGGTTCCCATATTAAAAAAAAATTAACCTGCGTAAACGCAATTATCTTTTAGCGAAAAGTTAATTTAAGTATAAGCAGATGTACCGGCGCAAAGACAAATGTACCAATCGGCTTTTTCGACAACCTATTTGTAGCCGATGACAGTTGGAAAAGAGATGTGACTTTGGTTTTTAAATACTTTTCCATTTATCAGAGTCCCACTGCTGTTCTTTATTAAATTTTCCTGTATATTATAATTATTTCATTTAAATTACTACAGAAATATTATATATTTTTATCCGGTTAGGTTGTTTTTATTATTTGCTGCATATTAAACAAAAATAGTACATTGTGTACCTAGTAGGAAAAGATCGGACAACCGACAGCCTCTCGAGGCTCAAGCCAAAACTGGCAATACGGACTCCGGGAATGTGGCTTTTCCTAGGAGGTATTCATATTTTTCTTGCAAAAATGGAAAATTACGTAAAGGATATCAATAATTACAATCAACTTGTTAAAATGTTGAAATAAAGGATCCCATGAAATATTTGTTATGTAACTATGGATACAAATTTGGATTGAATATATTGTTCCCAATCATTTATTTAGTTTAAATAACTGTAATATTTCCTTACTATACAAGAGGAGTCAACAAATACATACATTTATGCTAAGGAGAGTGAAGCAAAACATAATAAAACGACTAAAATAGGGGGAAATATTTGAAAATTTATTACGAAACAATTAAAAAATGAGAAAAATATTAATTGTTAATATCATTTGCCACAAGTTTGTTGTTATTTGTTATTTCTACTTAAATTTTATTATATATGTTTGGAAAATACACCTCTTTTCATTTTATCCTGGGAACTGGACAAAAATGGAGAAAAATTAAATCGAAAAGTACAAAAAAAGCATATGATATAATTAACAAAAGTTAACAACAATTGCATATACTATCAGGAAAAAATAAAATAAGCAGAGTGTCCTATTTAAATAAGAGAAGTAATTAAATGGTTTGCCGTTATTAAAATTGGTTCGCAGCAGAAAATAGCCATTAAATCATTTGATCAGCATAAAAAGATTTTGCTTGCAATAAATAAAAATCGGGCTGCAAGCTTGTTCTGCAAAAAATGCTACAAACTGTCAACAATTTAACCGATATCAGTCCGCTTGTAATATCATGTGTTCGCTTAATTAACAGTCGAGCTGCGAAATGATTACTTGGTCAGCAAGATTTTACAATTGTTCAGTAGAAAAAAACATGTCTAGAAGCAGTTTACTTCAGAGGTTTGCATATTGAAAGAATGGTTATCAATATAAATCATTGGATTGCGTTTGTTTTGAATAATCGGCAAATCTTTGACGGAGCGACAGCAGTCGCGTGCTACGAGTAGCTGATTGCGTGCGTGTGTTTTCATTCGGTGTAGCAGTCAAGGCCCAAAAGGTAGCGGGGGTGGGTTTTCACTTGTTTTCCCAGGGCACTGCCAATACATTTTTCTGTTCGCAAAAATAAGAATATTTTGCTAATCAGTTAAATGATACCCTTTAAAAAAACGACATTTTTTTAGTTTTAAGTTACTGAGATTCGCAAAATTTATTATATTGACTTTTACTCTTAAAAATATTATCAAAAATGTCAATATTTCTTATCGGTTTTTGGGAATAATATATTTTCCTTCCTATAAAGGTCATATTATGCATGCTAATTAAGTCGTGGCCGCATAATGAACTGAAACGGCAACAAGTTACCGCGTTAATTATTTTAAAAAAATTGCCCACTTATATTGACAATTATCACACCTTTTTTGGTATTAATTGTCCCTTTAAAATGCCGACAAAAATTCAGGCCTTAACGACATTCTTAATTTTAAAAAATAATGAACTTTATAAATGTAAATAAGAACACCATATTTGGTAAACATTTTACGGCGACTTTCTCAATTAAAATATTTGTTAAAAATCTTAGATGTAAATTTAATTAAACATGATTAATTATAGATTAGAATGTAACTTCTATATAATTATTAAGTTTAATTTTACTACATTAAGTCGTCGGTTTTTATCATATTTTTAGGTATAAAGAAACTTGGCAACAATCAAAATCCTCCAATTAGGAGCTGGACGGCAGAATTGAGGAAACTTCCCTAGTCGGAGTACTGTTATTGTTTCAAATTTAGTACAAACAGATGTGTTACAAGAAGCTGCTTCCATTACTTTTGGAAGGTACTAAAATGAAATGTATCAACTATCGTTTGCAGCATGTGTTAAATTTGTACTTGCAATGGAGGGCTGAAGTCATAAATGCGATGCTGACAAAAAATAGCTAATATTTTAAAATATTTATAGTTTTTAATGTCAGCATCCGCACAAAAATGAAAGCAACTGGGAATTTACGCGACTGTCATTTAAATGTTGTATCGATGTTATTGGTTATGGCTGTATAATTCTGAATAAAACATGGGCGGCACCATAAAGAAAATCAAACGCAGTTCTTTGCACACATAATATTTATTTTTCTAGTTTTCTCAGACATTCTGTAAACTAAGGTCTTTACGATAGCAATGAATTAAAGTATATTAAATATAAAATTTCAATCTATTTAGTTCTTATATTCTTCAATCGGCTTGTCGTCGAGTAGTTACGAGATGAAAATGTTTTTCCATCACTGTAAAGGCCCAGAAGCCCAAGAAGTTATGTTGTTTAGGTTTTATTACATTTCTATTAATTATTTTAAGTGAATCTCAATTTATTCTAATTGAGTTAGACCATCAGAAAATGTTTTATTATTCAATTCCGTCCCGCGTAAAGCGCGTATTCACGGGACACATTCACTGGCGGAGGCGCGCATATCAATTATAGAAGTGTTCTCTCAGACCCAGATTCCTTAAAGGCCAATTTATAAACTTAACGGTGACGATTGACGGTGCAGTTTGACGGTGCTGTTTGACGGTGCCGTAAAAAGCTGGATTTATAAACTTGACGGTGGCGACGATAACATAACCTGTTTTTCTCGGCATTTCTGTATTTTTATGTGATTATATTAATTTTGGTGTTTATGTGATCTGAATGCTACTATCAACACTTGTCAACAGTACACTTTAAAATGATTAATAAAATGGTATAAAATAAATAATATTTACTAAATATCACGTGACAGGCAAACACGATTTTGATTGGCTGTGTAAACTTGCTACGAACGTTGCTACGACCGTCCACCGTCAAAAGATAAAATTTGTTCATGTCGGCCGTCACCCACCGTCAAACTGCACCGTCATCGTCAAGTATAAATGGTCTTATGCATTTCAATATGTTTAAGCTGTACCGTCACCGTCAAACAGCACCGTCAATCGTCAACGTCAAGTTTATAAATTCAGCTTTATTAACAAAACTACCCCCAAAGTGCGTAGCAGTGTGCTAGGTTCATTTCTCCAAGATTCACTGGTAGCAACGCAGCATTATGCATTTAAATTTTATATTATCTCATATATTTTCTCCTCAACCAAAATTATATACAGTCCAGTCCGGTTGTTCTTTTTTATTTCAAATCACAATAGATATCATTAAAATTTGTGGGTGACGTCATCTTATTAACTCCTCTGATGACACCGATCTATTATCTTCCATGTCATGACATAATTTGATAGTTGCAAGTATTGAAATAAATCTCCACGGCCTTTTAAGGGAAGTTTTCCAAGTGGAAGAGATGTGGTGGATAAACAAAAATGCCCTTGTCTTGATGTTCACGATGGTCACAAGACAAAATTATTAATGTAAAACGACGAACCTTTTTTATGCACGCCTCTGAAGGGTATACAGATTAAGCCCTAAGATGTGGCGCTGTGCACAATGTGCACCCCGCTGGCATTCTAATAAAGACTGTCCATCAAGCTCGGCACCTCCAGTCTCATTTAATTGACTCTCTTGCGTACCGCACCGGTCGTTTGAACCATCGGACCCATGATGGTACCTTACGGGAAATTTTGCTGCGAGGGACTCAAAATATGCGTGTTACCTTGAAAGGCATATGGCGAATATGTGCAGGATGAGTTGCAGAACTCACGGTCAGACGTGCATTGAAACATGTTTTTTTTTCTCTCAAAAATAAATTTGAGAAGATTTTAAACTCACTCCATAATAAATTAGGAAAAAGGGATAACCGATAGCGAACCAGTGCATGTACGGGTTCATTCAGCTTATACTCCTTCCGCTTATGGTACTCGGTTGAACATTTCCTATTAGAGTTCGGGAACCTTGCTGCTTTACCATTCCGTTTTATATGCATATTTTATTTCATTAATTCAAATTCTCAAAACAAGGGTAGGTAACAGTATGCATAGAAGTAAAGAATATACCAAACACTGCGATAACTAAACTTAACAACTAAACAATAGATACATAAATTACTATTTTAGGGTTAAAATATTGCAACAATTTCCCACTCTCACTTCTCTCGATATGATCGTTCTCCTCAGTCAAGAATAGACGTCCAGAGCCGTTCATAACCTTAAATCTATATATAACTTACAAATTTATGACCAGTACGATGACCGTTCCTTCAGACAGTATATAGATACCAGTTATCGATACAGCAAATTTATTGCAATAATAATAGTAATTTATTATAACTATAATTTTCTTTCCTGTCAAAATATTTAAAAATAAAAAATCTGTGTTTTTTTAAGTTAAAAACTAGCAGGAGTTAATTATCTGGTAAATGGCATATCCGCTCCTTGCTGCGCACGTTAAGCGGTTTTTTAAATATATTACCAGAGCATTTCAAAAGAAAAAAATTCCTATCCATAAAAAAAGATTTAAACAAATGGATTGTAAATAATACCCTGTTAATTAGGATAGTTAAGTTTTTTTGAATAAGTCTGTAATTGAGAATTTAACGTGATTGAATAATAATAAGGAACATTTTTGATAAGTACATTGTATGTTTACTCTATGGTAGTGTGCACACACAGACTTTAGTCCATTGTGCATACATTCATTTGAATTTAAATAAGTTCATAACATTCTTTGTAAATGAATAAATAAATCACTTTCTGTGTAAACTCGATTTTTTTTCTTTAGTACTGTTTGCACCAATTTGTTTTAGTGGAGTAGAATCTAAAATATTATTTCTTGCAAATCTGTGCAATATACAAGGTATGCATATGTTCATATGAACATATGTCCGTAACCGCTTATATTTTTTGCTACAGTTTGTTTCTCATATTTCCGAAAGAAGAATATATATTATTTTCAATTTTAGTATGTAGTAATAGCATATAATATTTTAGTTACAATTGAATATTCCTTAACACTACTAACGTACTTATTTATTGGATAACTCGCAAAACCGTAGACCTCCCCTACTGATCGGTCTTCAAACTTTTCGCTCGCACAGAAGTCCATTCCATTCGAGTTCTAGACAAAGCTTCACTTTTTCATATATTTTGGGCAAAAATTCTAATTTTTGAAGGTGTACTTTCAGGAAAAGCTTCATCTCTGGGCATAGTTACTAAAAATATTAATTTTATTATTGTTACTTGAATAAAAACATTCAATAAAGCGCTGTCAAATTCGAATTAACCTCACAGTGTTAAAATAATTGAATCGAAGCGATCGTGATTTTCAAAATAATTTGGGTTTTCCGTACAGTTTAGATATTCGAATTGAAAATCTAGTTCCCTTTGACTAGGTGATATAGAATGGCTCCATTCTGTAAGAAGTGTATTAGAATGAACGAATTTTAATACAGACTTTTACTTAAGAATGTGTCGTTTCTTAAATATACTGTTAGAGAAAAGTTACCCTATCTATCTTGCAAACATTCCTCTGCCTTGTGCCAGACTATGATCCTGAATTTGAATATAGTATACATTCTCTATTTGACTGAAACTGGGTAAATAACGATAATGAAGAAGAAACGACTTGATTTTCCTGAATACGTATAAACCAACCTGTAATAGTCAAAAGTAGGTAAGAGGTAATAATAGTTTATAATCTCAGAAATAAATTTTTAGGTTGAATGGATACACTGCCAGAAACTATTAAATAAAGAGATACAACGTGATACTACTACACTTTCTGTGCGATGTACCGCAATCGTATCTTCAGGCAGCTCGTTCTTCAGAAAGCAGGAAAGTTATAATTTTCACCCAATTATGACCAATCAAAATTGAATAACTTGCTGTAGGTAGCCTTCTCGAAATTACAGGTGATGAGGTACACGGCGGCCCACGTAGGGATACCCGTTAAAAAAATATTACCAATTTTAAGTTTTCCATATATTTTGTTCGTACTGAATACCGTCAAATATAAAAGGAGAGTAGAGCGTCTGACAGTGAGAAGAAGAAAATGGAGAGCACTAGACACCTTCTCCCAGTTTTTGTGTAAGTCGGGAGGAAAGGGCGAAACTCCAGATAATGAAAATAATGTAAAAACTCCTTGTGTCATCCGATTTTCATTTGTTCTTCATGAGATTTGCGAGTATTTCATACGCAAAAAGTATGCGCGTCACAACACTATGACTATTTCTATTATCCACCGACAAAATGCCATACGCTTAACATAATCTTCCGGTTGTAGAGGCTGTAAATTGTACACGCTGTATCTTGTATGGATATAACTGTTTCTCGTGGAGTATGTTTTTTACTTTTTGTGTGGAACGCTCAATTGAATAGAAATTGTGATTGTTGGATCTTATTTTATTAAATCCAGAATGTTTTATTATTCTAAACCTTGTCGAGTAGCTCTTTCAGATGATTTTATCAGGATTTCTCTGATGACTCAAAGACTTAAAAAAAAGTTCTGATTAAGTCTTGTAATGCTTAAGGCATTCTAGAGTCGTCAGTGAGCTAGCTATTCGTGTTATCCTTCGAGATGCACTTACCATTTTTGACGCTTCCGAAGTACAATTTCATGGAAACGGACCGATCTCTGAGCGACCTACCGAGCGGCAGCGCGTGACGAGCTAAATTAATGATTGACTTACGACGCTAGCAACGAAAAAAATTCACCGCTGGGGGTCTATTCTTGAAATGTCAAGAGAAATACTGCAACATTTAATATTGTTGATTGACTATTTTGGTTATATGGATCTTCAATCAAGAAATCAGTTAAAAACGGGCGTTTGAATCTGAATTTTTAAAAGCCTTCCCATGAACTATTACCTACTTGAGTTAGCAATTTTATCATACTTGGTTTGATAAGTACCATAATTAAATATGATGGTATTAATTAATATCATCAACTATCTAACTTCGCGTGTTATCTTCTAATTCTATAATATCTGAGAGGTGAGTGATGTAGTAATGGCGGAACTAAAGAATGAGTTAACAGGTTAAACTGAATTGCATGACCAAGTGTTATAAGACGGGATTTTGTTTCTTTGGTTTAATGTTACAGATACACTTACTGGAAGAATTTATTTTATTTCCTGGATATACGTCTCGTTTTATTATTATGATATGTCAGTTATAGCTGGAGTTATAGTTAAAAGATAATTGGGAGCATGCAAACTCACTTTTTAGCTTTAAGCCTTGTTGCCCATGAGCGGAAATTCGACGCAACTTTTTATATTTTTTCGCTTAAATTCCTGGAGTTATTTTTTGCATAATATTTTTTTTATTTATTAAATTTCTGAAATCTGAGACTCTAAACTTTGTGTCTTATCTCTTTTTTGTTTCTGTTTCTTCCTAATACGACGATAGCACACTTATCTCATCTTTCTCTTTGAATGCGCAAACATCGGCTGCCGACGCACATCTTCGCAGACAGCAAGAAGTATCACGCCTCAACAAAGACCTGGAAGAAATTTTGGCTTGGGGTGACAGTAACCAAGTCGAATTTAACGCTAAAAAATCCAGGCAGCAGTTTTCTCTAAAAAGGTTACCATTACAGAACCGAATATAGTCATGGAGGGACACGCAATCCCACTGGCTTCATCTATTAATTTGCTGGGCGTCAATCTGGGAGGAAATATGTCTTAGGCCGGTGTTAGACTATCAAATATATTTGACAAAGAACTTTTATAAAATATTTTGTAGCATTTCTTTGATAATATTTCTTTTATAAAAGTTTATACTAGTATTACACTGTCAAAGATCTTTGACATTTTTTGAAGGAACTTGTCACGTTTTTACAATTAAAAATGAACGATAGACGTGCATTAGCTTGTCTAGCGTTAAGTGCTGCCGTGATTACAATGTGTTTAGTGTTAAAAAACAAAAGAAAAGAGCCAGGCGCCTTTGGATAAGGCCCTGGGTGGCAAGACGTAATTTAAGGGGTGTCCACCACAATATCCTTCGGAAGTTACGAGTTGAAGGTATTAGGAGTTATAAAAACTATTTAAGAATGGATGAGGACACATTTAACTTTATTGTTACAAAGATATCACCATTGATATCCCGACAGAATACACATTTAACGAATTTTATCAGCGTTGAGGAACGCCTTATGGTTACCCTTCGGTTTATGGCAACAGGAGAGAGTTATGCTAGTTTACAGTACAGCAGTCGCATACCTCAATGTACCCTTTTAGGCATAATCCCAGAAACTTGGCAAAAAATGAAAATAAATAAATATATCCAGTCTTTTATTTCGGTTTGTAATTCGGGTGTTGATGGTTGTACAATATTTCGAACCTTTCATACTCCGCAGCAATTTTGTTGTTGAAATGCACCAGACAAACTTATTTTCCGCCATGGTATTATATACCAATACCAGTCGCAGTCAATGTCAAATTTATGCCTTATTGTCAAAAAATGAGGTTACTACCGTTACCAATCAACTATAAAATCTTTTATCAAAGATAATCATCTGTTGGTATCTTTTATAAAATATCTTTTATAAAATAAATATTTTATAAAAGAACTGATATTACACTTCAAATATTTTATAAAATTTCTTTTATAAAATATCTTTGTCAAATATATTTGATAGTCTAATACCGGCCTTAGCATAACCACGTTGTGGCAATCGCAAAGATAGCTTCTCAGAAGCTTGGGGTACTCTTCCGAACCAGAAAGTTGTACACACCTCAACAACTTTTGACACTATACAAAGCCCAGATTCGACCATCACTAGAATACTGCTCTCATGTCTGGAGCTCTGCACCCAAACATACTCTTCGGCTACTGGATTCCATTGAAAGGAGGGCTATTCGTTTGATCGGAGACCACGAGCTGACGAAGAACCTCGATAGCCTAGAACATCGAAGACAGGTTGGGGGATTTGACTCTCTTTTACAGATATTTTCATTGAAGGTGCTCGGCTGACCTTGCCCTCTTAATTCCGCCCAGAGCGACGAATAGCAGAAATACACGACGAACCACTGAAACCCCTACCAATTGTGTTCGATCATAAAAAAAATCCATCTACGCATTAAGAATGTTAGTCCCAAGTCATCAAACAGGAATAATTTAATCCAATCAATATAAAATAATGCGAACTGATTTTATATCTGCACGCTGGCACCATATCGGTAAAACTACAAAATCTCCAATCGCTGGTATCGCCAATTAAAGGAATGATTTATGAATAGGTCGCATCGGAATGGACTGTTTGATGGAATTAAATTATCATTTGAAATTCTCGATTCTTAAAAATAGTTTCGCTCTGTTGTTGTTGCAGATGTATTGTATTTTTATTTTATTTTTAAATCGTCCATTTCCCTCAAAAATATTATACCTATATTTTTTAATTAAAACACTTTTTTACATCAATAACAAGAAAATATTCTGCCAATCTGAAATTTATTTACGCTCTATTATAAATCTTATAAAGTAAGGTAATAATAATTTTCTAATGTCGTTGCCGTTCTCTTAACAATAAATTAAATCGATCAAACTTGACAGCACATAGCCCTCATCAATATAGTTAAATAACATCAAATCAAACCTTGAAATAATCCAACAATGTTAAGAAATATCGACAGCCCCCCGCCATTCGTTTTCTTTCTCCTCATTCGTCGAGCAACATCACCAACAAGCCCGACTGTAAATAGTGTATAGTATTTGCAGAATTATATCGTTGATCTTTTGACTGCAATAAAACCTCATAATCCCTTCGACCATAAAATAAATAAGGAAATCCCAACTTTTAAAACCTTTTCGAGCAGAGCCGGACCAGGTAGGGTTTTAAATACCGAAGCATTGATAAAAGACAAACATTAATGGCATCTCAACGTTAACGGGAATGGAGACTTAAATATTTAACAGCTGTTAAACAATTTAGAGAAGAAAATCGTCCAATTATTTACTTTGACGAAACATGGTTCGATACCCATGACACTCCAAGGAAAGGTTGGGATGATTCTTCCAAAAAATGTCAAACCAAGGCACCATCAAATAAAGGCAAAAGGCAACATGCTGGTTCAGAGAACGGGTTTGTTCCAAATTGTCCGTTGCTTTCAGCTAAAAACATAGCATAGATTACCATCAAGATACCGACACAACTTCTTGAAGATTGGAGAAGGTAAACTCCTTAAAAATATACCTGAAAATAGCGTCATTGTAATGGACAACGCAAGTTATCATAGTCGGCAAGCAAAAATCATTCCCAATTCTAATAATACAAAAAAAAGAAACTTACAAAAAACGAGAACTGCTAGAAGTATTAAAAGCTTGCCCATCAGCTGGCCCTACTTCTCTAAGCCATTCCGAGTACCGACACTATGGAAGAAAACGGAAAACGGAAAAACAGGAACCCATCGAAAACTGACTATTCTGAGCTGATGAATCAATAAATCAGCGAATAATATTAGCTATTTAAAAACTACTAAAAAGTAAACATTCAATAATTACTAATATTTAAAGTTCGATATATTATCAAACGAACGAATCAAAAGTCAAATGAATGAGTGAATGAATGAACGAAATCATCGAATAATATTAGTTATATCGATTTTTATTCGATCGTTTCAAGAATGAATTCAGTATAGCCATCGAATAAATCGAATATTTCGATAGTTCCCATCACTAATGCAAGATACATTCCTCATTTACCTAGTCCCGTCCTGTACGAATGCAGCTCTGGGCCGGCCCCTTTGCTGAAATGTTAATAGTTCGTGGCATGGCTCCATTATTTTAATTGGGCCCCGGTAATTACAACGTCTGCCTGGGTAATTGCGGCCTAAACAAACACAAGACGTCTTGTGAAAAGCAGCGCCCGGCCCGCTGGAGGCCGCCCATCCGCGACCGGGCACTAACAATGCATACGGGGCGACAATGGAAAGGAAAAAAATTAATATTTTTTTTGGAATTAGACACACACAATTATAGAATAAGTATTTGTAGTAACAGGGAGGGAAACGGATTATTTCCTCCCGCCGATGTCAGAAGTTGTCCGTTTTGTTCGGGTCCTACTTTGATTTAAATGAAATAATTTTAAACATTTTTAACGAGACAATGAATTTTAGTGACTTATTTTTTTATTTATAGCCAAAAATGGTGGTCGCGTCATCTTAAATATTAAATCTCGACGCTAAAACTTGATCTGGTCACCGCGTGCAACTTTCGAGAGGGCCCGGATGCCACGAGAAATCACGATCGGGAATTTTAAAGACTTTGTTAATGTTCGCAACCAAGCTGGTCTGCTTATTAAATATGGTGCAATCGGAAATTGTAGAGGCGACTGTTGAACTTTTCAAATTATCAATTTGGCGCTATTAAGTCGTTAACGTAATCGGTTCGTTGAAAAGGCCGCCCGATGATGAAAACGTTCGAGTCAGCCTCGGAAGAATAATAATTGTGGCATATTGACGGAAAATTTTGACGAAATTGTAGACGACTAACTTTAAGGTGAAGATAAAGCAACAGTAAACACAATCGACCGTTCTTAATTTATAAAGGTTGTAAGAATATGCTTACAGCAAATATTTGAAGCTTCAAGGTGTATACATTTTCTCTCACAACGTTTTTACATCCATTAAAAGTGATCTAGAAGTGTATAAAACCCAATGAGGGACTTCTAAGTAGGTTGCGATCCTATGGTATGCCCAGTCGATTCTGTGCATGGTTGTCTAGCTTTCTTAAGGACCGCTCTCTGCAAGTGGCGATTGACCGATTTCTCTCAGACACCTTCACCATCAATGCCGGTGTTCTTCAAGGGTCCATATTGTCTCCCACTCTCTTCTTATTCTACATTAACGACCTTTAGTGATTCTCTTTGAATGCACAAACATCGGCTGCCGACGCACATCTTCGCAGACAGCATGAAGTATCACGCCTCAACAAGGACCTGGAAGAAATTTTGGCTTGGTGTGACAGTAACCAAGTCGAATTTAACGCTAAAAAAAACCCAGGCAGCAGTTTTCTCCAAAAAGGTATGTCTTGTCATAACCACGTTGTGGCAATCGCCAAGATAGCTTCTCAGAAACTTGGTGTATTCTTCGGAACCAGAAAGTTGTACACACCTCAACAACTTTTGACACTATACAAAGCCCAGATTCAACCATCACTATTTACACCAAATATAACCTCCAACGATTCAAAACCTACGTGAATCGCTTTTTGCGCACACGCAGCACCCCCAGAGTATCCTAAAGGATTTTCTCTGTGTTGATGATAAAAAAAAAATAGCTATTTCTCTTATTTTGATGATTATTATTTTTTTTCCAGTTCGTAATGGATACTCGTGCGTGCCAGTGGCTTTAGCTGAAGGACTAGATATAAAACTCAATGCTGCCGTCAGGAAGGTCGAATACAACAACCAAGGGGTTGAAGTCACGGTTTATAATCCAAGGAACCCTCAAGCTACCAATACATATCGTGGTAAGTAAAGCTTAACAATGTAAGTGAAATGAACAGGATTCAGGAGTTTGAACGATTTTATAACACTATTCTATATTATTTGCAGCTGACGTGCTCCTTTGCACGCTTCCCCTCGGGGTACTTAAACTCAGCGCTGCTTCTTCCAGTAACCAACTCAATACGGTCCAGTTTTCCCCTCCGTTGCCCGACTGGAAAACCTCGGCTATCCAAAGATTGGGCTTTGGAAACCTCAACAAAGTCGTCCTGTGTTTCGAGCGTATATTTTGGAATCCTCAAGCGAATTTATTTGGACATGTAGGGAGTACAACTGCCAGTAGGGGAGAGTTGTTCCTTTTCTGGAATTTATACAAGGCGCCCGTCTTGTTGGCCTTAGTGGCGGGGGAGGCAGCCGCTATTATGGAAAATGTCACGGACGACGTTATTGTCGGAAGGTAGGAAATTACTGTGATTTAACACGGTTAGTTGAATAGCTTAGGATTGGCTAATTAAAATGTATTCAAAGTCGACACATGGCTTTACCAGATCTGCCTCCTCAAGAAGTTCTAATGAAGTTTTTCTATAAAATGTACAGAGGAGCCAATATTAACCCACCTCAAAAATGATATGTGGTTTCGTATGTTGAACTTAACGATGCATATTATTGCACCAATGTGTGCCAACCTCCGCAATTCTATGGCACGATCCGCCACTGTTTCTTCTGAAATGAGCACTATTAATTTAATATGTTTTTAATTAGGTATTTATTGCAAATAGCACCAAAAAAAGGTTATTCTCCTCGAAATAAAGACATATCCTACAAGAAACAACGGTTATCTCAGTTTTATTTTCCATGAATAATTTGAAGAATTCATAATCCGCTTAGTTGCTTCTATTAACAGCTTATTTTCATGTGTTGAGACTTAAGCCCAGTTCATAAATAATAAAAATAAGTTAATCAAGGCTTAATTTATTAGAAACGATTAAAAAGTTGAACTAGAGTTTAAGATTTGAATTATTAATTATTCACAGCTTTAAGGAAATAAGTGCAATTAATAATTTACAAATCTATAAACTAAAAGTAATAAATAATTTGTTTCGCGTGAATAACAACGGGTTGAATACTATGAATTCATAATCATACAATAGTCGTTATTCACTGGCAGTGCTCTGATGTGTAATATGTCTTTTCAGATGCATTGCAGTTCTACGTGGAATCTTCGGCCAATCGGGGGTTCCCCAACCCAAGGAAACCGTAGTGACTCGTTGGCGAGCGGACCCATGGTCACGTGGCTCTTACAGTTTCGTAGCGGTGGGCTCCTCAGGATCCGACTACGATTTGTTAGCGAGTCCTGTGATTCCCCCCAATCCTCAAGGGGTATCGGTGACTGCAGGTCCCGCTAGAGTGTTTTTCGCTGGGGAGCATACTATTAGGAATTATCCGGCTACGGTGCACGGGGCCTTTTTAAGTGGACTTAGAGAGGCTAGCAGGATTGCTGATCAGATTATTGGGAATCCTTGTCAACCTCAACCGGCCGAGGAGAAATAATTGGTTATTTTTGAAAATTGTGCCTGTGATACCTGGTGTCAATATGTTATTCATTCTCTTCAGTTATTTTTTCACTATAAGTGGAAATTTACAAACTCATTACAAATTATCGGATTTTTTTGGGGTCTGAGCCACAGAAAGCATGAAAATGATTGTTCCAAACCCGATTTATGCAAAACATCTCCATTTTGTTTGTTTGTTGGGCGCTTGTCATTCAAATGAGTTCCCACAAGGGACATACTGTCACCTCTGCCTTCCCTATATACGCCACTGGATATAGAGAATGAAATAATAGTTATTTATGTATCAAATGCATAAAGTATTACCTTTTCTCACGAACGGGGAATCGCCTGTGTAAAAAATGGCAGCTTTATGCATAAGTGTCATACAATATTTTTTCTACTATCGTACCGGTTTCCTTGTTCGAAATAAAAAAATATTTATTGGTGTATAACTCCTGTTCCTTTATTTAAGCGTCTTTCGATTTTTCAGGCAATAAATTTTGGGTTGCTTCATTGGTTTAGTAATTATTTCGTCTCGACCC
Source organism: Barypeithes pellucidus (assembly GCA_963991005.1). NCBI lineage: Eukaryota > Metazoa > Arthropoda > Insecta > Coleoptera > Curculionidae > Barypeithes > Barypeithes pellucidus. The sequence continues at coordinate 3,855,378 of OZ022559.1, forward strand.
CACTAAAATGAGTTTTCTTCTTCGGAATCCTAATTAGTTCTTTCTAGTTTTGATGGTTTCACATATTGTTGACATTGACAATTTTATGCATTCATTTGCATTGCATTTGCAAAACGTATAATTTTTATCACGATCGTAGAAAAACACTATTTTTAACATAATCCTAAGAAAAAATTGATCCAACAATCATGCTTGCTCGATCCTCGACCATTTCAAAATGGTGTAATTATCCCATGCAAAACCATTTAACATAAATAATGACTTACCTACTTTATATTTTATGGGAAAGCGTACTTCGTTGATTAATCTTCCTGTCAAACCCGCTATACATAATCTTAGCTGTACTTCTTTTTACTAAGCATATGCAACGATGTAGTTATTTCAGATAATTATAGATAAGAAATTTCCTCCGTATTGTATACGTAACGAGAATAATTAAAATTAGATCATTTGGACCTTTACGAAAATAAATATTGTTAATTGAATACTCGGAACGAAAACATGTATTTAGGCCGAAGGTTATTGACCAAAAAACGTCCTGGCATGTATCATAAAAATGTTCCTCTTCTATAGGACAATTCGCTGGTTCACTAAACAGCCAATATCCACCCCATCTTCCAAGACTACCCACTGTATAGTCCGAATATGACTTCTTTAAGTCAGAAATTTGAGGAATCACCTCATGCGACTTCATTTTATAGAAGTAAACTAATTGAACGAAGATATTGATGCCTCTTTCAACGGCAGCACATGTGCATCAGTGGGTTTGTTCGTTGAACTTAACAGAGATTATTAAAAATATAACTCATTATTAAAAAAATAAAGTCTTTCATTCGGTGGCGGTTCTTCCATAGGAGCACATGCGCTCGTGCACCCCCAAAACAAAACGCATAAAAATATTAATTTATATTCATTGAATATTAGTTATCGTATAAAATCCGACCCTCCCTAATATTTTATCGTACCGTCAAACTAAAAAAAGTCCGACCCTCCCTAATATTTTATCATCCCGTCAAACCAAACTATATAGATCCGGCAACCGTGCCTCGGTCTAGGTAAATGACCATTATGACGAGACTTGCTCGCACGTGCAATTAAGTAGTGCAGTTTGAACATGGAAAAGGCGCACAGTTTTTGTGTGCACGCGCTGTTGTCTGTTCGTGCATCTAGTTAGAAATTCGAGTGTGTATGTTTTAATATTTTAATATTATATAATTATTAAGTTAAAATGAATAGTTGACGGTGGACTATTTAAGAAATAACTTTCGATCTTTGAGTTTTGAGCAAATAATTGAAGTGAAGAATGCGGGAACACCTAAACCCGAAATTAATTTAACGCAGACCACAAAGGGTAAATCTAGGGACTTTATTAGAAAGTTTAAAAATGAAATATATGAAAAGAAATTTATAGAGGGTATACCAAACTTAATGAGGCTGTTATTGATCAATTTTCTACAATTAAGAACCGAAGAATGGACTTTACGTTTAAGCACTATTGTGTAGGGTCGATAAATGTTGTGTATTTCGATACTTGATATGATTTTAAACCATTTTATTTAAGGATTTAAACTAAAGAACACTGAAAATATGAAGAATGCCAACTTGTCAGTCTGGTGGCTCGATTCGTTCTCGTCATAAAACAGTTAACTATTGTTCTCGTCTTTGTTGCGCCTAATGACGTAGCTGTAGATGTCGTTGTTGTATTAGACATCATTCGGTTTTCTTGATAGCTCGTAGATGGCTTTAGTAGTATTAGTAGTGGACTGTATAAATATTGTTACGAGGATTGCATGCGACGACGTTAAGATCCGACAGCTATACACACTAAGAAAACCTTTCTTATTCTCCAAAAGTTTTTCCTTGTGTAAAATTAAAAAATAAATAAAAATATGTTTTACATACCGCATTTTCTTATTACTTCTTTTCTTTCTACATTTAAAACGCCTAGAAAAATTTCATCATCCTTGTGAACCCCCTCTATCATAGGTCACGAGCCGCCACTGCTTTCATTGTATTGCTACTGAACAAACTGTTCTAGACGACTAGGGCATCCGTTGTTCTCCTGATTGCTTTAATGTCGGCTGCAGGATTTCTGATACATCGAATTTAGTACATCCCGAGTGTCGACTTACTTTGTAAACTTCATTTTTAAACCAGCCCCATAAACAAATGTCTAGTGAGATTTGGAGATCTTGGAGCCCGAAAAACCCTGCGTCCAAACGTTGCTGATCTGATTAGCGCGAAATGTGCAGCAGCTTCCTCAAGTTGATAATAATATTCTGACGTTTACAGAAACATCCTCTAGGAGTCGTTGTAATACATTTTGTGAATATAAAATATGAGTTTTATACATTATTTCCACGTGTACAATTCGCACTTGGAGTTTGTCCCGTTCGTCCCGACTTACCCTCTATTTTAAACCACCTAATTTTTCTCATTGATAATTAAAGTAGAAATTTTCGTCTGGAGACGGTGTGGCGTATGCACCGTCATTACTGTCGAACATATCTTAATCATACATGATAATTTTATAGTTATTATTCATTAGTCGAGAAAATATGAACTAGTATAATAAATGATAACGTTGATTACTCAACCAGCATCTTATACACACACGGCATATAAAAAACAATCAAAAAAGTAGTTTTAACTAGCTTGAAAATTAATTTTAACCGGTTCATTACATATGGTAATTTAGGCGAAATGATTTATGTTGCTTGTAGTTTTCAGTGATTCGTTTTGCAACATCGGTAATTTAGAGAGATGATTTTTTGGATTTTGGTGTTTGTAAAGGAAGTTCATAAATTTTAAAATATTTATGTTACGCACTACGGAATGTGTCCATTTGAAGGGGAATGGTCAAAATATACGTTTTGTCCTGTAGAAGGGAAATAGAACGTTCCTCTGCTCCACTCGTTTATTACAAAACCGCCCTAGTGGCGAAACAATGAAGAAAAACACCCGATTATTGGACATATATCTTTCAAGTATGAATTTGTTTTACTATATACAGGGTGTTCCTTAATGACGTGCTAATATCTCAGGGTGTGATTCCTTAGGTATAAAGAAAAGTTTATATGAACATATGTCGGCAAAGGCTTAAATTTTTTGCTACACGATGTTGAATTTATATTTTTTTAAATGGTTATTTTTTAATATCTCCGAAAGTATATGTTAATAGGATATAGAACCACAAATTTTAGTTAGAAAAGTTATTCAATTGTTCCACCAGTGGCGTCCCTGCAAACATGTCCTCTGATATCTTTTACAAAAAAGATGGTACGCCACTGATATTTTTTCTGATTAGCCTGGTCAATTCTACGTGAAAAGAGAGAAACTGAAGAGACCGCTCTTCAGTTTCTCTCGTCAGACGCACCCGTTCTTGATTAAAACAACTAGATTCGTATTGAAACTCATTATTATTAACATTGATAAAATATTAATGATAAATTTTGTTTCATAAAAATTTGTTATTTCCAACAACCACCTTCACTTAAAAGGCCCACTCATTCAAATATTGAAATTTTTATAAAACAAAATTTATCATTAATATTTTATCAATGTTAATAATAAATGAGTTTCAATATGAATTTAGTGGTTTTAATCAAGAACGGTGCGTCTGACGAGAAAAACTCAGGAGACCGTTTTTATGTAGAATTGACAGGGCTAATCAGAAAAAATATGGAAATATGGAAAAATGTCAGTGGCGTACCATTTTTTTTGTAAAAAATATCAGAGGACATGCTTGCAGGGACGCCACTGGTGGAACAATTGACCAACTTTTCTAACTAAAATTTGTGGTTCTATATCCTATTAACACATACAAAAATTAAAAATAATATCTAACCAACTTTCGGGGATATTAAAAAATAACCATTTAAAATATAAAACACCCTGAGCAAAAAATTTAAGCCGTTGCGGGTATATGTTCATATGAACTTTTCTTTATAAAATGACCTAAGGAATCACACCCTGAAATATTAGCACGTCATTAAGGAACACCCTGTATATCGGTTAAAAACGGACGTAATTTTCTAAACAAATCGGGAAACAAAATCGAAGTTCATTAATTTGCCAGTCGAAAACAAATCGTTTCTTTCGCGTCGATACAGACAATAAAACCATCGGTTTTTTACCCGATGGTATTTGAAAACAACCAGATTATCACTCTTTCGTCTCGAGCATAAAAGTCATAATATATTGCCAGGCTACGAAGCGAGCTACGTTGTCAGATTCGATACTATTATCAAGTTTGGCATGCGATGTGCTAGGGATCGCACATCGAGATTCGATCATTGTCTGGAATATCCAATCCTTGAGGTACTGTGAGTACGAAATGTTTTTAATGTACTTCAAAGGGTGAATTAATTGTACAAAATGATTTGATATACAAAGTAAATCAGATACCTACAAATGGATTTAAAGACAACAACGAACAACCAGCTCCCTCAACTATAAATACTAATATATTTCGTATTGGTACACTAACAAATCAAGCATTGCAAGAATTTATAAGATACCTGTTCACAGTATTTGTATGACAACTTGGCAACATGATGATTTTTTTCGTGACTGTTACGACCCAGGTAAGTACTACTGATGGCCACGCGGTGAATCAAGTTCCTCTTAATATGCTAATGTGGATGCGGAACGGAATGGGAAGCTCGTCCATCACGCGGACAGTGACATGACAAATCATGGATGGATTGGCTCTTTTATGCGTATTTTTTTAAATTTAAATTCGATGTAAAATACGACCCACGACATTGTTACAACTACCTGCCACCAGGGATGACAAATAGTTTGATAAGATACAATTGCAGGTTTATTTACGTCAGCAAGTACTCGTAATGTCACGTTATGAACGGAGGCATTGAATGGGGTAAAAGGAAGTAGGAGGGAGGATTCAACTTCAGTGAAAAGCTTTATTTGTATATTCGGTTTCTTTTTCTATAACTTTTCACTTCGATACGCCAAAAACAAATTTCTATGTTTGCAACTCGAAATTTTTGCGCGCCCTGTACAACAAAACAAATTTTCTCCATGTGAATCGTATCTATTCATATAAAAATTACTATTTTTTTGAACGAGTGAAAATAAAATTTTTCTGAACAAAAACAGAATTCTCGTCGGTTTGAATAAGTTGTATCTTATTGTTAAGAAAAAATGGTTAAATAAAGTCTTAAGTTTTTTTCATGAATATGATTTTATGTATTTATCTATATAAATTCACTCGGACAAGTGCTTCCATCTCTTGAAATAGAACTACAGCTTCTTCCGCTATTGACCAATAATCCGGTTTGCAAGAATCCGTCGGTGACGAGCATTAAAACTCCGGTTACAGAATACTATGTGGTCTGCTCGAGCGGGAGCTTTCTTACTTAGGCAGAGCTTGAAGAGTAGTTCTTGATAAAATTGTAGATGGCAGAATATGTTCTAAGGATAGACAATTAAGTCTTATTTTGATATACTCTACAATAAAGCATTTAAAAGATTCAATTCTCTATTATATCCGGTTAAAACAAACATATCATTGCATATTACCATAATCATATAATATAAAATGAGAGACAAAACATTCCATTCACAAAACACCATTTATTTACAATCATGCACAATTTAAAAAAACTGCAACGCTGTAGTAACTGTCGCCGAATTGAGAAAAAACACACGAAGGAATTTTTTCAAGCGGAACGTACGTACATTATACCATGATATGAGTGGAGTACGTATCCCGAAACGTTCGTACGTTTTGCGTTTAATAAATGATAGGTAACTCTAAACGTTCTCCTTATCTGCGCGTTTCACGTAAGACGTTTTTTGATAACCCCTGTATAACCAAGTTTCCCCTTAAGTTTTATTTGAATTTACTTTAATCAGATTATTAAGTAGACGGCTATTTTTTCTAAATTTAATTTTGTCGCCATTTTTGAATTCTATCCAGAGGTGAATCCCCACCCAAGCATTATTTATTTCGGGCCAATCTAACTTTTGAATCATTAAATTTTGAAAATATGCGTGAGTGCTGGTTTTTCGAATCGAATAGGTGTTTTTCGTCAGGGATGCCAGGCAATTAATGCCATTGCCGACTTGACACACACGTGTCAGTCGATCTTGGGTGGGCCCACCATCCTTTCCCCGCTAACTGGAAGCTGTCAGGGCAAGATTTTGTCTAAGAAGTAAATGACTGATTTTAATTTGAAGTATAGTTGTTTGAACGTAGGACGAGGCCTAACTTTTGTTCAAACTATACTTTGTATTTTGGTATTGGCTCGGGCATGTCCAATGAATACAATAACAATGCAAGTTATTATATTGAACAATGAGGGCTTTTACTTATTTAATTTTACTGTCTGTTGTCATTGAGGGTGAATTTAAGGGTTAGTCTTACGTCAGTCGAGTAACGCGACCCGAGGTACTAAGGCGATAATTATTTACATATTATTTACAATAAAGAATTATCCTACACTAACATTCTGCGTTTCAACCAACCTATCATTCATCTGTCACGTACTCTGTGTAAATTTAGATTTATTTTCAGTATTTACAATATAAAATATACCTAAGCTAGCATTTTGTTCCCAACTAAAGGGATCTCAACTACCCTAATAATTTCCAAAAATAATTATAACTCGCGGTAGTGACTATTAATACTAACTTAAGATATCACTTACTTTTGCTGTCACGATCGGGTAATTTTTGATTTCGAAATTATTCTAGGCTTTTGGCACAAAGTCTTTATAGAATAATTTTCCTCGCACTTAAGATTTATTTATACTCGCACCAAAAACGAGTGTTCGAAGATATCGCAGCATTATTTATACTCGCACGGACAGCTACGAGTTTTCGTAAATCAATTTGAGTTGTTATTTAGACTCGCACTAAAATTCACGAGTGTTCGAAGATATTTCAGAGTTCTTTATACTCGCCGGAAACACGAGTGTGTTTGAAGATATTCCAGTGTTGTTTATACTCGCCGGAAACACGAGTATTTAAAAATAAAATTCACTGGAAGAAAGATCCGCGGTTTGACTTTTCTCGGAATTTTCGGTGATAAAACAATTTAATATTATACTTTTCGATTTCAAACGCAGGCTGTAGATTTAGAACCCTTCATGCAGACCTGGCATCATTGATTACTGTGCAAAACTTTGTATGATTCTGACAGAATAAGAACAATTCCGTCTATTGATTAATTAACTATTTTTGCATATAACCTTTTTGACAAAAAGTCTAATTTTTGCGTATATTTCAGTTAATGCTCTCTAGCGACGACGGCAAAACTCAAGGAAAACAAACGCGCAGTTTGTAAGGTAAATAAAGCTCTCTTAAACGAGATCAAGCTTGTTAAAATCGGTTAACTCAAACCGGAGTAACAGTAGTTTATTTAAAAAACAATTCAATTTCCCCCACCTCTTTATTTTACTAGATTGGTAAATTTGTATAAGGCAAAAGTATTAGAAAATATATAACCGCTACGACCCCCCTGCGGATATTTTACAAAGCTTCATCATTGGACACATTTTAATCAATTTACTAATTAACTATCTCAATGTAATTTTTATTGATTTAACATACTTTAGCGTAACTAATATTTGATGCATACAATCTCGTACATCGAAATTGAATATCCATATCCGGAACAATCTTCTTGTATGTGTGTACCTATACCGCAATAAATATTAACGCTGCTAGCACAAGTCTGCTAGAATGTTATATCTTGGTGTGCAAACAGAACGGAATAACATCGTACAAATGTTTGTATATCAGTTTGTAATAGGAAATGCACTAGTATTGTTCGGGAGCAGTATTGCATGTCTCGTCGATATTAAGTCAAGTGTCTGTTTAGAGGTTACATGTGTCGTCGCAGAAGTACTGTGAATAGATAACGAGAATGAATATTTTGGCCTGGCTTGGCAATACGGAAAAATACACTCCCCGACAATAAATCCCGGACAAAGATAAGGTTAATCTCGTTTATTGTCTTGTAACTTTTTTAATTCTTGTCCGATCTTGGTGAAACTTTTTGCGAAGTGTAGACCAATGTCTTGGGATGATATCCTTAATTGTAATGTTCAAAAAATACGGATGTCTTACCCATTATACAGGCAGAAACAAAAGTTACTTTTTTACCCTTGATTTCTTTACGCCATGTGCCTAGCTGAATTATGTTTTGTTTTGAAGCGTGATCTTTTTTTAACCCAATGTTTTTTGGTCCACGTCATTATCTGCTTTGTAAAAGAAGATACCAATTTTTAAAGAAAGTATTGCAGATTTTCCATTTTATTCACAATTCAGACCATTACATTATTTTATACAGTAGCATAAACAAATATGTTCCTATCACTTCTACCATGTGACGAGGCATGCTTCGATACAATACGGGCTATTGATTTTTGGATATTGGTTTATGCTACTCGATAAAACAATGTGATGTTCTGAATTGTGAATGACTGAAATATTTTCTTTAAAAAAATTGATAATGACGTGAACTAAAGAGCATTGTGTTAAGAAAAGGTCACACTTCAAAACAAAGTACAATGTTCGCTGGGAAACAATCTCTGATTTATAAACTTGAACTGACTCGAACGAACCGCCGCGGAGTTTATAAATGGTCAGGTATGTTTGCATTTGTTCAATTCGAATGACACCCGTCAGATCTGGACAACTTAAAAGTTTATAAATGCCACTTACCCATTAGAAAAAAAAATGCAATTTTATTTACTTTTCGGACTTATTTAAAACCACTGCCGTCGCGAAAAGAACAAATAACTTAATAATTTAAACTCGGGTTTAAGTATTAACATACAATTTAACACACAAATCTGCTTGAAAAACAGTAGGAAACCGGCCGGCTATTTTTAAACAGCTGATCTTAGACAATGGGGTTGCCTATTCTTTACGCGACTGAAGCGGCTGGGGTTAATACTGAAAAATACAGCGTTGTCACTTTCGATGTTTTATAAGGTTATATTCATAAAATGCAGAATTTCCTTCTGTAATACTTTTCTGTATAATGATAGTCTCGGAAATGGCAACCGCGCTAGTTAGACGAGATTATTTATTTTAAAGGGATGGAAGAATGGGAAGGAAGGGTCTATCAACATAATTATTTCATAATTCTTCTTCAGTAAATGATTAATAAATTTTATTCGCTCATTAGAAATTAGCGTTTTTATTATTTCTGAATTTATATTGCGAAATAATTTGTATCCTATAGTGCTGTTGTTTTATGTGTACGGTAGGTTATTGTAAAGTGTAATTATGCATTAGTATTTATTGCTTTTGTGTAATCTAATAAGTCCATATCTTCAAAAAAAATAATTGGAAACTCGTGGGTGTCTGTGTGTTTCTTTAAGTGATTTAATGCAAATGTTCCGATAGATTGGAAATAAGAAGCCGAATGAGGTTTAGTGGGTATAAGGTACGTGATGAGCATAAAGCTTTTCCCATAGAAAAAAACAAAAATCTTAAGATGTCTGTTCCCTGGATTACTTGCTAGTGTACTGGCACCTGGATTCACTTCTATTTGGATACTAGATAAACTAAATATTATTTTTATAAGAATCTAAAGTTTTACATTTTTTATATATGAATATGCCGAGGAGTAACCGGGTGGGTTTAGGGGTGAATTACCCCACTTTTTAAACGTTCGATTTAAAAAAAAAATATGTAGCGCTTCTCTAGGACACCCCAGGAGTCACCCGTTTAAATATAATACGTTATTTCCATAACACCCTGTGTATCGAGCAAGAGCTGAAAACTAACGCATTAGGTATTTCAAGGGACGTGTAAAACTTTATGGAAATGAAAAAGTTTTTATTTTTCTACGTCGAAAGCGTTTAAAGCTGAAAGTAGGTACCTACGAATAAAATTTAATATTTTCTAGGTCACCGGGCAGATATTTCAAAGGACTTTGATAAATACACGTCATCATTTTCAACGCTTTAATTTAATTAAAAGTCACAAGGAGTAATTATGGGACAAAATTAAAAAGCGGACGTGCCTAATTAAAAACGAAACTTTAAATGATTACGGACAATTTTTTCGAACGTCACTGCCGCGTATTAAATTCAAGTTGCCGGAAAGTTTTCCGTTTTGTTCGACGTCTAATGATAAAATTTCAAAAAAAGGCGCTTTTTTACTTTGAAATATTGCACTTTTAGTTTTTTAAAAGACACGTTTTTAAAAACGTTAGTCATAATGGTTTATATCGCATTTTTAGATTGTTTCTGACGATAAATATAAATAACTATAGATTTTTGTAGAACCCAAAGTATGTTCAATTAATTAAAAATATAATATAGTGTCCCATTTAAAATTTTTTACTTTTGTTAGTATCTCAAAAACTAAACTTTTTAGAGGAAAACTGGCTACGCCACTGAACTTTATGTAAAATTCCCTAACAAGACCTGTTCTTATTGTATTGATAAGTGAACGCGTAACGTAAATACGAGGGGTATCTAAAAAGCGCCTGTAGATTAAAAACTAAGAGGGAGCACTATAGGAAAATCCTTCAAGGCACTCTAGGAGTGGTACAAGAAGCGATTCACGTTGATTTTGAATCGTTGGAGGTTATACTCGTTGGGAAACATGACCTCCGGAAGGTCGTTCCATGACGTCCTCCAGATGAAAGAATTCTTAAATGATGAAGTTCGCGGAGTACTAAGCTTAACCACATATGGATGGGCGACAGTGAGTCGTCGTGTATTTCTGCTATTCGCCGCTCTGTTCGGAATTGAGAGGGCACGTTCTGTAATGTTAACCTTTTTAGAGAAAACTGCTGCCTGGGTTTTCTTAGCGTTAAATTAGACTTGGTTACTGTCACCCCAAGCCGAAATTTCTCCCAGGTCTTTGTTGAGCCGTGATGCTCCATGCTGTCTGCGAAGGCAGGCGATGTTTGTGCATTCAAAGAGAAAGATGAGGCAAGTGTGCAATCGTCAGCAAAGCTAAATATCTGATTTTTAGTTTTCACTAGAAGGTCGTTAATGTAGAGTAAGAAGAGAGTGGGAGACAATATGGACCCTTGAGGAACACCGGCATTGATGGTGAAGGAATCTGACAGAAATCCGTCAATCGCAACTTGCAGAGAGCGCTCTTTAAGAAAGCTAGACACAGACTCGACTGGGCATACCATAATCTATCTTTAATAATAACTCTAATACCCCCCAGAAAGTGTCGAAAATGGGTTACCCTGTACTACCGTAACCATATTATTTAGCTTAAATATCAGCCATTGTCTCTTTCTAAGTATTCAAGGGAAAACATCACTGACACAATTTGTTTATATTATCCCTGGAAAACTTTTCGATTGTTTCCCGTTTTACCCTCTTTTATATTCACTTTATCGAATCGGCATATCCCTCCGTAACGCGTTCCTCGCCCCAGGCGACGTTCCCCTGGGACGCACTTTTTGACAATCCTTATAAAACTCTTAAGGATGTCCCCAAGTTCGGCCCACGTCGTCATTTTTATATTTACAAAGAAAATTTGTAGTTTTAAATAAAAAAGTTCTCTCCTGTGATTAGGAACGGGAACACCATTAAAAAGTTGTAGATAAAATACGATATTGCCGACGATATCTTAAAGTGGTAATTAATTTTTGTCCATATTTCAGAAAATTTATAGATTTTCAAAGAGAATATCGTAAATCACAAAAGGTCTTTTTCATGGACAATTTCATTGGCCCTATCGCTTTGCAAACAGACACGGAACATAAAGAGATAATAAAATCCATTTTAAACACGAGCTTCTATATTATCCCATTATACCGAAAAAGGTTTTGTTATTTTATGTAATTAAATCCTTTTGAAAGTATTTAAAATGCCAAATATGTCCCCGGGCCGAACAAATACGGAGACATATGCGATGGGGTGGTTGCTTTAATACCTTTTGTATTTTTATTTCATATGATTAATATAAAGAGCTTGATGGTACATCTCCTCCGGATTAAGTAATGCGAGCCTATTATAATAACGAAAGTTTTTTCTATTAATCTATTTGGTAGGTTTGGGCGGGCTTGACGTACATGAATGTTAATAATCGTACTCAAACCACATCATTATCTATTATAATCGTGAAAACATCGGTTTTGCACAAAAATATGTTTTCCATCATATACAGCAAAAAACAACAAACAATTTACACAGAATGTTAATTTTTTTTACATGTGCCCCGAAAGTGCCTCTTTTCATGCATGTTCTCTTCACCGAAAGTGGCGTTTTCCAAGAGAGCGGGCGGGAAAGTATCGAAGCGGGCGGGAAAGATTTTTCCCGCCCGCTTCGAGTCACCATGTGCTCATAAATAAATAAAACCAGAATTGTCGGTGAGGGATTTGAACCCGCGACCCTCAGATCGCCAGGCGGACACTCTACCCACCGAGCCATACTGCAAGCGATAATAAATAGCGGATTATATATAAATTAAATTGACAGTTAATTTTTCAAAGATGTTTTAGAAAAATGTCTGAGGAATTTCTTTATTTATATGGCCTCAAAGACTCGGGCACACACAAAAATAAATAAAACCAGAGATTCCGAGTGCGGGATTTGAACCCGCGACTCTCAGATCACAAGGCGTACGCTATACCACTAGGCCACCGAGCCTATTTGTCAAAAATAATAAATAGATATTTACATTCTCCATGCGCGAGTGTTTTCATGTCATGTAGACATGTCACATTTTGATTTGTTTCTAATAAATTGTCCAGGTCCTAGTGTTATATACAGGGTGTTATGGAAATGACGTATTATATTTAAATGGGTGACTCCTTGGGTGTCCTAGAGAAGCGCTACATATTTTTTTTTAAATCGACCGTTTTAAAAGTGGGGTAATAAACACTCTTACTCACAGGTCAGTCCGCGCTACTGTACAACATTTCACCCTTATACCTAAAGAGCGAGAAAATCTAGGCACAAACACAATCATTTTTTTTTCTTTTTCATGGGAACACTCCTGGAAACACTTTATGTACACACAGTAATAGTGAAACAGAACCGATAGTTAGCTTTTGAAAATACAATAATACAGATTATACTACAGATTCGCGTCAATAAAACAATATTCAAAGATTATTTATGGACGGGCAAGATACACACGTAAACCGAAAAAACAGAGCGGATTACTGAGAGTGTGTTGGTGATCGAGGAGACACAACGTATCCGGCCGCTGGTTGGTCTTCAAGTAACAGACGCAAACGTGCGGCGCTATATGAAACTACTTCGCTCAGCCGATGTAAGGCGTCAAGAGGTCATTGGCATTTGACCTAGTGACGTACGTGGCTATTACTATTCCATATGTTTTTTCGGGTTGTTTAAAACATAGTCCGTCGTAAATGTTCTTCAATTAATTGTACAAAAGGGTATTACAGAATTGAAAAGTGTTTAAATTATTTTATTTTGTTTAAAGAGTCTATGGCAATACCGGCCAGAATTGCTTGATTGCTTACAGGTATCGCAGTGGCACACAGGTGTTTTTCTGGTTTGACGTAAGGTCACTTTTGCCGCTGAATGAATTGAAAGCGCCAGTTATTGCTATTTTTCTTCAATTTGTCTTTATCTCAGGAATTGAATATAATACGTCATTTCCATAACACCCTGTATAACGTAAATTATTAAAAATATCCCATTATTAGCTTGTTTCTGAAGAAATATATAAACAACTATTGATTTTGTAAAGCCCAAAGTATGCTCAATTGTTAAAAAATATAATATACAGATTGTCCCATTTAAGAACTTTTACAAGGATCCAGGACCAAGGGCAGAGGAGCAAGGACCGATGATATTGTATTGATTCCTTTATAAAGTGTGGCACAATCAAACCACTATATGTTACTTTATATCGGACCGTTTCCAAAATTAAAAATTTAATGTAGCATATTCGCGGAAAATTACCTCGCTTTTCTGTTAATTCCAAAACATATTCGGCAAAATATTGGACGTATTAGACCTTTTTGTGCGTGAAACTCGTTCTATCGGGTGCCCGTTGCCCTGTAATTTTCTCATTCAGAGTCCGATTTAAATTCGCATGCTTTCAAAGTGGCTTTTTATTTAAATTAATGACTATGCCAGAGCGAATTTTACATTTCTGACCCCTCATGTTGGCATATTACAGAATTGGAATAGAAATAATGCAAATTTATACGTATATTATTTATTTTCGTTAAAATAAAATACAGCGACATTTCTTGTAATAATTAATTTTAGCTCAGTCAGACACCTCGGTAAGAAGAATAATTAAAGAAAGATAATGATGTGTGCATGTAGTTCAAAATCTTAGTTTTTTATTTTATGATGCCTTAGTGCTTTACACGGGACCTAGGCATTTAAATTCAACTCACATTACTAAAATAACATAAAATTCTGTATTTGTGGTTTAGACAGACATTCATTTTTCCATTTTAATTACTAAAGTTCTAATTCTTCTAGTTCTCAGGATTACCCAACAGCATTCTTTGGTTTCTAACACACATAACACACTAGTTCTGTTCTGATCACTGTCACTACACTAGCTTAAACGGTTTTACTCCTTTTAGTCTCTTTTGATAGCTGAATTGCTTCGATAATCACATGTTGACGAGGTCTCTCAGCGTGACTCTAGACAAAATATCAATTTTGAATAATTGAACCAATGTTATTTTTTATTTTATTAAAAACAAATATGTAAATTCGGTCCTGGCACTGTAAAATAACTTGATGAATTAAGCTGGACCGTAAATGTATTTTGAGCTGGAACAAAACAGCTTTTTTTAAATATGAGTCCTGTGATCCCTCGAATAACCAATGGCGCTGCCGTATAGGTGCCCGTGAATACCTTTCATTGGCCGATCTATCTTTCAAAAGAGCCCTTTTTGGCCTTTGTGATGCCGATTCGAAACAGAGAGCTCGGATATCCTGTTTTTATTAGTTCACCATTTTAGAATGCCAGAACAAATGCCTATTCAATTTTTTTTCCATATCAACAAGGACCGTGTTATTTTACGGTGTTGGGTATTTATCTTTTGTTGGTTGCTATTATTAAGCGCTTGGTTAATTACGTTGGTCGATCGTAAGAATAATTAACAATACACTTGTGACTGTATTCCAGCAAATCCTACTTCGGCTCTAGGCATACATTTTATTAAAAAAATGATTCTCTTATAAGATAATTTGAATATTAATAAACCATTCTGGTGGAAAACTAATATTTATCCTTATTTTGTCCCAACACAGCCACAAACCCGTTAAGTGGCCAATAACCTGGGGGTGAAATTTAATCTACTCCATCTCATCCACAACAAAAGATAAAATAAATATCGCCCCACATAAAACTGACATTTAAATTTTATGGCCCGAGATACTAAATAGAAATTTTATAATATCCAATAGGAGAGGGAGTACCTATATGTATGTATATTTATGAAGGTAATAATTCTCAAAACATATTATGATAATAAACTGGGAAAGCACATTATAAGGTTTTCTTTTAATTTATTGCATGAGGAAATACGTTCTATATTGTTAGATGAAGATCGTGTGGAAAATGGCACATAGGATGGGATTCAAAAATTGATACTGTGTCACCAGTTAGAATTAAGCTTATGGGATCTTCCTAGGAACGGATATCATTCAACGATATTTAATCAACTGTCAATTACTGATGATGAAGTCGGACCGAATTGTTATCAGAAAGCACATTGGCGACATCTTTTACGTAAAAAAGGGTCAAAAATGGTTGCAGAATTATACCGTTGATTCTTACTGCCATAAATAAACTACCTCATTAAACCCTATTGTATACGCCTGAACCTCTTCAAAGCTCAATAAATGGGATCAATTCCGGTTTGAAAATGTATACCACACCGCATGATTTATTTTTATTATTTAAAATAAGTAGATAGGTATTTTTAGTTTTCGGTACCTATAATAAATGTAAAATAATGATAACAATTCAATGATAATTGAAAATAATATAATTTAAAAGTTATTGCTATATTGTTATAGCTATTAGGATAACAAGTACAATAAAAATTAATTAAACTCTAAGAAACTATTGATAATTTATTGAAAATTTAACTCTGTATCACTATCACTATCTTCATCTAAGCCTAAACTTATAATTAAGGGTTGAACATTTGTAATCATACAATTGTAAGAATTTTCCACCTTAAGTACATGCTGTACACAGTTTTTCCAGCTGTCTTCAGAAATTTTACTATTACTTCGTTTTTAATTAATTCTACTACAGATACATTTAATGTAGGAGAAATATTATTTCTCCTAATATTGGATTTTAATTGGTGCCATATTAGCTCAATAGTACGGAGGAAGACGCAACACTGTATGTCCATTTTCTGCTGCAAGTTTGTCGTATTCCTTATTTATTTTTAAAGCTTTTAATACTTTTAGCAGTTCTCGTTTTTTGTAAGTTTCTTCAAAATATAAATCATTTTCAATCATAAAATTTTGAATTTCTGCTTTTGTATTATTAGAATTGGGAATGATTTTTGCTTGCCGACTATGATAACTAGCATTGTCCATTACAATGACGCTATTTTCAGGAGGTTTTTAAGGAGTTTATGTTTAAACCAATCTTCAAAAAGTTGTGGGTCGGTATCATGATGGTAATCTAAAGAAGAATCTGCTATGTTTTTAGCTGAAAGCAACAGACAATTTGGAACAAACCCGTTCTCTGAATCAGCATGTAATATTGTTATTCTTTTGCCTTTATTTGATGGTGGCTTGATTTGCCATTTTTTAAGAATTATCCCAACCTTTTCTTGGAGTGTAGGTATCGAACCATGTTTCGTCAAGGTAAATAATTGGACGATTTTCTTCTCTAAATTGTTTAACAGCTGTTAAATATTTAAGTCTTCATTCCCGACACTTGAAGATGCCCCAGATGCCAGCACAATTCCAAGGACGCCACATTCTACCACTAATAAGCCTAACTAAAAATTACTCGCCGGAAAACCATTAAAGATTAAAATTATTATTAAAAATCCCTTTGTATTTATATATGCATCAGGTATAAATTGAATTTGTATACCTGGTCCGGCTCTGCTCGAAAATGTTTTAAAAGTTGGGATTTCCTTATTTATTTTATGGTCGAATAGATAATGAGGTTTTATTGCAGTCAAGAGATCAACGATATAATTCTGCAAAAACTATACTGCATCGGGGATTTACCAGAATATAGTACGAGGGAAAATAGTAACTGTGACCTAGGCTGTATGGCAACAGTGTTCCATGCTGAGTTGACGATAACAATCTCTTCAATCAAAAAATAATTCTCACTAATTTGGATTAATCACCCCAAACCGTTAAATGTATGGTAGAAGGAAACAGGGTTACTCTTGATTTCGTGCCGGGATTGATGGTATAAAGAAGCAGACCTTATAGCCAAATCAACCTAATTGAACCATAGCCAACATGGTGAATTTCATAGTCATAAAAGGAATGATATCATAGTTAAGAGAAACACATAAGCACCACTGGATAGGACTTACTGGACAAAAGAATTATAGTGAAAATGTATCATTTAATCTGAAGAGAAAAAATCTTGATTAACAGACAGGACACTGCAAACTAGGAAAGCATTGTAATCTTATGAGGTATATTGACAACATGCAACCTTATCGAGAGATAGATAGAACCTCAGCTTTTTAAACAACCGATATTCACCAAAGTGTCCGGATTTTTAATAAAATTATTTAGGTTACAAATTTTTAAAGTGTCTTTCCGCAAATCCGTATAGATACTTTATTTCCATTGGTAATAAATAATGCAATATTGTGATATTAGTTTTTTTGTAATAACGACATAATAAAACCAATAAAACTCGTACAGCGCTAACATTGTAATACAAGACATAAACATTTATACGAATAAATTCTTAGTATTAATAGTAAGCGAGCAAATTGTACATGGAAACCATAAAAGAGAGCCATCGCAACCTCGTTGACAAAATTGCGCTTTTTATACACTATAAAACTTTAATTGCTTTGCAAAACATTCTATGGCTTGACGTTTGCTAACTTATCGAGTAAAAAGAGACAATAACAACAAGTTAGGATGGTAAAGTCGACAATAAACTTTTATAGAGTCCAATACATCGAATTCGGATGCCTTCGGCTTTAAAATCTTACGCGAAATTAAATTAATTAACAGATAGGTAGTTTGTAAAAATACATTTTAAACATTTTGCACAAACATAAAAAGATTTTTTTTTTAACTTCCTAATATATTTGATTGCAAAATTGTGACATTGCTGACATAATGGCAATACACCCAATTTCACTGGTTTCATCTATCAATTTACTGGTCGTCAATCTTGGAGGAAATATGTCATTGCGTAACCATGTTCCATTCCATTTCCACAGCAAGAAGTTGTCGAAATTCTATCATCACTATAATACTGATCTCATGTCTGGATTTCTGCTCCCAAGCATGCTCCGAAAGAATAGCCATTCGTCTGATCGGAGACCACGAGCTGACAAAGAACCTCGACAGCCTAGAATAACTTTTACTCACGGGCTAAGCACGCTTGCTTGTTATATAAATAACTATTTGATATAACAATTTCATGTTTTATTACCGCCCTTATTTCACAAAACCCTTAATTTTAGTTTCGCGAACATACTTATATACTGTTACATTATTGTTCAAACACGGAAAGTCTTATCGCATCGCTGTCGTCTGGTATTTCTGTTATTTCTCTGAAGATAATTGTTGGCGATATCAAACTTTCACATTGTGTCACAGCATGGAACAAAACCACTCCCAACAAACAGACATACAGTTTTAGGAGTCGGGACGCGAGAGAACATAAAAACCGTTAAAGAGGCCATCGTTATCTAGTTAGGAAATTGGGCTTTTTATACGCCAATAAAAGTTTAATTGGTTCGCGAAACATTTCATTGCCTGCCATCCGCTAACTTATTCCCCGGAAGGGTGTTAAAAAGTCATTGGTGCACGTGCAAAAAAGGGTAGATAGTTTCTAGGAAGGCCTAATAAATATTTTATTAAGGGTTTCGGGTTTCATCAGGAAGCTATAAAAAACATTCATGAAAGACAATTTAATTTTATACCGATATTTACCTACTTCCCTGCAGAAACTAGGAAATTAACTATGAAGTGCGCACAAAACAAAATACTCACGTATTTTGTTCCTCTCAGAGTTTTCTACTAAATTCGAAAATGTGGCTATTTTTAAAATTCTAATTATTTTTTTGGGTGTGTGTTTTAAAATGGAACAGCCGAGAGAACAAACCCGATTACCGCTAGTAAAATCCCATACTTGGGAGGATAGTGGAGGTCTGCTGCTTCTGAGGAGACCATTGTCTACAAGCGGATTATAAGTTTACAAGTTTACTTTTTGAAAAAAGTTTTAAGACTACTGCTTCATCAAGAACTATAGATAATCAAATTCCCGACCAGCCATTCTTCTGTGGTCTCCTATATAGTCGCATCTTTAGTCTACGACTCAATTAAATACATAACCAATAAATTATGATGTGTATACAAAAAAATATATAAACAACATAACCATAACGATACGATAATTGTGCATTCATATGTTTAATATTGAATTAGCTGTTATTATTATTATTAGTTCTATTTTACCCAAAATGGCATAATGTTCCTTCCTCTTTCCGGTTTATCTACGTCCTTGTTTTTCCACAAAATACTCATCGCAATACTTCTTTCGTAAAGCTGTGCGCTTTAATCTTATCTGGCGTGCCGTGGCACATTTTTACCATAGAATTAATTCAAATCGTAAATTCTCGTGGGTATGTCAGTTAAACCGAGATTTCCTCTTTTTTCCCAATTACAAATTTCTCTACAGCTATGCGATAGGGCTTTTCGGTTGTACTCTCGTTTCTTTTTCGGTGAATATTTCTAGAAGCCAACCGCA
Organism: Barypeithes pellucidus; assembly: GCA_963991005.1. Taxonomy (NCBI): domain Eukaryota; kingdom Metazoa; phylum Arthropoda; class Insecta; order Coleoptera; family Curculionidae; genus Barypeithes; species Barypeithes pellucidus. The sequence continues at coordinate 3,875,271 of OZ022559.1, forward strand.
TGCCTGGTAGATTTAATTTAAGGAATATTTTCACGTAAACCTGCGGTCTATTCCTTTTATTAAAAGAAAATATTTTGGCAAGGAAAAAAATGTTTGTGCTACAGCCATAAATGTCTAAAATCGAGATATCTTCCTTATCTTATATTTACATCGAATTCGAATTACGTCCATTGAACCGATTTCAAATTAAGGCTTATTTTCATCCTCTATTTCCAAAAGGAGAAACATTTCGAAAAAAAGCTATGTGACTTAATCGCTCTGGCTCGATGTTTAGTATCTGCAGCTGCTTTATGGCCTATAAGTCTTGGCACACCCAGTATAATATTGGATTAAAGATTATGGCCACTATAAAATTGTATACATTGGCTTCCGGTGGAGGTAATAAAGTTACGATAAAACGGAGGCGACGAAGACGTTTTTACATAAGTTTTATTGTTCTATTTTCAGTTTCATTTTATGACTTTATTAGTATTTAATCATCTACAAAAATTAGAAAATTATATTATTTGCGCAGTTGCGTAGTCACCCGGACTCATCTACGCCATCGTTACCTTTCACCACCTCGTCTACACAATGTGTAGCAGCAAAGAGATATCGAGTTCATGAGAGAAGAGCTATTTTTGATTTGGACTATCATCCATTAAAAGATACATTAGACCCGCATTAGACATAAAATACCATTTTAAGGTTTTTTAAAAATTGCCTTTATTACAGTCTGGCGCATCTCTAACACGCTGACAAAAAAGATTGGGTATAAAAAGGAACGGAAAAACTAAAACAGCAATTTCAGCATTTTTTTTTGTCCTTTCAATTTCTTTGATTATTTTCGAAGTAATAGAATCACGTAGGTTTACTAAATTGAATATAAATTAGATGAAAAAAACGATAGAACGTCTATACGTTATTGTGATTTGATTTCAATTTTAAAATGGACCCTTTTTAATATATATAGATATATAGTTTTCAGTTCACATTTTGAATTGCTTCATTTGATAAATATTATTTATCTATAAACATAAATATATTCTTTTCATTATTTGTTCTTTTTAAGGAAAGAAAAAATGGTTAGCGTGGACAAAATGAAAATGTTACTTGTGCCTTTTTCCTTGTAATATTTATTCTAGTTTTTACGAAATAAATTATTTATATACGAGAAACTGATTGCTAAACTTAAGAAATTTTTTCCGACAGCCTAATAAAATGTTATTCTTTGGCTTCTAAAACATCCATGTAATTGTTTTCCGCCGATCTAAGGGTAAATAAAAACATGAACCTAAAACAACATTTTTACCGAACGGCAAAATGGAAATTCTTGGAAAAATATTGTTCGGGATTTTGTTGTAACGAAAAACAAACATGTTTACAAATCCTTGGTGCTTTTACATTGTAATTCGTTAAAATAATGTATTTATGAGTTCAATAACGGACGGTTCATTTTTATAATAGGCATATCGGTATAAGGATACGATTTACAATGGTAAATTTGCCAATGTGGGATTTGTTAATATGATATCTTGATTCACAACAAAGCTCTCTTCAAGCACAGTATTTCTAAATTCTAAAATAACCGTATTTTATTGAAAATCGACTGGACTTTTAGTCTCCAAATACCAACTAAATCTGATATTATTACTCTTTTCAAATTTCCACGAAATATTGCACAAACAGTTTTAAATTGAGGAACGGAAAACAATGCCAAATTGCACTATTTGTTTTGTTTACAAATTTCAGCGATTCTTGAAAATTTATAGCAATTTAGTATTCCTATTATGAGTTCGAAATTTATTTCCAGACGCGTATTATTAAGCCTCGACTATTTAGTTCTATAAGTAAATATTATAGGCCTTTGCAAAAAGTATGAGAGATCAGATGAAATCTCCATTCTCCCTAATCAAACAAACAAAATAGTAAAATGAATAATAGATCATTGTTTAAAGTATAAGTACAGAATACGGCCCTGAATCCTCCATTCTTTGTGGTTTGCAGACCCTTTCAATTTACAAAATTTTCAAATAAATATCGAATTTAAAGTCAATATGGCTTAGCTGAAAACCTCAAAGAAACTAACCGGCCGTTTGCAGGGTCCCCAGATATCTCTGGATTACTGGTTAACAATTCCGATTGCACTGACCATAATTTACTGACCCGGTGGCCATTGCACTGTTTGTCTGTTCCTTCGTCGCATTTGGAATTCAGATTTGCACAGTGGGACAGTGGTTTGCCACTTGCGGTCATAAGAAATTAAATAATAAAGTTCACATATTACATAACGTTGCCGAGGTCTGACCTCGGTGATGTCAAAAAGCAATTGAACAATCAGACGCACGTGATATTTACAAAAATGTATTTTTTTTAAATGGAATGCCCTATATCTGCTATAACCGTTTGATAGAGAGTGAAATTCTAAACAAAATTCATCCTTTACTACATATCGCTAAAATTAATAATAACGGAAATATCTTGATTTATTGTAATTATCCATTTCCTATCATAGGCGGCTGTGAACCGATAACAAGATATAAAATACCTATTACTTACTTATTATTACTTGTTATTACTTACTTATTAACTTACATCAACTGTTCAAACACATCTCCTCCTACTTCTATACATTTCTGAGCACATTTAAAAACTTTGCGTGTAGGCTTCAGAACGGTTCGCCCATCGATGATATCGATAATATTAATAATATATTCTTGTAGTTCATCAACATTATTGTACTGTTTCTCATAAACCTTATTTTTTAAGAATCCCCAAAAGAAAAAATCAAGGGGAATAATGTCTGGTGAACGCGGAGGCCACAAAATTGGTCCGCGTGTAGCTAACCAACGGTGTCCAAAATTTAGATTGGCAACCGCGTAGGTATTGTTAGGCGGCGCACCATCCTGTTGAAAAAATATTTCTTCCCGATCTGCTAAATTAACATAGTGGGTTTGTTCTAGACAGTTTATCTTCTAGAACAATAAATGAAACAACATTGGTGCGTCTCTTGAATATATTTTCCAGAAAACACATATATGCTTTAAAAATGCAGATTTTTTTCAACGTTTTTACTAATTCTATTTATTATATTTTTCACTATCGCTTCTTATTTTCTCATATATTAAAGTACGATTTACCTATTGTTGATGCGACACAATTTGTGACAATACGACGTTCCGTTACTATACAGAGGCATAGAAAGAAGCGAGTGAAACGATTTGGCTAATTTTAGGAACTCAATTTTCGAAGACATCATCCCACTGGTAGCAACGCTATTGGCCGTCCTTTCTGAATTATTAACTTTAATTTAAATGAACATCCCGATTTAGGACGGTTCGAAAGGATTTTGCAGATTGGTAACTGAAATATTTAAAGAGAATATTCAAGAACTTTTTGTTATATAAGTCTCGAATCATTCACGTTGTAACGAAGTATTTTTATATTATAATTGAGTTGTTGATTTGAACTTTTTCTCAAAATACTATGCCCTTTTAAGAGAAAAAAAAAGGTTCATTGATGACGGACTTATTACGAATTAATGATAACATTTGTCAGCAGAAAATTTCAATTTTCGCGAATTTCTTACTTTCAAAATACTTTTACTTTATTTACGTAAACATATTTGTAATACTTACATACAGGGTGTTATGGAAATGCCGTATTATATTTAAACCGATAAATCCCGAGATGAAAATAAATTGAGGAACAATAACCATAAATGGCGCTTACGTGGCCGCTTCTGAGGCCCTTGGCAATCAATATTTTATTGATGCAGTCTCCAGGTTCAAATGAGGTTAGCGCATAATAGGCGATGTTGTCATATTGCAACACAGAATTCTAAACGCACGTGTTCAGTTTTTGACAACAAGACGTCTTAGATGCGCGTTATCACTCCTTTTTCAAAATTTTTAGACAAAGAAAACTGCAATTTTAAGGTACATACTCTCTTACCTTCTATCTTATTTTAAAATAATCCGTCAATTTTGAAATCACATGACAACATTTATTAGTATGAATTATTTCAAAACAAAAAAAAATCTGGCAATACAACTAACAAAACGTTTTAAATTCGTAAACGTCAAGCACCGTGGAACCCTCGACAACGTCGTTCCACTTCCGAGTCTCGAAACATACTGAAGTATGAAGTGACGCGCGGCCGGTATTCAAGCAACGCCGAGACACGCGGTGTGATCTGACAACACCGTTAGTATACTCTAGTGACCCATATTGTTGCTAAGTTAATCCAGATGGAACGACGCGACAGTATGTGGGTAAAAAGGGTTTTTACCTTAGTATTTAAACATTCGATTTAAAAAAAAAGTATGTAGACTTTCTCTAGGACACCCAAGGAGTCGCCCATTTAAATATAAATAAGTCATTTCCATAACACCATGTATATCACAGAACAATTCCTTATTAACATTAATAAGGATACGTTTTAGTTTATAAAAATTGTAAATAACCTCCAAAATTTGTCATTATCAAAAGTTTAAGTTTGAATTTAATAGAGAGAAAACGAAATAGACCGTTTTTATTCGAAAAATCAGACTAATCAGAAAAATTATCCACATGGAAATATGACGGTATCTTACCAGTTTTTTTGTAAAACATATAGGATGAACGCCACAGGTGGACCGATAGAATAACTTTTCTACCTACAATATGTTTTTTTTGTATGATCCAACACATATCCACTATAGGCAGTCATTATGGAACACCCTGTATACAATTTTTTTACATATTTTAAATTTAGTGTAACAATCTAAATGCACGTTCCCAAACCGAATCTCGCCTTGTTGACACAATAATTTTTCCAGAAAAAAATTGTACGCGTCTCTAATTAACAACAAACAAATTTCGCTCATAAATCCTTAAAACATATTAGACTGCACCTACCTAATATGCTGACACAGGGCCTGATATAGTACCCTGTACAAATACCAGGGCCGTGTAATTAAAATTACTCAAGTATTCAGGGAAAATAACTCACCCGGCAGGACTGGTCGCCCGTTTCCATGTAAAATACACACTGTATTTTGCCATTTGCTTTCGCACATGTGTGCCGAATAGGGAGTTTTTGCAACTGACGTAAGTGGTATTTTTAGTAGACAGAAAAGTTGTAGACAATCTCTAAGAATACGTCGGTGACTTGAACCCAATTTCTCGTTCCTTGTGATTTCTAAACCATCAATGGATGATTTAAAGGTAGCAATAAGTTTATTCGCAAAAATTCAGTGTTCGTAGAGCAAAATGTATCGATTACCAACTGATTTACAACGGTGAGAATAATCCGCGTACTGGTACGGAATTGTTGGTTTGGATGCTGCGTATTTGGACGATCAGCTGTTTGTTTGCATTTTTCTGGTTGTTTTTACCGATTCGTTTTATTTTCTTTTGTTTTGGCTAAACTTACTTTCCATTATTCTTTAAAAGTCAGCAAGAATAAGAATACTTGTAGGTTAAGTTAAGACGTCAATTCTCAGATTTGACAGTTGAGGGTTTGGCATTTGTACCCGTGCACAGAGAAACTCGGGCACAACCGCATATGCGCAGAACGAAATTTGCAACTGGTTGCAATTGATTCATAGAAATTGTCAAAGGTTATCTGAATATGTCACACCGTAACGGACGTAACGAATGTAATTTTTTGATGCTTCCATCTCCAGGACTTTCTCTTTTTTCACCAGAATACGATTAAATGAAACTTTTTGCGTTTTCCTTCCCAGTTCGTTAATTTCATATTTTTTAAAATCAAAAATGCTTTAATTTTTATGGTAATTATCATTAAACAACAAGTTAACTAAATCTCTTAATTTTCGGTTGCGAAAACTCATATTTTCGAGGGAGTCCTGTCTGTATTTGCACATGGACGCGTTGATGGCTGTGTGATTCCGTTTTAAATGAGCTTTTTAGTAGGGCTTGCGTTTTTTCCGCTTTTCACTGAACTCCGTCGCAAACCGTGTTGTCCAAAACAGGGGTTTTAATTTGCAATTTGTTTTTCGTATACGAGGGACAATATAAATATATTTTATTTATTTACATTCAGTTGGTAATAATTTCTCGTCATAAATTTTGATTCTTAATCTCGCCTAAATATACTTTACCCTTTGCCGCTGGGAGCTGGAAACAAAATGTCTAATTGTGGCAATCGTCAAGGTAGCTTGGCGGAAACTTGGTGATCTTTTTCGGTCCAAAAAGTTGTATGCCCCTCAACAACTTCCAGCACTCTACAAAGCCTAAATTCCTCCTCTAGGATACTCCTCTCATACATGTCTGGTGCTCTGCACCCAAGCATACTCTTCGGTTATTAGATTTCATCGAAAGGAGAGCCATTCGTCTGATCGAGAACCACGAGCGGCCCAAGAACCTCGACAGCCTTGAACATCGAAGTTGCTGATTTGACTCTCTTCTACAGATATTTGTCTGCTTAATTCCACCTAGAGCGACGAATAGCGGAAATACACTACTAACCACTACCGCCCATCCATGTGGTTCATTCATTATTTACGAATTTCTTCATCTGGAAGACAACATCCTTGTGGAACGACCTTCCCAAGGCCGTGTTTCCCAATTAACCTCCAACGATTCAAAAGCGACATGAATCGCTTTATTTGCTGACCTCTTCCAGAACGCCTTAAGGTACTTTTCCTACGTTACCCGACACTCCATCACTCGACAGTTCATCACGCGTTCACCATACGTTCTTTTTGATACTGGCAGGGAAGACAATGATAAATAATTATATTGGGGAAAAACGATTTGCTGAAATATTTAGAAAGAAAAACCTGCTGGTTAGCCGATGGCACTTTTAAAGTTTGTCCAGACTTATACTTTCAGCTGTACAGTATTCACGTACAGGAAGAAAGCACCTCGTGGCCTTGCGTTCTGACATTAATACCAGGAAAATCACAGGCAATATATTCAAGGCTATTTATTGCTCTGAAGAATTTAATACCAGAGGCGGCTCCAACAAGCAACACGGATGACATACCCACAGTTATTTTGAAACCACGTTTATCCGTCGTCGCCAACTGCGTGGAGGAAGAAGAAGAGATGCTTGATTTCCAAGGCAATTATGGAATCAACGAAACGCAGCTGCGGAAGGAATTGCCAGGACAACAAACTGTGTTGAATGGTGGCATAATGGCTTGCAGTCGCTTTTTCAATGCGCACATCCTACAATGTGGACATTCCTAAATGGCCTGGTGAAAGAAACTGAATTTCACACGCGCAATATTTCTGGACAACGCATCCCAATGAAGCCGAGATACAAATCGTTAAAACTTAGGCTACAGAATATCATTGCCAATTATAAAACACAAAATCGCCTCATGTTTCTCAGAATAGTGTCATATTTGTTTTGATTTATGTATAACATTTCCTCTATTTTGTTTGCAATGTGTGTGGTGAATTGGCGATGAAATGGGATATGATGAAGTGTCGTAGTGATGGGATGTCGCCGTGATGAAGTACCCGTAATTAGATGTCGTGTAGTGAACAGTTCGGTGATGAAGTGTCGTGGATTCCTTTTCCTATAGTGCTGGTGTTTGATCATTAAAAAATTTGAAAAATTTGGAACAAAAGATCCTTTAAAATTTTTAGAAATTTATTACAACAACAATTTTGACTAAAAGAAAAACATTCCCGTGTTCTCCTTATCTTAATAATTCTTAACAGAATTGTCTGATGTAATAATTTTATTTATACGCATTGTTATTGAACCAACATTGTTTTAAATTTACTGAGCCAATCAAGCTGTTTTCTGACAACAGGCTTTATGAAAACAAGGTTTAAATCTGATTATTTTTGTTGCTCTAAGGTGTAACAATTAATTTACTAATTAAAGGGGCGCCTTCAAGCTTAAAGACAGAACTTCAAAGGGTGGATATCATCACGTCTTAACGGTATTTAGTGTTTTAATAAGCGCTTTAATCAGTGTCATGTGCTCGTATTTATTATTATAATTTTTTTTTTGCTTTCCGGAATACGTAAAGAAATGACCCGTTTAATAAAATGTGTTTTCAAAAATATGTCGTTTTGAAGCATTTTAATCTACTTATTTTGCTGCGCTCCTTCAAGGTGTAACAATTATTTTGTTAATTAAAAATGGTCCCTCGAGCTTAAAGAGAGCGCTTCAAAGGCCAGATATCATGCCCCAACGAATCTCAGTCTTTCGGAAAGAATTTTAGCAGAAAGTACCCTACGCTCATTTGCTCATTATTTAATTATCTTTATGATAATTGATGAAGGAAAATTTAATAAAACATTTAGGCGTAGCTGTAGAGATGGGTATTTTTTGGACGAATTTTATATATATTTACTCATCCAAGTAACATCTTGCAGAAATGAATAAAACAGAATGATTAACGAATAAAGCCGAACAAACCCAACTCAAACATTTATTTCTTTGTAAAGATTGTAAGAATATTCTTACAGTAATTATTTTGTGTTTCTAGTTCTATAAATGTTCTCACGCCAAAAGAAAAAAAACCCGAAATTTTTAATAGAAAAGTTGGGTAACATTATTTAGGAAACATTAACAAATAAGTTCTATTGATGTTCCCGAACAAACACATTAAAAAAAAACGTCCATAAAGTTTTTTATTTCTGTTGTTAAAAATGTAAATTTGGCAAATTGAGGGCTTCCATAAAACTGTTATGCTCATATTCATAATACTCATAATTTTTACATCGTTTTCCTGTAAATATTATACTACATTAACATTTTTCTTCATCTGCTTTACGTACCTATACTTGAGCCATATGAACGTAATCTTTCATAATTGTTCATTCCTACCTAATTCTAAATGAATTCCAGTTGATAATTTCGTTCTGAAAACAAATATTTGGCAAGGTGAAAGAAAGTTCGTTTATTCGTACAAATCTTATAATTAGGTTATTATTCTTTTGTCTTGGAAGGTGTGATTCGAAATATAATTAATTAAAGGAAAAAGGGGGTTTTGTAATGTCTTATTAAATTTAAATTAAATGTTTCCTTTATTTATATTGTTGTCAAATTAAAATGTTCCGTTTTAAAATTTTAATGATGCATAGTTGAGTTCATTCTGGTTTGCTCCAGAATTTTTTTTGTAATCAAGTTGATCAATTTTTTAGACGAAAATTAACACTATTTCGTAATCGGTTTGTTTCCTCTTAATCTGCTACAACAGCAGAAGCATTAAAAAAGCTGACACGATTTATCGCAATTCCTTCACGTAAAAAGCTCATCTCGAATAGTTATTGCATTTGAGCTTTTGTCTATCTGCATTTCTAAACCCTCGAAAAATGCAATATCTTTGTCACACAGTGCAGTTAGTTCTCATTATTCCTCATACGACTTGAGGATATATTGGAAAGGAACGCCTTATTATTAAAAGAATGCAGCAAGGAAAAGAAAAGTCATTGGAGATAGAGATTCCTCCATTTTATAGCTCTTTCCTATCTAGTAGCAAAAGTATGAAAAACAATATGGTGATACGGATATCGACTAGATTTTACATTAAAAATCGAAAAAAATACCCCTATCTATAATTAAAATCATATACGGGTTCATAATTGGTCCACATATAAAGTCAATTAATTATTAAAAGTTTCCGATATCGTGCGCATATTTAAAGAGATATCTACCGCAACAATCTGACCCAGATTTTATAGGCTATTAAAAGATAACCTCGCACATCCCTTCATATTCTATAAAATTGATTACAGCAGCCTGGCCAAATAAAACTATCTTAAACTTTACGGCCGCAAGCCGAACCAACTCCAATAAGGGTGAAATAAGGGTGTGTATCCGTTGGGTCTCAGGGTGCGCATAAATCACAAATCGGGGGTCATCCCAGTTATCTGTCGCAAATATATGACTCTGTCCTATGGAAGCAATCTGGTTGCCAATCTCTATGAGTCATCAAACCCCCGTGACGTATTATCTGTTAGAGTGTTCTTTGGGGAATGCAGCGGTTGTTTTTAGGAAAAGAGACGTGCATGAAAAACTGCTGTACTAAAGGAAAATATACAGCGTGATAATAGTACGAATTTGTTTTGTTAATATGGTTTTATTATAGATCGGCTTGAACCCTTTGGTAACAGTGAGATTGTCGTTCACCAAGAAACTTAACAAACAACATATTCAACATGAATCAACAAAGTCTTAAATGGTGCCGAACAATTTTCGCCTCAAACGTACTATTATTATCCTAATTTCCTTCGCTTTTTATAAAAGCATATGCTCTCAGAAATCTAATTCGAACATACACACAAACACAACAGAGAGCTTATCACATGCCCTTCGGCTAGAGATGATCCCTTGTCGCTGTCAAATTTTTCGGCATTTCCAAATTAGACTGTCAACAAAAAGGGCACGAGCAGAACTACAAAGGTCTTTCGACTGTTCTTGGGTCTTTGATGTCTGCCTGAAACGTAAAAGTTTTATTTAAAAAGACTGAAAGGCCCTAACGAAGTTTGAAGTAATGTATGGCGGATGGAGGTGTATAACGAAACAGGCCGAGCCGTTTTCTTTTTTTAAGGCTTTGTTTAAAAAGGATAAAATAAAACAAGTTTAGATTGAATTTGGGGTGTTTTGGACATCCTACAAAGTAATCAACCAAAAAGTAAAGAGTTCGTCGAAGAAAAACTGTTTGTGGACCATTTATTATTTTACTTTTACGTAAATAAATATATTCTGGGAACGTTGTGGGCTCTAATAACTAAATTTTATCTCTTCTCATTAAGGCGAATTGTAACCTTTGGGAGCTAAATTTGCGAAATAATTGACATCAATTGGGAGGTTCTCCTGGCACCATATTTAATTTATATTAACCTTTATAAAGGGTTTATTTATCGCTTGTTACAATCAACCTTCCTCGCTCTTTGCGTGCTTTAAAATCGATTGGGCCCTCTTAGGACTAATCTTCCCTATCCTCCTTTTGGCAATACAAACTTTCAACCATAACTTATTATGTTCCCTTTACACATGTAATAATATTTAAATTACGATGTCAATATTAATAAGTTATACTTCACCCCTAAGGCAACTTTTAGTCGTGCTACGCCTCATCCGGAGTAACGTAGTATTAAGGTGTAGTTTTTGTATGTTATCTCGAAGTGAAACATATTTTATAAGGACACGCTGTTTACGTCTATTAATTCGCGGAGCGTCAGTCCGTGAGGAAATATGTCTTGGCATAAGTACATTGATTCCACCTAGTGCAACGAATAGCAGAAATGGACGGCGAACTACTGCCATCCATCCATATGTAGTTCAGCTTAATATTCCTCGAATTTCATTGTTTACGAATTTGTCGGGAGTACGACATCCTGTTTCTAAATAAATACTTTGACTGTTGATTATATCAGTTATTAGGGTATCCAGTAATGTTCTACCGGAAAATTCTTCGTCTCCTAAATTATTTACTGCTAAAACTCTCTACTACCTCCTACTCCAATTACCAATGGTGATAATTACAATAATCTTCCGTATCTTCCAATTATCTCAACATATTCCCAATACCGTTACTTAGGGCGCAAAATAAGGGCATAAGAGAAAGGAAGGGTGAAGTTTTTGGCTTTGTTTGAGGGGGTTGACATGGTAATTTTTGTAAAGCTGTGTTATTATGAAATGTGGGGTGGAATAAAGGGAGAATACATAAAGATAGCAATATCGTGTAATGTTTGCAAGTGTCGCAGAAACGATTTACTGAAGTTGAGTAGAAATATTTAATTCGCAATAATTTCGTGGGTCGATGTTGCGACTGAATATGGTTGCGTAGAAAGTGGATTGTTTGAAAATCGAGAGTCTAATTGGCGATTATCTGACTGAAAATGTCTTATGTATGTTGCTGCGAAGTTAAATAGCTATAAAACAGGAACGTATCAAAACATAAGTAAATTTTTCAATGCAATGACAACTTATTTATTTATATTTTCAAAGAGATATATTGTTACCAGAATAAAATAATAGGAATACTACGTCGTAAATACCAACAAGAAACGGGAACAATCTTTAGGAAGATATTTATTTTAACAAGACAAATAACAAGGATTTGCTGGATTTCTTTATTTTGCCATTCGTGTTTCTGTTTCCTGGCTAATATACTTCCTTCACATAATTAAAAAAATAATTAGGTTATACAGGAAAAGAGGATATTGATACCCGTTTGTAGGCCACAGTGAATATTTTCAAAAACTGTTCATATCTAAACGCAACAGTTCTAAACAATCTTTTCCAGGTTCGTTTTGCAAAAGTTTTCTTGCAACATCCTGACCATCTATTTCGGGTTTAAATGGAATGTCGGTAAAAAGATATATTTTCCTATCGTATTCGGAGAGGTACTCTTTAATAATTATGCCTTAATATTCCTCATATTTTTTATAACGGCTTCCTTACAACCCTCTGCATTTTGTGCTTATGTTGGATTTTTCCAACGAAATGCTCCTGAATGGATGAATGTTTTTTTTTGTCCAGGTGGTAATTGACAATATCGGCACTTTCCTATGACAATGCCATAGAAGTTATACCTATCATGTCGCAAATTTGGTTCATGACATTCTTCTACTAATAGAACATGTGCAATTAAAACTATGTAAAGATTGTTTCACGAAAAATGGATATAACTTAATGACTGCAGTAAAAGTACCTGGGGCCATCCCATTATTTATGACCGTTTGTTATTATTATGTGGAAAGGACCGGATTGTAATAATTATAATTAAATATAGGCACATCAGGTAGGTTAGGTTGCTTAATTTATATTTAAATATCTTTTTGTGGTAAATTTTGTTAGTTTTTGAGGAATGGTTCAATAATTGTCTTTTACCAAACATTCCTCAAAATAGCGTGATAGTAATGGACAATGCGAGCTATCACAGTCGCCAATTACATAAAGTGATCTTTTAGAAGTTTTAAAGACATTTTTTATAAAAAAGGTATATGTTTGTGACACATTGGCAGAAGAAATTGGACATACAGTGCTACGGCTCCCACCCTATTATTGCATTTTTAACCCCATAGAGCATATGTGGCCATAAAGGACAGAACCTTCAAGGTGAAAATTGATGAAGCCCTATCCACCACAAGACAGATGAGGAGCGGGGTACCGCAAGGATCACCATTATCCCCAGAACTGTTTAAAATATTCATAGCAGATATGCCGGAGGACCCTGAGACGGAAATCGGGTTATATGCAGACGACACCACCATAACAGCAGAAAGCAGGGACCCAGACTTAATCCTCCGAAGACTCCAGAGACACCTCAACAAATTATTGAACTGGTCAGATAAATGGAGGATAAAATTAAACCCTGAAAAAACCCAGGCAATAATATTCAGCACCAAACACAGACCACCAGAGGCACAACAGCTATCCATAAGGAACACCCGCATAAACTGGCTCCCAGCAGTCAAATATCTAGGACTAATTTTTGATAGAAAACTAAGCTGGGAAAACCAAATCAAAGCCGCCACCAAGAAAACAAACTACGTGATCAGCAGACTCCACCCACTCCTTAGAAACAGAAAGATGTCCCTAAAAAATAAACTCACACTGTTCAAGACAATCATAAGACCGTCACTCACCTACGCAAGCCCCGCCTGGATTCAAATCACAAAAACCAGAAGAACCAAATTACAGGCAATACAAAACAAAACACTAAGGATGATCACCAGAGCCCCATGGTTCATGAGAAACTCGCAAATCCATAGGGACCTGAAAATAGAAACTCTAACCCAGCACCTGAACACAACCGCAGTCAAGTTCATAGCCACCATGACAACCCACCCAAACCACAAAATAAGGCAAGCCTTTAGACCATTAAATAGGAGAATAAGGAGAACCCGACCAAGACCTAGCGACCCGCCACCACCTGCCATAGAGTAACCCCCACCGCCACCACCACGCCACCCCGTGGATAAAAACACCCGATATATATTTAATTTTATAAACATTGTAATTTAATAAAAGTAAGAGGACCTAGTCCTAGCTTAAAGACAAATAAAGAAACCAGAAACCAGCATATGTGGCACCAGTTAAAATCACTGGTTAGGTCTGAAAATATTTCTCCGACTTTAAGTTCTAGTGTTGTAGAATAAATACGAAAATGCTTTAATGATATTTATTCCCCCAGGTAGATGGAAAAATTCAGTCCGTCACGTAATAACTGTAGAAAATTCGTATATTAGTCTGGATCGTATAATTAATCCAATTATAATTAACTTTGATGAGGATAGCGATAGCGAAACAGACTATCTATAGAATGACATTATAAATGTAAATAAATATGACTAAGTAGTAATATTTAAAAAAAATGTTATTTCATTTGATTACATTAAGATAATCATATCATTACTTGTTTTCCTTAGTCCGTCCCTTCATACTTCACTTGTTTATTGCCAAGCTCTTGTCGACACAATGGGACCGACCCAGAAAATCATTAAGTCGTATCCAAATTTCGTGAAACGTACTGTACTAGATTATAAGTATATGAAAAATTATCAAATTTGTTACATTGTTAAGGATATATTTTTTTACAGCGGCTCCTAATTAAAATTTATTCCATTGACAAGGTATTTCCTAAAAACGACAGGAAGCCAAAGTTTTAATATTCGTATTTCCCGAGTTTGTATATAACGAACATAATCCCTTTGAGCCCTAGCATCAAAATTGTATTTGCCAAATTAAAATAACTGGGTATTAAAATTCCCACAGGCTCAAAAGTGAATGGCGATGCAGGTTGAGCAAATGAAGCAAATTTTGTGCAACAAGGTTCAAACCAAACAAATTAACGCTTTGAAGGCAAACGCATGATCGGTCAGAAACGTAACTTTGCTACTGCAATTTATACTTCAACAACAAACTTAATTAGTGGAGTGTTTTGACTTAATAGAGGAGCGAACTTTGTGAGTAACTTTAAACAAACCTAGGGTTTCCTTCATAATACAAGTATTATCTCTTTTTGTTAAGAAATAAATAAATAACTAAACTATCTTCTCTAAACTAACGATCACCTTAGGGAAAAACCATTCAAAATACAATTTTAGATAATGTCGGAAAGGGTATATTTAGAGAAAATTGATAAAAATGATATATTCACGCATGTACGAGTATAAAGGCCAATTTTGCGGGAAATTTAGAAGCTTGAGGCTATTTAAAGAACTACAATAAATCTCAGAGTTTAGATAATAATGTTGTTCTATTAAAGCAGGTGTATTTTACTGGCGTGGTTTGTTTATAAGCGTAGTTTTAAAATTTGAAAACGCAATTGTATTTTATTGCACATAACCGCAATGTTATTTATAGGTATATGGATTCTAGTTGCGGTGGTAATGCAACAGTAACATTTGCCAACGATTTTTAGTGTTTTTCGGAAAGACACGACAATTTAACAAATTAAGCGGGATGCTTCTAAAGAATATTTGAGGCCTTCTTGGTTTAACTACCTGGGAGGAGTGGATGTTACCCTTTTAATCTTAAGTAATTAGAACTGGAATGATTAAGGGTCTATAGATAGCCACTTCGGGGGACACTCTTTCAAATTCTTTACCCCTCCAAGCCGCCTAAAAATATACTTCTATTTTTGGAACGTGATTTTTGGAAATAAACACCTCTAGGAGGTCATTTTGTAGACATTTTGTTAACATAAGCCAATAGAAATAGTCTATTGAAAATCTAGTACAAGTAGGTTATAGTTAAAAGATATTGCTCGGAAAAATCAATTGTTTCATTGGTAGAAGGAACATTTTTTTGTCCCTCGGAAAATTGTCTTTGAATTAAAAATAAAAGAATTACACTTCTTGGTCTGTATTGTACCCTTGTTAATACTTTAATATGATTTTCTTATTTTATCTGAGACAACCGTTGGGATTTATTATATCGTATAATAAATTATTCGGGGCTGTCCTGAAATAATTATTTTAAATTATATGTTTAACCCAAATACTTGGTTTATATTTAGGTCCCATTTCCATATTCAATCGACACAGGAAGAAAAACCTAACCATTTGCCCTAAGAATATCCTAGAAAACCCCTTTTCCATTTGTCACTTCCGATTATCTCCAAGAAAGGCAGTTTTACTCCGAAAAAATCATTTAGATTACTAAAGGTGGACGCTGTAATGGCGATTGCGTAGCGATAGCCAGATCCGATGTGTATCTTGACTATACTTGCGTCCGTTCTTTGATTCTAAATGGCAAATTTCCATTTCATGAAAGAAAATACATAGACTAAATTGGGCGGAAGGAAAGACCAGTAGCGGCCGGCAAACTATTATGTTAATCAAAAACGTAAATATACAGGATGTCCGGGAACATGTGGGAAATCTCCCGGATATGAAGAAAACACGTGAAAAGAATACTATAGGTTCATATAAACTTCTTTTGTATCGGCCTCCTCTTCGGAGATATGGGCTCCCAAAGAGCACCAATGGAATCAAGTTTTTTACACATAATTATTGAACCACCTGGTATATTTCAATTATTTTTTAATATGATGTATACCAGGTAAGACCCGTCAAATTACTACCCAAGAAACTGTTGTGAATTACTCACAGCTGCAGGGACGGACTAGCTGTAACACTCATGGGCCCATTTTTTTTACGCCCTGTATGATGAGAACTTTGGACAATGTTTTTTACATACCTTTAACTATTGGCTAAAAATTAAGTACTCTTCATTCATGTCGCTAATCCTAACCGTTTTCGAGAAAACGTCATTTTATTCACACTGAGTCCTATAACTTCTCACGGGTTAAATATGAAAAAGCTTAATTTTAAAGGTTGAATATTTGATCGGAACAAAGATGTATCTTTTATTGAAATACGCCAAATACATGATATAATTAAAATACCGTTTTTCCGAAAACGGTTAGGATTAGCGACATGAATGAAGAGTGCTTAATTTTTAGCCAATAGTTAAAGGTATGTAAAAAACATTGTCCAAAGTTCTCATCATACAGGGCGTAAAAAAAATGGGCCCATGAGTGTTACAGCTAGTCCGTCCCTGCAGCTGTGAGTAATTCACAACAGTTTCTTGGGTAGTAATTTGACGGGTCTTACCTGGTATACATCATATTAAAAAATAATTGAAATATACCAGGTGGTTCAATAATTATATGGTAAAAAACTTGATTCCATTGGTGCTCTTTGGGAGCCCATATCTCCGAAGAGGAGGCCGATACGAAAGAAGTTTATATGAACCTATAGTATTCTTTTCATGTGTTTTCTTCATATCCGGGAGATTTCTCACATGTTCCCGGACACCCTGTATATCGAGTCATTGGAACATGCGTAGCCGGCTTTGTTACTATAAAGTAATTTTTTTGAATAATTTGTTAACGATTTTTATGGTCAACACCAGAACAAAATGCTGACATACTGACTTACCCAAAAATGACTGAACAGACCAGTAATGACCATACATTCAGTAATTAACTACCCAGACAACTTTTACTGTGACATAATATTATTGATTTACTAACCAGATAACTTGGAATGTCAGTGCACTATCTCTGCCAATGTCAATTAGGTTCCAATCAAAATGATCTGAATGGGTTAGTTAATTAATGTTTAAAATATGTCTGCAACTCAACACATGTTTCTAATAATACTGAGGTCGGTACCTTGTAATATATTTTTGATTTTACACTAAAATAATAATTCCTCCAATGGATAAGGAATACAAATTCACTATCCCCTACGCCAATGAAAGGGTTTCCTGATTCCCTGCAAAGAATAGCTTTCCGTATTACTGAGAGATCTCTGCGTTTCATTGCTAGCCGAGTGCTGATCCCATTTCAAAGATTTTTATCGTGGATACTTTGTTTTCCTCGAAAATTATAGCTAACATAAATAGATCAGATACTAATTCCTGGCACCGATTCTGTAACGAAATTTACATAGTTTACAGCGACGGATGGCTATAACAATTACCTATCTTAAATGTCAAGATCGAAACTTCTTAAGCTTACATAGCAAAATAAAATCAACTACATGCATCACAAAAGTAAGAAATATGACATAGAAAAAATATAAGAAAAAAATTTTTTCTTGCACCGCTTCTTTGCGCCCTTTTATAGTAAATCTTACGTTATAACTCTGTCATTCAACTTTTGTATTAACATTTTTGATGTTTTTTTTTATGGTCAAACACAAGCACCATACAAAAAAATCCTTTAGGGCACTCTGGGAGTGGTGCGTGTGCGCAAAAAGCGATTCACGTTGGTTTTGAGTCGTTGGAGGTTATATTCGTTGGGAAAACGACCTCGGGAAGGTCGTTCCATAAGGATAAAGTCCTCCAGATGAAAGTATTCTTAAATAGTGAAGTTCGAGGAGTACTAAGCTTAACCAGACGTGGTTCGTCGTGTATTTCTGATATTTGCCGCTCTGGGCGGAATTAAGAGGGCAAGATCAGCCGAGCACTTTCCATGAAAATATCTGTAAAAGAGAGTCAAATCCCCAACCTGTCTTCGATGTTCAAGGCTGTCGAGGTTCTTCGTCAGGTCGTGGTCTCCAATCAGACGAATGGCCTTCCTTTCGATGGAATCTAGTAGCCGAAGAGTATGTTTGGGTGCAGAGCTCCAGATATGAGAGCAGTACTCTAGTGAGTCGAATCTGGGCTTTGTATAGTGTCAAAAGTTGTTGAGGTGTGTACAACTTTCTTATTCGGAAGAGTACACCAAGTTTCTGAGAAGCTATCTTGGCAATTGCCACAACGTTGTTATGCCAAGACATATTTCCTCCCAGATTGACGCCCAGCAAATCAAATGCTTTAGAAATATCCAGTGCAACAGCCCTAGACTCCCCATGATGTTCGATTGCGTTGTTCCAAAGATGGGTAACATAGGCTAGAAGATCTCCAATTGATCTGGACTTCCGAAAACCATACTGATGATCGCTGATAATGTTGAAACCTTCCAGGTACTTTAGAAAGTGTTGGTTAATAGCTTTCTCCATTACTTTTGATATAACTGAAAGCAATGCAACTGGACGATAGTTGCTAGGCAGGGTTATCTTACCTTTCTTTTGTATAGGCTGTACTCGCGCCATCTTCCAGCAGGATGGAAATATTCCTTGTTTGTAGGATAAGTTAAAAAGTCTACAAAATACTGGCGTTAGTTCATCGGCGCATCTCTTGAGAACTATAACAGGAATTTCGTCTGGATGTGTTTGAAATAGTAACAGAGATTTTGTACTTTGCCGCACTAAACGACCACCCTCTACCTATATAAGAAAGCATATAGCTGCCAGGTGTTCCGCTACCTGACCTTGCTACTGGGTGCTGACTCATGTACATCCATAATACTATATCATGTTAGAATATGGGCCATGATAAAACTATGTTATTAAAACTATATTATTAACATTAAATCATCATCATCGTCATCAATTCAGCATATATATTAATATATGATCAACTACCTAGCGATCTATGAAATTATATTAATCTAATTTCTCAAAGGGGCAGTGACCATTCTCTCTACATAATAAGCCTTTGACAGATGTGTACATATACTACAAATTGGATGTATAAACCATGTTTGGCATAGATCTGTGGTATCTAAATGCCCAAAGGTATTTTGTGATGCATTTGCCGTTTACTTAGGGATAACGACATAACATGTTACAGTCAAATGCATAAATGATATGCCGAAAGACCGAATTTGCCCGTGTAATAAATTATGATTAAGTTGTCAAGACTAGGAACGGGTCAAATTATCGATATAGAGATATTATTTTAGACGAAGAGAAATAGGATTAATATAATTAGTAGTCGGTAGGGTATAGTTGTTGCAGAATTATACCGTTGATAATAGAAAATAATATAATTTAAAAGTATAACTATTAGGATAACAACTACAGAAAAATCTGCTATGTTTTTAGCTGAAAGCAACAGACAATTTGGACTAAACCCGTTCTCTGAACCAGCATGTAATATTGTGATTCTTTTGCCTTTATTTGATGGTGCCTTGGTTTGACATCTGTTGGAAGAATCATCCCAACCTTTTCTTGGAGTGTCATGGGTATCGAACCATGTTTCGTCAAGGTAAATAATTGGACGATTTTCTTCTCTAAATTGTTTAACAGCTGTTAAATATTTAAGTCTCCATTCCCGACACTTGAAGATGCCCCCCTATCAGCACAATTCCAAGGACGCCACATTCTACCACTAGTAAGCCTAACTAAAAATTACTCGCCGGAAAACCACTAAAGATTAAAATTATTAAAAATCACTTTGTATTTATATATGCATCAGGCATGGGTATAAATTGAATTTGTATACCTGGCCCGGCTCTACTGGAAAAGGTTTTAAACTTTGGAATTTCCTTATTCATTTTATGGTCGAAGGGATAATGAGGTTTTATTGCAGTCAAAAGATCAACGATATAATTCTGCAAATACTATAAGTTCCATTATGTTAATGAGAATTCACATAACATGATTTTATTGATTTATATATCTTATATTAATTTTTCTAAAAATATCTGATGTAAAAACTATGTTTTTTGCTACAATTCATATATGTATTTTCAGTATACAAATTTCCGTCTTGTTGAATTCTACCCATTTTATCTCAATTTTCCCGCGCATTTATATGTATACGTACGTAGACACGCGTATCAGGTAACTCTGTAATAGTAAACTAGAAAATATTCAAATTTCCCTCGAGACAAACAGGGGAAAATGGATTTTTCAAAACATGGTTGTTTCAACTTTTTGCACGTATATACGAGTATATAGAAACATTAATTTTTTCTTGTACAGAAAACTAATTGACGTTGTCTTTTAATTGAGATTAACATACTTTTATTATACAGGGTGTTTCTTAATAACATGCTAATATTTAAGGAGGTTATTCTTGGGTCAATGTTCAGAAAAAAGAACTTCATATGAACATATGTCCTAAACGTCTTAACTTTTAATATACAGGGTGTTAAAGATTTTCAGGTTTTTAATAATTTGTTAATGTTAATTTGTTAAGGTTAATGACTTAAATACGTGACAACTAGACTAGGCAGATAACTGTCAAAACTGTTTATGTTTACAAAACAAAATCCTACTAGATCCTTTTTAAAGAATTGATTGACTCGTCCGTTACTTTGTGACAATATATTTTAAATATATAAAATGAAACAAAAGTTTACTTTATTATTTGTCACTATATTAAAAGAGATTTGGCGTTATGGCCGTTTCGTAGTACAACTACATCTTCAAGACGCTCACACGAAAGTGATCCCAAACTAAGTATATATAATATAGGTAGTAGTAAAAATTATAGGTAGTAGTAAAAAATAAAAAATATTAATTTGGTATAATAAATAATGTTTGGCACAGTAGTGTAATAAACTTAAATTAGGGACAAACGGGTCAATATTCAGAGAATCCACATGCCAGATGGGATTTTTACAACAGTTCTAATAGCGGGGAGTTGCCGAGATCTAATTGCGTGTTTAAAAGGTTAATATTGCTGTCTTTTTTATGTTTATAAATTTCAATGTTTGCTAGTAAATTAAATTTATGGCCTTTTTGTTCAGTGTGTAATATTTGTAGGTTACTTATATCAGGAAATGTGTGGTTTGTATCTGAAAAGTGATTCGCAAAATTAGATGATCTTTTATTAAGTCTAAAGCGTGCACCGTGTTCTTTAAATCCCGTTTCAAAAGTTCGTCCCGTTTGTCCTATATAGCAGTTATTACATTCATTACACTTTAACTTATAAACTCCTGATTTTTTATATTTTTCGCGCTTATCTTTGACGTTAAAAAATAATTTGGATAAACTATTTGAGGGTTTGAATGCTATTGTTACCTTATAAGATGATAAAATATTTGCAATTTTATCTGAGGTCGGACCTGAATATGTAAGGTTATGAAATTTTTTGAGTTTGCGTTCTTTTTTATGGGGTATATTTGTGTTATAGCTAGTGTATGTTGTTTTTTATTGATAAGAGAGGTTATTTCTTTTACTGTGTACCCATTATTGACGGCAATAGCTCTGATGGTATCGAGCTCAATCTTCAGACTTTCTTTAGAGAGTGATAGAGAAAGAGCTCTATGTACCATTGATCTATATGCCGCCAATTTATGCGCTTTTATATGTACTGAGTCATGTGGTATTGTAATATCTGTAAATGTAGGTTTTCTGTAAATGTCAAACTGTAGTTTTTTATTCGAGATTTTTGATATTCTGAGATCTAAAAAATTGATTGAGTCGTTTCCTATTTCTAGTGTGAATTTAATTTTGGGATGTATAGAGTTAAGGTGATTTAAAATATGTTGAAGTTCTTCCTCAATCCCTGTGAAGCACACTAAAATGTCGTCAACATACCTATACCAGAAAAAAATATTTTTTGAAATTGGTTAGTGTATAAAGGTTTCCTCTAAAACTGACATGAAAACTTCGGCCATCAGTGGGCTTAAAATAATAATAAAAAATAGAACGGACTAAAACAACATATTATACAACATAAACTGCCTCTTGATGAATAGAAAGTGTGTACCAAACTTGACAAAAATATCTAGAGCAGTATCACAGATATTAATAAAAAATTAGATTTTCTTAAAATCTTTAACACCCTGTATCTCAAAAGTTAATACGTTTAGGAAATATGTTCATATGAAGTTTTATTCTGAAAACGGACCCAAGAATAACCTCCTTAAATATTATTAAGGAGCACCCTGTATATTGGAAATTTGGCTGTTTATTATGCATAAAAAGTTCGTTATTTAGGACGGTATTAATAATAAATGTTGAAAAATTTCATCGTGCCCTTTTTGTTGTGGAAATAACTTTTGGTTTCGTATATCAAATACGAAAAAAAGTTCATCGGAAAAAGTTTGTTCGGGGGAATAGCATACTTTTTAATATGTTGTATAAAAATACAGATGACAATCAGTATAAAAATTTTGGTGAAAATTTAATGTTGGAAAAAAGTGTTAGAATACTTTTTTTATTACCCATTCATTTCGTCACCGAACTTAAAAAATTCGTTATATAAACTTTTAAATACCAAATATTCGAATTAATAATCAAGAATCTCAATTTCCAAGAACAATCAGACGTTAACAAAAAGTTTCGCAACGAAAAAGTCCTTCGATTAAACTTTCAACATCTATTATAACGTTTTTGCGTTTTTCAATGACTGACTTTTTACAAAAGGGTTCGACTTCCTCCTTGTAAAACTTGCCTTGACTTTTCCATCAAAGTTTATTTGAAAAATGTTTGCAACACTCGCTTAAAATAACAAGAAGAAAATTTTCCAGCTGATTTAAGATAGAAATTTTATTATTACATTATTATTATGAAGCAAATTTTATTTTACCATTCTGCAAAATATTTAGTTGTGCTTAAGGAAAAAATATTCTTTGTTCCGTATTTGTTTATTAAATTATTTACTCGTAAGTCCGTTACTTTAAAAGCATGTCCCTTCAAAGCATGTCAAAATTTTATTACTACCTTCATTAAAAGTTTTGCCCTAAAAGGGCGTCCATTAAAATTTTAAATATTTATTAAATTGTGAGACAAGCTTTCGACTGAAATTTCTAACTAACGTAGTGTTCAATTTAAGCAAAGGTTTATAAAGAAAATACGGACTAAACAAATAATGCTAAAAGAGTTTTAGGGCGATAGGCCCCGTCCAACACTAAAATACGAGAGCTTGAAATTGGAGCGTTTAGTATGTACTAATGATAATAGAAGGGTTTGAGACCGATATGCCGTTGGTCCTACCAATAGAAGCTCCCTTTTTTTGTATCTTTCAATCTAAATTGGTATTTTGATATCTATCTATCCAATCTAACCTAACGAACCCGTTAACACGTTATTCCTTCTAATTTTTATCCCTATTTTTAGATTAAACCATATATTCACAGTTATAATAATTTATCGGAAAGCACTTTAAGTTGAAGGGCTCTTTATGGCACTTATTCTTTAAGTGAGTACTGAAACCTTCTGAAAGTTAAAGTTTATGAAACCCCGAAACTTTTCTAGAAAGAACACCCGCTTTTGTTCCAAGTTTAAAATACTGTACTTTTCGTTTTTAAAAAACGGGGTCAAGCAAATAAATGATATTGAAAGAATTATTTAATAACTCGTTACCCTGATCGATCTGTTAATTCTCTTTGTTTTATCGTTTCTTAACATTTTTAATTCAGTTTTGTAGTAATCAGTAGACAGATATTGACTTCATAATATTTCAGGAACGGACATCTATTCGGCAATACTGTCAACTTTCGGAAGAGAGGGTCGAACCCTTTTGTAACCAGTCTGTCATTGAAAAACGCAAAAACGTTGTAATGGATGGCAGTTTGATCGAGGGACTTATTCCTTACGAAACTTTAGTAAATGCAATTTTGCGCTTGAAACATTTGTTTGCTTAGGTTGACTTAAAGACATGTACGTATTTGACAAAATATTCCAAACAAAACCATAGATTTAAATTATACGTTCCAATTTAAACGTACTTCACTAAGTACACCAGGCAAGCGAACTTCATTTAAAATATTGGACAGAAAATCTTAACATTCACGACAAAGTCTCCGAAACAAATGACTTGTTCCTATTTAAGCCAAACACTCGCCGTGCATATTTAAACTACATTTAGCATGCTCGCCCGTGCTGTACTCTAATGCACTTATCAGTTGAAATGGAATGGAGGCATATAAGTTTGGGAAAGGTTAGGTTTGTTTTTTAGGTCACAAATAACTGGGCATTCCTGATGATTCTGTTATAGTGAAAAGGTTAGAAGTGTTTCATTTTAGCAGGAAATTTCCTACAAATCCTTTTTAATTTTGTACATCGCATCGCTTCCAAGATGGAGATATACAACTCCAAATTTATATCCTCAAAAAGAAGCATGGATATAATTAGGATATATAAATGAGAAGCAGTATAATATTTAAACGTACAATAGGCAGGTATTTTCTGTTCGCTCAAGAAACAATGCCGTTAAAACACGCTTGTGGTAACAATTGTCAAATAAATATCGCGTCTATTCTTCCTAAGACCTGGTAATTTTTTAGACCACCCACAGTTTTGAATTACATATTTTGCAAACGTACACTAGGGGTCATAAAGGGCGGACCCCCAATTTTAGTTGACCTAATTCAGTTTTAATTAGACTAAAGCACGTTGCAGCGAACTTGTGCGCCTCTATTAGCTAAACAAGCGTGATTTCATTAACGTAAGAGATTGAAGGTCTTTCGAACGAAACTTAGCGTGAAATTTTATTGAATTCATCGAAATTTGGAGAGATTATCACGTTCCATAGCTTCCGAGCGTTGCCGAGTGGAGCAGCGTAATTGGAAATAAGATCTTTAGGGCCATTGATATTTAATTTTAAAAGCAGTGTTGTTCAAGTATAAAGTTGCCCAATTTTCTTCACGGGAGATTACATTTACATAATTATACAAATTCCAAGAAATCTTAAGTAGAATTTTAAGAATATTAATGATAATGCTGGAAGAGAAGTTTAACAAAACAAGATGGAAGATTTTGTGATTATTAAACTTGATTGCAGGTTCCTTAAATGTCAAGCATAAAGGAAATAGTTACAGAGAAAATTCAATATAGTATAGATGATTGCTGATTACGTAAATATACTCCCCGAGAGTAAATTCCGGACCAAGATGATGTTAGTTGGGTTTAGAGTGCTGTAACTTTTTAAATTGTTTTCGGATTATGGTGCATTTTTAGCAAAGTATAGACTTGTGACTCAGGATGTTAGAATGAATTCTAGTTACCAAAAAATACTGATGTTTTGACACAACACAAGTCATTTTTTACCGTCCCGTGGAAAAATTTAGCCGTAGAATTTAGCTTCATTATATTTTGTTTTGAAGTGTAGCCTTTTCTTAACACCAAGAAACAAATCTTTAAACAAAGTATTTCAGTTTTTGGTTATAAATTCCTAGCTCCTGTTATTAGTACATAACTAAACTTATACTTTAACAAGTTTCTTAGCATATTTCCCATAATAATAATAACAGTAATAAATAACCACTACTTTCATAACAATGAAAAGCTTCATAGACAGCAGATACTATTATTATAAATATTCCATTATCTATGTATACCAGCAGCAAGCTAATCCTCAACTTTTAAGTATATCATTATCATTATAATATGTGCTGTAACATTTTAGGTTATTAAGGAAACGACCTTAGGGTCAATGGATACTCCCAAAGATTCTTTGTTTCAATATTAGCATAATCAAGATTATGGATCAAGCAGCCACATCATATCTGCATAAATGACATAAGGTAGTTAAGTTTCAGCATTAAAACGTCTAACTTGCTGTGGAATATCAGCGCTTTTAACTGCTATTAATCTTAATTGCAAAATTGCGCGTTTTGGCGAAAAGCAAAGTGCCACTAACATATTCCTTTTGAAAGATATTACCAGTAAAGAGCATATTTATTTAAAACGACCGTTATCAGATGCCGTACAGAATTTTCTCAGTTAAAAGGACTAGTTTTGGAAGCAGACGGATGGAGTGATTTTGAAATTGTAGAGAATTTTAGTTACTTAAGGGATTTTTGTTTTTACTTAGTGTACTAGAGGGATTTTTATTCCCTTTTGTTGTGATAATGTACAATATCATATTCAGCTTTAGAATTTTTCGATGTTCAGAATTGAAAATATTTTAGGTCACATTAAATTAAAAGAAAATGGTATTTCTCAACTAATTGCATTATTAGAATGATAAATCTTATCATTTGTTGATCCCAAATTACGGTTTGCTAGTATGAAAACAATGATACATTTAGATCAAGAAAAAAAAAATATCTCCTATCTGAAATGTATACAGTTTCATGTTGCAGTGTTAGTGTGTAATTAACCAAAACTATAATATTATAGAACTATGAGCATATAAATCAATTTGCAAAAAAAATTCTCTTATGCTGTTTTACTACAGGTAAATTTTCACTGCATCCAACTCGGAGTAATATCCAAGGAAATTTACTAGAAATTTTATATTCAGCTATGGCGTTTCGCTTGATATAAATATATATTCTTAGCTTGTACTTGAAGTCGATGGATCATTTTCACTGACGTTCGTCGGCTGGAATTTCTAAAGAATATCTCATGTTTACAGCATAAAATTGAGAAAATATGCTTTGGCGTAAAATATGAACAAGTTTTATATGCTAGTAAATCAATCAGTTAAAAATCGTTTAAACGTTTACTGTTTAATGTCGTAACACTTTAATGTACTATACGTGCTGCTTGAGGATCGTAACTTAACTCAGAAATGGACAGCTAAGAATAAGCACATTTCCGTATCTGAATTTGAGTTTATCCAAAATCAGTACTATTTAAATAAATAATTTAATAATTCCTTGCCTATAGCAGTCTGTACAAGCCTTTGATGTTGATAACATTCTGTAGGACTGGAGTAATGTCAGCCAGGCGAGACGGTTTCATGTTGGTTCTGAACAATAGTTGTTTTTCCAGCTTGTTGCGTTTTTGACCACTTCAGACTTCGACGGAACTCAGCCGTGTGACTTTGACGGATGTTACGGCAAAGGCGGATTCAGACTCTTTAGGTTTGGGGGGAGCCAAACCTTGTTGGGGGGGGGGCACCACCCATTTGTTAATTTGTTGAGTCCCCTCTCGACAACATAGAGTGGCAGACCCAAACGACACTGACAGAACCAAGGTTCTGCGCTGTACTCCTTATTTAAGATTGCTTCTATATGACCAATCAACAGACTACTACATTTAAATGCTCTAATTTAACAAATCCAATCACTAAACTAAGGATATATACAAAAACTACCACTATACTATCCAGGCAATAAATTTCAACCCAAAATCGCTCTCGGTCCCCCAAGAGTCTTCTGCTTTCAGTTACGGTTAAAATAGTTTAAAAATGTCCTAAATTTCGAATCGACACGGCCCGATATATCAGGGACAAGCAGCCAACTGAAACCTCAGCCGTCCCCATTTGGAGTGCTGAATAAAATTGCCGAGAAATTTATGCCCCTTGTGTGGCAAACTTCACTGCTGTATCATTGAGTATGTATTGTGGAGTTCGATCTACTTTAACTGATCGAATGGAGATGATATTTTTTTAAGAGGGTGTCAAAAGCCAACGGGCTCGCGTATCATTTTTATGAATTAAGCAGAATTAAAACCAAATGCGAGTCTACTTGCCTAATATCCGTCTCGCATAATTTATATACTTTGTGTTTTATTGCTAGTATATATTTTTCCCATCATAAACATATACAAACATGTTCATATGAAATTTTTTATAATTAGGTGATAATAATTAGATAAAAATAATACAACGATTGTTTATTCGTTGCGTGATTCACTTGAATTTAAACTTTTCTAACTTATAGAATAAGTTGCCAGTGGCTACTTTGACCTCAATTCCAATTCCACGTTTAAGATTGGATCGGTCTGATTTGCCTAGAATCTTACGACATAGATGCAAGCTATCGCTAGATGGTACAAGTTTTATGAACCCTTTACTCTGACTAGATCCATTCGTGCATAAGCAGTCGAAAATAAATTTATTCTTTGCTTTATTTTCTCAATTTATCCTGCATTCAACAAAGGAATAGAGTTGATAAAATATTAAATTGAACGAATCATTCATAAAATTCCACCTAACATAAATAAATCAAGCATCTAAAATCAGAATTGATTTAGTATTTGATTATCATTAACAAGGCTAGTATATGGAAGTAAACATCAACAATTTTATATGGTTAATTGTAAGCGAAACTTATACCATCAAAAAACATTTTTTAAATATCCTTAATAATTAATATGATATTAATTAATTTGATATTGACAGGCAATGAGAATGATACATTTTTATACAAATATAACTTTCCTCACAAACTTTTAGGAAGTATAATGATCACTGAAAATTTAAACGCTGGTAACGTGCTTATTTTTGTGCGATCAATTACAATTATAAAACTTCCACCATTGTTTGGAAAATCGGTTAAAAATATCCAATAAAACTCGCAAGAAAGTAAAACAAAAGTCAAATAAATTTAAAGAGAAAATTTTCTTTAAAACGAATTTGAATTTAAAACTGAAGCAGGACAAGTTAAGGGAACTACATTAACTTTCCCCGAAAAAAAACACGTAAAGCAGCATTTTCGTATTCCTGCTGACACAGATATTCTGGAAAAAGGGAAACTTCGAATTTCTCTACAGTGTGGTAGGTAAACACCGAGATAATGTTATAGGGGATATTGAAAAGTGAAGACCTTTATAACGTTTCCTATAGATATATAATAATTAATTATTCATTGTTTGCTGCCAGGGCTATTTCCGAGCGGACGTACAAATCCACTTTGCAATGGATATTAGCCTATTGTTTCGCGCATCATCGTACTAGTATTGCTTTAATAAATTATGACTGATGGTTTATAAATCAATCATTTAGAGGCCGATTTCAAGAGTGATCGAAACTTTTCACTCAATCATTCAATCTATCCTTAGTACTTGCATGCATATCACACCAGTCTCACTAATTAGTGGCCTGTTCACCGGTGAGCCTGGGTATTGATATTACGTTTGAAATAAATGATCGATTCATTTTAATCGGTAATCGATTCAAGACTTTCTACTGATCTTTTTTGTGATGAACAATGCCAAGAGACCATTTTTACGTAAAATTGACCAGGCTAATCAGAAAGATATTCTATTAAGACATTAATATTCTAAATATATACCGAAATTAAAAATAATATCTATAAGTACTATCGGATATATTAAAAAATAACTATTAAATGTAGCGAGAAGTGTAACCCGTCGTGGAATTTTTCTTCATAAAATGATGTAAGAAACACACTCTGAAGTATTAGCACGTCATTAAGGAACACCCTGTATACCTGGACAAATCTCTATGCAAACATGATCATGGAAAAGAGAGATTTAGTAAGAAGCATGCATACCTTCTTCTATCAGCATTTCAAGGTGACCTATGACTAGAACTAAATTTATATTTATTATATTACCCCCGTATCCATCCAGGACATAATAACCATCAAACAAAAGAAAGAGAAAGATATATAAAGGGCATAATAAATTCGAAAACGTACGAGGAAAGACAAGACAGAGGATAGCCGAACAGGCATAGAATAACAATGGGATCGTGAAAAATCGCTAAATTGCTTACTGACGTTATAAAATGATGGAAAACAAAATGGGTCCGCGGTCGGAGAAATAATTTTTTTCTCAATACCAAACGTTAGTTACATTTCCGATAGTTTCTTATACAGGATTTGTACTCAAGGAAAGAGTAGACTTTCAACAACTCGTAATTTAAATAAGCGGCAAGTCATACGACTCTAAATTATAAAAAAATATATATACAGAGTGAGTCGGGAGGAACGGACCAAACTTCAAGAGCATATTGTATATGTGAAAATAATGCGAAAAATGTCCTTTATTTTCGTGTAATAACGTAAATAAAAAACAAATTTTCCGGAAACATATGTTGTGTTATGGTCCATAATTATTTAATTCAGTCTTCCCTTTTGTAGAATCGCTTCACGGGAAAGCACTACTTAAATATTTTACTGAATGAATTACAAGAACTATTAGAGGATCTCCCTGTAGCTATCAGAATGCAACTGTATTGTCAGCAGGGAGTCCTCCTGCACATTTTGATCATCAGATCAAATAACATTTGGACGGAAGGTTGCCCTAGGGCCTTGGTGGCGGTGGGGCGGGGTGCACTGATTTGACGTATTAGAAATATTGCAACCGATATTAAAGAAATTAATGAAGCAGGAAGGGAACATACGTCATTCCTAGACGAAGCAGAAGGTGTTTAGAGGTCAATGGCGATATTTTTGAACATGTATGAAGAGAGCGCTAGGATTAAAAAAATATTAATGTACCCAACATTGTTTATTTGTAATACATTATTTTCACTTGTACAATATGCTCCTGAAGTCACCCTTTATATTGCGGATATTAAGTCCAGTTACAAAAAACCTACGCCTATGCATAAATTATTTTATACTTTATCTCTAAAGTTAACCATAGTTTAAGAAGTTCCCCTGCAGGTATTATACCTAAATTACGAAAATAAATATAATACCAGACGAAAGCCAAAGTTGTCAAATTAGCTGAAACTCCGTGACTTCCGACAAAAGACAATAGTCAGAACTATATTCATTCTGGGCTGCACTAGACCTTTATTAAATTTCACTCGAAAAGTTCATGTAGTGCTTTATATTAAATTTTCAACCGGTCAGCGGAACACAGACGCCATCTGGCGACGGACATTTTGCGGTGGAAGTGTCATCTGGGTTCGGTCCTAACTGATGTCACCGGCGCTATGTTGCCATTTCGTGCTTCATATGGGGGGATTGGTAATTTGTTCACCAATCCGCCAGTGGACTGACTATTTGAGAGCAGCTGATAATTTTTAAATATAAAATTTGATTCTTGTCTGAGGAATAAACTGACACAAATTCACAATATTCTAGTTAGGAACAAGCATTTTTCACGACAAATCCATAGAAAACTAAAATACAGACCTTGATGAATTTTGGTTAACAATTTTATTGTTAAGGTGTAGCGCAATTGGTATTTCTTTCAATAAAAGGAGTGGAGTTATGAAGGTAGTGTCGTTTTTATTCCGGCGTACCCTAAAAATGTGATTAGCCCCAAATTCTCTATATCAATTGTAAGCAATTTGTGTAAAATAACTTTTCCTAATTGTATGCAGATATTATGGAATATCAACCACTGTACGCCATCAGGGTATGTGCATTTCATTGCATAGCTTTTAATATTGTTTGAGCAAATGGTATTTGTGCTAGGATGTTTGTAAATTGTAATAATTTGTTTTAATTTCGGTTTGGGTTTGTGGGATGAAGCGGTTCTTTTCTAAAAGTATATTACTTTTCATTCTTATTAAGTATTTATTTAAATTTTCTAGATTATGCAATTAACTGTTAGTATATCTTAAATTTAACAAAAGTAACGATATTTTCTTAAAAATTACCCTATTTTTTATACTTTTAATGTCAAAGAGGCCATAAATCTACATTTTAAAGAATTTATTGAAAAATGGGAGTATAATTTTTCCCCTGCTTGTTTATTCAGAGGAAAAACTCTCTCCGAAAAAATCCGGTACGGCTTTCCAGGACGAAAAGGGTAGAATACCAAGCAAGCGGATTCTTTACTAACGTCTGGGTTATTACTGTCACAAACTTTACCGTCATGCAATACGCCATGCGACGTTGTCAGTGAGATTTATGGTTTTAAGTTATTATTAAAAAAAAAACATTATTGTATTGACTCCTCTTTTAGTACAATTAGTACAATAGTCACTCCGGGTGGCACCATTTTCAATTCTTTACCATGAGCAAAGTCACCGCCACGTAAAAAATTATTGGAAGCGGGATGTTAAAGATTGGAAGTTTTCAAATTGACAGACGCCGTTTATAATATGCCGAAATTGATGGTTCTAATCAACATAATACCTTCCTTCTTCTGGTGTCCTCCGAGGGAGGGTATTTGGATTTTTCCACTGCCACGAAAGAAAAAAACCTTGTATTGATCTTTAAGCCGCAAACACACTATTATCACGTCACGTGAATTCACGTGTTGTCATATCGGCAAAATAGCACATGCTGTCACGGCTTCGAAACAGACTACGTACACTGCAGATCATTTTTAGTACATATTTTAGGTTTGTCAAGATCGCAAGTGAATCTTGTAGCCTTCTAGCGTTAAACTCTGACACAGTGTTATCACGCGTGCCGAATATGTAAATTTTCAGAAATAAAATTGTGCTGTCAAGTGACTTGCTGCATGAGGTAACTATAGTGTAGTTCAAACCTATTTATAAGCACGCGTAAACCGCCTTGCAGATATTTCCGGTATGTCGTGACATTGCGTGATAGCATGTGATCTCACGTGACGTGATAATAGTGTGTTTGCAGCTTTAATCTAATCTTATGTTAATTGTAGAATATCGTGTTGACAATAATCTACAACTCTACAACAGACAGTATAACGTTGTATCCAACTCTACAACAGAAAGTGTAACATTGTATCCAACTTTACACCAGAAAGTGTAACGAC
Source organism: Barypeithes pellucidus (assembly GCA_963991005.1). Lineage (NCBI taxonomy): Eukaryota > Metazoa > Arthropoda > Insecta > Coleoptera > Curculionidae > Barypeithes > Barypeithes pellucidus. The sequence continues at coordinate 3,908,310 of OZ022559.1, forward strand.
AATCGGCCAGTGTCACGCGTTAAGGAGCTTAAAGAGATTTGATATATTATTTGATGCTGAACTTTCCATCCGTCCATTTTCTAAATTACCGATATGTCAATCGTTTTAATACAACTTGGCAACGTAAAAAATCGTGACTACCATGACGCAGACCCTAGTAGATTCTTTCATATCAGCATCGCACACTCGGAGTGTTTTCAGCCATTTTCCGGCGTCCGTACATCGAATTTATATTACACAGTCCATTGGCTGCCGGTTCCCTCGTTTTACACTTGTATTGTGTCCGCGGCAAAATCGAAATTCACACCCCATATAATGAATATTATAGCGAAGACTTCGAAAAGACGTTACAGGGTTGGAAATCGAATATTACGTTATTCGTTAAATTTTTCTTTTCAAATTTGAATGTTCTATAAGGTCACTTATCCCTATGTTGTTGTGCATAGAGAGTTGTAAACCTTAAAAGCCTAGAGCCAATTGAAAAATAAAGTAAAATATCCTTACGACCCCCTCAATAGAGAGGGTGTCCTTTAATAACGTACTAATATTGAAAAGGGGGAATCCTCGGGTTATTTTATGAAGAATAGTAGTTCACTATGAAGCTTAACTTTTTTGCTATAAGGTGTCGACATTTTTTAAAAATTGTTATTTATTACTATCCTGACTTCCCTGCTCATTTAAGATTTTAAGTGTAACATCTATCCCTGATGATATTACGGGTGGACAGTTTCATTCATTGACAACCTTATATCAAGTACATATGTACCTAACATTTGATTATAACTTAAAATTACGTGCCTTATGTTTTTTATAGATTTACCGTGCTGCTCGAGGGGGGGGGATATTCAAGTTGTAAAACGATACGTGTTCTTGCAGTGGCCCTTTGATGTTCATTAAATAAGAAATCCTGTTTGCCAGTTGACAAATAATTTGTCGTTCAACATTGTAACTCGAATTTAAACGTAGTTGCAACGTTATCTCGATAACTCGATGTTTTGATTCGACTAATATAAACTGGGGTGTCACACATACTTAACACGATATCTAGTCGACCAACCTACAAACAACAGTGTTGAACAATAGGGTTGTGAAAAGCATTCATGATGATCAGAATTTATTACATAAAATGTGTTAGAGGGGACAATGCCTTAATGGCTATAATAAAATTTATAAGAATAGAGATGAATAGCCTGTTATATATGTATTTTATCTTTATTTTGGGGACAGTTAGTGGTTTAGAACGTGATGGTCAACTGAGGCATAAAATCTGAATGATTTCTTTTTCGTAAGGATTAGGTTCGTTCGCAGTGCCGGTACGTTCTGCTCTTCGAACACCGAATTTTTGGTCAACGATCACAGATTTTGCTTCTGTGAACACTTTAAATCTACTGCGCATGCCTCTGGCAGTTTGAACTATTTGCGACTGCTCTACAAACGAATCTATTAAGAATGACCATATAAATCAATATTTCAACATAATCTGGATATAGTAATTAATTTTTTTTAAATCTCTTAACATATTTGAATCATTTATTAAAAACTGTCCTCTTTATGACTTCATAATAATAGCTCAAGAAAACACAAAGCAACCTACTAAAAGTTCCATAATAATTTCGAGTTCATTTTACCTCAATTTTTCTCTAAATATGATTCAAGATTTCAACACAATATATCTCGACCTTCTGGCGAAGACTTTAAACAAATCTGTGTCTCGGAATAATCTGGAACAGCATTTGCAGAAAACCGAATTCAAAGCTACTGCGAGGCAGCAGCAGGAAATGATTAGCCCCATGGCCTGAGGAGACGCGTCGCGTTTTTCTCGCAGGATTGATGTACGAAGGTTCTTAACCAAATTACTTTTAGTATAGGAGAAACTAATAGTATTCTGTAAACTTTAAGTTATAGAGCTCGGGTTTTGTCTATCCTATAGTTGCAGAAAATTATTTATTAGTTAATGTGACTGTAATGTCGCAGAAGTACATGTCTGGGGTTACTGACTGGAAATAGCTAATCGTTTGTTTTATTTAAGTTTTTGGGATTTAATAGCAGGTATAGCCCTATTTGCTGCTGGTAAAGGACGTTTACCCTTAAACTTAGATCTACCAAAATATTTTTTTTATGATCGGGGAAAATATGATTTGCATCTCCTAGCCTAAAACTTTTACCTCTAAGCAATGCAGCTGGAAAAGTTGTAGTGTAATCTAAAGTACTTATTTTCTGCATAATAATATTACAATTTTCCGTAAACTGAGCTAGTTGAATATAAAATATTAAATAGTTTTTTTAGTTATTACATTAATAATTGAACATATTATAAGGAAATAAAGAAATAAGCAAATACTCCTTTGATGGGCCAGGTACGATAAACGCCTGCTCTCCACTAGTGAGAGCAAAATAGTTCATACCTAGTATATAGGGTGTTGAAAAAAGGTCGGTACCCCGGAATAACTCCGGTGCATCGCATTGCAGCGGAAAATGTCTAGGGAAAAAGTTGTTTGGTTTTGAAGGAGGAATAGTTTGCAATTTAAACCACCCCCCACTCCCTCAATCCGGGACGCGGGTGGTTGTAGGTTAAGATTTTCAAATGGAACCCCATATTTTTTATTGGCATATCGTGTTCTCCGATCAAAAATAACATCTTTTGTCCGATAAATTTTTTTATTCGGGCCCATCCTTCGTGGAAAAGTTGTTTGTGTTCCACGGGCATTTTTTAGTACAAGACAAAGAAAATGAGTATTTCCAGGATAAAACTTGATTTTCGCACGGTTCTGATTTTGTCTTGCTCATGGTGATTATTTGTGGAGGATGGACCCGAATACAAAAATTTATCGGACAAAAGATGTTATTTTTGGTCGGAGAACACGATACGCCAATAAAAAATATGGGGTTCCATTTGAAAATCTTAACTTACCCCCACCCGCGCCCGGGGCTGAGGGGGTGGGGGGTGGTTTAAATTGCAAACTATTCCTCCTTCAAAACCAAACAACTTTTTCCCTAGACATTTTCCGCTGCAATGCGATGCACCGGAGTTATTCCGGGGTACCGACCTTTTTTCAACACCTCTGTATATGTGGTGATATCCTGCCAATATAAAAAGCAAGTTCCTTTGCCTCGTAGTACCATTCAATCAGACGGTATTACTACTCTATTATATAGAACTCGTCGCTCGACAGTAATAAGTAAATTAGTTCTTATTCTGTGTTTATTTCTTTAAATTTCCGCCCTATTTATAAATATGTATGAAAACAATAAACGAAATTTCTAATCCAAAATAAAATGTTCTTATAGTTCACCATTTCTTGCGAACTTTTCGAGCCATCTACCCAACTAAACTATAAACTGGGTTTATCTTACGAAAGTTCTATACTTATTCGTCTGTTCTTAAAGTATTTGTTTAAAAGGAAGAACATAAAGGGTTACTTTCTCGACTGAAGAAATGGGCTAATCAACTTTTAGAGCCCGCATAAAAAAGTTTGTCTTGATGCATCCCAACTTGCGGAAACCGTCATCGGACTAAAATGTTGCCCAAATTGGAAAATTTTGCAAAGATGTAGCTCTGAATAAAGCCGAATAAAATAGTAGAAAAGTTAGCTGATGAATTAAATTAATTAAAAAGATGACGGTGACCTTTACCACACCCAGTACCACAAATCACTCCACGGGCCCCGAAAGTACCTTACCTATATTTTAAATAAACAGTTTTACTGTTATCTGTTCAAATGTTGTTATGTTTGTACAATTTTTTTTAAAGACGAGTATGATATAAGACTTTCTAGCTAAATTAATCTCGCTTTCTTCCTCATTTTCGTAGATGGCTGTAGGAATAAACTTCACTTTCAGGTGTAAAAGACGGAGTAACCAAATCCGGGAAGAATAATAGTAATATATGCAACCATTAACTTAACAATCATGTTCAAATTTTTGTCACAGATAAAAAAATATTTATAGGACTTTTATAAAATAATATTTTCTCTTTATTTCTCCTTTAAACTTTCTGGAATATCCTTTATCTGGTTACGCATGAAAAACAAATCCATTAGCATTTAAAGAATGCCTTTTTCCCATTTTTAAAGCTTCCACCAAAAACAACATTAATAAATCTCGCAACTGAAAATATCCGGAAAGCCTATATGTGACGTCGGCTCGACGACGTCGCGTCAGGTGCTCCTATTCCCAGCCTTGTAGGCTCCCACTCGGAAGTACGGTTCAGTATTTACATACTACAAGCGGCTTCTTTTTCTTTATTATAGAATAATACTATTGACATTCCTTCAGCACACCGGGAAAATATTTGTATAAGAAGGATGTTTTAATTTAATTTACTGTTTTTGAATCAGTGTAGGAATACTGGATGATGGATGCATCGTTGAATTGAACATAAAAATCCCATGTAATTTTTGAGGTGGCTGGATCTTGGCTCCGCTGTACATTTGATAGAAAACTGAATTCAAACTTCTTGAAGAGGTCGACATGGTAAACCCATGCGTCCAGTTTGGATACATTTTGGTCAGCCAATCTTAAGCTATTCAATTGATTGTGGTGGGAAAACCACGAAACTTTCATAGTTTAGGTTAAACGGCTAACACCAGCAAATAATTTCTATGAAGCTTTAAGGCTGAACATACACCGAATAATAAAAATATTGTCACTGAGTGACATTTTTGTTTTGTCAAAATTTGTGGTTTCGTCATCACGTTTAATTAAATAGCTTATGTTTAGCTCACCAAAATATATCCAAGCTCGGCACATGGGTTTATCATGTCGGCCTCTTCGAGAAGTTATAATGCAATTTTTGTATAAAATATACAGGGGCGCCCATATTACATTACATGAGATGTAATGTAATATTGTTCAACTTAATGATGTATTAACCGGTATACGCTACCTATGCGGGAACGACTTTATTCTACCAGCAAACCGTTATTCCTATTATTCTTCACAATATGGATCAATGATCAACAGATTATCCTCTGCCCTTGAGCAGTAACGAATCCATAATTGAGTAAATTAAATAATATAAAAAAATTTATTCATCTTGACCGAGAGGGTAAAACAATACAAACTCGAATCATTTATTTCATTAATTGTTGGACGTAAGAATGGATCCGTCATTGCCCCCAAGGTGCTTCCTCAAATCTCTGAATTAAAAGGAGCCAGGTGAGGACAATACGGTAGATGGTTCAGTTCAAGAAAATTACACACAGTTTTTTTTCTCTCGTTGGAATTTGAAATTCAAATTCGTTCATCAATTGAAATGTTAGACACATCGATTAAAATTGTTAATCGCTTAACACAGTAAAAAGTTAAATAATAAGAAGCTGTCTTGGTGCTACTCTACATTATCGGAACACGCTGTATATCTATTTGAGGAAATTTAACACAATATGAACAAATAATGAAAAATTCCATCAACATTCCCAGCTAGTGGGAACTAAAGGGAACTAAAGAGTCAAACCCTAACTTATACAAAGCATTATGGTTATAAGCGAAATCAGCACCCCTAGAAACCATTTTGAAAGCTTAAACTATTAAAATTCCTCAGGATCCATATATTACAAATATCTCCCCGTAGGACATCTTGGTTTGATTGCATTAATTCTTGCCTTCCACCCTTAGAAATGCTTTTATTGCTTTACTGGGTAATGGACTATGAAACCAAATGGACTGATAATGAGTGAATCAATCGCAAACAGTTCGTATTGAGAGTGTTTAAGTCGAAGTCATTATACTTTCCGTATATTTACTGCCAATGTTGGAGGTCCCAATTATTTGATGACATCCATGGCTTGATGTAAGTATGGTCGATATTGATCAGTAATCTTTCAGTCAAGGCTCTAGGGTCTATGTGCTCTAATATTCAAAGGTCGTAGATATCACTCCCCAAAACGGTATCCACTGGAATAATTGTAATATTTGACCGAAGGCTATAAACTTGCCCCGCATAAAATTACCCTTATGTTTGGGTTCAACATATTGGGATTTGGCGTGTAAAGGTTCGGGTAATCCTAAGATTTATAGATGTCTTTTTGATTTTTATTACCAAGTAAAAAAAACCTGCACGGTTGATAGAGGACAAAGTTATATGCTCTGAACGGTTGGGATTTTGTAATAATTGTGATCGAGTTTGAGAATATTTTAGCGTATGTAGGGAATAGCGAATGCCAAGCACGATGGTGTTATGTGCAAGTGCGAAAGGAATTGGAAAAGTTAACTCAATGTCAATCGAAATTAGCAAAAATAAACCCCCTTAATGTGTTCAAGCTATTTCATTCTCACTAAACTCTGTGCGGATTCGCAGCAAATCATTTTTCGACTGGACTTCTTCTTCTGGATGGAAGGAAAGAATCGATTATTACCTAAGCTTGTTTGCCAAATAAGGCGCCAACCATTTTCATGGTCTACCTGGCTCAATGAAGGTCCTAATCTCTTTTTTGTAATGTAATTAAGTTTAAGAATAAGATTATTTAAAGAGTAGGTATAGTATTTGCAGAATTATACCGTTGATCTTTTGACTGCAATAGAACCTCATTATCCATTCGACCATTAAATAAATAAGGAAATCATAAATTTTAAAACCTTTTCGACCAGAGCCGGACCAGGTATACAAATTCGATTTATACCTATGCCTGATGCATATATAAATACAAAGTTATTTTTAATAATTTTAATCTTTAGTAGTTTTTCGGCGAGTAATTTTTAGTTAGGCTTATTAGTGGTAGAGTGTGGCGTCCTAGGAATTGTGCTGATAGGTTGGCATCTTCAAGTGTCATTTTTAAAAGAAAGCATTTATCTACCGATGCCAAACTAATAATTAAAAATGTGTATCAATCGTTGTTGAGTAGAAATTTTAATTCGATGGATGCTTTAGCAGAGACGTCTACTTTAACAAAAACTCCCTTATCTTCGGTAAGAGACATAGTACTTAAACCTATTAATCCTAGAAAAAATCGGAGTGATTCTGGCACATTTAGAAGCATTGACGAAAATGATATGATGATGAAAGACGAAACAAATATCTCTTGTAGCCTTTTAAGCCTTAGGAAAATATTGCGTAAAATGGGTTTTAAATACCGAAGCATTGATAAAAGACAAACATTAATGGAATCTCAACGTTTACGGGAATGGAGACTTAAATATTTAACAGCTGTTAGAAGTATTAAATGCTTTTAAAATAAATAAGGAATACGAGTGTGACAAACTTGCAGCAGAAAATGGACATACAGTGTTGCGTCTTCCTCCGTACTATGGTATATTCAATCCTATTGAGATAATATGGCACCAATTAAAATCCAATATTAGGAGAAATAATATTTCTCCTACATTAAATGCATCTGTAGTAGAATTAATTAAAAACGAAGTAAGAAAAATTTCTGCAGACAGCTTCAAAGACTGTGTAAGGTGGAAAATTCTTACAATTGTATGATTACAGATGTTCAACCCTTAATTATAAGTTTAGGCTTAGATGAAGATAGTGATAGTGATACAGAGTTAAATTTTGAATAAATTATCAATAGTTTCTTAGAATTTAATTAATTTTTATTGTAGGTACTTGTTATCCTAATAGTTATACTTTTAAATTATATTATTTTCAATTATCATTAATTGTTATCATTATTTTACATTTATTATAGATACCTGAAACTAAAATTATCTATCTATTTATTTTAAAATATAAATAAATCATGTGGTGTGGTATACATTTTCAAGCCGGCCCTGATCCCATTTATTGAGCTTTGAAGAGGTTGAGGCGTATACAATAGGGTTTAATCAGGTAGTTTATTTATGGCAGTAAGAGTCAATGGTATAATTCTGCAAGAACTATACTCTAAGCATTATAGGCCATCGCTAAAGGCAACTCAAAGTTTCAGATATAGTTTAAAATACATTTTTTTGGTACTTATAAGTATAGATGAAGAAACCTACATATGTTTTTAATAACATCGTATCTGGATAAACGATGTTTCCATCAATTTATATTTAGGTTTAAATTTCAGATACTTTCAATCAAAATCAGCAAATTTTCACACGGAAAATCGAATAAATATCAAATAAATCAATTGAGAAAATACAAAAAAAAAGAAATAAAATCAAATAAATGCAAATTTCCTTTTACGTATGTAAAGACACGAATCCTTCTTAATAGGAAAAGTTGGCGGAACTCTTTCGTATTCCACAAGGACGAAAACAGAGATTGAGATAATCAGACAGAGTCGCGGCGTTCTGTTTCGCTTCAGTGCCGTCAAATATAATTTTCAGGACAATCTATATGCTTAGAGAAAAAGTTCTTGTAAAGTAAGCCTATAATTTACAGTTTTACGAAAATTAGACAACTTTATACAGGTCGTCAATTTAAAAACTTCCCATCTTACTATCTCGTTTCCCGTAAATAATATTATAAATTGTCAATTTTATTGTGTTTAAGTTCTAGTTACGTTCATTTTAGACCGCGATTTCTTTGGAACTTCTAAGTATTCAAAAGAACAGATTTAAACCACCATTAAGATGATGTGCTACTTGACCCCCTTCCCATTTAAGATTTTTAGGGTAAAATATACCCCTCCCGGGTCAAATCCCGAAGGCAAGGAAAGGGTGGAGAACTAGTAGGTAGAAGACACCCTATATAATGAAAGTATATGGTATTTATAAAAATTTGAAAATATATTTCCATACACTGACGTACAGAGTGTCCCATTTTCGATACTTTTATAGGATATCTCCGTAATCGTTAGTGTTATCAAAAAAGAAATGAAGATGTCATGTGCTCTTTTTGGGTAAAACTTTAAATGGTAAAATCAAAATTTGAAAATTTTCGCTCACTTGTGATACGGGGGAAATTAAAAAAATTTACTATTTCAAAATTACTCTATATTTTCTTAGTTAAAAGAGATACAGAAAAATGTTCAATACAGAAGTTTCTTTATATTGATTGTTGGATAATCTGCCGTTTTCAGAATGAGTAGACGGGGTCAGGTAAAAAAGTTATCGGACCTAACCTCATTTTTTTTTTAAAATGAAACACCCTGTATATTTTAATCTAAAAAGAGTTTAAAGTCTCCTTTCATATATATTGATGATATTGGTTTCCTAGGCGATTTATTAGAGTTCATTACTTTAAACCACAGTAGACCATGAAACAAAAGCTAATATCGTAGAAACAACTATGTTGACTATTAACATTTAACTCCAATTTCATTTTTACATATTCATTTGCGAAAATGACTTATTAACATTTTGAAAAATTTGATATGATATCAGTTCATATTGAAAGTGCAAAAAACGAAGAAATGGTGCAAAATGTATATTTTGTTCGCTATCCGGAAAGACGGTAACCGTTTAAGGACATATTCCGAACATTTGCGATAATTCCCGTTATTTTTTACCTTAATCTGAATCTTTTATTTCGTTTCAAATTCAAATATATTTGAAAGGAGAATTTAAAATAGTATCTTTTTAGGTTAAAATATATGGGGTGTTCCATTTTAAAAAATGAGGTTAGGTCCGATAACTTTTTTACCTGACCCCGTATTCTTATTCTGAAAACGGCAGATTATTCAACAATCAATATAAAGAAACTTCTATATAAAACATTTTTCTGTATCTCTTTTAACTAAGAAAATATAACGGAATTTTGAAATTGTAAATTTCCCGTATCTCTTAAGCTAGCGAAAATTTCCTAATTTTGACTTTACCATTTTAAGTTTGACCCAAAAAGAGCACATGATATCTACTTTACTTTTGTGATAGCACTAACAATTACGTTGATACCGTACAAAAGTGTCGAAATTGGGACACCCTGTACATAGCACTATTTTACAGTCAATTAAACAAATTTATATATAGTCTCGTCTGCGAGTCAATTAATTACTATTTACCTAATAAATTTGATACGCTTAAAAAGGCACTCTTCCATAGAAGCCATAGTAAGTTCAAGATCAATATTAAATTAAGATATTCAACACTTTTAAAAATTTCTTTTTGTAATTGACCGTCTGAATTATTTATATAAACATCATTTCTTAGCTCTCCCATCCCTAAAAAAGATGTCTCATACTTTGTAGAATCCATAAGCGTATCTTAAAAATCATAATTTGTCCGAGCGCTTTTAAAAGTTTCCGTTATAACATTTCGCAAAGTATCCGCAAAAAGTTTTTAAAAAGGTTTTTTGCTACTTACGACGCGCTACGCTCAGTAACGCCTTATGAGTGCTTTGATATTTTAAAGAAGAATCAAGTACACAAAAACTGTAGGCTTGAAGTAATGAATTTTTAACCATCTGGAAGTGCCTTTGGGAATTTTTTTCTTATAAAATACCTTAGGAGTTTTAGATTTCATGATACTTCGTCGGAACAGTCTAGAATGCGATACACACGAATGTTACCTTACGTTAAACCTTAGCGAAGGTAGCCTGAAGGTTATGGTAAACCTTAAAAAAAACCTAGGGGGGGGGGGGGGGGGGGTCGGTTCAGGCGGTCAGGGTTTGTTCCCTCGAATGACAAGAAACATTTTTTTCGTATTAAATATGAATATGAATATAAATTAAAATTAAAATAATCCCTCAAAATAAAATTTAGATAATAGATTTCAATTAATAATTATGAAGACGTGTTGGAAGAGATAGCAAAGATGACAAGGGAACATGATTTTGCAATTAAAATCTGAGCTAGATTTGTATTCTTTTACTTACTTAATTTTTTAAAGTAATGTCAATGTTTTTTATTTTAAAGGGTCAGGCTAGGAGTATCGAGAAGAAGTGAAGAAGGAATATTTCAACAAAAAATTTAATCCAACCATAGATTGGTTAGAACCTTAAAAAAATATTTATATTGTTGTCCATTTCTCAGAGGAGTGTAATTATGAAGACGTAAAGAAACTCGTATGCTCCAGTAGTTTAATAAACAGAGTTTAATTATTTTTAAATTCTTTTTTCATCCTGTATTTTACTTTTTTGAAAATAATTTTCATAGTTTATCCGAAGATCAAATTTAAAATTTAATGTTTCCCTTTTTTCCGGAGTTTTCTCTATAATTTATTAATGAATTATTTTTCAAAAATTTAATCCACATATTTTTTCTTCTCTCTTAATTTTTTCGAACTTTCATTAGCCTTTTTGAAATGTTACTAAAATCATAATTTAACTTTTTAAAATAGATTCCTCTCTTTTAAAAGTTCACCTGACAATGTCATACGTTTTCGGTATATGTACCACATATACAGGGTGTCCCAGAATATGTGGGCAATCTCCCGGGTTCAGATAGAACACTTAAAAATAACAAAAAAAGTACCTATAAATTTTTCTTCCTACGGCCTCATTATACGGGCCCATAACGGACGTCCCTGGAAATCGTTGTTTTTTAAATAATTTATTATTTAATAATTTTTTACTATAATGGTTACTAGATGAGTCTCCTTAAAATTCACCTTTATACACACATTTGGCTTATTTAGTTTGCCACGGACTAGACGTAACAAAAATGTTTTTTTGTACACTTTGTATGATGAAGGAACGACAATAATATTTTTGGATTTAAACCTTAAGCTGAAAAAAGGTACTCTTGATCAATGTCGATAAAATGAACTGTTTTCGAAAAAAAATTTATTTTTGTTCAATATGATTTATATTTACTATACGTAAATTCCATTACTAAGTTTGTAACCAATAAGACAAAGGAGAAAACCGCAAGTTTCAAGACACTACCATAAACTGACCCTAGCATAAATATTCTTATTTAAATCGGTAAAATGGGCCCATGAGTGTTACAGCTAGTCCGTCCCTGCAGCTGTGAGTAATTCAAAACAGTTTCTTGGGTAGTAATTTGACGGGTCTTACCTGGTATACATCATATTAAAAAATAATTGAAATATACCAGGTGGTTCAATAATTATATGTAAAAAACTTGATTCCATTGGTGCTCTTTGGGAGCCCATATCTCCGAAGAGGAGGCCGATACGAAAGAAGTTTATATGAACCTATAGTATTCTTTTCACGTGTGTTCTTCATATCCGGGAGATTTCCCACATGTTCCCGGACACCCTGTATATATATCTTTTTTAAAACTGAAAATAAGGGTAAGTAAACATACAAAATTTTACTTTTGTTCCTTAAACTAATCAAGCAGACTATGAGTTTCTGTACCTCTGTTTAAAAAAAGAATTAAGGATCATCAAGGATTAATTTATTTAATTTACATCAAACATAGTAGTTGGGTGAAACATTGACGAATTGTGGACGTGGCCCTGATAAAGTTGGACAAATTCTAAAACAAAAATGAGACACCTGGTACGTATGTAATTACTATTACTTTATAAAACTTAACGTTGGCCGTTTATAGCTTCCGTCCGGTACCTATTGCTCATACACCTCCACTTATTTCAATTTGTTAGGACATAAAGGACCCTTGCAACTGGCTGACTGACGATGATAGATTTAACGATGCCGGAGAATAACCTTTTGCTCGGTGTTCTTAGATAGATCGAGACTTGTTTATTTTACCGTAAATAAATCCATCATTTCTTAGTTTAGCTAATTAAATCTGCTATAAATTAGTATTCTAAGCAAAAATTTACCCCAGCTTATGATATAAAAGTTTACAAAGTATTTTTAAATCCAAAATTAACGTTAATTAGAGTTTAGTACGAGAACGTGGCCAGCAAAATGTTGTTCAGTTTTCTCTTTAAATTTTTCTTCCCAGCATTTTGTTTTTAGGTTACTAACATTAGGGCGTAATTCGAGCTTTTATGTAGGCAAATAATAATGCGAGTTTATGAGTTCGTTGGGAAAATATTTTCTTTTACAGAAGCTAAAATGTGAGACTTTAAAGTAATGATTTAGTAAAAGGCATACATTTATGAAGTAAATTCGAACAAGCCAGGCATGCATTTTTAGTTCTTAGACAGGTTAAAAGTTCATAATATGGTTAAATTGATTTGTAATTTCTTGCCTTGTGAATGTAATGTACTTATTTATCAGAAAATGTCAAACCACAATCACAAACCAAATTATATAAAAAAAATGTATACAGGGTGTCCGCTAAGTAATGGGACATGGAAAAACCACAGACTCCTTACTTAAAAATATTAGGAGATACAGAGTGTTAAAGTTAAAACTTCATTTTCGTTTTTCTCTAATAACTTTGACAGAAACCAACGGTTCTTTACAAAATTTGGCAATTATGGTTTTTTTAGGATGAGGAACTGATTTTTTGGAGAAATTTTAATATACAATGTAGGGGGCGCTGCCTGCGGCATTTTTTGCACATTTAATGGGTCATAACTTTTTGTTCCTCCGTGTATTTAAGTTCTTAATGAAAATAATATTTTTCCCATATTTATTACGTAAAAAAGGTAGGTACACTAATTACAGATCGCCCAGAGTTACTGTTTCGGAGATATATGTATTTATATTGTTTAGTGCCTATTATTAATTTGCAAACAAATTTTTTTTTAAAGTAACCTATGAGAAAACAAATTAAATTTAGAGATGCAGTTGCTATGAAATCTCTATGTTGTTATTTGCTTGTTGATTATTGTAAAATAGCTGTTTAAAAATATGTTTAATTTTTGAGTTTATCCTAAGTTAGTAGCAATGTAACAATGCCGAAACACAATAATCAACAAACAAATAACAGCATGTAGGTTTCATAGCAACTGTATATCTAAATTTCATTTGTTTTCTCATAGGATACTTTAAAAAAAATTGTTATTTGTAAATTAATAATAGGCACTAAACAATATAAATCCATATATCTCCGAAACGGTAACTCTGGGCGCCCTGAAATTAGTATACCTTTTTTACGTAATAAATATGAGAAAAGTATTATATTCATTAAAAACTTAAATACACGGAGGCACAAAAAAGTTATGACCTAATAAATGATGCAAAAATGCAGCAGGCAGCGTCCCCCACATTGTACATTAAAATTTCACCAAAAAATCAGTTCCTCATGCCATAATTGCCAAATTTTGTAAAAAACCGTTGGTTTCTGTCAAAGTTATTAGAGAAACACAAAAATGAAGTTTTAACTTTAACACCCTGTATCTCAGTTAATATCAATTTTCGGATATAGGTAAGTATAATTAAATCCTAATATTTTTATGTAAGGAGTCTGTAAGGTAAGCAGTTGTTCAATGTCCCATTACTTAGCGGACACCCTGTAGAATAGGACTTCCTGAGGTTTCATAAATTTAATTTATTAAAACTTTTTAAATCTTTTCTTTAAAATACAATGCAACTAAAGAAGAATTTAATATTGACTAAAAAGAATTTTTCAAAAGTATCTTGAACATGCTGAAATCATAATGGGAAAGTTCATTAATAAGTGAATCTAAATAAGAAGAAAAACTTAAAAGGCCATAAAGAACTTTTCGGTGAACGAAAGTTGCAAAAATGGGGGTTGTTGGCAAACTAAGCATTTTAATGGCTATAATTTACAAAGAAAAAAGAATAAAGGCGACTTTTAGCAGGAACGAATAATATTATTAGTGTTTGTTAGTAAATTGTAAAGTTTGTGTAAGGCAAACCATTTCGTAAAATATATGTTGTAGAATGAATGCATTTTGTCCCAATAATGTTGTTAATATAATAATATAGGGATAAATTAATCTTAAAATATTAATTTACAACATAATAAATGTAAATTTTACTAAATTTTATTATAGGATTATTTTGAACATCGTATCTTATAGTTATTTCTACTTAAAGTTGAAGTTATTAATAACTAAATTTTGCTTGTAGGTTTAAAGTCTTTAATCACCAGTGGTGTGCCTACAATATTTCCTTCAACACCTACAAACTAAGAGAATTTAGATTTAAAAAAAAATTTGGTTATGGTTTCTCGAGAAAAAATCGTTAAAATTACAAGAATCACTTTATTTATACATTTGTGATTAAACTATGTTCGTATTATAGATAACAGTGTTTAAAGCAGGTGCTTATAAAATGTTTTTTTTTTAATTTTGTTCCCTCATTCCGCTTGTTACTATGTTAAATTTCAAGCCACTTCTACATTAATGACTTGGAATTCTAAAACTTTACCTAATTCACGTAGGAACACACTTTTGTAATTTCGCAGACTTTTACAGGATCAAATAAAGAAGTATTTGATCGTATCAAAGACGGATTAGTGTGATCCAGGGGTAAATTTAATTACTAACGCGAGGGAAAAAGTTTTCCAGTTTTTTCTGCAAGTTTTTTTTTCGTTTGTAACTTGTTTGATAAAAGACTAAAGTTTCTTGTTTGTTTATGTTCAAATTACGTACTGGTTTGTCTCTTATCTCCAAAAAGATACTGAATTCATTTGTGCTTGTAAACCTTATAATATCTTTCGGGTTTGTTCCTATTAATTTAAATTTTGTATACAGGGTGTTATTGAAATGGTTGATTTTTTTTATGATCAAACACAAGCACTACAGAAAAAATCAGGGCAAGGTCAGCCGAGCACTTTCCATGGAAATATCTGTAAAAGAGAGTCAAATCCCCAACCCGTCTTCGATGTTCTAGGCTGTCGAGGCTCTTGGTAAGCTCGTGGTCTCCAATCAGACGAATGGCCCTCCTTTCGATGGAATCCAGTAGCCGAAGAGTATGTTTGGGTGCAGAGCTCCAGACATGAGAGCAGTACTCTAGTGATGGCCGAAGCTGGGCTTTGTATAGTGTCAAATGTTGTTGAGGTGTGTACAACTTTCTGGTTTGGAAGAGTACACCAAATTTCTGAGAAGCTATCTTGGCGATTGCCACAACGTGGTTATGCCAAGACATATTTCCTCCCAGATTGACGCCCAGCAAATTAATAGATGAAGCCAGTGGGATTGCGTTCCGTCCGTGACTATTTCCTGTTCTGTAATGTTAATCTTTTTAGAGAAAACTGCTGCCTGGGTTTTTTAGCGTTAAATTCGGCCAAAATTTCTTAAAAGGTCTTTGTTGAGGCGTGATACTTCATGCTGTCAGCGAAGATGTGATAAGTGTGCTATCGTCAGCAAAACTAAATATCGGATTTTTAGTTTTCACTAGAAGGTCGTTAATGTAGAGTAAGAAGAGAGTGGAAGACAATATGGACCCTTGAGGAACACCGGCATTGATGGTGAAGGTGTCTGAGAGAAATCCGTCAATCGCCACTTGCAGAGAGCGGTCCTTAAGAAAGCTAGACAACCATGCATAGAATCAAGTGGGCATATCATAGGATCGCAGTTTACTTAGAAGTCCCTCATGCCAAACACGATCAAAGGCTTTAGAAATATCCAGTGAAACAGCCCTAGACCATGATGTTCGATTGCGTTGTTCCAAAGATCTCCAGTTGATCTGAACTTCCGAAAATCATATTGATGATCGCTGATAATGTTGAAGCCTTCCAGGTACTTTAGAAGATGTTGGTTAATTTAAGCCCATAAATTCTGCTATGAAAATTAATAAGCAAGAAATGTCACCTTATACCATTGTAATAGTAATAAAGTCGCGCGCACTACGGAAATTTTGTAAAAATTCCCATATGAACCGTCAGCGATGTTGTCAAATTTTACCCGTTACTTTTCCCGTCAATTCAAACGCTCAAACGTTTAAAACTGTCATAAACCGTTCCAATAACACCCTGTATTCATTCCTGAGACCCTTATTTGCCAAGAATGTTAGCTTCGTAGGGATATGAACGTATGTCGTAGAATCAATTTTTAATTTATCGAAAAAGCCTTGTTCGGTGTATTAACTTAAAAATTGATGGCATTCCTTCGAAAACTTCATAATATCGTACAGTTTTAGCATAACGATTCCTCGATACGTTAAACTTTAATAAAGTCAAAATAGGAAGTTTGTGAATTTTATTAATATTTGGATTTGAATCTTGATTTTGCTAATCCTATGTTAACGGTAGGATGTTCTTGACAAAAACCTGTATCTGGTAAAAATATTTATATTTGAAAATGTGCTGTAGAATATTACCCCGCACGGAACATACGGGAATCGGCCCTCGGTAAAAAACTTTGATACTCGGGGATATTATCAAAAAATCGATGCTGATTAAAAGTCTCCATGGGCCCGAGGTCCGAAAATGCGATACCGGGTAGCTACCTTCATCGCAATCAAAATAGTAAAAATGAGCAAATGCACTGGCTATAGTGTGTCAGGCTTCCATAGCTCCTATACTAATTAACTTAGGAATTTCATTCATATGCCGATTTATACTGTATTATATGGTGCATTTCAGGAAAATATTTTCCAATATACAGGGTGGCCCAAAAAAGTGTGGTAACATAAAGCTGTCTTTTTTTAAATGGGACACCCCGTATTTTATTGCATATTCAGGTTCGCATTAGTGTTCTTTATAATTGCCTAAAGTTTTATTTCATTTGGTTATGTAGTTTAAGAGTAATAAATTTAAAATTAAAAAAAAAAGTTTTGGAGTCTTAGAAAAAAATTCAAAAAAACTACCTAAAATAACTTTTTTAACCAATGCATTGAGTAGAATTTAAGACAAGAGGTCTATAGATACTGTGAATGTAATAACGTTTATTTATACAGGGTGTTCATAATTAGGTTTCAAACACGACACATTTCAAAATAATTTTTCTCCAGATTTTCAAATGGAACATTATTTGGCTATTTGATGTAAAATTCGTAAGCATCCTTTTTTTTGTAATGGAAGCATATAAGTTATTTTAGTCGTTCTCGAAATAATTGCTTTCACAAATTATGTTGTTTAAATACAGTTTTTTTTATGAAAATTAAGCATAGGCGACTAGATTAATAATTATAAACTAGAGTTAGTGTTCACAATGCCTACCATGTTGATCTGAGCACAAGTTAATATGCTCTTCAAATGATCTATTTACATTCCTCAACATTTCAGATGAAATACTAGTAAGACGGCTCATTAGTGATGGTTATGCCTAAAAATCATGGTAGGCTTTGAAATAAAATAAGAATTCATTTGTTTATTATATTCTTATTCCTGCTCATTTCTGCTTTGTCTAGTCCTCACCTCTCGTTCGGGAAACGATATTTTATGAATAAGTTTGACCAGAATCTGCCGAAACTAAGAAATCAAACGAATTGATAAAAACAACGTATCAAAAGTTAGCAAGCAGCTGAACAAAACAAACCAACAATTCCGTACTAGTACGAGGATTACTCTAATGATTGCAAATCAATTGGCAATCGATATATTTTGCTCTATGAACACTGCATTTTTGGTCAGCGGTCACAAATTTTTCTTCTGCTTCTGTGAACGCTCTAAACCAACTGGGTATGCCTCGGACAATTTGTAACTATGTATGATTATTCTGCGAACAAATCTATGTATTATTAATTCAGAAAATCTATAACATATTTGTAATTTATTGTTTTAAAAAGTTTAATTTTCATATTTCCCAGTTGGTCAATTACTTCGTCATAATCAAATTGGTATTAACTTGATATTCCAGACAAAAACTAAAAGTTGGCTGAAGGCTGGCCTGGGAATTAGAGATTACAAAGTATTCTTAAATTCAGAATTAAAGTTAATTAAAGTTTAGAACAAGTTCGGTTTCAGCGAAATGTTGTGTAATTTTCTTCTTTTATTGTAAAGTTCATTTTGTTTTTTGCTTTAGCAAAATGAAGACTCTACAAATGGACCTTAAGATTTAAAATAAACAACAAGATTTTTACAGGAATTTTAATTAATAATTTCATATTAAGTACATCTGTTAGTTCTCAAATAGTATATTAAGATACAAGTTTTATAGAGTCCGCTCCCTCATTAGGAATCGAGCCGCTTGCGGCGAGTTTTCAAATGGGACAAGTGCTATAATAGCTTTATAAAACATGTACCATATTTTATTTTTTCTATTTTACGTTTTTCGTACATATTTATGTCTCAATTTGATGCCACTTTGTCGCGAAACTTGAAAACTTTCTTAAATAATTAAACAATATGAACCCAGATTATTTTAACTCCTCCTAGGTTCAGGGAAGTTGGAAAACATTAAATTTACACATATATTTGTAAAATATTATAGTTTTGTGTTCAGCTTTAAAAAGAAGGTAAACGTGACAGGTATCAGGTTAGTTTAGTATTTGTTTCTTTTTTTTTTAATGATGAAACACTTTCATTATAGGCAAAATCCCTTAGGGCACTCTGGGAGTGGTCCGTATGCGCAGAAGGCGATTCACGTTGGTTTTGAATCGTTGGAAGTTATATTCGTTGGGAAAAACGACCTCGGGAAGGTCGATCCATAAGGATGAAGTCCTCCAGATGAAAAACTTCTTAAATAATGAAGTTCGAGGAGTACTAAGCTAAACCACATATGGATAGGCGGCAGTGGTTCGTCGTGTATTTCTGCTATTCGCCGCTCTGAGCAGAATTAAAAGGGCAAAGTCAACCGAGCACTTTCCATGAACATATCTGTAAATGAGAGTCAAATCCCCAACCTGTCGCCGAGGCTAGGCTGTCAAGGTTCTTCGTCAGCTCGTGGTCTCCAGTCAGACGTAGTAGCCGAAGAGTATGTTTGGGTGCAGAGCTCCAGACATATATATATAGTGTCAAAAGTTGTTGAGGTGTTTACAACTTTTTGGTTCGGAAGAGTACACCAAGTTTCTGAGAAGCTATCTTAGCGATTGCCACAACGTTGTTATGCCAAGACATATTTCCTCCAGCCCAGCAAATTAATAGATGAAGCCAGTGGGATTGCGTGTCCGGCCATGACTATATCCGGTTCTGTAATGTTAACCTTTTTAAAGAAAACTGCTGCCTGGTTTTTAGCGTTAAATTCGACTTGGTTACTGTCACACCAAGCCAAAATTTCTTCCAGATCTTTGTTGAGGCGTGATACTTTCAAAGAGAAAGATGAGATAAGTGTGCAGCATAGTTCTGCAACATAAGCGCATTACCAACCTTTAAAAAAGAAATAACGGTTTCATAATAAACTCAGTTCGATACTGAAAACGGTATCGAACTACCTTTGATATGAAACCAAAATAGAAAAAAATATATTTTAAAATATATATTGTGGATCCTAGTAACTAACTATCTCTGACGAAAATACTTAAACGAAACGTCGAAATTAAAAGACTTCTGTTTCTTAATAATCCTAATATCTATTTAGCCATGCTAAAAAGCAATTATATTGATCCAAAAATGATTTATTTTAGTTTCTTCTTTTCCTCTGTTCCATCAAGAACTGTTTTAATTTCTCCAAATTTCTTGCATTTAAAAACGTTAGAAGCATTAACAAGGTCTGGAATTTATTTCGTTAATCAAATATATATCAAATTAGTATTCTAAACTAGAAGTTAAAGTCAGTTTAAGGCCACCCCGGGAATTAAAGATCACAAAGTATTTTTAAATCTAGAATTAAGTTAATTAAAGTTTGCTTTAGGTTCTTTTCCGGAAGAGCATTTCCGTTTTTATAACTCGCGATTTGCGTTGTTTCCCGGAAAGCTACCGAATGGCGTTGCTATATAAAACAACAGATATTTGAATGCTGAGAAATTATTATTAGAGATTATTGTACAAAATGAAATTTCTTGGAGATGGCAAAATTCATTAGGTTCGCTTGCAGAGCAGCCGGAACTAGTTACAAACGGCTCGAGGCAAGCGCAGTGTGATTAAGAATTCGGTGTTCGTAGAGCAAAATGAATCGATTGTCAACTGATTTGAAACTATCAGAATAATTCGCGTACTGGTACGGATTGGCTGTTTGTTTACTTTTGACTTGTTGTTTTTCCGATTTGTTTAATTTTTTTTTAGTTCTGGCATGTATATAGATTGTAGTTATTTAAGTAAGACTCCTTTCAAATAATTACATTGATTGAAGGGTAAAAATTGTCAAAGTCCGGCGCCATTATACGTGACTAGAGAATACAATAATCCTTGTCCCCTTAAAACCAAGTTTTTTTCTTTTAAAATTATGCAGAACAAAATTAAGCTCATTTTTCAGAAGGGTTTCTTCATTATATTTTCCGTAAACTTAACCAAAATAACGTAATTCCTGAGTGAATAAGAGCAAGTCAAATATCACAAAATTTTCCGCCGTGGTTTTTATTATTTGTTCCATTATGTCAGTGGGACGTTTAGTCCCAAATGTCTCGTACTTATTAAAGGCAAGGAAAACATAATACGAAGTTTTGTTGTCCCTTTTTAGGTTGAGTATCCTCAAAGAAACGGCACAGCGTTGCCAGCAATATATTATAGCATATTTCATTTTAATACTAGGGCTCACTTTCTACATTGCAATGCTAAAAAAATAAAATGTTGAAGATTTAAACTTATATGTGGAAGTTGTCCAAAAGTATAAATAACCGAAACAGGCAGAACCATTTAAAAAATACTAAAATAACTACTCTGTCTGTATATCTAAATAATAATACACAATACTGACATTTAAAATTTAGAAAATGTTTCTGATAAAAGTAAACATTCCAGATTTGCAACAAAAAAGTTGTATAATAGTATTTAGGAAATATCAACAATCTAGTTATAAGACATTCTTACAGCATAATATTGTATTTGACCCTAAAAATTAAAATGTGTCACGGGAGGCCTTTATATAATAAATTTGCAAATATAAAGCTTCTATAAAACTGTTATAAGTCATAAATATTATCTTCTTTTACCAAGTCGTTTCTTCCACTATTTTCAATTATTCAGAATGAAAATTTAAAAAATACTGTATTGATACATCTTGGCAACCTCGCTTGTGCCTAACCAAATTAAATCTGGAAATCTGAGCGAAATTTCGTCAAACTGTTACCCAAAAGATTATATTACTTTCATTTAATTAGAGCTCTTATACATTTTGTTATTATGTAAATATATTTATACAGGGAAATAGAAACATCTTATATTCGAGGATCAACATTCAAACTTGGTCTACTACTCTTGCTATAAAATGAATGATCTGAATAACGCATAATTCTGGTTTATTTGCGATATACAAATTGATTACTTTGCATTTTTGGAAATAATATTTAGAATGTTCGTAAGAACCGGAATTTCATTTCAACAAAGATTTTTTTTTATGATCAAACACAAGCACTATAGGAAAAATCCTTTAGGGCACTCTGGGAGTGGTGCGTGTGTGGAAGAAGCGATTCACGTTGGTTTTGAATCGTTGGAGGTTATATTCGCTAAGAAAAACGACCTCGGGAAGGTCGTTCCATAAGGATGAAGTCCTCCAGATGAAGGAATCCTAAATAATGAAGTTCGAGGAGTACTAAGCTTAACCACATATGGATGAATGGCAGTGGCTCATCGTTTATTTCTGCTATTCGCCGCTCTGGGCGGAATTAAGAGGGCAAGGTCATCCGAGCACTGTTCATGAGACCTGAGAGCAATACTTTGTATAGTGTCAAAAGTTGTTGAGGTGTGTACAACTTTTTGGTTCGGAAGAGTACACCAAGTTTCTGACAAGCTATCTTACCGATTGCCACAATGTGGTTATGCGAAGACATATTTCCTCCAAGATTAACGCCCAGCAAATTAATAGATGATGCCAGTGGGATTGCATGTCCGGCCATGACTATATCCGGCGTTAAATTCGACTTTGTTACTGTCACCCCAAGCCCCCAAGCCAAAACTTCTTCCAGGTCTTTGTTGAGGCGTGATACTTCATGCTGTCTGCGAAGATGTGCGTCTGCAGCCGATGTTTGTGCATTCAAAAAGAAAGATCAGGTAAGTGTGCTATCGTCAACAAAACTAAATATCGGATTTTTCGTTTTCACTAGAAGGTCGTTAATGTAGAGTAATAAGAGAGTGGGAGACAATATGGGCCCTTGAGGAACACCGGCATTGATGGTGAAGGTGTCTGAGAGAAATCCGTCAATCGTCACTTGCAGAGAGCGGTCCTTCAGAAAGCTAGACAACCATGCACTGAATCGACTGGGCATACCATAGGATCGCAGTTTACTTAGAAGTCCCTCATGCCAAAAACGATCAAAGGCTTTAGAAATATCCAGTGCAATAGTCCGAGACTCCCCATGATGCTCGATTGCGTTGTTCCAAAGATTGAAAAATATAGTCTGGCTTCAAATTAAATCATCGTCAAATTGCTACAAGATCGTGTGTATCAAGAAGTTAGTTATACAAGATGTCAATTTGAAAACTTCGCACCCATGATATTGCCATTTAACATTGCAACTAATACTCTAAATAATCTATAATAACTATAATAACATTCCATTCCAGGAAATATTTAGAAAGTTAGCATTTATAATTATTTTAATATCCCCCGTATACTTGCGTACACTAGCATATTTTACAGCTGTTTCATAATTAAATCGGGATTTGTCTACCACTGCTTTTAATTTATAAAGTTTTGTTGGAATTCAAAAACACAATAAAGTTTGCCGACGCGACCGCGAAGTCTGATAGCTTTATTAAAATAAAATATCACAATGTTTAGAGATTATGAGAAATTAGAAGATTAAAACATGAATATTACAGAGATAATTTTGATATCGGTGCATGTACAATTAAAACAACATAATTTATTTTTAGTATAATATTTATGCGATATTTTCGTTAGGGAATCATTTAAAATTAGCAATTTCACATGAATTTTACAAAGTTGAATAAAATTACAAGTGATTGTTCATTGATATTAGGTTTTTTTTGTTTTACAAGTATGTTTGCGTAGACAAAATATAGATCCTCCTACTCTTTACAAATTATTAATTTGTATGTTACATCAACCACTTATGCATAAGATATAAATACACAACACTTAAGTAATGCAATTTATTTTTAAAAATAAAGTGACTATCGAAATCACCGGCCCAGGTTATGGAAATGTACTAATCGGAAATTCTATCTGTAAAAGATTTTTTCTCAAATTTTCGTTCGTCAATTAATTCGGAACTGTAGTTTTACCTGATTTAGCCAATTTAACAACCACATTTGGACTCGTACTTAAAATTAAATGATATATGGCCAAAACTTTCCGGAATAGTACCCATAAACTTTGCAATTATTACAATGGCTTTATTAAACTGGTGTGTATAACTTTGATCATTTTAATTTTAGTTCTATAACCAGTCCTTTATGATATCAAATTTATAGCTTAAGGGTTTCATTAAAGTTTTCTGTTAAGTTTGATCGTAGATAAGAAGGGGTTTTCTTAATTTTTTTTGGTAATTTAACTCCAATATTAAAATTTAAATGCACTTTATAATATCAACAAAGCGTACATACAGTATGTCCACGGATGGGGTTTACGAGGACAAATGGACTGAAAATTGGAAGATACGAAAAAATGTCACTCTTAATAAACGTTTTTGCTTGTCTAGAAAATACGATTCATCATAAGAAACTTCAATTTTTTTATACATGGTGGGTAAAAACTGCAAAAATGTTATTTTGCTTAAAAGTAAACATACTTTGTCGAAAATTTAATAGTAGATTTTCGAGTTCATCATTGAAAAATGTATCCAGGATTTCTAAATCTATTGCACGTGTTATCAAAAAAATATGGCCCTATAATGCCATGGATGGATATTGCACACCACACGTTCACTTTTGTGAAATATTGTCTTCTCGTCATAATTCTGAATTCGGGATTTTCTAAAGACCAATACCTAACGTGCTGGGTTGCAACGGTTCCATTTGTTGAAAATGTACTTTCATCAGAAAACATGATACATTTATAAAAATCAACATTTCCACTTAAAATTTTGTCTCCCATCCACAGGCAAAAATCAAGTTGTTTCGCGTCGTCTCCCTCTTCCAATCTTTGATTAAAGTACGGTTTATACGGATACAATTTATTTGCTTTAAGGATCTTTTGAATTTGACTTTTGTTCACAACTTCCAACTGAGTAACCCAATTTATAAGGGACGTCATAAGATTTTCTTCAACAGAATGAAGAACTAAGACTGTAGCAGCATCATCATGGTCTTATTTCTTCTTTTTTTTTGAGGTCCAAAACCGAACCAGTTCTCTTTAACTTTTTTATTAACTTGCAGATTGCCATCCTAGTTATTGGGATGCCCACAAATTTCTCGGTAAATTGTTTCATGACGTATCTGTATGAAACTCGACCATCCCCATAACATTGTATTATAAAAACTCTTTGTTCAGTAGATAGCATTTGTACTTAAATAATAACTTCATTAAATAAAGACATTGTCAACAAGTACCTATCACCTTAAGTGTCATTATTATTTTAACTAGGTTCACCAGTCAGAGGTGTGCCAGAGAATACTTTTTGGGAAATAATTTTTACATAGGTAAACCTTTTAATGAATTGTTCTACTTTGGTTTGTTGTGTAGGAAACACATTCATTAAGAGTGACTGTTTTTCGTATCTTTCAAAATAAAGTACGTTTACTCTTAAGCAAAATAACATTTTTGCAGTTTTTACCCACACTGTATAAAAAAATTGAAGATTCTTATGAAGAATCGTATTTTCTAGACAAGCAAAAACGTTTATTAAGAGTGACTTTTTTCGTATCGTTCAATTTTTAGTCCATTTGTCCTCTTGTAAACCCCATCCGTGGACATACTGTATAGTGTAACGGTATATTTTTGGTTATTAGTTACTCGTGCCCATTTGAGCACTTTAAAAAATGACTTGTCTACGCCTTTGCATCTGAACCCACCCGTCTAAGAGCCATTAAACCGATCCAACTTTACAACACACTCGCATTTGCCAGCAAATTTAAGCTCTACAGATTTGCCCCATGTGAGCTGCTACCACTAAAATGCGGTTTGCACTAACTTCTCTCAAGATTACTGTTTTATTATTATTATAGAAATGGAACCGTTATTCCATAAACTAGTCCAAGGAAATTGATACTATGTTATAATGTACTCTTTGTTCTATATATTTACAAAATATTGTCCATTATTTGATAATACTTCATTGTGTTAGGGTCAGTGTGGGTTCAGAAAAGAATTACAAGCAAATAACAATTAATGTGAACATTACTGCCTGAGCTATAAATACTGCTTGTATAAAATAATATATGTTGCAAATTAATAGTCATATCTGTATAAGCCACAGTTATGATGATTTAATCAAAGAGTAAGGAAGGAACATATTTTGAAAAAAAATTATTTACATGTGTTTCTGACTCATCAAATGTTAGTAATGTTTTTTATCCAGTTACGATATTCAGGATTAGTAATACGACTGTAAACGTTAGGAACCACGCCCCAACAAGGTTTCAACGACCATGATACTAATGCATACTGGGTTCCGTTTATAACATATGGTCCTCCGGAGTCGCCCTAAAAACAAACATCTTTTAGAATATGTAAAATAATCAGTGTTGGAATCGCTCGAGTGAAAAACCGCCCGAGTACCCGATTATTGAAATAACCGACATCGCTCGATTATTAAGAAAACTGCTCGAGATATAAATTCAAGCGCTCATAAGTTTTCCCTCGATACTCGCCGCTGTAGCGCTGCCGTTCGAGCGCGTAGTGACATCATCGCTCGATGAATCGAAGTTTCAAGTGATTAACCGCTCGAGCGATTATTGGAAAGACTACTCGAGTTATAAATTCAAGTGAAAATCGACGCCGAAGGCGCCCTATAATTATGGTTACCAGAGTTTTCTGAGAGACAAATTTTGTTTCGTCGGGAATTGAGGATAATCTCCGAGATTTCTGGCAGATTATTATAATTTAGCAGAAAAAAAGTAGAAGAAAATAAAAAGGTGATATAATTGGTACAAAATTCCGGGATTATACACAGCAATCCGAAACCGGCGAAAAAATACGGAACTATCCTCGGCCACCTGGCAACTCTAGCTAGAATATCTGTAAACATCATCGCTTGATGAATATGAATTTCGAGTAATATCGCTAGATCCATTCGCTCAATTATTGAAATCGCTCGAGTATCAAGTACTCGATTATTAAATCATCGATTTTTCCGAACAAATTTTCTTGAGTCTGTTTGAAGGTTGTAGACAATGGTGTTTCTTGAATGATAGAAAAGTTTTGGACTTGCATTGTCTTTATTTGTTATATATCACAACGTTTCAACTGGTAAGTATCTCCAGTCGTCTTCAGGTGAATACTAAATAAGAAAAGTAACTACAGTTCTATTTATACTAGCTATGTGCACTGAAGCATAATTGAGATGAATGAATCTAATGAAGGTTTACTAAAACAGCCCAGGTTCTAGTGTATGGTAGTAGCTTCCTTGAACTTCCTCTTCCTCCAGTGTGGTTCTTTGAGCAGGATTTCGGCTTCTGTCCACCTGATGTGATGGCCGTGTGTTTAGGCATGGTCAGCTGCACCTGATTTTTCCGTTTCTCCTTTTTGAGTGTTGTTTCTGTGTTCTTTAATCCTTGTTTCCAGTGGTGTTTCCAAAATATACGATCGGCCACATTCGCAGGGGATCTGGTAGACACAGTTTTTCCTATCTTTCTGGCTAGTTGGTTTCGTCTTCGTTAGATGGCTTCTTAAGGTGTCTCTCGAGCTGAATACCGTTCTGATGTTGTATCGTTGCCCTAGTCTTCTAATTCTCTCGGATATTCCTTTGACATATGGAATGTTGAGTATTGGTTGAGCCTCTTTTGTCTCTCCTTTTGGTGTATTTGGCCGAGTCTTACGATTTTCCAAAATTTTGTCAACTAATTTCGTGGGATAGCCAACTGAAACAATAAAGCAAGCAAAAAAGAAACCAAAAACGTGGCTGAGATATGTCGATGACACCTTCATTATTTGGAATGGAAACGATGATGAACTCAAGGAATTCCTACAGCACATAAACAGCTTCGCACTGACAATCAAATTCACCATGGAGAAAGAAGACAACAGTCAACTATCTTCCCTAGATGTCAATGTAAAGAAAAATGACAACACCATCGAAACTTCAGTGTACAGGAAACCTACTCATACAGGTCAATATCTGAATTACACATCGAATCACTCAACCAACACAAAACACGAGATCATAAGAACGCTTGTGGATAGAGCAATCATCATTTGCAACTCAAATGAAGCACTCAAAACAGAAACTGACCACATCAAGACCGACCTCAACAAAAATGGCTATCCCACGAAGTTAGAACGCACGACTGCACCCATCTCAATTATGCTTCAGTGCACATAGCTAGTATAAATAGAACTGTAGTTACTTTTCTTATTTAGTATTCACCTGAAGACGACTGGAGATACTTACCAGTTGAAACGTTGTGATATATAACAAATAAAGACAATGTAAGTCCAAAACTTCAAATTTTCTTGAATTAGCGATTTTAAGCGTTTTAATAGTATATACTTACGTAACATGCACCGTTGAAGAAATCATTGGTGCATACGTGGTGAGTAGAATTAAAAACGTCTTGTCTACTATAATCATCGATTCTCGCTGTGCACTCCTCGTCCGTTAAAAGTTGAAGATTAATTTTTTGTAAGTTTTGTGGTAATGCTACATGGAGGTTTGTGCCACCCCAGCCACTCAAAATGCCTTCGGCGTGGACAGGACTCTCTGCGTCTGCTTCTGCTAAACGAATTGGTTGGGCATACATGCCAAAAGGAATAGGGCTTTCAAGCTAAAATTTTACAAATGCCGTTTCCTTAAATGATGATTCTTACGATATGCGAGGAGAATACAGCAAATAAGTAAAAGAAGCGAGAAATATGACTTGTAAAAAATATGATAATACCTGTATAATACCGACGTCGTATAAAGGAATATGTAGGGTTGTAACATTATGATATGTAAATTTTGGATGACGGAACCAATTCTTTATTCCAATTGTAGTATTCGGCGTACCATCTCCATATAATTTCGTCGTTCCATATATTACCGTCGAATTCTCACTAAAAAATAATAATTACGATATTTGTCGAACAATTATATTAAGTATGAAGAGTTAGTAAAAACTTCGAAGCATTAGTGAAAACGACAAGCGTGCTCTAACCAGAAATATATGAGAAAATATCATCGTGAATCGTCAATTAACAACATAATTTTTTTGTTATGTCAGTACCATTTCCCAATGCGTTTCATCATTCATCACTGATCTGCGGAGGAGGAGAGCATAATATTTGTCTAGATAGGAGAACATAACTGGCATAAAATGCACCAAGAAATACGTCTGGGAATAGAATTTTCGAGAAGAAACAGGATCCTTTATGGATTTCTTTGATTAATTTGACTATATCTAGTTATGTTGGATGTTGACCTACAGATTTCCAGTACAATGACCAGCCGTTAAAATCCACTCGGCTCCTATAATTGAACCACCACATAAAAGAGTCTGAGGTCCAATGCACACTTGCACCTAAAATTAAGTTATTATTATTATTATTTTATTTAGAGAGTAAATTAGAGAAGAAAATAATTCTTTTCCCCTTTTTCTATTGCAAACTATGAATGTTCTTGTCAATTTCATACCATATAGGGGAGTTCTCCATCAGCAGCCGTATCTCCATTTATTATTTGTAAAGATGGTTTAGCAGCAACTAAAGAAGGAAAAATTAAAATAAAGCTTACTTTAATAATTTGCAGGGTGGGGTAGAAAATCAAGAATTTTTTAAAATAAATTGGTCAAACCTACTGGGGTTCGCGAAGCATCTCCTCCAATTTACAAGCAAAGGTAACAAAACAGTATTTTTTAGTACACAAGTAATAAACTGATTATAATTCGTGTTTTTTATGTTTTATTTTCTTTTCTTTCTATATATTTTTTATGTTCCTTATGCCTTTTTTAAATGTGAAATAAATGTGACTCACCTTCATGATAAGAACTAACCAGAACTGTAAAAAATATGGAAATAACAACACCTTTCTGCATATTTAGCATTCGAAGAAATAATACTTAAAATATTTAAATACTAACTCTTGAAATGTTATCAAGTTTAATATATATTTTTAATATTTATTTAATCAATGTCTGTCAGTTTTTATCTATTCCTATTCAATATAAAAAATTTGGATGACCTTCTTTTGAAAATCAAGCGATAACATCATGTTTTGTCAAATCATACGGTAACAAATATAATAAGGAAAGATAAACAAAAGATATTGAATTTAAAAAAAAAATCGATTTGAACAACAACTTGCAAAATTTAAAACCGAAAAACCTTTAGTTATCGTCAACCGTATATTTCGGTAGTAACTATACGACAATAAAGAAATAATTAATTTAATTAATTAATATTTTTTTAAATTTGAAATGGTGGATTCTTCCTTTTCGCAGTTTCTAACGATAATAAAGAAGGGATTTTATTCATCTTTATTTATTTATTGTCCTTTATTTCAAATTACATTCCTAAATACAAACATAAAATGAAATGACGTCAAAATCACCTACATACGGCGAGAAAACTACATGCTCAAGTAATCATTCACAGTGTATGGTTCTAGTTCTATAAGTAATTGTTTCAGTTTCTTTTTAAAAATTCTCTGATTACCTGCTTGGTTTATATAACGAGGAAACGTAATAAAGAATTTTATGCAAACATAGTATGGACTTTTCTCAAGCAGAGTTAATCGATGGGCAGGGTAAATGATATTGTACGAACGAGTGCCGTCTATTCTTATAGAAAAACATTATCGAATCAAATATATACAGAGCCACTACCGTTAATATCTTTTTGCTTCTAAATACTCCTCTCTCTCTCTCTCAATATAGTTATCATAACTTGTTTTGGATCATCCAGTATACATGAAATTACCATCATTTTTACTTACTACCTTTTTTCGCAAAAAAAACACCTGTATTTTAACCTTTACGTTCTCACTGTATACGGAGCCGAAGTTGGTTGAGGAAGTCTCCGTGGCACAATTTATAGTACATTTTACAAGAAACCAAGAGAGAGGTTCTAGATTCGATGCCCAGTGAGGATATGCGTCTTTTTTAATAGTAGCATAACCTTATCTCGAATCACTCAATATTTGTTACAAGGAATGGAAACAAAATATAGTTAAAAACTATTTATTTTACTCTTGTATTTTACATTTTAGACGCCAGTAATATATTTAATCCAGCTGCGATATTCGGGATTAGTGATGCGAGTGTAAGTATTAGGAACAACGCCATAACATGGTTTAAGAGACCATGAGATAAATCCATATTGGGTTCCATTTATGACATATGGACTTCCTGAATCTCCCTGAAAAGAGATATGTTTAGATTTGCAGTGTTTTAATTTGCTTACTGACAACATTTTAACTGGTTATTTATAGTTATTTGTCATTAGGTGAATACTCCTATTTATGCAATCGTTGAATTGGAAGTAATTATATATATATGTATATTTTCAAATTAGATTAAGTCTATATATAACATATAAAACTAAAGATTTTTATTTACTTTCAAGGTATAGCAAAATTACAATTCAATAAAATTTTAACATTAACATTTTATTTAATCCTAATGTCATTTTAACTAAATACTATCGGTTATTTTTAGTAGCTGGCACTTATATATGTAAAATGAGTGAATGACCTATTTGATAAAAGATTTTAAGAATTTTTGAGACAAAGGCATAAAACTGTCTACGATTATAATGAAGAAAACAAACAATAATAATACAGCTCGAATACACTTTTATAATGCTAGCAGCGGGTCCCTTTGGACCCTAACATATCCGTATACTCCTAAAGATATCGAATCCACATATAATTCAAAGTGACTTTGGTCCCTTTTAACAATATTGACAATTAATATCTCCATTTCCTTAAAAGAATCATATTTATAAAAGCTAAAACATACATGTTACGACCAATATATTCCAACTATTTCTAAGAGATAATAATGAATAACAATTTGGCCATGTACAAAGTAAGATATTCCTATAAAAATGTACCAGATAAGTAATATAACAAACAGCTAACTTAAACAGAATCATTAATAATAATACTTACATAACAACCTCCGTTATAGTAATCATTGCTACATAAATTGTGACTCGAATTAAAAATGTCTGATTTTCCATAATCATTGATTTGTTCGGTACATTCTTCATCTGTTAAAAGTTGGAGGCTAATCTTCTGTAAAAATAATGGTGATGTTCCAAGACTGTTAATACCTCCCCAACCACATAGTACCCCATCTACATGAACTGGAATATCTGTATCGTCTTCTGCTAATTGAATCGATTGAGCAGAGTCACTGAAGGAAATTGGCTTTGCTAGCTGAAATTTTGGACAAAAGGACTAATTATTTTCTATTACAGAAGAAAATTCCTAATAGATTTAAAAGTCAAATAGATATTGTCGTCGTCCTCTCTAGGAAAACATATCTCAAAAAATTAAGGGGATAATCCTCTTCCTACCCATTCCTATGCTGTAATGTCACATATTAAAATTGTCATCTGCGCTATCTCTCAGAGTTATAAACAAAGAAAATTTCGAAATAGTCGAAAGGCAAAACAAAATCAACAAATTCTATCCATACTATCTACCTTTATATTACCAGAAAGATGTAATTTTTCAATTATAATATAATTTTCTTGAAGTAGTCCATCTCAAAGTGGAGTGAAGTTATAAGGAGGTATTATTACCTGCACAATACCAACATCATACATGGGATTGCTATGGTTATTATAGGCGAATTTTGGATGCTGGTACATTTGCTTAATTGCAATGGAAGTGTTTGGTGGATTTTGACGATCATAGAATTTGGTTGTACCATATATTACAATCGACCCTTGACTAAAAAATTATATTATCACAATTCATATTCACGAGCATTAAGAAAACTAATATAGATTTATACATACTCGATGTCTGGAATACAATGACCAGCTGTTAGAATCCATTCTGGTGCTATTATTGAGCCTCCACAAAAAAAGTAGCCTCCATTTCTGATTAGTTGTACCTAAAAATAAGAAAATTACAATAGAAAAAGTCATAAGAAGTGTAACATTTAAGCTAAGTAGTATATGACAACTGATATAGCTAAGGCATTAACTACTTATTGACCATCTACAGATTTAACTTTACTCTACCTAGGAATTTATTTACTGATTTAGTAGCTAATTTATAGCACTCCTTAGCAAATAATATTGTTTACATACCGCATATGGGAATTCACCTTCTTCTGCAGTGGTTCCATTAATTATGCGCAAAGGCAATTCGGCAGTAACTACAAATTTATACGGCTATTTTCATTGCTTTAAATGAACATATATATTGCCAATAAAATTTACTTACCTCTATATTGATTACTGACAAAAATTGTAAAAATTATGAGAGCATGGAAGCATGTTTTCATTTTGAAAGATCGATAGTACTGTCTATACATGATCAGACCATATAAATAAAAACTTAACAAATATTATCTCTACTTTGTTAAGTGTATATTCCGATATACTGATTTTAATTATTGATAGTTCTACTTTACTTTCATCAGTAGGAGAATAATTGTATTTCGTTTTACATAGAGAATATTTATATCAATTCTATTTATTTAGGTTCATATCTTTCAATATTGTGAATATTTTGATATTTGTATGTCTGTCACAAGCCGCGTAAGACAGAATACGTCAGAGAATTTAAATTTCGATAAGAAAAA
The DNA here is from genome assembly GCA_963991005.1 of Barypeithes pellucidus. Lineage (NCBI taxonomy): Eukaryota > Metazoa > Arthropoda > Insecta > Coleoptera > Curculionidae > Barypeithes > Barypeithes pellucidus. The sequence continues at coordinate 3,941,750 of OZ022559.1, forward strand.
GGAACATTGATAACTTTTGAACCAGGTATGCAATATTTACTATAAATAAATGAAACAAGAGTACCTAAATCTAATAAAGTTTTATTTCGCTTTGAATATTACATTTTAAACACCAGTAATATATTTAATCCAGTTTCGATATTCTGGATTAGTGATGCGAGTGTAAGTATTAGGAACAACGCCATAACATGGTTTGAGAGACCACGAGAGTAGTCCATATTGGGTTCCATTTATGACATATGGACTTCCAGAATCTCCCTGGAAAAAGCAGATGGTATTTTTGATTAAGAGTCAACAATGTTCAAATATATATTAAGGATTATCTTCAATAAAAAATCTATAATGTTCAGTCCAATTAAAAACTTGCAGTTATTTTTTGAAGAAACGTCTTAATTATATTATCAGTATCTTGATAGACTCTACAAAGAGAATAATATTATAGATGCTAGAACATGCACGTATACGTGCCGACTGTCATGGCTTGTACCAATACATTGCAGGGGTTCCTAACATTTATTAATAATTAACAAGTTATCCACGCATAAAGGAAGATACTCTTATACAAATGGACTAGGCAAATCTGTCATAAGTCATTAAACCACTAGCTGAGTAATACATGAGCATTGCTAAAAATACTTACATAACATCCTCCGTTATTATCATCATTGCTACATAAACTGTGACTGGAACTAAAAATATCTGAATTATCAGAATCGTTGATTGTTTTGTTACATTCTGCATCCGTCAAAAGTTGGAGGGTAATTTTCTGTAAATATAATGGTGAATCTTCCCCGCTCATATCATCTCCCCAACCACATAGTACACCATCTACATGAACTGGAATATTCGTATCGTTTTCTGCTAATTGAATCGACTGAGCGTATTCACTGAAGGGAATTGGCTCTGATAGCTGAAATATTGAATGAAGGAATTATTTTCTATTATAGAACAAATTTTCTAATAGATTTAAATGCTCTTAACGTCCTCTACAAGAAAAAATATATATGCCAGATAACATTTAATGGGATAATCTTCCTGCACTTCCTTCCCATGCTGTAGTATTGTTACTAATGTTAATGGTATAATGATGTAGTAATAGTATCAAAATTTTCGCATGCCTTATTTGTATCAGATTTATATAAAAAACAATTCGAGAAAGTCAAAACAAAAAGTCAACAAATTCTATCAATACTATCCACCTTCATATTACCAAGAAGATGGCATTTTTTACTGTCGTTGACTCTTGGTTGCTCTTGTCATATTCTATGGGGTCTATATACTAGATGGAAATAACAAGTCTCAACTTAAGGATTGTATTTTATAATAATTTGTTACCTGCAAAATACCAACGTCATATCTGGGAGCCCTGTTGTAATAAGTGAAATTTGGATGCTGGTAATAGTTTTTAATTGCAATTGAAGTATTTGGTAGATCAATACCATCATATGACTTGATTGTACCGTATATTATAGTCGACCCTTCACTAAAAATTTATTAATATCATTCGTACTGAAGCGGAAATATTGATAACAATTTTATAATGAAAGTTTTACACTGCTTGTAAAATGTATACATACCTGACGTATGTAATACAATGACCAGCAGTTAGAATCCATTCTGGTGCTATTATTGAGCCTCCACATAAAAAGTAACCATAACTACTGATCAGTTGTACCTGGAAATAAAAATATCACAATAAAAAAAATCATCTTTGTTGAATTGACCATCGATAAATTTAAGTCCGCTCTGCTTAGGGATTTAGTGACTTACTTACTAGTTAATAAAGAAAGGAATATTGTATACATACCGCATACGGGAATTCACCTTCTCCTGCAGTGGTTCCATTAACAATGCGTAAAGGCAATCTGGCAGTAACTATAAATTTTTATGGCTATTTTTATTTCTGTAAATAAAAATACATTCAAAAAATGTACTTACCTTCGTATTGCTTACTGACAAAAATTGTAACAAGTACGAAAGCAAGAAAGTATGATTTCATTTTAAAAGCTGTATAGTACAGTGTACTGTTTTACGGGACCAGGCCTTATAAATAAAACAACAAAAATTATCTCCAATAACTAATCTTCTTTCTTAAGCGCACATACCGATCTCCTAATTATTGATAATTGTACTTTACATTCCTCGATAGGAGAACAATTGAAATACCTTTACACAGTGGTTTTTGAAGTTACTAACCATCGAAATAAGATAATTCTTATTTCGAATTCGACGCAATAATAGTTCAGATTAAAAAATATTTAAAGATTGGAGGGCTTTTCCGAGAAGCAAGCCATATTTATAAATTGTCAAGTTATATATTGTTTGTTTTACTAATTTTATCTTCTATCCGGGTGCGTCTGCAAAAACTTATTCAATTTAAGATAAATTCGTCGGGTTTGTTCGAACAAACCCAAACAAACCCGATAAAATTCGTCTAACGCACTTTTCTGTTATATTTAATAGACAGCAAAAACTGCCATTCTTAAACTAATACTAATAATTGGATTGTCTCAGCCGATACCATAAACCTGCGGAAATCCATAAATATAGAGATCGAAATGATGTACAACACTATTTATTTATCTTGAAGTAATTAGTGACCACACTGATAAGTTTCCACAAGGGCTAACTCGATGGATAAAGGTCAGTAAAAAATAAACTTAAAGATCGAATTTTGTATTTCGACCTCCATGAAACCATTCTCAGGGCTCTAAAATGAGTTTTGTTTTTAAGTAAAATTCAGCTAATACATTCTAATCATTACTTAAATTAAGAAAGAGCATAAAATAAATATAATTTATTTTTGTAGGAAAACCCATAAAGGACACTACATTATAAAAACATTTAAACTGAACGCATTGCGTACCAAATGTGTATGTAGGTACAAAACCTCTAAAACATACTATTAGAAACACAAGACTAGCTAATTTCATTTAATACTATTTTTCCAGTATGCAAAATTTGAAAATTGTTATTAAAACTATGGTCGTTTTAATAAATAAGCAGAATAGAAAAGAGAAGCAGATTCTCTCTATATATATATATACATATACAAAAGTATACATACCACATAGGGGAATTCACCTTCTCCTACAGTATAAAAAATGTACTTACACCATCCATTAATCATTCGTAAAGGCAATTCGGCAGTAACTACAAATTTATATGGCTATGAAATGAGTTGATATTCAAACTCTGTTGCGGAACAATAAACCGTTATGAGATGTGTTTTGCAGGTTTTTCTCTTTTTAGAGAACCGACCCTTGGCTTCATGGTCTATGACCCAGCCTTGTGGTACGCAAATACACCGCGAGATGTAGATATTTCATCTATCTTACTTCTAACATTATATGGCTATTCTTATTTGCTGCAAATAAACAAACATTGCAAAAAATTTACTTGCGTGAAAGTATGTCATTTTAAAAGCTGGGTAGTACATTGTACTCTGTATATGTGACAAGGCCAAATAAAATAAAAACTTAAGAAAAATTATCTCTACTAACTAATCTTCTTTGTTAAGTACACATACCCAGATATAAATTGTAATTATTGACAGTTCTACTTTATGTCCTTCAATAGGAGAAAAATTGAAATATGTTTTACATAGAAAGTATTTAAAATGAATTCTATTTAGTTCATATCTTATAATATTTTGATATTCTAATACAGTCGCCAAGGCGAAATACATCAGAGAATATAAATTTCGATAAGAAAAAGGACCCTATTATTTTCTTTGATAACTATCTTATCACTTTTGAACCAATCATGTAATACTACAAGCCAATGACACAAAAATACATTTGGAAAAGTTTTATTTAGCTTCGATACATTTTAAACACCGGTAACATTTCTAATCCAGTTTCGATATGCTGGATTAGTGATGCGACTGTAAGTATTAGGAACAAGGCCATAACATGGTTGAAGAGACCATGAGATAAATCCATATTGAGTTCCATTTATGACATATGGACTTCCGGAGTCTCCCTGAAAAAAAGCAGATGTATTCGGGATTGTTTTCATTAAGAGCCAGCAATTCTATAATATATATTATGGATTATGTTCAATAAAAAATTTATATGGGTTAATCTAACTAAAAACTTTCGGTTATTTGTTGTAGCAAAGTTTTAATTGTAATATATGTATCTTGATAATCAACACTATATAAAGAGAGTCATTTTTATAGATCCTAGAATATGCACGTTCAAATGCAGAGTGTCTATGCCAACACATTCCAATATCGCCTAACATTTAATAATAAAGAATTATTTTGCGACGCACAAAGCAAGATAGTCCTATTGAAATGGATCAGGTATCTTATAAAACTAGCTGAGTTGAATATAACCATTAATAAAAATACTCACATAACATCCTCCGTTATAGTAATCATTGGTGCATAAGCTGTGACTGGAACTAAAAATATCTGAATCATCAGAATCATTGATTGTTTTGTTACATTCTGCATCCGTCAATAGTTGGAGGGTAATTTTTTGTAAATATAATGGTAATGTTCCAAAACTGTTATTACCTCCCCAACCAACTAGTACACCATCTACATGAAATGGAATATTCGTATCGTTTTCTGCTAATTGAATCGGCTGAGCTATTTCACTGAAGGGAATTGGCTGTGATAGCTGAAAGTTTGAATAAAACAAATAATTATTTTCTACTACAGAAGAAAATTCCTAATAGATTTAAAAGACAAATATATACTGTTAACGTCCTCTACAGGAAAATGTATATATGCCAAATAACATAATTATCCCCTTTCTCCTCCTTGCTGTGTGTGTGCTGTTACTAATGTTAATGTTATAATGTTGTACTAACAGTTTCGAAATTTTTGCATGCGTTATTTGTATCAGACTTATATGAAAAACAATTCGAGAAAGTCGAAACAATAAATCAACAAATTCTATCCATACTATCTACCTTCATATTACTAGGAATATGGAATTTTTTACTGTGGATTACTTTTGGTTGTTCTTGTCATATTCTATGGGGTTTATATACAGCATGGAAATAACAAGTCTTAACTTAAGAATGGAATTTTACAAAATTTTGTTACCTGCAAAATACCAACATCATATCTGGGAGCCCTGTTGTAATAAGTGAAATTTGGATGCTGGTAAGCGTTTTTAATTGCAATTGAAGTATTTGGTAGATCAATACCATCATATGACTTGGTTGTACCGTATACTATCGTCGACGCTTCACTAAAAATTTATTAATACCATTCGTATTGAAGCAGAAAATTCGATAAACATTTTATAATGAAAGTTTTGTACTTCTTGAAAAATTTATACATACTCGACGTCTGGAATACAATGTCCAGCTGTTAGAATCCATTCTGGTGCTATTATTGAGCCTCCACAAAAAAAGTCACCATAACCATCGATCAGTTGTACCTGAAAATTAAAAAAAACATTCAATCTCTGTGCTCTTTGTTGAATTGACCAACGATAAGTTTAAGTCCGCTCTGCTTAAGAATTTAGTGACTTATTTATTAGCAAGGAATATTGTATACATACCGCATAGGGAAATTCACCTTCTTCGGCAGTGGTTCCATTAACAATGCGTAAAGGCAATTTGGCAGTAACTGCAAATTTATATACCTATTTTTATTTCTGTAAATTAAAATACGTTGCAAAAAATGTGCTTACCTTCGTATTGCTTACTGACAAAAATTGCAACAAGTATGGAAGCAAGAAAGTATGATTTCATTTTAAAAGCTGGGTAGTACAGTGTGCTGTTGTTACAAGACCAGGCCTTATAAATAAAACTTAACAAAAATTATCTCCAATAATTAATCTTCCTTCTTAAGTGGACACACCGATATTCTAATTATTGGTAATTGTACGGGAGAGAGAGAGAGAAAAATTGAAATAAGATAATTTTTATTTCGAATTCGACGCAATAGTACTTGAAATATTGTCATGATTAAGAAATATTAAAAAAATTGGAGGGCTTTCTCCGAGAAGCAAGCCATATTTATAAATTATCAAGTTCGATATTGTTTGTTTGACTAATTTTATCTTCTATCCGGGTGCGTCTGCAAAAACCTATTCAATTTAAGATAAAATTCGTCTAACGCAATTTTCTGTTTTATTTAATAGACAGCTAAACCTGCCGTTGTTAAATTAGTATTTGAATTGTCTCAGCCGATACCATAAACCAGCCGAATTCCATAAAGATAGAGTTCGAAATTATGTAAAACACTATTTTACTAGAAGATTTCCAATTTGTGTCTCGCTACACTCTGACTGCTTCAGGCGATAGCAAACTACTAAAACTATTATTTCTGAAAATATAAAACACATCATCGGATTTCTTAATTTAGCTTGCAGTAATTAGTGACCATACTGATAAGTTTCCACAAGGGCTAACTCGATGGATACATGTCAGTAAAAAAATTAACTCAAAAAGATCGAATGTTGGCCTACGTTTCGACATCTATGAGGTCATTCTCAGGGCTCTAAAATAGGTTTTTTCTTAAATGAAAATTCAGCAAATACATTATAATCATTACTTAAATTAAAAAAGAACAATAAAATAAATATAATTTATCTTTATAGAAAAACCCATAAAGGACACTACATTCGAGTAATAAATATAAAAACATTTAAAATGAACGTATTGCATACCAAATATGTAAACAGGTACAAAAACCCTAAAACATATTATTAACAAACACAAGACTAGCTTTATAAACTTTTCCAGTATGCAAAATTTGAGAATTGTTATAAAAACTATGGTCGTTTTAATAAATGAGCAGATTAGAAAGAAAAAGCAGATTCTGTTAGTTTGTATTGTATACATACCGCATACGGTAATTCACCTTCTCCTGCAGTGCAAGAAATGTACTTACACCATCCATCCATTAATTATCCGTAAAGGCAATCCGGCAGTAACTACAAATTTATATGGCTATTCTTATTTGCTGTAAATAAACAAACTTTGCCAAAAATTACTTTTGTATTGCTTACTGACAAAAATTGTAAAAAGTATAAAAGCAAGCAAGCATATTTTTTGGTTTTAAAAGCTGGGTAGTACCTTGTACTGTGTATATGTAACCAGGCCTTAGAAAATAAAAACTTAACAAAAATTATCTCTACTAACTAACCTTCTTTGTTAAGTACACATACCTAGATATAAATTGTAATTATTGATAGTTCGTTCTATTCTACGTCCCACAATAGGAGAAAAATTGAAATATGTTTTACATAGAAAGTCTTTCAAATGAACTCTATTTAGTTCATATCTTACAACATTTTGATATTCTAATTCAGCGGTTGACAAGCCGCATAAGGCGAAATACTTCAGGCAGTATAAATTTCGATAAGAAAAAATGACCTTTATTGTTTTCTTTGATAACTATATTATAACTTTTGAACCAATCATGTAATACTACAAGTAAATGAAACAACACTACATTTGGAAAAATTATATTTAGCTTCGATACATTTTAAACACCAGTAATATGTCTAATCCAGTTTCGATATGCTGGATTAGTGATGCGACTGTAAGTATTAGGAACAACGCCATAACATGGATCAAGAGACCATGAGATAATTCCATATTGAGTTCCATTTATGACGTATGGACTTCCAGAGTCTCCCTGAAAAAAAGTAGATGTATTCGTTATTGTTTTCATTAAGAGTTAGGCAAGTCTATAATCTAACTAAAAACTTTCGGTTATTTGTTGCAGCAAAGTTATAATTGTAATATATGTATCTTGATAATCAACACTATACAAAGAGAGTAATATTCATAGATCCTAGAACATGCACGTACAATGGCAGAGCATCAAGGCATCACGATCTATGCCGACACATTCCAATGTTGCCCAACATTTAATAATAAAGAATAAGATATTCCTATTGAATTGGATCAGGTATCTTATAAAACTAGCTGAGTTGAATATAACCATTAATAAAAATATTAACATCACATCCTCCATTATGGTTATTATTGCTACATAAACTGTGACTGGAACTAAAAATATCTGAATTATCAGAATCGTTGATTGTTTTGTTACATTCTGCATCCGTCAAAAGTTGGAGGGTAATTTTGTGTAAATATAATGGTGAATCTTCCCCGCTCATATCATCTCCCCAACCACATAGTACACCATCTACATGTACTGGAATATTCGTATTGTTTTCTTCTAATTGAATCGACTGAGCGTATTCACTGAAGGGAATTGGCTCTGATAGCTGAAATTTTGAATAAAATAATTATTTTCTACTACAGAAGAAAATTCCTAATCGATTTAAAAGACAAATAGATACTGTTAACGTCCTCTACAGGACAATATATATATGCCAGATAATATTTAATGGGATAATCTCCTTCCACCGTATTCCCATACTGTAGTGCTGCTACTAATGTTAATGTTATAATGCTGTACTAACAGTATCAAAATTTTTGCATGCGTTATTTTTATCAGACTTATATAAAACACAGTTCGAGAAAGTCGGAACCAAAAATCAACAACTTCTATCCAGACTATCTACCTTCATATTACCAGGAAGATGGCCTTTTTTACTGTCGTTTACTCTTTGTTGCTCTTGTCATATTCTATGTTGGTCTATATACTACACGGAAATAACAAGGCTTAACTTAAGGATTGTATTTTATAATAATTTGTTACCTGCAAAATACCAACGTCATATCTGGGAGCCCTGTTGTAATAAGTGAAATTTTGATGCTGGTAATGGTTTTGAATTGCAATTGAAGTGCTGGGTTGATCAATACCATCATATGACTTACTTGTACCGTATACTATAGTAGACCCTTCACTAAAAATTTATTAATACCATTCGTATTGAAGCAGAAATACTGATAACAATTTTATAATGCACACTGCTTGTAAAATGTATACATACTTGACGTATGTAATACAATGACCAGCAGTTAGAATCCATTCTGGTGCTATTATTGAGCTTCCACAAAAAAAGTAACCATAACCATCGATCAGTTGTACCTGAAAATAAAAAAAATCATTCAACCTCTGTGCTCTTTGTTGAATTGACCACCGATAAATATAAGTCCGCTCTGCTTAAGAATTTAGTGACTTATTTATTAGCAAGGAATATTGTATACATACCGCATAGGGGAATTCACCTTCTCCTGCAGTGGTTCCATTAACAATGCGTAAAGGCAATCTGGCAGTAACTACAAATTTATATAGCTATTTTTATTTCTGTAAATAAAAATATATTACAAAAAATGTGCTTACCTTCGTATTGCTTACTGACAAAAAAGTATGAAAGCAAGAAAGTACGATTTCATTTTAAAAGCTGGGTAGTACAGTGTACTGTTTTTACGGGACCAGGACTTATAAATAAAACTTAACAAAAATTATCTCCAATAACTAATATTCTTTCTTAAGCGTACATACCGATATTCCAATTATTGATAATTGTACTTTACGTTCCTCGATAGGAGGACAATTTTAACAGATAGACGTCAGATGTTTCGTTTTCAAATGACAAATACATCGAAATATTTGATAAAAATTTTATTTTATACTTAAAACTATCATTATTATTAAAAGGAACAAAAAGGAACTTTAATCATTTTAAATAGGTAACACAAAAGCAATATAAATTTCACATTTCAGTGTGACGTCCTTCTCGCTCTATACAAACACCCGTCCGTCTATAAACGTCTTTGACAGCATTTTGTAAAAAGCTTGGTCTTATATCGGCACAACACTGTCCTATCGTTTGTTCCAAATGCTCGATATTTCTAAACGGTCGATTCTTATAAACTTTCTGCTTAAGATAACCCCACAGAAAAAAGTCTAGTGGGGTTATGTCAGGCGACCTGGGTGGCCAGTGACATTCTCTATCACGCCCTATAACTCTGTTTTGAAATAATTGGTTTATGCGTTCTTTCACTGCTACAGTTTGATGTATGGGTGCACCATCAAGCTGATACCATAAGTTATGTATATGGTGTAAGGGCATGTTATCCAAAACTTCGGTAATCTCGTTATCAAGAAAATTCAGGTACCTTTCACCAGTTAAGTTTGCTCTAAAGAAGTATGGTCCAATAAGCTCATCTTTCAAAATTCCACACCAAACATTGGTTTTAAAATGATACTGGTCGCGACATTCAATTGTGAAGTTAGGATTTTCTTGGGACCACCATCGGCAATTTTGTGAGCTCACGGTACCATTCGAAGAGAAAGTGGCTTCATCTGTCCATAATATCTTGTATGGAAAAAGAATATTCTCCTCATATTGTCCCTGATACCAAAACGAAAAATCAAGTCGGATATCAAAATCGCGTTCTTTTAATGTGTTTATAAACTTGGGTTTATATGCCCGAAATCGATTTTTCTGAAGAATTTTTCTAACGCTTTCCCTCTTGCACCCTGTTGCATCACTTATCTTGGTTACACTAGTTTGACCGTGGTCAATAACAGTTAAACAAACATCAAGTTGTGCTGCTTCATCGTATTTACTTGCCGCGTGAGGTTTCTTAAAATTATTTCGAACAGATCCAGTTTCTCTAAATTTTGACATTATTCTTGAAACAGTGCTATGCTGCAAATTTTTTTCTGGATGCCTCTCATTAAAAATGGCAGATACTTGCCGGTGAGGCATATTCTCTCCACAAATTAAGATAATTTCTATTTTTTCTTGAATGGACAACATTGGTGATAACACTGAAAACTATAACTTGCGAAAATATTCACATTTATGACATTTATTTTATTTATTCGGCACTCTAATTCGTTTTTTTCCATAGCCTACTTATAAAATTCAAAATTGCCTTGATATTTTATTGTGGATAAAAAGAAAATGTGTCTAAATTTTGAACTAATCTGATATCTGGGAATTTTATTATAAGTTTTTTTAAACTTCTTAGGTGTATGTACTATCAAAAAAATGGAATATCTGACGTCTATCTGTTAAAATTTTTAAATTAGGATAACTTTGCACCACCTGTGTCAAATTTTTTTGCGTCTAATTTTAAATTTCGAAAAAAAATGGCATTCTAGTAAAAAAAAGCTCATACAAACTAAATAAAATATTGAGTATGGTATAAGCAAATAGTTTAATATCCATTAAGCGAACTTACATTAAATAAAAAAAAAAGTTAATTAGAAAAAATGGCAAAAAAAATCAACTTTGAGCTAGAAAACTGAAACTTTGTATTTAGGCCAAGAATTGTACTAGAAACAACTTTTTCTAATAAAATTTTTTGAAATTCGGTAAAACAATGCCATTTTTCAGCATTTTTTGATTAGAATGTAATTTTTGACAGATACCGAATGACAGATGGTGACATTTGATTATATAATTTTTAGTCTAATTTGAAGCAAAAACGATTGCCGAAATTTAATTTTAACTAACCTCATTAATAAAAAAAAGTTCCATATGGTGCGGACTTTAATGGTGACACTGTATATACAAAAATAGTTAAAATGAACAGAACCCTAGAACATATTATTAAAAGACTAGCTAATTGCATTTTAAACTTTTCTTCCAGTGTGAAGAATTTGAAAATTGTTATTAAAACTCTTGTCGTTTGAACAAATGAGCAGAATAGAAAGGAAGAACCGATTCTGGTAGATTGTATTCTATACATACCACATAGGGGAATTCACCTTCTCATGCAGTGCAAAAAATGTACTTACACCATCCATTAATTATCCGTAAAGGCAATTCGGCAGTAAGTATTTAGTTCACATCTTACAACATTTTGATATTCTAATTCAGTAGGTGACAAGCCGCATTACGTCAGGGAATATATATAAATTTCGATAAGAAAAATTACCCTTTCCTCTGATAACTATATTATAACTTTTGAACCAATCATGTAATACTACAAGTAAATGAAACAAAAATACATTTAGAAAAGTTATATTTAGTTTCGATACATTTTAAACACCAGTAATATTTCTGATCCAGTTTCGATATGCTGGATTAGTGATGCGACTGTAAGTATTAGGAACAACGCCATAACATGGTTCAAGAGACCATGAGATAAATCCATATTGAGTTCCATTTATGACATATGGACTTCCAGAGTCTCCCTGAAAAAAGCAAATGTATTCGGGATTGTTTTCATTAAGAGGCAGCAAGTCTATAGTATATATTAGGGATTATGTTCAATAAAAAAATGTATATTGGTTAATCTAACTAAAGACTTTCGGTTAATTGTTGTAGAAAAGTTTTAATTGTAATATATGTATCTTAATAATCAACACTATATAAAGAGAGTCATATTTATAAAACCTAGAATATGCGCGTTCAAATGCAGAGTCTCTATGCCAACACATTCCAATATTGCCTAACATTTAATAATAAAGAATTATTTTGCGACGCACAAAGCAAGATAGTCCTATTGAAATGGATCATGTATCTTATAAAACTAGCTGAGTTGAATATAACCATTAATAAAAATACTCACATAACATCCTCCGTTATAGTTATCATTGGTGCATAAGCTGTGACTGGAACTAAAAATATCTGAATCATCAGAATCATTGATTGTTTTGTTACATTCTGCATCCGTCAAAAGTTGGAGGGTAATTTTTTGTAAATATAATGGTAATGTTCCGAAACTGTCATTACCTCCCCAACCAACTAGTACACCATCTACATGAAATGGAATATTCGTATCGTTTTCTGCTAATTGAATCGGCTGAGCTAATTCACTGAACTGAATTGGCTGTGATAGCTGAAAGTTTGAATAAAACAAATAATTATTTTCTACTACAGAAGAAAATTTCCTAATAGATTTAAAAGACAAATAGATATTGTTAATGTCCTCTACATGAAAATATATATTATGCCAAATACCATAATCCCCTTCCACTTCCTTCCTATGCTCTAGTGCTGTTACTAATGTTAATGTCATAATGCTGTGTACTAACAGTATCACAATTTTTACATGCTTTGTTTGAATCAGACGTATATAATAAACAATTCGAGAAAGTCGAACCAAAAAATCATATCTATACTATCTACCTTCATATTACTAGGAAGATGGAATTTTTTGATGTGGTTTACTTTTGGTTGTTCTTATCATATTCTATGGCGTCTACATACTACATGGAAATAACAAGTCTTAACATAAGAATTGTATTTTGTATTTGTTACCTGCAAAATACCAACATCATATCTGGGAGCGTTGTTGTAATAAGTGAAATTTGGATGCTGGTAAGAGTTTTTAATTGCAATTGAAGTATTTGGTAGATCAATACCATCATATGACTTTGTTGAACCGTATACTATCGTCGACCCTTCACTAAAAAATTATTAATACCATTCGTATTGAAGCAGAAAAACCGATAAAAGTTTTATAATGAAAGTTGTACACTACTTGTAAAATTTATACATACTCGACGTCTGGAATACAATGACCAGCTGTTAGAATCCATTCTGGTGCTATTATTGAGCCTCCACAGAAAAAGTAACCATAACCATCGATCAGTTGTACCTGAAGAAAAAAAAAATCATTCAACCTCTGTGCTCTTTGTTGAATTGACCACCGATAAATTTAAGTCCGCTGTGCTTAAGAATTTAGTGACTTATTTACTAGCAAGGAATATTGTATACATACCGCATAGGGGAATTCACCTTCTCCTGCAGTGGTTCCATTAACAATGCGTAAAGGCAATTTGGCAGTAACTACAAATTTATATAGCTATTTTTATTTCTGTTAATAAAAATATATTACAAAAAAATGTACTTACCTTCGTATTGCTTACTAACAAAAATTGCAACAAGTATGAAAGCAAGAAAGTATGATTTCATTTTAAAAGCTGAGTAGTACAATGTACTATTTTTACGAGACCAGGCCTTATAAATAGAAATTATCTCCAATAATTAATCTTCTTTCTTGAGTGCACATATAGATATTCAAATTATTGGTAATTGTACTTTACGTTTCTTGATAGGAGAACAATTGAAATACGTTTACACAGCAGTTTTTGAAGCTATTGATCATCGAAATAAGATAATCTTATTTCGAATTCGACGTAATAATACTTGAAATATTGTCAAGATTAAAAAAATATTTAAAAATTGGAGGGCTTTTTCCTAGAAACAAGCCATATTTATAAATTGTAAAGTTATGTTGTTTGTTTTACTAATTTTATCTTCTATCCGGGTGTGTCTGCACAAACTTATTTAATTTAAGATAAAATTCGTCTAACGCACTTTTCTGTTATATTTAATAGACAGCAAAATCTGCCATTCATAAATTAATGATAATAATAGAATTGACTCTGCCGATAGTTGTCGACGCTACACTCTGACTTCTTCAGGTGATATTATTTCTGAAAATATAAAACACATCATTGGGTTTCTTAATTTATCTTGAAGTAATTAGTGACCGCAATGATAAGGTTCTAAAAGGGGTTATCTCGATGAATATAGGTCAGTAAAAAATAAACAAAACAAGAATTTTGTATTTTCGCCTACGTTTCTACCTCTATTAGGTTATTCTCATGGCTCTAGAATGGGGTTTTCTTTTTAAGTAAAATTCAGCAAATACTCACTACTAAATCATTACTTAAATTAAAAGAGAACAATAAAATAAATGCAATTTGTCTTATAGAAAAATCTATAAAGGAAACAACATTTGAATAATGAATATAAAAACATTTAAAATTAACTTGTTTCGTATCAAATATGTATATAGGTATAAAAACACTAAAACAGACTATTAAAAACACAAGAACAGTTACTTACATACAGATGAGAATCTCTTTGATACACTTCCTGCCCATGAATTATACTATACTTGATTTATATAGATATTGCACAGTAAGAACAAAAACCCTTATATATAAAAAAACGTTTTTGGACGAAAATATGACCACAGAACGGCTACCTATCTGGTGCATATTTGCCAGAGTATTGAACATACAAATTGTTTCATTAGTTTTTTAGATTCCAAACTGTTCATAAAAATAAAAATATATGTTTCGTATAACTATTGTTAATTTATGGGGTTCAAATACTTTCATATATTAAAATATGACTCATTAAGGTTGTCCATGACTTGTTTTTTATTAATATATTTTTTAAATATGTTCCTGAATTTGCATCATTTCATCAATAAGCCTTTTTATAATCAGTTTGTTTCGCGACAATTGAGACCCTTATTTTATTTATAATATCCAATTTACCAAATAAATCTGTTAATAAATTACAATATTTGTAAATAATTTATGTGGTTTTCTAGGTAAAGCGGTATTTAAAACATGTTTTTAAGAAAATGCAAAAACTATGGTCGTTTTAATAAATGGGCAGAATAGAATGGAAAAACAGATTCCAAATATTGGAGATTTTCTAGAAATTTGACATCAATTCGAACTCTACCTAGATATTGAATTTTAATTAAAGTAAATATATTCTTAAAAATGTACATAAAAAGAAAGTGTACATTACCAACTTAAGGTTTTTGAGTTTTAAATTAGGTGGAAGTTAATTCCCTAAATAATTTTTTTATAATAAATACATTTATCTTTCCATTATATATTCTTGATACCTAATACTTCCCGCAGTTCCTAGCCATAATGAAAAAAACAATTATTTGTCTATGGACATGCGTATATTAATAAGACCCGCACCAACAATCCCTAACAAAAACTTTTCTTATATCGAATTGTCATGAGGAAGTGACTTTCCACTAATTCCACCGATTCCCAACTACATACGGCCGAGGTTGGCTGAGAAAATCTCCGTGGCAGGTTCGATAAGAAACTAAGAGTGAGATTCTGGGATCGATTCCCAGTGAGGACATACAACTTTTTTAATTATCATATTTTTTCATTCAATCACATCTCAATTCAACACATTCAATCTTAGGTACAACAATAGGAAATGAAGCAAAAAAAAAAAACATTTAAAAATGTGTTATTTAACTTTAATACATTTTAAACGCCAGTAATGTTTCTAATCCAGTTCCGATATTCAGGATTAGTGATGCGACTGTAAGTATTAGGAACAATGCCATCACACGGTTGAAGAGACCATGATAATAGTCCATATTGCGTTCCATTTATGACATATGGACTTCCAGAATCCCCCTGGAAAAGCAGAAGGTTTGTTTTGATTAAGACTCAACAAGTTTATAACATATATTAGGAACAATCTATATTTGGTAATCCAACTAAAAACTAAACGGTTATTTTTTGAAGCAACTCTACAAGGAGAGTTGATGCAAAGTAAGATACTCCTCTAAAAATGGACCATGTATGTTATACGTCATAAGAACTAGCCGAGTTAAATATGACCATCCATAGGGAAATAGAAACCAAGTTTTTGAGGGTGATAATGAATGAATTCTTGTCATGGCAGTCACATGTGCGTCGGCTGTGTTTGAGACTTGGCTCCGTTGCTTATGGTATATGGATTGTGTCATCTTACATGAATTTTCAAACAATTAAGACTTTGTATCATGCAAATTTTGAATCGATTTTAAGATACGGTATACTTTTTTGGGGAAGTAGTTTGGGAGTACAAAGAGTATTTGTAATGCAAAAAAGAGTGGTGAGGTTGATGCAGGGATTACAGTACCTCGAGGCCTGTAGAGGCGTTTTTAAAAAGCTGAATATAATGACAATACATGCACTTTACATTTATGTTCTTATTCAAAAACAAGGAAATTTTCCAGGAACTTAATGTACTGTACTCTAACTTTGAATTTTTTGTATCCACTTCACCATTTAACAATTTCTGAAAAAAGCCCATATTACAAGTGCGTTAAATTATATAATAGATTGCCTATTAACATTAAAGGGATAAGTAATATAAGAGTGTGGAAAAGGTCAATAAAGAGGTTATTAACTGAAATTGAACCATATACCTTGAGAGACTTTTTTGATTGGGACTTTTGACTTCAGTGAGTTCTTGTCATTATTGCTTCCTGTGACGTCATTTCACTTTATAGTTGCCTTGTAGTTTGTAATTACCTAGTAACTTGTAATTTGAAATAAAGAAGTGTTATTATTATTATTATTAATAAGAATACTCACATAACATCCACCATTATAGTAATCATTGGTGCATAAATTGTGACTTGAATTGAAAATGTCTGTTTTATCATAATCGTTGATTGTTGTGGTACATTCTTCATCCGTCAAAAGTTGGAGGTTAATTTTCTGTAAAAATAATGGTGAATCTCTACGACTATCAATACCTCCCCATCCACATAGTACACCATCTACATGAACTGGTATATCTATATCGTCTTCTGCTAATTGAATCGGCTGCGCATATTCACTGAATGGAATTGGCTTGGATAGCTGAAATTTCAGATCAAACAAATAATTAGTTTCTACTACAAAAGAAAATTGCTAATAGTTGTCGTCCTCTATAGAAAAATATGTATATGAAAGATAACATTTAAGGGGATAATCTTACTTCCTATGCTGTAATGACCAAATGTATCGAAATTTTTGCATAAGCTATTTTTATCAAATTACTAGAAGCAACATTTCAAAAAGTCGGAACAAAATCAACAAATTTGGGTCACCAGGAACATGACGTTTACAATTGTAATTTTCATGGTTGCTCTTGTTACATTCTATCGTGTCCGTATATTACAAAAAAGCAAGAAGTTTTAATTTAACGATTATATTTTATAAAAACTTCTTACCTGCAAAAGACCAATATCATATATGGGAGCGCGGTTGAGATAATACGTGAAATTTGGATGCCGGTACCAGTTTTCAATTGCAATGTAAGTGTTTGGTGGATCTTCACGATCATATGACTTCGTTGTACCGTATATTATACTTGCCCCATGACTAAAAAATGCAATGCAATAATTGGGCAGTAACTACAAGAGTATATGTATATATATACATATATGCGCTTTAAATAACCATATTTACTACTTACCTTCATATTGATTATTGATAAAAATTGTAAAAATTATAGAAGCAAGAAAGGATGCTTTCATTTTGAAAGCTGCGTGGTACTTTGTACTGTTTATACATGACTAAGGCTATTTATATAAAAATTTAATAAAAATTATCACTACTAACTAATCTTCTTTTTTTAAGTGCACATACCTACATCAATTTTAATCATTGATAGTTCTCCTTTCATTTCTAAATTTTTTATTATGGTGGATACGTATAAATATGTCAACAAAAATAGTCCAGTAAATTGTATTAAAGGAATAAGAGAATCATTTTTAGGCGAAATACGCCTAGAAATGAATTTTTGAAGGAAGGGGAAATGATGTTTTTGGTAAATTTCACCATAATTAAGTTAGGAGGTTTACCTATATATTTAGAAGAGAAGGACCAGCTTCTATTCTTGAATTTCCATATAAAAGAGGCTGAGCATCATTGCACAGCTTCATTTAAAATTAAATTCGTCCTCTGTACTTTTTGTTAAATTGACCACTCATAGATTTAAATCAGCTCTATTTTGGAATTTAGACTTATTTCCTAGCTAATAAAGCAACTAATATTGTACAAATACGGCATAGGGAAATTCATCTTCTCTTGCAGTGGTTCCATTAATTATCCGCGTAAAGGTAACTTGGCAGTAACTAAAAATTTTATATGGATTTTTTATTACTGTAAATAAATATGCATTGCAAAAAATTGATTTACCTTTGTATTGCTTACTGACAAAAATTGTAGAAAGTATGATAGCAAGAAAGTTAGTTTTCTTTTTAAAAGCTGGATAGTCCAATGTACTCTCAATACGTGACCAAGGCTAATGAGTAGAACTAAAAATAATTATCTCTACTAACGAATCTTCTTTCTTAAGTGCACATATCAATATATAGATTCTAATTATTAGTAATTATACTTCACATTAATATGATAATAATTGAAACATTATCATGTTTTGATCTGTGCCTAATAAATATTTAAAAATTGGAGAGCCCTTTTCCGGGAAGCAAGCGATATTGTGAATTGTCAAGTTACATGTTTTTTTAATAATTTTATCTTATATCCGGATGCGTTTGCAAAAACTTCAATTTAAGATAAAATTCGTCTAAGTACCGCAAATAATTTTTATCATACATACAACAGGAACTACCCTTCTTAAATTAATAAAAAAAATTAATTGACTCGGACGAAACTTATTGGAAATCCATATCGATAGAGTTCGAAATGATGTAAAACTAAAACACTTTTTTACTACAAAATTTTCAATTTATTACATTACATCGTTCATCTGGAGGACGGTATCGTTATGGAACGACCTTCCTGAGGTTGTGTTTCCCAACTATTATAACCTCCAACGGTTCAAAACCAACGTGAATCGTTTAATTCGCACACGCACCATTCCCGAAGTGCTGTGCTTGATAACAAAAAAAAAAACATGAATTTCATGACGTTCCGCTACACTGTCTGGGGCTTCTTCAGGTGACAAAAATGTATTTACTAAAACTCTTATTTCTGATAATATAAACTTAATTTTTATGAAAGATCTATTTACCAAATAAAGCTGTTGTTAAATTACAATATTTGTAAATAATTTATGGGCTTTTCTAGGTAAAGCGTAAAACGTAAAAACATGTTTAATAAAGAAAAGATTATAAGAACCAACGTTCCTTTGCAATAATAATAATAATAATACCCTTTTAGATTTAAACTTACTGATTCACAACTATACGGGGTTCCTCCAAGTCGGCACTATTGATATTGATAACTTCGTTACTATTAAAGCTACGATGTTGGTTTAAATAGTAAACAAGTAGCATTTTTTCCGCTGAATAAAATGACATCTTACAGTGGAACATCAAATAATACCAAAGGGATTTAAAATTTTATACTAATTTAACTTGTTTGAAGCGCAGATAGAGATAGAGTCCTATTTAAAAAAGTGGATTGTTGCAAACACTGAAGAATCGCGATATTTAATTGTTTTCGTCATTTTTATCAAAAAAAATGTTACTAATTTACTAATTTAACCAATATCAAAGCTCTAATAATAACGAAGTTATCACTAGTATCGACTTAATAGGGGGCACTTGTATACAGCCGAAGTTGGTTGAGAACATCTCCGTGGCGCTCTGTGTTCGATTGCCGTTGAGGTCATACCACTTTATTATTATAATTAATAAGTATTATATATTATTATATAATAAGTATTATATATTATATTATTACTTTTTATCAAATCACACAATATTTGTACATGAAAATGAAATATATTTAGAAAAGTTTTATATACATATTACATTTTAAACGCCAGTAATATTTCTAACCCAGTTTCGATATTCAGGATTAGTGATGCGAGTGTAAGTATTAGGAACAATGCCATAACATGGCTTGTAAGACCATGATAATAGTCCATATAAGATTCCATTAATGACGTACGGACTTCCAGAGTCTCCCTGAAAAAAAAAAACAGAATTTGCATTGCTTTTTATTTGCTTAAATCTCAATATTTTAAATGGACAGTTCCTATTTTTGTGGTGGACTAATTAGAAATACATACATATACAAAAATTTAAAAAATCTTAAATCAACTATCTAAATCAGACCTCAAACTTGTTTTGACCATGAACCCTTTTGAGTTTAGAATTTTGTTGTGGGTCCGCAGCCGCTAGCTACTTAGTACAGAATTAATTCTAGGACAGGATACCATGCCTAATTAATTATCTTTAGTTAAAAATCATTCTTATTCGAATGTTACTGTTTGTAACAAATCACAAAGCATTAATAAGCATTAAGCTGCATAATATATCACTGGCTGCAGCAAATCTTCTTAGGCTCCTTTTATGCACACGTTGTGCATCGCCCGATAAAAATCGCGGCGTTTTCTAAAGACATTGTTCTAAATGTGCGCTTTTATGTTGGACGAGCGGCTGAACAACATCATTGCATAAAAGCGTACATTTACATAATCTTTCATCTGGAGGACTTCATCCTTGTGGAACGATCTTCCCGAGGTCGTTTTTCCCAACGAATATAACCTCCAACGATTCAAAACCAACGTGAATCGCTTTTTGCGCACACGCACCACTCCTAGAGTGCCCTAAAGGATTTTTCCTATAGTGCTTGTGTTTGATCATAAAAAAAAAACATTAAGAACAATGTCTCTAGAAAACACCGCAATTTTTATCGCCCGACACAAAACGCGTATATAAAAGGGACCTTAGTGCGATTGGATGGTACTACTTTCTACTACTTCTTTATGTTGGGCTTGATCAGATGAAAGATGCAGCTTTATATAATATCTAGTTCGGAATTAAGTCGATTACAATATTTTGTTTTTGTGACATTTTATTTCTACTTAGGGGTTCTTGGACCCTAGTTTGAGAAACGCTAATCTAAATCATTTGACCCCAATAAGATGCGCCAATAACTTCTTGCCAAACTGACCGTATTCAGAAACTAAGCGAATGTTTTTAGTTATTTCAACCAATATAGCTTTTTCCATAGAAGCTAATTCCTAAAATTATGTGTTTGTAGTAATGGCTGAAGGACTGTTTTAATAGCAGATGAATATACTCACATAACATCCTCCGTTATAGTAATCATTGCTACATAAATTGTTACTGGACTTGAAAACGTCTTGGTGGGCATAATCATTGATTGCCTTGGTACATTCTTCATCTGTCAAAAGTTGAAGGCTAATTTTCTGTAAATATGATGGTAAATCTCCCAGAAAGTCAGTACCTCCCCAACCACAAAATATACCATCTACATGAACTGGAATATCTGTATCGTCATCTGCTAATTGAATCGGCTGTGCTAATTCACTGAAGGGAATTGGTTCTGATAGCTGAAATTATTTTCTAATCTATCTATTTATTTTTAAACAACCAAATTTTTAATAAATACATTTAAAAGAAGAATTATAATAGTCTTCGTCCTTATAGAAGAACATATATATTTCAGATAATAATTAAGGGGTAATATCTCCTTAACCTTCCCTTACTTTAATGAGCGAATGAATCAAAATACATTTTAGCGAAATAAGATATTTCTCAATTTTAGTAAAACCTTCCCCCGCTTTTTTTTATGGGAATCTGTATAAAAGGAAAAGTGTAAAGTCCAATTAATAAGATCAACAAATTCTATCCAATATATTTATATTATATAATAAGATATTTCTCAATTTTAGTAAAACCTTCCCCCGCTTTTTTTATGGGAATCTGTATAAAAGGAAAAGTGTAAAGTCCAATTAATAAGATCAACAAATTATATCCAATATATTTATATTACCATTCAGATAGAATTTTACTATTGTACTTTACTTTTGGTTGCTCTTGACACAGTCTATCGTGTCCTTATGGAAGTCTTAATTAAAAGATTATATTTTGTAAAAATTTATTACCTGCAAAATACCAACATCATATACGGGAATGCCATTGTCATCATGCGTGAAATTTGGATGGCGGTACGTGTTTTTAATTACAATTATAGTTTGTGGTGGATCTGCACCATCATATAACTGCGTTGTACCGTATGTAACCTTCGCATAGCCTCTAAAAATTTTTAACGATTAGTGTTGAAGAAGAAAACTGATAAACATCTTATGTACGTGTTAATCTGCTGATACATACTGAAGGTCTTTAATACAGTGACCAGCTGTTAGAATCCATTCTGATGCTATTATTGAACCTCCACAAATAAAAAAACCATGATAATCACTGAGTTGGACCTAAAAGTAAAAAAATCATAATGAAACAGCTCTGCATAAGTGTGTCGCAAAATATTGCGATATGTTGCTGGTTATACTAAATGGTAAATTAATGATTTATAGTCGCAATGTCTAAGAATTTATTGATGTATCTAATAAGCAATGAAATTTTTATCCTTACCGCATAGGGCAATTCACCTTCTTCTGCAGTGGTTCCGTTAACTATCCGTAAAGGCAATTTGGCAGTAACTACAAATTTATATAAGTTTTCATTTTATACAATAAGCAAAAATATTACATTATAAACACATTTGCATGAAAATGTACTTACCTTCGTATTGAGTACTGACAAAAATTGTCAAAATTACACAAACAAGAAAGCGTGTTGTCATTTTCAGAGCTGTGTACCATATTGTACTGTTTAGACGTGACCAGACCCTTTAAATAGCAATTGATCAAAACTTATCTCTACTAAGTTATCTTCTGAGAGTACCCCTAAAATAAAATTCGTCTAATACCGCAAATAATTTTTATTATATTTGATAGACAACAGGAACTACCCTTATTAAATGAATAATGACTATAACCTCCAACGATTCAAAAGCAACGCGAATCCCACACGCACCACTCCCAGAGTACCTTAGACTTTTTCTATAACGCTTGTATTTGATCATAAAGAAACATGGGTTTTATGACATTCCGCTACAAAGTACTGGGGCTTCTTAAGGTGACACAAATATACTTACTAAAACCATTATTTCTGAGAATATAAAATATGTCTTGGGTTTTCTTAATTTTTATAAAACATTCAATTTACCAAATAAAGCTAGATTACAATATTTCTAAATAGTTTATGGGGTTCTGTAGGTAAAGCGGCATTTAAATCTGGTTTAACAAATAAAAGGTATTTAAATATAATTGTTCACTGAGCAGTTGATGGGAATTTCTAAGTTTATTTATTTGTAAAGACTAGCAAATTTCATTTAAAATTTTTTTTTTCAATATGCCAAATTTGGAAATTGTCATTAAAACTAGGGACGCAAATAAGCAGAATAGAAAGGAAAAACTGATTCTAAATATTGGAAATTTTGTAGCAAAATAGTGTTTAATTCAAATATCAGATATTATAAGAAATAACAATCCCTACAATTCCTAATGAAAGTTTTTTCTCATGAGTGAGTTCCTTTCCAATAATAATAACACCCTTTCAGATTTGAAATCACCGAAATACGGGATGCCTCTGATCAAGTCGGCACTATTGATATTGATAACTTCGTTACTATTACAGCTATAATGTTGATTTAACTAGTAAACAACTAGCATTTTTTCCGCTGATTAAAGAAATAATTGAACATTTTTTTGTATTATTTTTAGAAAATGCACTTTTTTTTTAAATGAGACATCAAATAATACCAAAGAGATTTCACATTTTATAGTAATTTAACTAACAGACAGATAAATAGTAGTATAGTGTAGTGGGTAGTTCCTTCAGATGATGATTTACTTCTAGCTTTTTTTCCATTTATCCTCGAAATTACATTACTGATATACTTATTAATAATTATCTGTAACTATGGCTATTATATCGTTATTTAGTCCTATTTAAAAGGAAATCTGAAATAGGCAATAAATACGGAAAGACTAACACTCAGAAAGACTATGGTGTAATGGGGGAGTATATCAACTTTTGAATTTTGAGATAGTTTGCCAAAAATATCAATTTTCCATTACTATAGTTATTTTTATTTCACCATACGCCGACACATTATGGCTATAGTTTTTTTAAAATGCGTATTTGCTCTGTTTTTATCATTATCTTCAAGTATTTTATTAGTTTGTTCTTTATATTTTAAATTATGTTATATCACTGTTTCGGCTAGAGCAGGTTTATGCAAACCAATTTAAATTCCTATCACACTTTTATTTTAAGCCGAGTTAATATTACTATCGGTAAGTTAAACTTATAATATTTCCTGAATAATTAAGTCGTTTTTTTAGTAAAAGCCGCGAATGTTTCCATACACTCGTACTTCTTAAGACCACAGTTTCTTCTTTTTTTTGTCGTCGTTACTCTTTTGCTTAATGTTTTAGTTATTTTTGTCAAGGAAACGACGGTCTAAAAAATGTTTATGATTTCTGTAAATCTTTGAGAATTAGTCAAAATTTGAAAACTATGGCATAAGTAGCCATAATAAGATATAAGCAGTTCCTTATGTAGCGATTTTAATAAATAAAAGTATGTCATCCTATTTAAAATTCCAATGTAGGGTTAGAAAAATTAGAGATTGGCGAATAAAAAAAACTAATTAGATATTTGCCAAATAAATTGACAAAGAGGAAAACTTTTTTAATTAAAACTAATAAAACAAGACTCATAAATGCTGCCTTTGTCGTCTTGAAATCTCCGCATAATAAAAACGTGTTTTAAATTCTGAAAAAATGCCCTGCAGAAATTTATAAAACAAGCATGAGATAAATTCAGTCACATCCAAAAGCGCAAAAGTTTAAATCCCATGCGACAACAGCAGTGTTGAAGTTAATACAAAAAAGTAAGATGCTACAGAATACGCTAAAATGTTACCGTGGGGACAGACTTTGCAAGAATTCCGGATAAATAAAGATTCTTGCTTCACTTTATTTCTACTTACTTGTATATAGTAAACTTTAAAAACTAGGTTATACCTACTTGTTTTTGGCCTAAAGATTCACCTGGACATTTATTTTTATTGCTCTCAATTTATCCTGTCTTTTGTCAAGATCCTTGTGTAATATTTAGCCGCTCATTGATGTTTTACCACAGTAATAACGTTAAAATTATTTTTTAAAAAATGTGTTTTGTATTATATTAGAAAAAAATTGTAATAACACGCTACCTAAAATGGATTAGGATTGTAGTGGATTCTGTGAGTCGGGCGAACACACACGGATTTTCTACAGTAACCAGACTACTTCCCCGCCAGTTTTCGAGGATGCTAAACAAGATGGTGCAGTTAAAAATTGTTTTTGGGTTGGCCCCAAAAACCATCCCCAAGCGGGAAAATTGAAAATATTTGCTTGAAAGCACCCTTCAATATTGCACCCGATGCAAAACTACCCTCCCAGAGCGATTAAACTACCTTCCAAGGGGGTGCATCGACTGCTGACGGCTTTATACCGGCAAAATCGTCTGACCGCCCATTTTCGAGGTCGCTGAAGACGATCGCGGTCTAGAAAACGGTCTCCGCTGACAAACCACTATACCCTCCAAGGGGGTGAATCGCCTGCGGGCACTTTAAACGGGAAACATTATGTGACCGCCCGTTTTCGAGGTCGCTGAAGACGATCGCGGCCTCGAAACCAGTCTCCGTTGCCAAACCACCCCCCCAGAGCGATGAAACTACCCTCCAAGGGGGTGAATTGCCTGCGGGCGACTTTAAACGGGTCGGGAGGTCGCTGAAGAGGATCGCGGCCTCGAAACCAGTCTCTGGTGCAAGACCACCCCCCCCCCCCCCCCCGTCAGGCAAAATCACCCTGCATGAAGAAATAGGACGCGTATAAATAAAAAATGCGTATAAGTACGCGTACAACTTTTAAATTTGGATGCAAGGAATCATTTAGTTTTTCTCATCGTATCTCATCGTGCTTTAATTTGTATGAAAAATTGATTTTACAAAATTTTCTGGACAGTTGTGATTAGAATTTGTTTTTCTCAATCCAATAATTTTGTTCATACGGTTATCAAATCAGGATTTCTACAACCGTATTCTAAAAATTACCACCGAAATCTTACATTGATAACCAAAAACGGTAACGAAAAACCCCTGATGTGTACTTAACGTCTTTGTTGTCACCTGAAACCAGCTTTTGCTTCCCCCTGACTTCGTTTTATACACGCTTAGCTTTTTTCCTTAAAGTGATTGTAAACATGTAGACTGTAGAGAGATAACATAACTTGACAGTGTGTATACAATTTTCTGATTTTTTGAAATATCCTATTACATCTCACAATATAAGTATGGGGCGAGAAGTAAAACATAAAATCCAGAGAATTTTTGTACGCCGAGTGTACGAATTGTGTTCTGTTTTTAATTATTAGTTAGTTGTAATGAATTTTGATAAGCTGACGTATTCAACTGGCATAGATAGTCATATTTGGATATAAAAATCCAAAAAATTGACATATATTTTATGATACTTTCTTTATTAAACAACTGCACTATATAATAATCTATTTTATATTGCAATAACATTTTATATATATATATATATATATATATATATATAAGATGTCTAAGGTCCACGAACACAATATCAAAACAAATCTCGATTCCCGAAATATACATTTCAAATTTAAGTTCCTTATTTGTAGTCTATATTATAAAAATATGGTATTAAGTTTTGGCAAGCGGTATGCAAACGACACATGTCAGTGCACGTTACATGCACACACTTAAACATGATCGATGATCGCGCCCGAAGAGTTACTCCGAGCGACTCTCCCTTACATCATCGGCATGTATTCGTTTTTACACATCATCAATATTTTTTTTCGTCGAGGGTGATATATCATGAAATACCGGGCAGAATAAAAACACTTCGCCCGAAATAATATTAATATGTTATAAAGGAGAAAAGTATTTTAGAGCTAGAGGTACAGATCAAATAATAGTATATTAACCACCGGGTGTTGAAAGTGTTTCATTACTGTCGATTCGAGAGATTATATAAATAAAACCTTATCTCCAAAGTTTGAGTAATATTTTTTTACAACCATGTTAGCCTGTTGGTAAATTTTATTCATTATTGGTCTTTATAGACCTTCTAAATTATTATTTTAAAGCCACAACATTATATTTAAGCTATTTAATTTAAACATTGCGTCAATAAACTTAAAATCTAAAGCCTTTGAAATATATAAAGTTTTTCGATTTAAAATTCAAAAAGTCAAATAGAACTAAATGGTATGTGCTTTGTTGTACAAATAGTCATTTTATAATTTCCTGTTGCAGCACAGTATAATTTACTAAATATTTGCTGCTGAAAATTTTGAATTTTGAAGTTTGAGTTACGGACCTTAGCTTTAAAAGAAAGTTGATCTCCTTTCGATTATTATAAGTTCATGCAAACAAGCCCCTAAAAATGCTTTTATGTATAATTACGAATATTGGTAGGTTTTATATCATTTGGATGACGCACTGGACTTTGTTGAATCTTTTTTCTCAGAGGCGTCATATGCAGGGGTCTTATTATTGTTCAAATATTTTCATATCTTAATTGTATCTAGTTTAAGTATGGAATTTCAGTTTTTCATACATTTTTATGAAAAATATTGCTTTTATTACCCTCGACTGAATTCACCCTTTCCGAGTAAAATAGATTGGAAAATAAATCATATGTGCAAAGTTACTTAATTTTACCCTTATATTTTCTTTTCAAAAATCAGAAGTCAAACAAAATAAAAAGTTGCATATTTTAACGACGGTAATAACTGCTTTAAAGAATTGCACTTGCAAAGTAGGAATATCCTGCTACAGTGACCCTGACAATCCTACCGGAAAACTAACAGGAACAACGAAATCCTAGAAACAGCTTTGAATTGGCTACGAAGCTTACTTTAATAACCACTGCAAAGGAAGTCCTTGTTTTGATAGTTTTGTCTTCGTAAGAATTGTGTAACATTTTGTGAAAGTAGAGTTTTAACGACATTCTAGATACCTTTTGTAATAGTACATTGCATAATGAGTGTTGTAAATAGCATATTATGCACGAATGGATAAGCACGAAGCCGCCTATACTGAAAGAAAAACTTAGTTGAATATAGCAAAATTTCAACCTAAATTTTTAGTAATAATTCCAAAAATATTTTATAAACCATTTATGTGAAAAGTTTTTTGTAAAATTTACTAATATCTTTTGTAAAAATTTTGATACACGTGGTCCCCCAAGCGGTGTATAAGTTCCCCGCAATCTTCACCCATTATTTGTTATGAAGGTCGAACTCCCAGGGATCCGTCACATCTTATTTAAGCCTTTCATTCTTGTAAAAAGCATTTTTACAACATTTCATTTAAACCTGGTAATTTTTACAATAAAAAATCCTTAAAATACAATAATAGTCGTCAGTAAAAACAATGTTTAAAAATATTTAACTAATAAATTATTTTCACTTGCATTCGTTGTTGCTAAATTTAAAATATATTTTACTAGTTACTTGTTTTCTTTTATGATCAAACACAAGCACTATAGGAAAAATCCTTTAGGGTACTCTGGCAGTGGTGCGTGTGAGCAAAAAACGATTCACGTTGGTTTTGAATCGTTGGAGGTTATAGTCGTTGGGAAAAATGATCACGGGAAGGTCGTTCCATAAGGATGAAGTCCTCCAGATGAAAGAATTCTTAAATAATGAAGTTCGAAGAGTCCTAAGCTTAACCACATATGGATGTGCGTCGTGTATTTCTGTTATTCGCCGGAATTAAGATGGAAAGGTCAGCCAAGCATTTTCCATGAAAATATCTGTAATAGAGAGTTAAATCCCCAACCTGATGTTCTAGGCTGTGGAGGTTATTCGTCAGCTCGTGATCTCCGATAAGACGAATGGCCCTCCTTTCGATGGAATCCAGCAGCCGAAGAGTATGTTTGGGTGCAGAGCTCCAGACATGAGAGCAGTACTCTAGTGATGGTCGAATCTGGGCTTTGTATAGTGTCAAAAGTTGTTGAGGTGTGTACAACTTTTTGGTTCGGAAGAGTATACTGAGTTTCTGAGAAGCTAACTTGGCGATTGCCACAACGTGGCTATGCCAAGACATACTTCCTCCCTTGTACTAAATTGATTAGAAATACTAACTATTTTATAAATTATATGTACAATATTATTTTGATACGGATTATTAAAAAGAAATGTAATTAATACTATATTTTATAGAAAATCATACCAAAACATCTATACTATCGTATTTTTTCGTGTGGCGATCGTAGGTAAAAACTGGAAGAAGTAACAATTACAGTTGTTTCATTCTTATTGGGAATAAATAAATAGCCCCAAATTGATCATCAATACACTATCAAACTCAGCTTTTCTGAAATCTTAAATATGTTTAGTTTGACTTCACAAATGTATTGAAAATAGAAATAAGGAAATATTATATTATATAAAAATATATAAAATCTTGATAAGAGCACTGTTTGCGAAAACGTTAAGAAGTGTCGTTGTTTAAAACAACTAGCATAGTGTTATTTAACACTAGACTGAGCTTCAATGGACCTTCAAGACGCCCGACGTGCAATCTATTCAAATTGCTTTCAGCTTTGTTTCAAAGTTTTCAAAAAACATTGTACACTTTGGACAAGGACTTTTTTGCTAAATATCTTCCGCTTTTTGTTCGAGATATAATAAAACTTTATTGTTATATTCGAAAATAAAGGAAACCAATTCGGCGAAAATATACAATGAGCAATGAAATATAAATTTTACCCTGTTTTTCTTATAGTCGATGAAACTAATGGTATTATTTTGTAGCAGCCATTACAGCGCAATACTATTATAGTAACGAACTTCACTTATATTCATCGATGTAAGCTTAGAGCAGTGTAAATTTTGCTGATATTTTTCCTTGGATGCTTCCCCTGGATACCTTTTCTGATTAGCCTGCTCGATTCTACATGAAAACGGTCTCTTGCATTTGCAGTGTTGTATGCCACTTAACGTAGATTTCAGTACTCTTTTATACCACGAGACGTGGCATGAAATATATGATAATGCCATCTTGTGGAGAATAGAAAGTAGCAATGAGAAAGTGAAATTTATATCTTGACATATCTTCGAACAAAACCAAAAGGAAAAATTTTAGATTTTTCCAAATATTATGAAAGTCTCTGTATTTATTTTTGAGTTTTTCAAGGCATACTATTGAGCTAATAATTATGTAACTTTGCCTCAATTTAACCCACTTAGTATCTTTTACCGTTTCCGAAATCCCAATGGTGAAGGCCGAAGTTGTCATATTATCAACTTTTCTTCATAAAGTCACTGACATGAATTACGTTCTGAAAAAAAAAACATGTCATTAAGAAACACCCTGTATATCCATAAAAGACGACAAAAAGCTAAATATCCACGTATATATACTACATTATCCCTACATCTTTCTAACATACGCCCTAGGGTGCGAAATGACATTACCCATCTAATTGCTCCTCCGTAATTATACCTAATTTCGCTATCTTGCGTAATGCTTTATCTAGGTCAGGTATGTTCTAACGAAATATTATTAAACTTGTGAAACAAACAAACAAACTTTGAAATATTTCCCTAAAGTATCATTTTCTAAGTTTGCTTTAAAGCATCGTGGATAATTTAGCTTTACATGTTAAGATTTAGTTTTTTTATTAATACGATCGCGAAATTTCGTACGTAGTATCAAAGTCAGGAAGCTGTCTGTGTATACGAGTGCGTGTGTGTATAATATAACCTAATTAAAATTTGAGAAAAGGAATGTACTCAAATTACCAAAAGATGACAATGATATACATATGTGCAGCTTTCTTTAACCTATATTTAGAAACTAGATAATTTCCGTTATATAAACCTCTATATTGTTATCGTTACATCTCTGAAACGTACTCCCGAAGGGTTTAAAAACCGCTCATGGTGTTTCCCTAATTGGTCCTAATTTCCCTATCTTAGTCAGGTATTTTCCAACGAAATATTATCAAACTTGTTAAAACAAACAAACTTTTAAATATTTCCCCAAAGTCTAATATTCTAAGGTTGTTCAAAAGCGTCGCGCTGTGGGCCTGATTTCGATTTCAAAATGGCAAAATTATTTAGGTATAAGTAGAGAAGCTGGCGGGAAACTATGACCGTTTAGTTATTAGTATGGTACTTCGCTACCAATTCGAAAAACTCATCATACTCTATCGATCCTAATCCTGTATAATAGTGGATAGAAGTTTGATTGATTTATCTCTATTTTTTTTAAAGATCTTTTAATGCACTCTGGGAGTGGTGCGTGTGCAAATAAAGCGATTCACATTAGTTTCCAATCGTTGAAGGTTACCACGACCTCAGGAAGGTCGTTCCACAATGATAGCGTCCTCCAGATAAAGGAATTCTTAAACAATGAAGTTTGAACGGTACTAAGCTGAACCACATGGATGGCCGGCAGTGGTTTGACGTGTATTTCTGCTATTGTTATGTTCCAGGCTGTCGAGGTCCTTGGTCAGCTCGTGTTCAAATTGCTCTTTCCGATGGAATCCAGTAGCCGAATAGTATGCTTAAGTGCAAAGCTCCAGAAATGAGAGCAGTATTCTAGCGATGATCGCATCTGGAAGTTCTTGGAGGTGCATACAACTTTTTGGTCTGGAAAAAGCGTACCAAGTTTGTGCGAAGCTGCCTTGGCAATTACCACAACGTGGACATATTTCCTCCCAGATGGACGCTCAATAAATTAATAGACGAAGCCAGTGGGATTGTGTGTCCTGCCAGAACTATATTCGGTTCTGTAATGTTAACCCTTTTAGAGGAAACTGCTGCCTGGGTTTTTCTTGCGTTAAATTCGACTTGGTTACTGTAACCCCAAGACAAACTTTCTTCCAGGCCATTGTTGAGACATTCATGCTGCCTGTGAAGATCTATGTTTGTTCAGGTTCATCTTAAATTTTAAACAGTGCGTTTAGACTAAGAAACTGTGCTTCTCTATTTGAGATATCAACTCTTTTTATACGCGTATGGAAACAAGTTGCAGAAACTTCTATTTTCAGCAATAGTCCGTTAGACTTTACGATTTTCATCAAAGCCAATGTTAATATCTAAAATATTGCTCAAAATTCCATTCCATAACATGAAATGTATGTAAGCGATAGCTCGGACAGGTTTCTTCCTAGTGTAAGTATAAAAAATATTCAATAATCCAATATTTCGTTTACAACTATAAAATAAAATTCCTTACCAATTTTGTCCCTTCCGAAATAGGACTGCGCCCTCTGTGCATCGTACGTGAGGTGCCTTCGTGCGTCTCCTAAATTTAAATACGCGTTCTTATTTGTTTTAATGTTTTCGGGAAATATCACTTTGTAGTTTAACGAGTTCCGACGTTTTAATTAAGGACGGGCAAATTTTATCTCTCCAAAAATTTCTTGTTTTTGGGAGTGGCCCCAAGCAAATAAATTATAAGATTAGAGTTTCTTCATTTCCTTTTTCTTTGACAGTTTTATTTACCTCGCGAAATATAAATATAATTAATACTTTGAAGATAAATTGCCACGTTCTGATACCAAAAGTACAAAAAAAAAAAGATTTTCTGGCAAATACTGTGCCCTTCCCACTTACTTTCAACACGTCTTAGTTTATTATAATATTTTTGGAAGCATCCAGGAATAAATAATATATTACTCAATGTGCGGCAGTGACAGTTTGTTTTTATGGAAATGATGCAAGAAAGATCAGAACACAAATGAAAAGA
This sequence comes from Barypeithes pellucidus, assembly GCA_963991005.1. Classification (NCBI taxonomy): domain Eukaryota; kingdom Metazoa; phylum Arthropoda; class Insecta; order Coleoptera; family Curculionidae; genus Barypeithes; species Barypeithes pellucidus. The sequence goes on from OZ022559.1 coordinate 3,974,778, forward strand.
AAGTAATTCAAAATATATTATTTAGTGTAAATATAATGAAAAATTAAAATTTTGAAAATAAATGCCTATATTTTGATAAGATTTATTGATGCATGCTGTGTTGTGCTGGTATCTTCAATTTTGTTCTTGTCGAGTTTCTGTAATATCGTTAATCTATCAAAAAAAGTTCTCATCGCCTCCATATCTCGAGACATTAACTTCATAAAAAATTTAAAATTTCAAAAATCTTTCGCAGTTTGGATTTTTAAGTATATTATCAGGCGATAAAATTTAGGAATAACTGCGATTAAAACAGAAGAGTCTTGGCTTGTACTTATTTTTCTATACTCTTCCTATACTCATGTCTGGAGTTCTAAACCAAATTTTTTTGTTAGTTACTTAAGTTATAAATGGGTTTAACCCCTTTGTAGATAAGAACTACCATAATACTTCGTCAAAGGTAGAAACGATTTGTCAAGAAAAGTCAACATATTTGTAACATATAAATTAAGAAGATCATTTATCATATTTTAGGAAAATCATGCGAAAATTCTCTAGAAATAAACTTTGGGCCGCCGCCAACATTTTATTCGTGAGCTTTTTGGTCCCTTTGTGGTCTTGCAGCTGTTCGAATTGATGAGATCGTCGCTGTCTGTTAAGTCCCAATAACAGCGAAACTATTGCCATGGTCTGCATGGTCCAGCGTACACTTGGTATTCCGTGGGTACCTTAATGATAAAGGCAGGATAAACATATGATTTTCGCCACTTTTAAAATATTTTAGGAAAACCTATCCACAACAGTCTAAAATTGCCGTTCCAGGCAACCTCCCTTTATCTTTAACTTATTTATTGAAGATGTTATACTTAAATCCAATTGATCCTCAAGTTGAATAAAAAGAAACGGGAAAATTGCCCTTCGAATGCGACTTAAAACTGCCCTTTTGATCTTTCACGAAAGCTTAAGCCTTCTTCCTTATTGCCATGCCTTCATGTTTTTTTATATTTTTCTTGTTTTTAAACCTATATAAAAAAAGGACGAAAGAAGCTCTCTTGCGAGGGTTTTTAGTTAAAAATGTATCGAAAAATAAATGCCTATCGAAATAGCGTTCTAAAAGAAAAATAGTAGGTTGGATGTTTTGATGCTTCGCGTTTTAGAATTAAAGCTAGTTTCTCTGATTTGAATTTTAAATGCACGTCAAGTGTAGGACCACAGCATTAAGAACCTAATAAAAATAATTATTATTATTGATAAAAAATAATGTTTGTGTTCATAGCCTAAATAACTGAGGCATGGTAATAGATAGGCATTTATAATGCAACTACGACTCAAAACTTTAAACAGTTCAATTCCTAGTTTTAGTGATATTTGTTAAGGATCATTCGAGTGACCAAAAATGCTTCAGGCCTAAAATAGTCCTCGTCAAAGGAAATATGAAAGAGCTTACCATCCAAAATTAATAAAACCCATCTTTCCAATCTTTAAAACCCTTTTTAAACATTTCCCCGTCAAGGGTTTTTATTTTTGCTGTTTGGGTTATAATAAAAGTAAGTATAAAAAGCTTCTTCTACAACGTAATCGTTTTAGGCGATGGTGTATCGGGAAATGCCTTACCAAATAGGATTGCCAAGGAAAGCATCTTAGGCCCAAGTTTATGATAAGTTAGATATTTTTTGTGACTTGAGGGTTGAGTTACAGTGTCAGAAAAAGTTTTATATTTCAAATGATTAGGAAATTTGGAATTTGTATTTAAATACCGAGATATTAAGAATGGGAACTTTTCGAATTGACACCCTGTATATATTTGGAGGTAATTACTGCAAACTGAATTTAAATTCTCCTATTGAATATACAATAATGATTTTCTATATAACTTTAACAATATCACTGATAAATACAATGTAACTTTTTGCTCTTGCAAGGTGTCATTTTTTTCAAAACAATTTTAAAGTAAACAAAGAATTTGAAAGTAAAAATACACCACTAAAATACTCGTGATTGTGCGGTGTTTATGAATATTCACGCGTTGGCAAATTTGTATTGGAAATTCAGAGATAACTTGATTGCGTATCTTTTTGTAACCAATTTTTTTCATACAAATATTTTTGGTATGTGTCTTTTATGTGGACAACAAGAGTTTTGTTCTTGTGGTTTCTATAAAAGACCTCTGTAAGATATCTCATAAATTTTCTGGAAAGTAATGTTAAATTAGTCCAAAATCTTAACCACCATAATAAAGGAAAGTTGAACTCAAGTAATAAAAGGTGTATCATAGTTCAACAAGTTAGGTCGATCTCAGGGAAATAAAGATCAGATCATAATTGTGTAAATTGTGTTAATCAGACCAAAATGCATGTATCGCATCTTGAAAAATTATTGGAACTGATGCAAGATAATCGTTCAGTCGCGCTAAATTTGTGAACGAATATTTAACGTCGCTTTATAAAAATCCACATCTCTGCAAACCTTATAAATAATAATTTTATACAAAAATTTTTCCAAATATTTTTCTTCTGTTTTCTTATCGAAAGAGCCAATATTTAAAGAGTGATCAGAATTAGAATAATTTTAATTTAATTTCCGGATTTCCACTTTCGCCTTCCGGCTCTCCGTCTTGGTATTGATTTCTGTTCTTAGGACCGCAAGTACACTCTGGTATAAAGATATTTCCGCCCTTTCATAAGGAACTTTTTTCAATAGTGATATAGTTAATAAGCAGTATATATAAATATATATATCTCGTGATTGTTTAATCAGATTGTGAAATATTTAGTTCTAAATTAGATTAAGGACCGAGGCAGAAATAATTACTGTACGAATGAATGTAATCTAATGTAACGCAAACAAGTTTCGTAAGAGCCCCACCTCTATATTTATTCCACTTAATTTAATTTGCGTTTTGATTATAGTAACCAAAAATAAATCTTTTCCAGCTGAACAATATTATATAATTTTCCTTTCTATACGATCTGAACCCCAACAAATATGATTTCCGCATCACATAAATTTAGAAACCAAAACAAACGATTTGGGGAAACATAATGATTCGAGAAACGCTATTTGTGAGGTGGTGTTGTTTGCCAATTTAGTACATTTACATATCTTGGTTTGGAATGTTTGTGTTTGGTCTAGACCCTTAATTGAACATTTTTGTCCGAATTATGTATGCTTAGGCCAGAATATTATATGTATGTTGATTTTCGGTACGATAAAGTTCATACAATTAGTTCTATTAATTGGTTTTCTATACGAGCTTACCAAACAAAATTAAACAAGAAAGTTGCACAAAAAACTAGTTTTAAATCTGGTAATTGGTTCGGAGTATAAATAAGGCAGGCTGAACTTTTGAAAAGACTGAAAAACAGAAATCTTGCTAACTCATGGGCTATAATCTTGGTGAAACCGTATATACATTTAGGAGAAATAAAATTACTTTTAGATATTATCAAACAATTTTCAGCAGCTTTTGATACTATATAAATCTCAGATGCGACCATCACTAGAGCAGTGCTCTCATGCCTGGAGCTCTGCACCCAAACATACTTTTCGGCTCCTGGATTCTATTGACAGGAGAATCATTCGTTTGATCGGAAACCATGTGCTGACCAAGAACATCGACAGCATAGAACATCGAAGACTCTGTTACCGATATTTCTATGAGAAATATTCGACTGAGAGCGACGAATCGAAATACATGACGAACAACTGCCGTCCATCCATATATGGTTCAGCCTAGCACTTCTCGGACTTTATTTAAGAGTTCCTTCATCTGGAAGACGTCATTCTTACGGAATGACCTCGTATTTCCCATCGAATATAACCTCCAACGATTCAAAACCAACGAATCACTTTAATCGCACACGCGCCACTCCCGAAGTGCCTTAAGGGCCAACAGTGCTGGAGTTTGATAATAAAAAATTAAGTGCATAAGAACAAGGAATTTATAATTGATAACTTCAAATTTATCAGAGTAGAAAACTACGCTACATTCGCAAATAAGATAAAACTACTCTATAGAGTACATACATTATTATTTTAAAATTATTAGAATGTGTTCTCTCACTGCCTTAATAAAGTATTAAAATTTACCATTATATTTTGTCCATTTAGCCAGTCACAAGCGTATATTACATTTTTCTAAATTTACAACGGGCTGGAATAATGACAGCCTGCGAGAGCGAAAATTGCGCATTCATAGAGTACACTCTTTCATTTGTTTTTATGGAAGTCTTTTGACAATAGAGACCAAAAAAGCCGCCGGTTTTTATGATCTTTTATTAAATAATCACGTAAAAACCTCTTTGTTATTAGCCATGGGATTTTATAAATTCTCGCGAGTCTTGTGACGACAAAAATGTTATGTGAAAAGGGACTTTGATGCGGTTAAAATGTATTCGTTTGCTGGATATAAACAGGGGCGTAGAACTTTGACCGGTTTTTCTTGACTCATCTTTAACAGGAACATTATTATACAATATTTAAAGAGCAATATTAACCATAATATAATGCATAACAGATAATTAGCTGTATGGAAACAGTAAGCAGAGTTTCTATTATTCGAATGCTTAAAGTCGGTACGGTGTATGAAGTCCGCTAAGCAATAAAACCTCTCGAGCCGGGTAGTCGGTGGCTCTCAAACAATAAATTATATTTAAGGTATTTTCTAAATAAAATAATTTAAATTAAATAAAAAATTAGTTTAGGCAAAGAAAAATAATTATTTTTTAGCTTTTATAGTATTTAGGCAAATTAGTTTTATGAATCCTTTTTTTTATAAAACAACCCCGATGGCGCCATCTTTTTGAAACATTATTGGACAGCTCAGCTCGCAAAGCACTTTTCTGTTGTTCGTTTTTTTGTATTTGAAGCCCAGCTCTTTTAAAATGATGGACAAACTGGTAGTTCCAATATCGCCAAGTTCTTTCTTCTTTATCATTCCAAGAATAGATTTGAGGGTAACATATTCCTTGGCTTTATACATATCATAAACAATATTCCTAATCGATAGTTTTATCCCATGGGATAAATCAAAGGTTTTAGAATGGTCTGTTCAATTCCTCTTCACTCTTTTTTCGAAGTCTTCTTAAGATCTTATCTGAAATGCCGCAAGCATCAGACGTTCGTCTTTGCACTGCCAAAGCAGATACTAACGGGCCCGAGTTCTCTATTTCTAAGTAAAACAACGTTCCCCTTATAATACTAAACGGCGTTCACCTGGAGATAAACACCTTCTAGGCGTTGTGAACATTTTCCATAACTTTGCTTTATAACTGCTTTTAATTCATACTCTATGAGAAACAAACTAAAAGTAAAAAGCATAACTGCTTATTTAAAACATACCATCCTGCACTTGAGCAAATTTTAATTATTTCTTGGAAAATAGTGACTAATATATAGATTTAACTATCCCAAATAACTAAATTCAAGGAAAAGTACCTGAGAATATCTTTAACTTATTGACGCAAAATGGTTTTCATTTGATAAATAAAAAAAACTATGAATGAAAAATAAACAAGATAAAAAATATTTATGGCGGTACATAATTCTAAGATAATTTTGTTTTGGAACCGCTGATTTTGCACGGCCGACTACAGTGAACCAGTGGAATATTCGGTACGATCAAGTATAGCGAAGGTATTGTTAACTTAACCGTCTTGCTGTTTAACAACCTTTAATGATTTAATCCGATATCGGACTTCATAAAACGAACCGACTTTATAAGCTCATCAGTAATATAATATTTTCATTTCGTCAGATCCATTTTTTTGACGCGTTCAGCTATGTTTAGCTATATCGATGGGTTTTTGAAGAAACATTGTAAGCGACGTGCCTCAAATTTTATCTTCTCATTATTGTGTTTTTGCACATTATAATTTTTTACGTAGTCTTTTGTATTGCTATATCGTAGCGACATTAGGATAACTCGTAACCTCCACGAGTATGCGACGCATACGACATTTTGTTAAGGACATACTAGTATTTATGATGTGAACACGGCCGTTTAGAGAAACATTACAAATTTTCTTGCTGAATACTACTTTGAGGATATTCCTGTACATCTCTGGATGCAGCTGTATTATGGAGCTCGGGCACATTTCGCTTATAAGGTGAACCAACATTCATTGGCATTGGTCACGATGGTCCTATTGGTTGTCCTCCAAGATGCCGAGACCGATCTCACTAGACTTTTGTTTATGGAACTGGTTCAAAATTGAAGTGTACAAGATAATAGGCAACACTCGGGATGCACTAATTTGACGTCTTAGAAATATTGCTGCCGATAGAAAAAGAAGGACTTATAGCTATCAGGAGAGCAACAGGCACTATTAGTAAACGAATCAGAAAATGTTTAGAGGTCAATGTTAATGTTGTTGCCTTATAATTACGCTATAACAAATTAAAATCGAATATGCGAGTTTTTTCCATTATTTTCACATGTACAATACTCCTGGAGTTTGATACGTTTTGTCCCGACTCACCCTGTATAAGGAAAAATATAAACAGCAATAAAATCCATATATGTAAAGGTAGTTAAACGTTTTTACTGAAGTATCCATTTAAAAATGATCATATCAGTCCATATATGCCAGAAAATCTTTTACTGCTAATACCATTCAAAGTAAAACAAAAAACAAGCACATTTAACACAATAGGCTTCTTAATGCGACCATCGCCAATAAAACTGAATGACAAAACATTATTTTTCCGACCCTTGTTTCCTTTTATTTCTTTTATTTTTCCAAGTTTTTCATTAAAGACCGGCAGACAAAAGACTGGAGCATTTAGCGGCGAAAAAGCCAAATATTCCGCTTTTATGATCGCCATTGAGCTTTTTTCCCATCCGAACCCGTAAAGTTTGTATTCATTAAGTGCGCCCCGGGGCGCTATACTAGAGTAATTAGTATTACTCCGGCTTACTCCCACTGGAACAGTCAGATAGACTCCTCTTTGCTAGATATACGTTTTGGATGCTGAAATTTAATCTACAAAACATTAGGGTTTTAGTTTTATTTTCCCGAGAAGTTATTTTAGCTTTTTGGGGAAATATAACTGAAAACATTAAATTTACATTTTACGTTAAAATGTTCTGGCTAAATTTTGCGACCTTAATTGGGATCATATTCTCCATTAAAGATAACAATGAACGCCAAATTATATTTTATTGTTCCCAAATATTTTCAGTCCCAAGTACGTTATTAAATACGATTCGCAACTTCAGGGAGAAAAAAGTTTCTATAAACACGTACGTTCTGAGATTTATTTTTTGTTCTTACGAATCAAATGCTCAATTACGCTTAACTACGCCACTGGTGGCAGATAAAAATGGCAATATTGCAAAAACTGTACTTTTACTTAAACTTTACTTTATTTTTACAAAATGCTGTTGAGCGGTCACAAAATTTATTTGAAAAAAATTATATTGTTTCCACGTCCATCAGGATACTTGGAGAGGTGATTCTCCATGTTAAAAGAAAGATACACACAACAAAAAGTCGATAACTCACTACTAATTTTTTTTCTTATTTTTAACATGTTGCGGTTAGTTTTTAAACTGTCAAGTTGATATTTGGCAGAGAGACCACGCTTAACGACTTAATTTTTGGCATATCTTTTTTTTTTAACGTTATTGGAAAGGACAAGGTCATAGGGAATACTTAATAAAAAAGGCGCTCTTTGTTCGAGTCAATAAACCATACCGTTCCGGCGGCGCAAAACTGGAATTAAGGTATTTGTAGCAGTAAAATGAGTTATTCCAATGGAAGAAAAAAAAAAAGAGTTTCCCACTTTTTGTTATACGGTAATGTAACAACTACTTTGTACGTTGCACTGGATATTTCTAAAGCTTTTGATCGTGTTTGGAATGAGGGGCTTCTAAGTAAACTGCGATCCTATGGTATGCCCAGTCGATTCTGTGCATGGTTGTCTAGCTTTCTTAAGGACCGCTTTCTGCAAGTGGCGATTGACGGATTTCTCTTAGACACCTTCACCATCAATGCCGGTGTTCCTCAAGGGTCCATATTGTCTCCCACTCTCTTCTTACTCTACATTAACGACCTTCTAGTGAAAACTAAAAATCCGATATTTAGTTTTGCTGACGATAGCACACTTATCTCATCTTTCTCTTTGAATGCGCAAACATCGGCTGCCGACGCACATCTTCGCAGACAGCATGAAGTGTTACGCCTCAACAAAGACCTGGAAGTAACAGTAACCAAGTCGAATTTAACGCTAAAAAAACCCAGGCAGCAGTTTTCTCTAAGAAGGTTAACATTACAGAACCGGAAATAGTCATGGCCGGACACGCAATCCCACTGGCTTCATCTATCAATTTGCTGGGCGTCAATCTCGGAGGAAATATGTCTTAGCATAACCACGGTGGCAATCGCCAAGATAGCTTCTCAGAAACTTGGTGTAGTCTTCCGAACCAGAAAGTTGTACACACCTCAACAACTTTTGACACTATACAAAGCCCAGATCCGACCATCACTAGAATACTGCTCTCATGACTGGAGCTCTGCACCCAAACATACTCTTCGGCTGCTGGATTACATCGAAAGGAGGGCTATTCGTCCGATCGGAGACCACGAGCTGACGAAGAACCTCGACAGCCTAGAACATCGAAGACAGGTTGGGGATTTGACTCTCTTTTACAGATATTTTCATGGAAGGTGCTCGGCTGACCTTGCCCTCTTAATTCAGCCCAGAGCGACGATTAGCAGAAATACACGACGAACCACTGCCGCCCATCCATATGTGGTTAAGCTTAGTACTCCTCGAACGTCATTATTTAAGAATTCTTTCATCTGGAGGACTACATCTTTGTGGAACGACCTTCCCGAGGTCGTTTTTCCCAACGAATATAACCTCCAACGATTCAAAACCAACGTGAATCGCTTTTTGCGCACACGCACCACTCCCAGAGTGCCCTAAAGGATTTTTCCTATAGTGCTTGTGTTTGATCATAAAAAAAAAAAAAAAAAGAATCACCTCTCCAAGTATGCTGATGCATTAGCATGTCTGGACACATGTTAATAGAGACGTAAATGTCCTCTTCTTTATGAGAACATAGCAACCTAGGTGTCAAAGACCACACTTGTCTTCAATTGCTTTTTTTTGGAAAATTGACAAAGCATCTCAGGGGATGTCATCTTGAAGACGACATTGGCGATTGTAGGATGATATTGATGCCTCATTTATACCCTTTCCATATGAATAGAAAATTTCACAGAAATTGTTTTTCAATGTAAATGGTTTATCGCCCTTTAAATGCATTTCTAACTCTGTATATAAATCGTACTACGCCAATGAGTTAAGAAGCAATTTGGCAAACTCGTACATGAACTATTTCATCATCGGAAAACTAACTTAAATAAACTGCAACTCATTAAAGTTGAGCATTAGTTTGTTAACATGGATGGAGCGCTTTACATTATTCCGTAACAGGATACATATTTTGAGCTACAAATTTACTGTGAGGTCGAATAAAATGTAACAAAAAAGGGGTTGAAAACCCTTTACCTAAATTATTAAACAAAGAAAAACAGACCAAAATATCATGAACTATACTTTGTGAAGTTATCCGAATTAATGTTGCGTACAGACGAAACAGGCAGAGAATTTTTTCTTCCAAATTTGGTCAATTTTAAAAAATTTCTAGCAGAAATGGGAATTAAATTGTATTTGATTTCTTGCTGATTCGATAATAGATTCACATAATTATTTCTGTGGTCGTTTGAGCACTTTTATTTCTTCAATGGTTTTGTTTCTATATTCTTATTCAGTTTACGGCAGACTTGGCATAGTTTTACTATATTGAGTTCAGAGTTACTATTTTTTCATAAACACTAAAAAACAACAAGCAATTTTATTTAACAATAACGACAAATATGACAGGTAGTGTCAAACGTGAAAGCTTGTACTATCGTGCCGATAAAAAACGAGGACGACAAAATCACAAAACTGGGAACGGATATACGTATCTCATAGACTATAAAAGGTGCTCGACAGCTGTAAAGGTAAATAAATACACATAACTTTTAGGAAGTAACCTAGATTACATAATTTAACGTTTTATATTTTTCGATACGAGGTGGCATCAAAATATCTTATTTATTTTATAAACTTGAGCGGCAGTAAATATATTGGACATTTTATTAAGAAAAAGTCTAATACCTTATTTAAAGTAGGTATATATAACGTCGCCTAAAAATGAAAACGAAACTAAATAATAAAAGAAATTTAATATAAGGTTGCAAAAATACAAACGCAAAATTTGTCGAAGCAACAAAACATTTTTACTATTACCACAAATGTTTTCGATCGAGTTCAAATCGGGGCTCCTCGAAGGCCAGGGAAGAACTTTTCTAGGAGAAAATTTTGCATAATGCGTGCTGTGTGTATTGGAGAATTATCATGCTAAAATGTAAAATTTTGACCATATACAGCGTTTATCGATGGTATCATCACTGCATTTAGGATATTGACGAATTCAGGTGCAGTTAGTCTTCCTTCTACGATTTGGCAAATTCTTGGACCTCTAGCGCTAATCCAACCACATACATTTATAGAGAAACGCCCGCTTTGGTTTATTTTGTGAGTGTATATCTCATCATACCGCATGCCGGAAGGCCTATACTTTCGAATTCTTCCATTATTACACAATTGAAAAGTTTTCTCGTCAGAAAATATAACTGTTTCCCAGAAAATATTCCGATTTAAATATTCATGTGCAAATTCTAACCTGCCTTGTTTATTTCTTTCCATTAAAAATATTTTATTAGTAGCACAACGACTTCGTATATCGGAAATTCGAACCATGTCTCTAGCAGTATTTGCAGAACCTGGAGAGTTCGTTTCTTCTTTCGCCTTTATTGCAGTTGCGAATATCCCTTAGATAATTAACTAGTCTTCTATCTTCATCTTCAGTAGAAATTCTAGAGGGAACTGAACCTGCTTTCCTAATAATAGTCCCATGCCTTGCTATTTTTTGTTTTGCCAACAACACGGTATTTTTGTTTACTCCCAGTTCGTCTGCAATATCCCAATAAAAGCACCATCTCGCAACCGACTGTATATTATAGCCTTTTGCTGGGGTGTTAATTGTGGCATATTTTTTAAAGAAAAATTTGCTTGACAAGTTAATGATAAAGTGACAATCTATGTTGACATGTAAAATTTGTAAATGACATTTTACTGGTACCAGACTCGAAAGTAAAAAATTCCTAATATTCAAGGAGAAAATAAGAAATTTTGCTGTCCTAGTTTTTTACCGGCACGGTGGTACATATGTAAGATGGCCGTTCCAATAAGGGCTTTATAAAAATTATGATCCGAACGCTCGAATGCGACGTAATGTCTTTGTCCTAAGTAACAGAACGACAATAAAAAAGTATACTAATATTCAGAGCTCCTCGATTGTTTCTCTTGAAAGTTGTTGACAATCCACCTAAGAATGTGAATTGGTTATTCTTCAAAGACTATGAACCAAACTCGTATCCTTCTTGATGTGAGATCCTTGACTTTAACTTGGGAATTTTAACTATTAAGGTGTAAACTAAAATTGCTAGTCTAGTTCGCTGGGATTGTTGTCTAAAAGTAGAATAGCATTTTGTCTTAACTTAATTCTTAAAAAAATCCCTCTTGGCTTATAGTCCACTCATATATTTTAGGAACTATTATTGCAGTGACATTTTTATTTGATACCATAACGTCCCGCGTTCAATTAAAATAAATCTTCCACAAATCCAGTACTTTCTAAACATTTATCGTAGAATCCTAATGTCTCTTCCACGTTTTAAGGAAAATCTAGGAATAAAAATTTAAAATTCAAAGTGTTATTACTCGCTGTTATAACGAGGTCGCTGGCGGCTCCCGTATAGAGTCATATTTCTTAAATAACTAAGCAAATGGCACACGCATACCGGAAAATACCTTAGGAGGGATTTGGATTTAATAAAACTTTATGGTTGTTTTGAGAAATAAGGCCCTTGTTCATTTTCATACATGGTGAATCACTCTCATTCTTATTTGGATGATAATAAAGTTTTGGACCTTTATTTTGTTTACATAAATATATTTGTAGAACCAAATTATACTTTTGTCAAAGAACTATCCCTTGGTCATACTTTTAATGTTTGTTTCAAAAATAAACAAGAAACTGGCGAAATTATTCGGGTTTGTGCGGTATTGATTCTAAGGTTAAGTTCTCGCCTGTCTCGCTTTTCAAAATTGTTAATCTTCATAATATAGGGTATGTTTAATACGTTGAATTGGAGCATCTCGAGTGTTTACTTGTCTTCTAGTTTGTACACTTCATTTTTGCACCAGCTCCATAAACAAATATCTAGTGGTGTGAGGTCCTGGAAGCAATTCATTGTGTAAAAAAATTAAGTAAAACTCTGCCATGAGGCGATTCTCTAAAAGGAGAGTGTCAATTAAATAACTGTACAATACACTCTCTACATTATCTTTTAAAATTTTAATTTTGTTCCATCGAAGAACAAATAGACTTTTTGGTAGGAAAAAATACATTCACCTGAATAATTAAATCAAGAGAATATCTTATTCGAAATATTAACTACGTCATTTTGATATCTGATTTATTTAAACTTAAGCGCAGTCACCCTGTAAAGACTTAAGCTTCACCTTATTTCAACATATCTTGTAACGCATTAATGTGTAATGTCTTTGTGGCAACCCTGAGACTTACTAACTCACTAACGAAGTAGGTTGAGGGGTTCGCAAAAGCTGATTTAGGTAACTGCTTCCTTGACTTCCTTATAAAGGTTTGTAATAATTTATGAAGGGAAATATTATATTTTTTTATGATATAGACATAAATTTATATTACAACGTGTTTATATATACATACTATATAGGTCTATCAACGAAATCTATTTTATACAATAGCTATCGAAATGAGAGGTTCAACATAACTAATAAAATTGTAAAACAATACTAGGAGTATTGTAAGCGAAGACACTATCTTTTCACACAAAGTAATAAAATTAAACATATTGATATAAATTGTAAACCAGGCTAATAGAGGACATCTGTTATTTTTCTTGGAATGTTATTTAATTAAAAGCTGTTTCCGAGCTTCATAGTCACCACCCCTTAATCTTAATATTTCACCGACTAACATAATGTGATTAATACGACAGAAATTCTAGATGTATGAAAGTACACGACTCGTTTAACTCTAACCCCGTTACCCTGGGTATAATCTACATCATTTTCATTTGATAAAGTTACAAAGTTTACTAAATATTTCGTTTCAATGCGGAGAAGTATAACTTTCATTTAACTTTCACCCACATGTACTTGTTTGTCGAGCATTTGTATAAATAAATTATAAGGATTTTATTTCTCGGTGCGGCATGGGGGTACGCGAGTGTCAGTAGCGTATCCAGGCATGAACCTTGAAGTCCATGGGGAAGATAGGGGGATATATCCCCTAAATCCCCTCCCCGTAGGTAAGCCACTGGAGCGTGTGTGTTACTTTGTGGCTGTTTCCTTAGCAGAAATAAAATTAATACTTTTTCAGCAAGACCAAGCCTATTCAGAAGTAAAATAAATAAACGTTGGAGTACATTCAACCTTTACCTGCTACATTCCAGGTCTAACTAACAACAAAATAGCTAATTTTGCTGATGACGCTGCTATTATGGCCGTAGTTACAAGAGTTAGATATGAAAATACTAGTTCGGATTGAAGAAAAACAATCATTTTCTATTTATACGGCAGACTGGTTTCGAATAAATACGACCATTTTTGCTTATAGTTCAGCGGATCCATATCCTGGAGAATACCTGTTCATCATTATTTGTTTATCCTTATATTGTATAAGGTACCTTCCGGTGTTTCAGAAATAATTTTTTTCTACATATTTATTACTTATTTACATTACAAGCTGCGAAAGTTTACTTTTTGGTGCGAGGTGTGTTTAAATAGGCGAGGCGAAGCGTAGCGAAGCCGAGGCTAGTTAAAAAACTCCGAGCACCTGAAAGGGCTTTTGCAGCGTGTAATGTATTAAACTTTTTCTACTACTGTTCTTTGATCAATTATATTATTAAGTAATGAACTTTGATTTTATTCAAATTATAATAAAATACACCTGTAAAATAATCCATGTCAACTAGTTATTTGAGTACTGTCAAAGTCTGTCAGTTCGAATTTTTTAATTTCGATTGTCGAAAATGTTGTTTCAAGACCAAAACGAAGCTATACAGAAGGCGGCCGAGTTGGCATGTGCCTCACTCTTACCCGTAAAGTCGAAAGATAGGTACTGTCAAACGTACAACCTGTTTCTAGAATGGTTCGTGGAGAAAAACCTTTCACAAATTGACGAAAATGTAATGCTAGCGTACTTCCAAGAGAAATCTGAAGCCCTATCACTGCGACACTGAATTTTCCCTTTAACGGGAATTAAAGGAATTGAAATAAAATATGAATAAGAATCAAATATCTTAGGGAACGCTGGAATTATTTTAGTGTGAACCGACCCAGTGCTTCATCTAGTGTCACAAAATAATATGCCCGACGGGTGTGAGTCCGTATGCGCCACCGACTTTGGCTAAGAAGCCGGAAATTCCTGCTATTAGTGGTGCAGACTGGCTCGATCCCCACTAAGAAATAACAAACTATATTTTATTAAAACAAAACATTATTTATTACTTGACTTTGAATGGTGAACTATAAGGTACAATTATAAAATAAAGAAAATATGTTCAATAGAAATTCACTGAAGGTAGGCCGTACAATATGTCGATCGTACAAGAGGTTAAATGAATTAAAAATAAAAAAAATAAGTTAGTACAACAGCGTGTGATCAACTCAATACAAAAGCAACTAAAACAATAATAATAATGCCACCTATACCCGACTTCGGTATTTGATGACAACAAAAATAGTACACGGAAATCGCAAGCAATAATACCTTTATGAATTCAAATGCCTGAAGGGCTTAATAGGAAAATTGTAATCAGTTGACTTAATCGGAATAACTCCGCAAAAAAATAAAACCTGAAAATAAGATATTTAACTCGAGTAACTCGAGTAGCAGCAATATACTTAGAACGTAACACCGCAAACCTAAAGATAGGGAAATTTATACTGCGTCCCAACACTAGTGATCACTTGGTTTACAAGACCAGATATACGGTGCGTACATTCAACATTAGGTAAAACCAACTATATATAAAACACAATACTCGCTTATAGCACTGGTTCAAACAAGGTGAACTCAGTAAATTCAACTGTAATATATATAAATAAGCGCAATATTGTTACTATACTACAAAAGCAAATCAAAATTAATAAAATTAATAAGAGAAAGGTATACGCTTAACTCGGTTGCCCTCTGTCCTCGGACTTGCTAGAGCGGTGGAAGGTTTGCTCCTTACAGCTGTAGACTGCTTAGCCCCAAAACTATCTCGCAGGAAAAACTCCTTACAGGGAACACTCCCTTCCGAAAAAAACTCCCCACAGGATAAACTTCCAACCGGAAACACTCCCTTCCGGAAAAACCCTAGAAATCCCAATACGAGCATTAAAATCCAATAAATGAAAAGAAAAGAAATAATCAAAACCCCAATTAATCGCTAACCCCCTCCTGAATATATAAAAACTATTAAAATCCCTTAAAAGAAAATAATCGAACCTCAGCATTAATCGCTACCCCTTACTGAATAAATAAAAATACCCCCCTCAACACGATTAATACTCCAAAACAAATTAATTTATAACCAATGCAATATATGTAATTAACTCCCCCCCTTAAATCTTTGATCAGGTAAAACTAATTCAAATAATCAAGTCTACTAAGCACTAAACAGAAAACATTCCAAATTTAACACGTTCTTAGAAATTATATATATATAGCATAAAATGAAAATATCAGAACTAAACCCCTTGACTTACAAAGAAAAGATATTCCTCATCGCCGTTAAACCACCCTGTATAAAACAAAAATTCCCCTTAAAGGAAAATACTAATTTTTACTGGCATCCAGCACACATTACGGGACCCAATGATACTATAAATGTTTGAACGTATCTTAATAATTTGTATGTACTATAAGATGAATTTGATACACTTTAATGATGGCGGAAAATATTAAAATTAGTTAAGTATAGTTACCTCTAAGCAGAGGGTAATCTCTCTAGGTGATCTAGGAGCTCGAACAAAAACGAAGCTGAGTCTCCCCAGTGACAAGAACTGTAAAAAAGAAAGCAAGGTATCAAAAAAAACGATCCCTTCCGTAACACGTGGAAATCCACAACTTACCCAGCAAATAAAATCCAAAAGAATTGGTACAAGTAGGCCCACACTAACCAAATAACCAAACGACTCAAAATAGACACTACTTGTTAATTTTTTGGCACAACCGAAACGCCTTCTAGGGCAGGAAAAACTTTCCAAATGTTGTCTCCAAAAACGCTGGTAACTTCGTCGAAGTCACGAGTCAAAAGGGACGATTTTACATGCATTTCTACCAAATTTGCCAGTCGTTAAAAAAAACTAACCCCTTTTTTATAAATGTTTTTAACAAATATGAAATTCCTACCAGAAAATGAGATATCAAGTCGATAAGTGACTGATGGTCGATATCGATACGCTATGAAAGAAAATCTATTTAGTTAAGAAGGAAAGATTATCATCTGAAACAACCATAATGCATGAAACAAGTTACTAAATCTAAGTTACAAAAATCAAAACCCAGAATATACTCCCAAAACTCCATTCAACATACGTCGTCGATACGTACGAATTGGATCGATTCAAACGCCCATAAACATCCTCCAGCTCCAATCCTCTGCGCGGTAAAGTGGCTCCATCTGGAACGTTCGCGGCAGCGCACGCAAAGATTCTATGACCCGAGAAATGACAGTCGTCAGATTTAACCCCAAAAATTAATCAAAACAACCCCTGAATAAAACAAAATTTAAGGTAAGAGAATCAAACGTGAAGGTAATCAAATAATTATCCCCAATATACTAATCTGGGTAAAATATTAATCGTAGGACTTTGGTGTCATTTGATCGACCTGTTCAAAAGGTAAACAACCAAGTGAAATGGGAACCTCTGGCCGTGTCTCACCGAATAAATGCAAGGAAACCGGTCGAAACGCTCGAGAAAAACATACAGTATTCGCCGTAATGTCGAAGGCACCGACTAGGCCTCCTCTATTCCAACAGAAAGTCCGGAATAATAAGCTTGTTTCCAGTTATAAACTTTGCTACGAGTAACCCTACCAGTAAGAATGAAGTTATAATATCTCTGCATGTTAACAACCAAACGGTGGCCCCTGTAATATCTACTAGAATCAGGTCGACAGGTAGAATTCAACAAAAATAAGAAAGTTATTAGCAAAATGATTCGGTTATATATAAGAACTATAGAAATAGACCTCTGCAACGCATTTTAAACAGGAGAAATAAAAATATCGGTATAAATCTATGGTATTTACTTGAAATAAAAACTAAACTGAAGGTAAAAATGACAAATTCCCGTAATGGCAAAAATGACCCGTTACAAACACCCCCTCTCCTTCAACAGGAGGGAAATTTTCTGAAAGAAAATTAACCGACGATGAGGAAAATTCATTCCAAAAAAAAAACAAATTACGTAACGATATACGTCATAGATATGAACGCTCAAATAATCAGATATAAAAAAAAACTAAACGCTACTAACGTAGCCGCTAATACAACTAAAAAGAAGTAAGCAAGAAAATAAAATAAAATAATTGTAACCCAAATGTTCCACCAATCAAAAGAACACACACACACTAAGCTAAAAGATACACCCGTGTTTAAAACAACAAAGTGCAACATCAAAGACACAATCGGTAAGGTAGTCAAAATCAGTAAGTCACCTAGTAATGGGAAACTCCCAAACTAAGACACAATCGGTAATAGCGACATAATCGGTAAGTAAATACTAGTAGCGGGCAATTCCCGAACTAAGACATAATCAGTAAACGCAAAATAAACGACTGCGAGACCAAGTCAACTAAGCTCAAGTCTCTAGTCAAAATACCCTCCGTGTTCGTTTTCTGGACTGAACGTGGAAATAAATTACCAAAAAGGTTTATCTATCTCTAACCAAAACTAAATCAACCAAGCAAACTCAATCAACGAAGCAAAACCAACAAAATGTAGAGATAGAAATTTTAGTTTTCCTCGTACAAATTCCGTCACACGGCCTATAAATATATGACAAGGAAAACTTACCCACTAGACCCAGAATGAAACAACGAAGGTAGTCACAATAAATTATTAAGATCCAAAGACCAAAAAAAAAAATACGTAACGATAAGTTACGATAAGTAAAAGTAAAAGATAAGTCACAATAGATAAGAGATAGATCCAAAATGATCGTAATAGGTAAGTAAAAGATAAGTCACAATAGATAAGAAATAGATCCAAAATGATCGTAATAGGTAAGTAAAAGGTAAGTCACAATAGATAAATAATGTTTCAAACAGTAAGAGACAGATACGGTAGGTAAGTGATTAAAAAAAAAAACAAGGAAACCACAAAAAAAAATAAAAGTAACGCGTAACGCAAGAAAAAAAAAGAACTAAGGTAAATTAATAAGCTGAATAAGCTGAAGGCTGAAGTTTCATTACAAAATACATTATACAAAGTTTTAACGTTACCGAAACAACTAACATGCTGAAGGCCGATTAACCTACCAAGAGGTAATGTATCCACTGAAGGTGAACCACACTCCTCGTACAAGTAAAAAGATAAGCTAACTGAAGGTCTAACTTATCACCCAAAAAGTAGCGACCCGCAAAAGGCGAAATCTACTACACAAGAAATAGACCTGCTGAAGGCTAGTAGTCTATGACTGCACTTGCTAGACTTCTACTAACGCCTAGTTCACGGCACGGAGTTTTTCTAACCGACTAGACCCGAAATTGTCACGTTTCGCGCCGAACAATATCGAGCTTCATCGGAAACCCACTTCCGTTGGATGTAAAAAAAAATAAACTACGAAATAAGAGAAAAGAAGAGAAAAAAAAAAGCTAACTGAAATAACAAGAGAGAATAAGGTAAAAAGGTAGAAAAACGTAAATCAATTAATTAAAACACAAAAATTAAGAAAGGATAAAATAGTACTAAACAAATGGTGTAACTTAATGAGCAGTTGGTTTGACAATCATGGAATTACTGGTTTAAGGTTTTCTACATGCCATACTCCTTTAAACTGTCCCTGCAGGTCTTCCAATTCATAGGTGCAAGTTCCAGTTTTTCTTCTAATTTTAAAAGGTCCTAGATATTCGGGAGCTAGTTTTGCACTGTAGTACTTCGCTGCATCGGAAATAGCTTTGTTCTTACGCCAAACTTCTTGTCCTACTACGAATTGATAACCAGGTCGTCGACGAAGGTTATAAGTATGTCGATTCCTTTCTTGTGTAGTCCGAATTCTTTTCCGAACGTCATCATAAACCTTTTTAAATGTTTCAATTTTGTTTTGGACATGGTCAGCTATATCGCTATTTCGCCCTCCTATCATAGTAGAGTAATCCTGACCGTAAAGTTTATGTTCTTTGCCGAAATTTACAAAGTAAGGTGTATATCCGGTAGTTTCATGCTTGGCAGTTCGAATGGCACACGCGATGGATGCTAGGTTCTCATCCCAAGTTCTATGATCACTTTGTTTGATGTAAGACTTTATCATAGTCTTAACTACTCGGTTAACTCTTTCGACAGGGTCGGCTCTAGGATTATACGAGGCGGTGTAGAAAATTTTAACTTTATATTTCTCACACAGGTTTTGAAATTCTTTGGACTTCATGGGCGTGCCGTTGTCACACATCAGGTATTGAGGAGCTCCATACGTCAAAAATACTCCTTCTTCCACGTGCTTAACGAGGGTCTTGGCATTTGCAGCTCTACAAGGAAATATCAATACATATTTGCTGAAATAATCGGAAATGACCAGCGCTTGAGTGTTTCCGCTTTTCGAGCGTGGCATCGGTCCTATAAAATCGAGACTTATAGCTTGAAAAGGTTCCTGAATGTCGGGTCGGTTACCCATATTCCCAGCTGGTCTCTTCTGTTCTACCTTATGCTGTGCGCACGTTCTACAGGATCTGACATAATTGGCTACATAAGATCTCATCTTCGGCCAGTAGAAAGACTCATGCACTCTCCAAAATGTTTTATAAACGCCTACGTGTCCTGAAGCAGGGATATCATGGCTACGTTCTAGAATGCCTTTTCTTCTATCGCTCGGGACTACTATCTTCCAGTCATTCGTCGCTGACTCGGGGAGTGAACTTTTTACGTATTTATATAGGATATTGTTTTCTGCTCTCCACACAGGGTACTTCTTCGGGTGTTGTTCTAATCGGATAAACATCTGGTGATACCATTTATCAGTTGAATTAATGAACGACGTAGGGTCACATGCGTCAATAGTTTCTATAGTTACCGGCACTGAACGTGATAAAAAATCAGGGACTATATGTTCTTTGCCCTTTCGATGTATCAACTCGAAATCATACGGTTGGAGTCTCAATGCCCATCGAGCTAAACGTCCTTGAGGATCTTTCAATCGGTGAAGCCATAGTAACGAATGATGGTCAGTTATTACTTTAAAGTGAGTATGCTCTAAATAGTGTCGTAGCTTCTCTACACTCCAAATGACGGCTAAGCATTCCTTCTCTGTTACCGTTAGTTTTTGTTCTTGTTTTGTTAGTGAGCGTGACAAATAGCTAATAACTCTTTCACCATCCTCAAATTCTTGAGTCAAGACAGAGCCTATTCCATAGGAAGATGCGTCGGTCTGCAAAGTGAACGTTCGGTTGAAATCAGGACAGGATAAAACAGGGGCAGTTACTAAATGTTCTTTTATTTTCTTGAACGACTGTTCACATTCTTCGGTCCAACACCATTTGGAACTTTTCTTAATCAAGTTGGTCAGAGGAGCCATTATTGACGAAAAATTGGGAACGAATCTTCTATACCAGGAAGCGGTTCCCGTAAATCTGCGTATTTCATGTACATTTCGCGGTCTTCCAATATTTACAATTGCTTCCACTTTTTCTGGATCTGGTCTGAGGCCAGCGCGATCCACGACATATCCAAGATATTTAAGCTGTGGGAGGCAAAATTTACACTTGTCCAAAGAAACTAGTAAGCCAGCTTCTCGTAGTCTATCAAACACCAAACCCAGTAGACGGAGATGTTCTTCAAAGCTTTCACTTATCAAAATAATATCGTCCAGGTACACTAACACATTGGGCTGCAAGTCTGCTCCTAGGGCTGTGTCGATAATTCGTTGCCATGTAGCTGGGGCGTTGGTCAATCCGAAAGGCATACGTCTGAATTGAAAAAGGCCTCTTCCAGGTACGGTGAATGCTGTTAATTCCTTAGAACTTTCACTTAAAGGTACTTGCCAAAATGCCGATTTGATGTCGATGCTGCTCAAATATTTGGCGTTGCGAAGATTGCTCAAAATAGCCGAAATGTACGGAATTGGGTAGCTGTCTTTCTTGGTGAGCTTGTTTAAAAGGCGAAAGTCACAACAGAAGCGATAAGTGTCGTCCTTTTTGCGTGCCAAACAAACTGGGCTAGACCAAGGACTCTTCGAAGGTTCAATGACACCTAATGCTAACATTTCGTTCAATGCCTCATCGATGATTTTCTGCTTAAACGGGCAAACTGGATAATATCGTTGTTTGACGGGCTTAGTACCAGCTTCTACTTCAATATCATGCTCTGCTGTGTTACAACATCCTAAACCATCTCCCATCAGTGACAGTTTTTCTTTCACTAACAGGTCCAATCGTTCTTGTTGATTAGGTGACAAGGTAGTTTCATCTTGAATGCTACAAATGGTAGGAAGCTCATCATTGTCAGAAAACTGCCATACGTCTTGTCTTAGGTCAGGAACAATTCCCATAGCTAACCAGAAATCCACTCCCAGAATTAATTTATGTGATAGTTCTGGTAGAACCAAAATATCTATTATTCGGGTTTTATCTTTTAAAGTGATAGGGACTTGAATGTAACCCGTGCTGACACAAGATTGACCGTTGGCCACAGTACAATGAACGGTTTGTCTCTGAAGCTTCAATCCTAAACTCTGCAACATTTCGTAGCCTGGTAATCCTACTAAGGTTCTGGATGCTCCGCTGTCTAATAATCCGAGGACAGACATTCCTAAGATTGATAGCTTGATATAAGGTCGCTGATCGCCAGTAGCATGAGAGAGAATGAAATCCAAAACAGCCTTACTATCCAGATTAGATGCGGGTGCCGTATCAGTAGTAATGGAGGATATCCGACGGCCTAACAAGGATTCCTCCGCGCTCCGTTTCCCGAAGGCGAACATTTGGGACAGCTGCGTATTGTGACATTGGGATGGCCACATTTGAAGCAATGCATTTTGCGTGGTCTAGTGCAATCTTTGTTCATATGTCCAGTACCTTGACAATTCCAACACACCAAATTCACTCTTCGAGTGCCAGTTGTCTGCGTCACTTCCATAACTGAAGGGCGTTCTCGGTCTGTGAAGGTTTCAACAAAGGCAAAATCCGGTTCCACTAGATTTACTTTACGGCGAGCAGGCGCCACGTAATGTTCAGCTCTATACTTTTTCTGCTCTAGCTTTAAACATTCATGCTCCAATTCTTCTATGGTTTTTACCACTGGTAGCTGCGTGGTGTAAAAAGGTGCCAAATTTCGTGTTAAAATGTCCAGCTGTGCTTGAGTTGGGACATTACCATATCGTCTAAATAACGCGTTCATCGTGGACAAATAGTCTACTATAGGCTCTGACGGATCCTGTGTACGATCTAATAATTCCCGGAATAACCTGGCTTTGTAATCCGGTGGCTCGTAATGTTCTCGTAAGAGTTCCGAAAGCTCGTACCAATCATTGCATCTGGTTCTATTCGCACGATACCAGTTCAAGGCTTTGCCGGTAAACAAATCAATAGCTGAGTCGTATAGGTCCTTTTCGGTAGCATGTCGTGCTATCCGAAGTTCTTCAGCTCGTTCTAAAAAAGCATGGACGGTCATCTGTTTGAACTCTCCTGAAAATGTTAAACCCCATTTCTGTACAGGCACAAATCTAGAAGGTCCAGCCATAGATGAAGAAGCTCTGGGAGTTGCAGAAGTCACTGGAGGTAAATTAGCCTGTTGAGAATGAACTGAGTTGAGGTCCTCATCAATTGGATCCACACGAGTGTTTTCCAACAGCATACTTAAATTCGGGTCTATTTTCGAAATAGCTTCCAGCCGGCTCAAGGCAGTGAGGATCTCTGTTAATAAATTCGATTTAATTTGTTTCCCTTCCTCAATCAAGCTGTGAGCAGGAATACGATCTACTCTTCTCAACAAGTGAACTAGTCTGGACTGATGACGCGCAAACTTCTTCAAGGCATCTCCTGCGCCAATCGTTCCAAAAGTGGAGGTAATTTGCTCGAGGGTCGTAGTAATGAAGTCGAACTCCTCCTTCGTATCTCGGTCGTAATCGGGATAAGTGAGGCTTTTACCTTGTTTTTCCAGTTTGAGGAGTGGTCTCAAGGTACTACGGAGGTCTTCCACTGTTCTTGTGTCGTCCGCAGTTATACCTCGTACTTCGAGTTCATACATAAGCATGTCCTTTCTCAGGTAGTTAATCTCCATTTTGTAATCCATGATGGTCAAATTATCAACACTTAATAAAAGTTACACACAAAAAAAACTAAAAGTCACCAAGTTATGCACAAGGCACACACAAAAAAAAATTAATCAAAAAGGTGCAGTGCACGTAAGCACTAAAATCACCAATAAACTCGATAAAAGAATACGCACCTACACCGTACCGTATCAGTCTAAACTTACTTTTACTTTACTCAAAAATCAAAAATAAGAAAAAAAAATATTCAAACTATACGTAGTCAAGTATTTCCAAAATATAAAAACAAATAGATAAATAATGAAATAATGCCCTGTATTAGGTTGATCACCGTTACACTTAACCTCTTTTGCCTAAAACTGGCCCTTACACGTTAGGCGCCAAATTTGCGACACTGAATTTTCCCTTTAACGGGAATTAAAGGAATTGAAATAAAATATGAATAAGAATCAAATATCTTAGGGAACGCTGGAATTATTTTAGTGTGAACCGACCCAGTGCTTCATCTAGTGTCACAAAATAATATGCCCGACGGGTGTGAGTCCGTATGCGCCACCGACTTTGGCTAAGAAGCCGGAAATTCCTGCTATTAGTGGTGCAGACTGGCTCGATCCCCACTAAGAAATAACAAACTATATTTTATTAAAACAAAACATTATTTATTACTTGACTTTGAATGGTGAACTATAAGGTACAATTATAAAATAAAGAAAATATGTTCAATAGAAATTCACTGAAGGTAGGCCGTACAATATGTCGATCGTACAAGAGGTTAAATGAATTAAAAATAAAAAAAATAAGTTAGTACAACAGCGTGTGATCAACTCAATACAAAAGCAACTAAAACAATAATAATAATGCCACCTATACCCGACTTCGGTATTTGATGACAACAAAAATAGTACACGGAAATCGCAAGCAATAATACCTTTATGAATTCAAATGCCTGAAGGGCTTAATAGGAAAATTGTAATCAGTTGACTTAATCGGAATAACTCCGCAAAAAAATAAAACCTGAAAATAAGATATTTAACTCGAGTAACTCGAGTAGCAGCAATATACTTAGAACGTAACACCGCAAACCTAAAGATAGGGAAATTTATACTGCGTCCCAACACTAGTGATCACTTGGTTTACAAGACCAGATATACGGTGCGTACATTCAACATTAGGTAAAACCAACTATATATAAAACACAATACTCGCTTATAGCACTGGTTCAAACAAGGTGAACTCAGTAAATTCAACTGTAATATATATAAATAAGCGCAATATTGTTACTATACTACAAAAGCAAATCAAAATTAATAAAATTAATAAGAGAAAGGTATACGCTTAACTCGGTTGCCCTCTGTCCTCGGACTTGCTAGAGCGGTGGAAGGTTTGCTCCTTACAGCTGTAGACTGCTTAGCCCCAAAACTATCTCGCAGGAAAAACTCCTTACAGGGAACACTCCCTTCCGAAAAAAACTCCCCACAGGATAAACTTCCAACCGGAAACACTCCCTTCCGGAAAAACCCTAGAAATCCCAATACGAGCATTAAAATCCAATAAATGAAAAGAAAAGAAATAATCAAAACCCCAATTAATCGCTAACCCCCTCCTGAATATATAAAAACTATTAAAATCCCTTAAAAGAAAATAATCGAACCTCAGCATTAATCGCTACCCCTTACTGAATAAATAAAAATACCCCCCTCAACACGATTAATACTCCAAAACAAATTAATTTATAACCAATGCAATATATGTAATTAACTCCCCCCCTTAAATCTTTGATCAGGTAAAACTAATTCAAATAATCAAGTCTACTAAGCACTAAACAGAAAACATTCCAAATTTAACACGTTCTTAGAAATTATATATATATAGCATAAAATGAAAATATCAGAACTAAACCCCTTGACTTACAAAGAAAAGATATTCCTCATCGCCGTTAAACCACCCTGTATAAAACAAAAATTCCCCTTAAAGGAAAATACTAATTTTTACTGGCATCCAGCACACATTACGGGACCCAATGATACTATAAATGTTTGAACGTATCTTAATAATTTGTATGTACTATAAGATGAATTTGATACACTTTAATGATGGCGGAAAATATTAAAATTAGTTAAGTATAGTTACCTCTAAGCAGAGGGTAATCTCTCTAGGTGATCTAGGAGCTCGAACAAAAACGAAGCTGAGTCTCCCCAGTGACAAGAACTGTAAAAAAGAAAGCAAGGTATCAAAAAAAACGATCCCTTCCGTAACACGTGGAAATCCACAACTTACCCAGCAAATAAAATCCAAAAGAATTGGTACAAGTAGGCCCACACTAACCAAATAACCAAACGACTCAAAATAGACACTACTTGTTAATTTTTTGGCACAACCGAAACGCCTTCTAGGGCAGGAAAAACTTTCCAAATGTTGTCTCCAAAAACGCTGGTAACTTCGTCGAAGTCACGAGTCAAAAGGGACGATTTTACATGCATTTCTACCAAATTTGCCAGTCGTTAAAAAAAACTAACCCCTTTTTTATAAATGTTTTTAACAAATATGAAATTCCTACCAGAAAATGAGATATCAAGTCGATAAGTGACTGATGGTCGATATCGATACGCTATGAAAGAAAATCTATTTAGTTAAGAAGGAAAGATTATCATCTGAAACAACCATAATGCATGAAACAAGTTACTAAATCTAAGTTACAAAAATCAAAACCCAGAATATACTCCCAAAACTCCATTCAACATACGTCGTCGATACGTACGAATTGGATCGATTCAAACGCCCATAAACATCCTCCAGCTCCAATCCTCTGCGCGGTAAAGTGGCTCCATCTGGAACGTTCGCGGCAGCGCACGCAAAGATTCTATGACCCGAGAAATGACAGTCGTCAGATTTAACCCCAAAAATTAATCAAAACAACCCCTGAATAAAACAAAATTTAAGGTAAGAGAATCAAACGTGAAGGTAATCAAATAATTATCCCCAATATACTAATCTGGGTAAAATATTAATCGTAGGACTTTGGTGTCATTTGATCGACCTGTTCAAAAGGTAAACAACCAAGTGAAATGGGAACCTCTGGCCGTGTCTCACCGAATAAATGCAAGGAAACCGGTCGAAACGCTCGAGAAAAACATACAGTATTCGCCGTAATGTCGAAGGCACCGACTAGGCCTCCTCTATTCCAACAGAAAGTCCGGAATAATAAGCTTGTTTCCAGTTATAAACTTTGCTACGAGTAACCCTACCAGTAAGAATGAAGTTATAATATCTCTGCATGTTAACAACCAAACGGTGGCCCCTGTAATATCTACTAGAATCAGGTCGACAGGTAGAATTCAACAAAAATAAGAAAGTTATTAGCAAAATGATTCGGTTATATATAAGAACTATAGAAATAGACCTCTGCAACGCATTTTAAACAGGAGAAATAAAAATATCGGTATAAATCTATGGTATTTACTTGAAATAAAAACTAAACTGAAGGTAAAAATGACAAATTCCCGTAATGGCAAAAATGACCCGTTACATCACCTCCGTCCTTATGGTCACAATATTC
This sequence comes from Barypeithes pellucidus, assembly GCA_963991005.1. Taxonomy (NCBI): domain Eukaryota; kingdom Metazoa; phylum Arthropoda; class Insecta; order Coleoptera; family Curculionidae; genus Barypeithes; species Barypeithes pellucidus. The sequence continues at coordinate 4,001,956 of OZ022559.1, forward strand.
CATGCTTAAATTGACTATTTCTGTGAACAAAAATATAGATATTTCGCAGTTTAAGAAACTTATTGCATTTATTAAACGAAAAAATGATGGTTACGAAGCTAAAAAATCTAGAATTTTCACAAAAGAAGAAATAATAAAGTTTTTACTTGACGCTCCTAATCATAGCTATTTATCTATGAAAGTGATAGCAGTAATGGGGATAGCTGGAGCATGCCGGACAGATGAGATCTATAAAATGAAATTGAACGACATCGAAATCAAGGATGATGTAGCTATTGTTAAAATCCTCCAGAGCAAAAACAAGGTTCAAAGAAGTTTTGTGATAGCCGATGATGGAGGTCCAGTTTCTTTTATGAGGTTACTTCAAGATTATATTAAACTTAGGCCAAATAATGCACAAGACGAACGCTTGTTATATCGCTATGAACGAGGTAGGTGTGTGAATCAGGTGATTGGAAAACACACTATTTCAAATGTTCCCAAAGAAATTGCCAAATTTTTGAAACTTCAAGATATAAATAAATACACTGGTCACTCGTTTAGAAGAACATCAACTACCTTTCTTGCAAATGCTCCAGGTATCGATATTTTGGATTTAAAAAGACATGGCGGTTGGAGATCTTCGTCCGTTGCGGAGGGATATATTGGTGATTCGTATACAAATAAAATCGAAATTTCCAAAAAGATCTTAAATCGATCTCCTACTTTTATTCCATCTAACGACGCGAGAGTGACAAATAGTTGTATGGTCCAAGTCCAGGATAATAACGAGTCTCTAATAAGAAGCGGCGAAGGTATTGAATTGAATAATATTCCATCAATTAATATTTCTAACTGTTAACCTTAATGACAATAAATAAAAATTAGTGTTATTTAAGTTTTATATTATTGTTATTATACCACTTGTTTTTTCAATAAATATAAACTTTTTATCATTAAGTAAGATTTTTTTTTAATTCGCTTGAATAAATATAATAAAAAATTTTATTCTTGTTTTTTTGTCCTGGCACCGAAAGTATTACTTTTAAAATTAATGGTTATAAACCATATAAAGGCAATAGTGAAATTCCATACTCGAATATAGCAAAGTAAATACCTTGGTATTACACTAAATGCAAACCTAAGAATTTGGCATCAAATATAAATTTATTGGCTTATAGGAAACCATTCCCCTTTTTACATAACAACCTTCCACTTTATAAGCAAATATTAAAACCGATTTGGAACTATAACATGCAGTTATGGGCCTGTATCAAACAGAGCAATGACAACATAATCCAGAGATTTAAGATCAAAGTAAATGGTTTAAAGTGAAAAGGAAACTTTGCTGACAACTCTATTAGGTACGTTTCCAAAAATAATTAAATATTTATAAATTAAAACCAATTAAATAAATGTTCTAACGGCATATTATTATATGTTGTTGTATATTTTATTAAACAAAATGCGAAACAACCCTTTCGACTCGGCTAAACCATTTACCCTTTCAAAACATGCAAAATATATTTCAACATTCCAAACTCTTCTCGAGTTACTATCGTTTGATTAAATATTTAACCTTTACACTCACTTTACAAGTGCGAATTATTTATTCAACGGCACAAAGCAAGAAGGAATGGAATGTGTCTCTATAGAATAATTTCCAGGACATTCTTTTGTTCTTTTGCAGCTCTTGTTTGGACGTGGTAGTTGCCTCGTTTAAAAATTGTCACTAGGAAAGGATGATTTATTTAGTTCAGATAAATGTTGGTTTAAATTAGCCATAGAAGGCAGAAAAGTTTTTTCGTCACCTTCGGACGTTCGAAACGTACAGAAACCTTTGTTGGCAAGGGCCATTTTTCATATGCTTTCACAAGTACAAGTTTGACACTACCGGATTAACAACTGTCATATTTCTTAAATAAAATTCTTTGTTGTGTTTTTAATGTTTGTGTGTAAAATTTAAGTATTGTTTGTGGAAAAAACAGTAATTCTAAACTCGATATGGTAAGACTGCTTTAAACTGGATAAAAATATAGCCTATATATTATGTCGTATAAGCTTAATATTCGTCAAAGGATTTATGACTTGGACGGACGAGTATGGCTATAGAAGAGCGTTGGGCTCTCTTATTGAAAAGTATATGATAGCCCAATAAGGTCGATTTAGCAACGGTCCACCAAAGGTTTATGACTCATGTAAGGCCAAATCTACATGCTATAGAATAGCATTGACTCATGTATGTCATGTCAACATCAGCACCAATTAAATTATATACAGGGTGTTTATTTGAAAACTTCCCACCACGGATTTATCGAAAACCACTGATTAAAAGAAAAAACGCCGAGGCACGTCAAAAGATTTGCCGAAGGGGACAACTTTTTAACCAAAAAATACTTCACCCCCTTTTACCCTCTGGCTCCCGGGGTCATCCCCTTAAAAATTTTAAATGACAAGGCGTAGCAAGTAATAGCTTGTTTCAAAGGTCTTTCAAAGTGCTTTATTTTGACGTTTGATTTTTTTAAATCGGTCTATTCGTTTTCGAGAAAATTAAAAAAATCTTTATTTATCTTAATTTGTTCAGATAGAAAAAAAAGCACACGAAAATATCACTTTTTATTTCAATAAGTGGTCAAAATGTTGCCCGTTATTGGCCAAACAATGATATAGGCGATTTTCAAATTCCTGACGGACATTTTCAAAATCATGTCGTGGGAGATCATGGCAGCTGTCGGTGATGCGTTGACGAAGTTCATCCAAACTGTTAGGTTGGGGAGTGAACACAACCAGTCGCATCAACAATTTTGCGTAATGAAGTATTAGGATTTATGGCAAAATGACTTAAAACTTCAACTTGAGCGGCTTCATCCAAAACTCTACGATGATTACGTTTTTTATTTGCAACAGATCCAGTTTGAGTAAATTTAGTAACCAGGTCCAAATCATACCTATGCGAAGTTATCTTTTCCGGATGTCTGGCATTAAATGTAACGGCAGTTTGCCGAGCACATTGATTTTGGGCACCATAAATTAGAATTATTTCCACTCTTTCCGCTAGTGTGTAGTTGCTAGTTGGAAGTAAAATCTGAATCAATAAATTAAATTTTCACTATCCCAAGATTGTCACAAAGGTAACTGACAGCAAATTAAATTATTTCTTTCCCTTAGCAACTATAAAAAACTAAACAGGTATACAAAACTAAACAGCTATAAGAATAAAATCAGTTCGCCCATGTTATCTGTGTTGATAAAAAGAAGGCGTTACACATTTTTATAATTTTCTTGAAAACGAATCGACCGATTTTAAAAAATCAAACGTCAAAATAAAGCACTTTGAAAGACCTTTCAAACAAGCTATTACTTGCTACCCCGGGGCCAGAGGGTAAAAGGGGGTGAAGTAGTTTTTGGGCAAAAAGCTGTCCCCTTTGGCAAGTCTTTTGACGTGTCTCGTCGTTTTTTCTTTTAATCAGTGGTTTTCGATAAATCCGTGGTGGGAAGTTTTCAAATGAACACCCTGTATATAGTTTACAGTTGTCGAAATAGGTTTCAATTATTAAATTATGAATAATATTAATTTCCAACAGCCGAAAACTTTAGGGCATGCGTTACACCAGCAAAAAATTTTGCGGGTATTTCGCATTGAAATTATTTACATTTTTGTTTAAACTTAGTAATAAACTTAACAAAATTTTCGCCTAAATTAAGCATTAAGCATGCCTTTTCTCAAATATAATTATAAATAAAATAATAATACAGATTTAAAAGTAATTAAGTCGATTGTACCAAGTCTTAACTGAAGTGTAAAGCCAAGAAAGTTTATTTAGCAAAATTATACCAAAATATTTAAATTCTACAAAATTACCATTGAGTTTACGGTATTTAGAATTGCGTTTAATTTCAGTTAAATTTTAACCATTCTTTAAATTATACGACAGTCATTTTAAACATGATTTAGTTTTCTAATTTTCATATAAAATGCTGACATGATTATTTTTATCTAAAATCTTTCAAATTATAAATTTATTTAAATGATTCCGTTTTCGATATATTTCCATTTTGGCTTTGATTCTTTTGATGTATTTTTAAATGGAAATATTTCGCAAACGGTTAGAGATATTAAGATCGAGTTAAGTATACCTTTTTAGTTCAGACATTTCCCTTCTTTGAGAACCTTGGATTAAAAATATTTAATATCAGGAAAGAAAAAAAACATAGATTTATTAAAGCCAGTGTATGTAACTAGCGCTCTCTAATGTGAAACTTAATCATTTGTGACATAAAACATCATTCCGCCAACTTTCAATCCGATACATTGAACCGTTTCAAATTATGGCTTATTTTCGATAATAAACTTTCACTTCCAACACCCTGTATTTCTAGAACGAGAAACATTTCGAAAAAACTTATGTAACTTAATTGGTCTGATGTTTAATATGGGTCCGCCAGATAACTTATTTTTTTTGAAAATGCTATAAAAAAAAACTACTGAATATTTTCTCAAATTTCTTTTTTTATTTGAAAGTACAATCCTTCCGGTTAATAATGAAAAATAATTTCATTCAAATGGCTGCCTCGGCTGGCCATGCAGTAGCCTACACGATCGGTCCAATTTTTAAGCACATTATCGATTGTGTGCAGCTGTATTTCACCAATGGCTTCACGAATATTGTCCTTTAAAGCGTCAATTGTCTCTGGCTTGTCGGCGTAACACTTATCTTTGACGGCACCCCACAAATAATAGTCCAACGGTGTCAAATCGCAGCTCCGAAGTGGCCAAACGACATCAGCTCTGCGGTTGATAATGCGATCTTCAAAACATCGAGTGTAGCTTCGGCTGTGTGGCACGTAGCGCCGTCCTGTTGAAACCAAATGTTGCCAATATCCTCCTCTTCAATTTTTGTGAACAAAAATTCGTTCAACATGGCCCGATAACGATCGCCATTGACTGTAACGGCCACTCCTTGCTCATTTTCGAAGAAAAATGGCCCAATTATGCCACTGGACCAAAATCCGCACCAAACAGTGACTCGTTTTGGGTGCGTCGGCTTTTCAATGTATGCGTGCGGGTTTTCTGTGCCCCAAATGCAACAATTTTGTTTGTTTACATACCCGCCAAGATCAAAATGAGCTTCATCTGAAAATATGATTTTTTTGGAAAAATCGGCATCTTCTGTAAGTCGATCGCAGGCCCACTTAGCGAAGCCAAAACGCATTGGATGGTCAGTTGGCTTCAACTCCTGAACCAATTGGACTTTGTATGGCGTCATACCAAGGTCTCAATGATGTCTCCGAAATGTTCAATTGTTGAGAACGACGGTGAATTGATGTTGATGGCGCTTCACGCACACTTTCTGCCACAGCAGCAATATTCTCGGGTGTACGCACTGTTTTTGGCTTTTCACGCTTTGGTTTATCGATGAGGATGCCAGTTTCTTTCACTTTTTTCACGAGATAACGAACATACGGAGCTGACGGTGCTTCTCTTCTTCCAAAATCCGTACGCAGTATTCGCACACATTCTGCAACATTACCATGATTTTCAAAGTAATGTCGCAATATTTCCCAGCGTTGTTCAAGCGTGTACACAACCATATTCGTTCAGCGGAAGGATAAAACTAATTATCTGTCAAATCAGATATGAGCTAAGTGTTACCATTCACGAAATAAGCACTAGTTGAAAAAAAAAACGTTAGATGGCGGACCCATTATCTTCAGTTGCTCTATGGCCCAATTGGATCTCAGGACTTTCGGGCTTAAATATAATAAGTCGTGTCCATATTTCCTGTATTTACTTAATATTAAAATAAATCAAATACTAAAAAACATTGGTGGAGCCATTATTCCCGTATAATAAATCATTATTTGAGCAAACCATAAACGCACGAAATTACAAAATTGATTAGCAAAAACCAAAGCCAAACAAATCGTATAGCAAACCTATTTACTAATAATGTTATTTCAATAATGAATAAATAATTAGAAATTTTGGCGCAAGTTGTGACCTGATAAATTATTTCATTACTCCGTAATTAAAGCGGACTATTTCAGAAAGACTATTTATGTTATCAGTTAGGAAATGTTGAAATCGTATCAAGAAACTGTGACGAGACATTTTCATCCATGTAACTCACATTTATAGGTAGTAATTTGGCATAGGCTTCATGCTTTCTGAACTGAGATAACGAAGAGTAAGAATCCTAATAAACAAACTAAATATTAATAAAAAGCTAACATTCGTGTGGTGTCGCTTATAAGTAATATCAATGTTCAAATGAATCCAGTAATTTGCATAGGAACATTATTGCTGATATTGTAATAGCTAATTTACAGGCTATACAATGTAAACAGGTATCATAATACTATCTATACAGTACATACTTTAAAACTAGAGGATCTGAGTAAATTCCTATTGTACTAATACAAGCAAGACCCTAATGCAGTCTTGTTAACTACAATTTCCTAATCTGGAACAAAACAACAGAGAAAGTAAATCCGTTTGCCGAAGCTTATTCTTCGGCATGTTTCTCTGGATTTCGTTGGGGGGTTTTCCAAATAAACAGTCCACAATGCCGCTCGGCTTTGTACCACAACTTTCCTTGTGAAAATACTGAAACTGAACCGATCCTGCGAGGAAAAGAGACGTCCAAAATGGTCCATATCAATTATATTTCTCATTAGTTTAGGAAGCTAAGAAATTATGGTCTATATTGGAATTAATAATATTTATTTAATTACAGTTTTCGATATCCTTAGTTAACATTGCCGAAACAGGATATTCATAACAAACTATCGATAATAATCACTGCTGAATATCAGCTGTATACACACCAATAAACTATAATGAGAACGTTTGTCCTAGAAATGTATTGCCTCTTGGAGGTGGCGAGATTGCTGTTGTGACATCGTAAACAGGTTCTACGGAGTTCAAAGTCTCCAAAGATTGGCTTACATTAAATAGATGATCTTAGTCGTCCAATAAACAATCCCATTCTATACTGGTGAGATAAAAAATGGTATAATTATCTACTCGTTTTTTGGTGAGTTCGGATAAACCCAAAACAAATACTCTAAATCGCATGCTGTTTATCTGTGCCATTTTCTCTTTAAATGAATTTGTTTCGTGTTTGGTTTGGAACTACTAGTCTGTCAACCTATAAATTTGCTGTTAGAGCGTTTTGTTTTCATTGTTTAAGTACAGTGAGAGTTGTTTTAATGAAACGATTTAAATGTAAAATCTCTTCGGCTGTGGTTAAGATTTTTCTGGACACCAATGTAATTTTTGCAGTTTCATTTAATCAAAAACTAATATTTGTAATTGAAACATTTACTATGCTCGCAAAGATACCGGAGAAAAATATGAAGCTGCTATAGTTAGAATCAATCAAAAGAACAAGTCCAAATAACCTTAGACTATAAGGGCGTATTTTTGTCTAACACTGTAGTACTTAACATACGAATTCAGATTCAATGGTACTACCGACAAAGGGAAGGCCTTGATAGGATATCACCACCCACCTGTAGACCGGTTTGGAACTCGTTTGTTTTCGTCATTACAGGTACATAGACAATACACCTACTCTGTGCTGACGCGAACAAAAGAGTTCGGAACCGGTCTGCTGGTGGTGACATCCTATCAATAGAGAGGGCTTCCCTTTCTTGGTAGTACCATTCAATCTGAATTTGTATTTTAAGTGCTACAGTGTTAGACAAACATACGCCCTTACAGTATAAGTTCCTTCAGGTGGTTAAGAAATAATTTTTCCATTCTAGTAGCAAATCAAATATCGAAGTTAAATTATTTTTCAGGTCTAGCCTCTAAACTTATATACTTATAGGTCTTGGAATGATTACTTTGTCGCGACAAAATATTCTTTGCTCTTTAAAAAGTTGGATATAGTATGTAGTTGTATCAGACTCAATTTGAGTTAGATAGGACCTTTTGAGGCCACGTCTGGACATTGTTAATGTGGTATCTAAATCGAATCAAATAAATTACGTTACAGCAGAAAGTTAGTAATACAACGAAATATACTCTCTGATAAGGCTGAGATTCATGTCAAGAAATATGCATGTGATATAGGCGATATACATATTTCCATATTTTCGTATAATATGGTAATATAACAATTCTTAGAGATTTCCTTACGAGTAGAAACAGCGAGGATCAGCGAGGCAAGTAAATAAGCAATATTTTATGACATGATACTGAATTTTAGGGGAAACCAGGGATATGTGAACTAGGCGGTAAACTCCCCATATAAATATAGCGTATCATAAAATATGTGCCAGATTATTTTGATAGTGTTCCAAAAAAAGTGTGGCTGATGTTCCCTGATTTGTAGGAGAAATCTCATCAAGACTCCAAAAAATTTTATAAAAAAAAAAGATAATAAATATAGAGAAATAATATTCCACTAATGATTCCATGTTTATTTTCCTTAATGCTGTCTAAATCGCAGCTAACTCTGGTAGCAGTATCGCGGCGTTCCTATGATTTCTTAAAGGCATTTAATAATATGGATGATGGAGTACAGTCGTCTGCAAGCTTGCAAATTATAAATGGTTCCTATCCAATAGGATGCAGGTATTAGGGAAGCACGTACCTTTGATCTTAAGCAGAATATACGAGAACTTCTATACAAGACCATTTAGTTCTTATTCTTTAAATCGAATGAAACAATTAGCACAATAATATGTTCAGTAAGGAAAATATAGATTAATTATATTGCTGTGGTTTAAAACCCTTTTTTACTTAATAAGATAGCTATAAAAAGATTTGAGCATAAATCGGCTTTATCAGCCCCTTCTCCCCCTACTTTTAAGATGAGAAGGCTGAAATATATGAAATTGTGGAGCACTTTTATAATCGCAAAATCTTGATCACAGTATACAGAGAAACATATCGTTCCAGACTTTTTTGGATCACATGGTTTCACGTTATTTGCCTCTTTTATAATAGCGTAAGGGATGCTATAAATTATATCGTGACTAAAAAATTCCGATAAATTCGTACAAGTTTAGATGTTTATGGATAAGGCGACGTAGGATCCATATCAGGAACAAATCATCATATTTAGTTAACGGATGCCAACGTACAATATTTAATCTCATGATGTCGGTGGTCCTAATTACGTTGTGAATTATTCTATTTATTCATCTTTATTATACAGTTAAAATTCAAGGATTTTAATTATAAGTTCACGCCTATGGTCATTTAGAGTTAGATTTAACTACGCAAAGAACATCATTTCTTTAAAAACTGAATTATTTTACATTATCTTAACGCATACAATACGCTTCTGGACTTTAGTCCGTTCCTCTCGACTCACCCTGTATATAGTGTATAGGTCTATTATGACCACAATATAATGACAAGCCCTGGTACTTTATTTCTCAGCATTTTCCAGTACAATAGGAATAAATAAAGAAAAATTTATTACTCCAATTCGACTAGAATTCGAAATCGAATTTAAACAAAGTTCGTTATTTCTCTATCTTCTTCCTCGCGGTGCAGTTACGGTAAATTCCTTTTTGACACGACAATCACGAAAACCGCTGCGGTAGTTCTTACTTCTTGGAGGAATATCACCGCCCGATTCAATTTCCCACCGATAATATCGCGAACCTTGTTATTTCTAATAATACTGCTCAGATGATTTCAAAATTTTATTTTTTTTTTATAAAAGAATGGAATAGAAATTGATGTTTATTTTAGATTTAGGTTCATCGTGCCTTAGAACTCGGGAGGGAGTGAAAAATTACTTTATTTAAGGGGATTCTATTCAAAAGTTTAGATAGTACAGTAATTTTACATTATACCGTTGAATTTTACTGCAATAAAACGACTACCTGATTAATATTCATTGTGTATAGTTCATATATGGTCAGAGAGGTCATTAGGATTTAATGGCAGTCAAAAGATCAATCAATGGATTTAACAAGAGTAACAGTTAGACGTATTTTGAACTTACAATATCTTGCAACTGGTAAACATGTCCAGTCATCTTCAGGTGAATACAGTATTCACCGTCTATCACAAATGATACAGCATCGTCTCTAACCTTCAAGCAAGAAAGAGTAACTGTTGCTTTGTACCAATTCAAAGATGATATTGATGCCTATTTGAGACGCAAACATGAATCATTTATTACCGATTTAATTAGGGAATCCAAATCAGGTGACTTAAACTAGCGACCTGTTAAATACTACCAGCGACGTTGTTTTTATGGTCACGTGCACTAATAACAAAGTAGAATTTGTTATCAGTAACCATTGTTGACAGATCGTTGGATTGCCTAATGAAGTCGTTCTAGCACAGTAGGCGCAAGTGCTTTAGATACGAGAGCTTATGCAACAAGGATTTAGGAAAGTAGTCGTTTCAAGAAATTTTCCTGTTTTATCGACCGTCCGGTAGTTTTTAGATTACTTACTTACCGTTTACCTTTACCTTAAAAATGTTAACACCTAATTAAAATTTTCCCTTTGTCTGGTTCGTGGCTATAACTAGGGTGGCTATCGTTCCGATAAACGTAGAACGGCCAATAAATTTAAACTTAACGGCCTGTTCATGTTTAGAAATCGTAAGAAGGTTTCCTCCCATTTTTCTCGAACGAGCCGTTCGTCGTATGATAACAATATTTTGAATTGCTTTCGATCACATTCTTTACGTTATTTTGCAAATTGAAGGTATTTAATGCAGGGAAGAAAAAACAAATTAATAAAATAGGTGGTATAAGACCTCTGCTTTGTAAGCATTCGATTAATATTTATTGCTTTCTCTATCCTTACTCTTTTTACTCATTTAAGTTTGAACAGCTGAAAGTTTTACTAATAATTTGAAGTTCCTTCATAGATGACTTTGGTAAACGGAAAAAATATAAAAAATTGTAGATTCTTAAGATTGATAACGTTTGGACCTTATATCTTTACACGTGCGTCACAAATACAGAGATCAAGAATGGTCGTGACTTAAAACTTCCCCATCAATTCAATAACCTGTTAGACAAAGACAAAAGTTACAATCATAGTTAAATATTGATTTGTAGCCTTTAAATATGTGCCAGCTATTAACTCGCAGTTGTTGTTTTGATTACTTCTAATGTGCTAATCAACTATCAGTCTTAATTGGCTTTTATAAGTTTTAGTGATTTCAAGTTGAATGCAATCCTTAAAATAGTTGTTTCTAGAGATATTTCATCGTACTTTTGTAAGTATTTGTGTGTATTTATGAACATTTGATTTGTAAAGTCAGGTCATAACATGTCAAATATTGAAGGGCTGACTAAAAATCTGTTAAATGGATGATGATTTTAAAGTGAATTATGAAAACAACGAATTTTAAAATAAACCCAAGTCCGAAGTATTTTTCTTGCGAATAACTGCTTAATAATATACTTAAAAATGTTGTTCTTCATTATTTCAATTATCTACTATATCGATAAGTAAAAACAGAACAAAATTTAAATAGTTTGCATTAAAAAATAATATTAAATGTGCCTGTTAATTATTTGTTTGTTCGACAATTATTTTATCTGGAGGCAATGTTTCCATCAAGAAGTGCACATTTCCGTAAATTCTATTCTCCAAATCGTATTATTTTTCAAACATAACTTTATATAAATTTTAATACCCTTATTTTTTGTCCCTCCAAAGAAGTGTTTTGCTGAATAATTTAGGTCATCAAAACAGGTTCCTTAACAAATATCATAATCGATCAAGAAGTTCGGAAATTTGTCTTTCTATTTTTGGTAACAATTGAATTATGTTCATATAAACTGCGTTCAAAAGTTTTGTTAAATTTTGCTAAGATGATTTTGGTTTAGAACACAGGGGTTAGGTAGACACAGTTAAAAATTGTTAGTCTCTTCAATTTATGGCATATTTAGGGCAATTTAATAAATAAAATCCGTCGCCAGATTGTCAAGGTGTTGGCTCAGACCCAAGAGGATGGTTTTATTTTATATCTAACACAAGATAAAATTACTTTGATAAAATACAACACAACCCCAGCTTTTCTTCGAAAACGATTAAAAATTATAGTCTTGCTTTGTTATAATTGACTTTTAGCAAATAGTTGAAAGAACTTCTTCAGAAATAAATTGTGTAAACCTTCTGTGGAAACAAAAAGAAATTGTGAACTTTACCTAATTAAAAAAGAAACCATAACTTTTTTCTTGAAAACAAGTTTTTGCCGAATAATTTATAAATATTGTTGTTACAGCTTTATCGTCCTCGGAAATCGTAGATAACATTCAAGAACACACCCACATAACCGAGCCGTAACAATGGTTTCTTTTGAGTCCCAAACTTGGCAAATTCTCTGTGGAAACTATAAGAAGTTGGGTCCCTTTAAACTCCGTCCTCTCCATGATTAATTGTTCTTGGACAAGATAATCATCCCTATATCTTCTTATTAAGTTGTGGCTTATATTCGTATTAGCTGGTTACGAGGGAGCATTTAAAAGTAAAGACAAACCCACCCTGATCCATTATCTGAAGAAGGTCTTTTGTTTATAAAAATTGACGTTTTTATGAAGCTTCCTCGAACTTCTGACTGAAGAGATCACATGGAGCCTGGTTATTCAGCACAAAGTTTCACTAATGCTTGCCGGTTTGGAAATTTGTTAATTAACTTGAGTTATGTGAAGCAAATGTTGTACTTACCTTGTCTTGTCCAGGTGATGTTAACCATCCGGTAGAGGATATTGATGCCTGATAATATTTTCCAATATACTAAAGTGGTGCAAGTTAGCAAATAAGTTATCATTTTTTTGGAAGGCAATTTTTCTAGCGTACCGCGTAGCTTAAACACTAACACTTTTTCCACTTGAGACAAACCCGCTACATAATAGTTTTTGTTTCCGGGATTCCCGAGATTGATTTAGAGCTCTACATTTTGCATATTCCCTGAAAGGATAATTTATTCGGGCGATAGTGTTCCCCAGTGACCGCAGATATCCCGTTTTATGGTAAGTTTTGCGGGTTGTCTAAGTTTTTGGCAGCCAGGCGACCCGAATAGTTTCTTTGTATCTAAATGTCGTCCTTTTCATAAGAAGCTCATAGTGCATGCTTTATTATCTCTTCTTTCATCAATTACGATAGTTTGTGTTGTAGCGATGGATCGAAAGTTAGTAGTACAATTTTTTTTGATATTCGAAGCTTCTTACCTTCGTCTGCCATTTAATTACACTATGAGGATTTGCTGGGATAATGTTCGATTACATAAATATATTAAACACTAATTAACAAACCAGACAACTTTGGATTGTCGCTTGTGATATCAATGCTATCGGCACAATCAAAGTTTTCTGGTTACTAAAATAAAGAAAACGGCTTAAAAGAGCCAGTTTCAAAATAACTAGTAGATTGTGTAATTTATGAGTTTACTTCCATATTTTGTTTTACATTCAACAAGTTTGTAATAAACTATAATTATATTTGTAAGAAACTTGAGCAATTTAGCTCATGAACCCTGCATACTATAGTTCATACAGTAATTATAAATATATACACCCTACTCGAAACTTAAAGAGATTTAGTTACCCCGAGAATACAATTCCGACCATCCTACTTTGACAAAGCTGCATACATCTACATGTAAATACCTTAGTAAAGCTTGCATATTATTACATTTGGTTACCGGTAAATATTTTGAGATATTACTCCACCGTTGATGTTGTTGAAGAGCCTTTAGGCACGATGTTTAGTGGTTTGATGTATCATCAAAGAGACACCAAATGTAAATTGCAGTTTAATTTTTACTAGTACTAATAAATAAATAAATAAGTAAAAGGAGTTTCAGCTCCAGGCCAATAGGCTTGTGAAAACCACATATATACATAAACAGTTTATACAACGTATCCAAGATAAGGAGGGCCAGTACAGGGATCTCGGAAACCGTAAGAGATACGAAGTCGGTTAAATAGAGGTAAAGTTGTGCATTTGCGTGCCTAACAATATGCCGTTTAGAAAGTTTTAAAGTTCCGAGTAGTTCCGGAGATATCCGGAAAAAAACGGAATTCTGAAAAATCGTTTTATTGTGTTCCTGGGTTTTTTTTAGATCGAATACTTTAGAATTCGCACTTGCACTTTTGCATTGCCACCTTTTCCGCTCTATCTAACAGCGTTATTTGTTTTGTAATCCGAGGAGTCGTCTTCGAAGGGCCATTATCAACTTTATTTTTTTAAATACTATTAGTTGGCCCCCAAGATTTCCAGACCACACTCACACCACTAGATTTTGTTTATGAGGCTGGTTCAAGAATTAAGTTTACAAAGTAAGTCGACACTCGGGATTCTCTAATTTGACGTATTAGAAATAGTGCAGTCGATATTAAAGAAATACATGAAGCAATCAGAGGAGCAACAAGCGCCCTTCGTATATGAAGCAGGAAATGAAACTACAATGTGATTTATATAGTTATTGAAGCGTATTTAATTTAGAATGAGCCTTCTGCACATCCTTGAATGGTGAAAGGCAAACGACTAGCACTAGTGACAGCGACCGATGCAACTTTTTCGATCTCGGTTTCGAACCGGGCACGTCAGGTTTACGAGAGAACGCTACCGCTGCGCTAGGTTGCCACTTCCCCCTCATTAATAAATTTAAAATGTAATTATCAGATCCAAATTACGTTACTTACTTATTAAACGCTGTGTGCATGTTTAATGATAATAATATGTACTTACTTACCCGAGGCGTTGCATGTTAGCAAGATATTATACTTAAAACCCCATTATTGATTAATTAAATTTTAGTCGATAGGGCACATTAACGACGTAAGACTTCGGATGTATCAACATTTATTCCTTTTGGCATGGAGTTTTTGCATTCATAGCAGCACTTTAAAAACACAAAATACTTTCAGTCTTTTAACCCAGTGATGAATCGCCCATGAAGAATGAATATACTAGATATTTCCTAAGTACGGTGTGTTATAGATTGTTTCACGAAAAATGGATATAACTTAATGACTGCCGTAAAGGTACCTGTGGCCATCCCATTATTTATGACCGTTTGTTATTATTATGTGGAAAGGACCGGATTGTAATAATTATAATTAAATATAGGCACATCAGGTAAATTAGGTTGCTTAATTTATATTTAAATCTTTTTGTGGTAAAATTTGTTAGTTTTTGAGGAATGGTTCAAGAATTGTCTTTTACCAAACATTCCTCAGAATAGCGTGATAGTAATGGACAATGCGAGCTATCACAGTCGCCAATTACATAAATAATACAAAATTGGAGATTCAGAACTACATGGCGGCGAAATATATATATTTTGAAGAAAGTTATAAAAACAGTGATCTTTTAGAAGATTTAAAGACATTTTGTATAAAAAAGTATATGTTTGTCACACATTGGCAGAAGAAATTTGATATACAGTGCTACGGCTCCCAGTTAAAATCACTGGTTAGGTCTGAAAATATTTCTCCGACTTTAAGTTCTAGTGTTGTAGAATTAATACGAAAATGCTTTAATGATATTCCCCCAGGTAGTTGAAAAAATTCAGTCCGTCACGTAATAACTGTAGAAAATTCGTATATTAGTCTGGATCGTATAATTAATCCAATTATAATTAATTTTGATGAGGATAGCGATAGCGAAACAGAACTATCTATAGAATGACATTATAAATGTAAATAAATATGACTAGTAATATTTAAAAAAAATGTTATTTCATTTGATTACATTAATATAATCATATCATTACTTGTTTTCCTTAGTCCGTCCCTTCATACTTCACTTGTTTATTGCCAAGCTTTTGTCGACACAATGGGACCGACCCAGGAAATCATTAAGTCGTATTCATTTTTCGTGAAACAATCTTTACTTTAGATTGTAATTTATTGCTAGTTTCTAAAAATAAGTTCCCAGAAACGCTTACGTTCCAAGAATTGAAAATTTAACAAAAAATGATTATGATTATGATGAATGGCCAGATGAATGACTCTCCTATCGACGGAATTCAGTAGCCGAAAAGTATGCTATGGTGCAGAGCTACAGACATATGAGAGCAGTATTCGAGTGATTGGCGAGTCTGGACTTTGTAGAGTGTCAAGAGTTAAGGTGAATACAATTTTTTTGTCCGGAGGACAACAAGTTTCATAAAAGCTACCTTGGCAATTAACACGACGTTGTTATGTCATTCCTAAATCTTCATTCTTTAATTTTCAAGAGCCTGTACCTCGTATACTATAAAGTATAATGTATACAGCTACCATATGCATCAACAAGTCTTGATAACTGTGATCTACTACTTTTTATTGTTCCATTAAAACTTTAAATTCCATACCATAACGGCCACACCACATCACATGAAACTTTTTGCAAAAACTCTTTTCTGGTAGTTTCTGCTAAAGATAAATTATAAGCTTAATATTTACCTAAACGTATTTTCTAAGAGACTTTCCAAGAATACTTTATAAATACGCCGTAACTCAATGTAAATAGTGTATGTTTTATTTAGGGAAGCCTGGCTTTAAATTTTGATAGAATATCTCCTTGGTAAAATCTAGAGAATATCCATGAAATTTTGTGGCATACTTGGAAAACATTTATTTTGAATTTCTCAGATAAAAGTGTGGTCGTAATAAATTATGGCGATGGTGCATAAAAGGCACTACTGCAATGCTTAGACGAGCGTACTAAAATCTCTGCTCAGCATAGAAACCTTAATGACTTCAAAACATTAAGGGCATCCGACCAACGGATACGATTTAACGTAGCGAATGCAAATTTGACGAAGATTTAGTTAATCAGATGACAGGAACAAAACACACTGTACAAATTTAGGTCATAATTTAAACGAATTTTAAGTGGGAGTATAAAATGAAAACAGGAATGACAGGAATCTAAAGAAGCAACATATCATGCTATAAGTTGGAGTGGGAAAAATTTCACATTTGCTCCTAAACTAAAAACATGAAGGGAAACGAATTAGTTAAAATTATCCAGGTCCTTAAAGGCAAGGATAATTTTCCACATGGCTCTGTCACTTCGGGAAACCCTGTGTGCTTTATAACACCCTTAACTTTATTTTACTTCTTATTTCTCCAATGAAATTATAACCTCTTATCCTAACGACTATCGTTATTACCCACCTCGCTTTCCAGAAGCGTTAGCATTACAGTCACATTCCCTTCCGCTGCAAATTAAGCCGTCTTTTATACTAACTTCGTCTCACCTTTAAACTTTAACTTCTGGGGAATATATTATTTGTCACTCTCTTTTTGATATATTTTTTAGTTTCTTGTAATATGTATATATAGGGTGATCGGATAATGCACCAGGTTACTTGGAGAGGTGAGGTAAAAAACTGGATCGACTCGAATAAGGAGTACATTTATAATTAGGTATTCTTGTGTCTTTAAAATGACTTTGCACTTTTTTCCTAATAACTGTTAAAACGATATGCCAAAAGTTGAAAAATATTTGAATTTCAGGTAAAGAATCCTCTGATGGCACAGTGGAGCAACATTTTTATAACAGAATAATGGAACTCATTACGCATAGTTCCTGTACAGTACGACTTAATGAATTCCTGGGTCGGTCCCATTGTGTCGACAAGAGCTTGGCAATAAACAAGTGAAGTATGAAGGGACGGACTAAGGAAAACAAGTAATGATATGATTATATTAATGTAATCAAATGAAATAACATTTTTTTAAATATTACTAGTCATATTTATTTACATTTATAATGTCAATCTATAGATAGTTCTGTTTCGCTATCGCTATCCTCATCAAAATTAATTATACTTGGATTAATTATACGAATTTTGTACAGTTATTACGTGACGGACTGAATTTTTCCAACCACCTTGGGGAATATCATTAATCAATATCAGAAATCAATTTCTTCTGCCAATGTGTCACAAACATATACTTTTTTTATAACTTCTCTTTAAAACTTCTAAAAGATCACTTTTTTTATAACTTTCTTCAAAATATATATCATTCGCCGCCATGTAGTTCTGAATCTCCAATTTTGTATTATTTGAGCTTGGAGCTTTATGTAATTGGCGACTGTGATAGCTCGCATTGTCAATTACTATACGCTATTCTGAGGAATGTTTGGTAAAAGACAATTCTTGAACCATTCCTCAAAACCTAACAAATTTTACCACAAAAAGATATTTAAATATAAATTAAGCAACCTAACCTACCCGATGTGCCTATATTTAATTATAATTATTACAATCCGGTCCTTTCCACATAATAATAACAAACGGTCATAAATAATGGGATGGCCCAGGTACTTTTACGGCAGTCATTAACTCATTCATCATATCCATTTTTCGTGAAACAAACTTTTTCTTGCTGATTTCATGTCTATGATTTGTTTAGAAGAAAGAAAAAAGATTAGACCCTATAGCGTTCTCTGTGCAGGTTTTATTGGGGTTCCTATCTTTTTAAATAATTTCTACTATAGTTATTAAACATAAATCAGCTGTGCGATCGTCCTTGTAATATTTGTTGTGTAATTTTGTCGGTTTTCTTCTGTTTTATTTGATAAAAATTATTTAATTATGCCATCGATAAACCCGAATAATTTCTTTATTAAATTATTCATTTTTAAAATGTATTCCGTGTCAAATATCATTAAAGAAAAATGTTACTGTTATTAATAAAACGAGAAAACATTTTTCCTAATAAATATATGTAAGGTAATATCATTATAATGAAGGAAGTGACTTGTTTTCTATTAGAATAATGGCTTTGGCTTCTGCAATTGTGAATTAAATAAATTCGTCATGTGCAGCCAAATGTGAAATAAAACTGCAAAGAAGAATAATTTATGAGGTGTTTATAGCATTCGTTAACGAACACTTCCATACTAAAAAGTGTTGCTAATTAAGACTAAGAACTATGGGCTGCTTAGTTATTAGACAGAAAAAGACTAAATATGGCCATTAATATCAAATTATTAGCAAATAGGGTCATTTTATCAGTAAAATAGAATTTGATAGTAATAATTTAAACTTGCTGGCTCCTGTTATACATTATTTGAGTTAATTTACTGACACATTGATCTTACGGGTCTAAGAAAAATTCCGTAGAAACCGTACGGCCTGAGTATGATTTTATATCACAATTAATTTTGTCTAGACCTCAAGGTGTCAACTCTGGCAAATAAATAACGTTTTGGGGTGTTATCAAAATAGATTAGTAAAGTTTTTGCTAAGGACCCAAATCACATTGCCGATTAACGTTTTACCATTTAGATGTGAGCTTGTGATTAGAAGAAGTAAAAACTAAAAGATAATCTTTCAAGTGGTAAAAACTATCACATATATACAGAAATTATTGCTATATAAAGTATAAATTTGATTATGAAGATATGGTTTTTAGTAAAGAATAGTAAATAATGGATTTAAAATGGATAGAAGAATAATTTATGGAAGAAGGAAGAAACATGTTCGTATTATAAAAACTAAATCACCAACCAGTTTATGATGTTATAGGTTATCAAGGTCAGACGTAGCAGAAAAATATGCTTGGGTGCAGACCTCCACACATGAGAGCTTTCTAGTGATGGTCGAATCTGGGACTTGTTGATGTGTATACAACTTTTCAGTCCGCACAAGTATATCCAGTTTCTCCAAGCTGCCCTGGTGATTGCCACGACGTGGAATTGAATGTCCTGCCATGACTATATATTATATTAATATCCCTTTGTTTTTATATACCAGTTCGAACTTGTAACTTCATAAGCTCTGGTACTTTGATTAGCTAGAAAGTTATTTCGCCTTAGCTATAAAAGCACAGGAACGAGAAGAAGGGTACTAGCCAGCATGCGACGAAAACTCAGGTATTTCTCTTTACATCTAATACCATGAGACCATGGAGAAGAGTTCAGAAATATTGTGTGAATCCACTTAAAGCTATTAGCAACTAACAATACTAAAAATTGACACATGTTAATTAAATCTGACGTTCATTTCTTTGTCGCATTTTGATAAAATCGAAGATGATATACTGTGAAACAGCTGAAGAATAAGCCGATAAAGAAATCTTTATCAAAAATAACTAGATTTCGCTTTGGTTCGTGTCCAATGACCAAATGACATGTTTACAGCCGTCATAAAATACGGGAAATTAAACTGAGAAAGTGCTTTTTCTACCAATTAAGTTCATTGGCTGTATCGGATTTTCGCATTGTTGTACGAGAAGACGTAAAAGGCCAAAATGCTTATCTTTATGAGTCCGAGACACTCACTTCTATTTAAGTTAATGAGTGGTGAGTTTTTGCGAAGTAGAGCAGTAGCGTGTTCTAGTTTTTATTAGTTTACGTTAGTAAGAGTCATCGCTAAATTTAGTAAAGGTCTCTACACACTTCGTATTCTAATAAATGATAAATTTCAACTCTGATGATTTAAAAATATTTTACCTTCCTTTAAATTGAGGCAATAAATTTTCTGTTTCTTCATTGGCTTTCCTAATTATTTCGCCTGCAACGTATTGAAATGAGTTTTATTCTTCGGAATCAGAATTATTAGTTTACATGGTTTCAAATATTATTCACATTTGTAAGGTGACAATATGAATGGGGAGCCCAGGCGTTGTTCGTAGCAATTTGGTATTATAAAGTTTCAGAGAGAAGTGGAAAAATTACACTTTACGACACTTCTTTAACACTAAATTACTTTGTTTAAGTAAAAAAAATATAGTTTTTATAATGATCGTTGAAAAAAACATATTTTGACTGACAGAACAAGTAAAAAATTTCAAAAGGATTCCAATCCCTAATATTTGTGAAACCAAAACATACTTATGTCAAAGAATTATCTATTTTGCACACACTTGCACATACATTTTAATGTTTTTTTTTCTAATTCGTCATGCAACTAAAAAGACAAAGCAAATTTTTTTTATATCGCTGGAAAAACTCTCTTCGGTCGTAATTTGCTATGTTAAATTTTATTATCTGTTAATTGCCGAACTGTTATGTTTCTGAATGGTTTAGATTAGTTCTGGTGTCGGCCGATCCCCGAACGAAACTGATTTGCATTTAGGCATGCGAATCTTGAGTGTATTATTTTGTGGGAGTTGGTCCCACCCAATCAAATTATAAATTATATTATTTTATTACCTCCGAATAGCAGATTTGATTATATTTAATGCGTTAGCAAAGGTGGAGACAATTTCAAACGACGATCTCGACGACCTGGCTCGTTAGCTGTTAGCAGATAATGAATACACTGCTCAACTTATTTAACTCACCACCAAAACATTGCCTGAAACTTTGAGTGAATTGATTTTTTTCCTAATTGTAGTCACTGGCTAAAGTGACTTTAGTATAAACCGGGTATTTTGAGTTTTCGTAAAAAAACGCAAAAGTTTTATAACACCCGGTAATATTAAAGTGACTTTTTTAACCAAAACAGTAAAGGAAGTGATATTCTTAAGAAAGAACCTAAAATTAGAAAAAAATCGATCAACAAATTTCGAAAATACATAACATCACAGCAAATTTTGGTTGTGCAATAAATAAGTTGCTCAGTATACACCTGTTTTGGTCACAGCACATAACCCTGTGGAACTAGTCCTTATGATCACTAGTTGAGTTAGCTTAAAGTATGTTATTAGTGTAATGTAAAGTAATTATTGAATACAGCAAAATAATAAAGATAAAGATTGTTTCACGAAAAATTGATATAACTTAATGACTGCAGTACAAGTATCTGTGGCCATCCCATTATTTATGACCGTTTGTTATTATTATGTGGAAAGGACCGGATTGTAATAATTATAATTAAATATAGGCACATCAGGTAGGTTAGGTTGCTTAAGTTATATTTAAATATCTTTTTGTGGCAAAATTTGTTAGTTTCTGAGGAATGGTTCAAGAATTGTCTTTTACCAAACATTCTTCAGAATAGCGTGATAGTAATGGACAATGCGAGCTATCACAGTCGCCAATTACATAAAGCTCCAAGCTCAAATAATACAAAATTGGAGATTCAGAACTACATGGCGGCGAATGACATATATTTTGAAGAAAGTTATGAAAAAGTGATCTTTTAGAAGTTTTAAAGACATTTTTTAAAAAACATATATGTTTGTGACACATTGGCAGAAGAAATTGGACATACAGTGCTACGGCTCCCACCCTATTATTGCATTTTTAACCCCATAGAGCATATGTGGCACCAGTTAAAATCACTGGTTAGGTCTGAAAATATTTCTCCGACTTTAAGTTCTAGTGTTGTAGAATTAATACGAAAATGCTTTAATGATATTCCCTCAGGTAGTTGGAAAAATTTAGTCCGTCACGTAATAACTGTGAAAATTCGTATATTAATCCAATTATAATTAATTTTGATGAGGATAGCGATAGCGACACAGAACTATCTATAGAATGACATTATAAATGTAAATAAATATGACTAGTAATATTTAAAAAAAATGTTATTTCATTTGATTACATTAATATAATCATATCATTACTTGTTTTCCTTAGTCCGTCCCTTCATACTTCACTTGTTTATTGCCAAGCTCTTGTCGACACAATGGGACCGACCCAGGAAATCATTAAGTCGTATCCATTTTTCGTGAAACAATCTTTACAGTTTATGTTTTTAATTATTAAAATAGAGTTATCTAAGGGTTGTAAGTATTCTCTGTACAATGCCGTGGGCGGTTGTTTAAAAAAACTTCTTAAAATATGTAAACCAATTACGAAATAGGAATCAGCGTGTTTGCCAGAGCATATATATGCGAAATTTCGCGCGCCAGCGCCTCCGTTCGGTCCGGCATGTGTCAATTTGTAATATCCATGGTAATCAGCGCCTTATGCGGACTCTGCCCTAATTAAAACCAGCCCTTGGTGCCCTTTCAATTTATACGCCGACTGGTGTAATTATACCACTTGTTTAATTTACAACACTCGGGAGTGTACGGACATTAGGTTTCCGTAATGGTCAGTTCAGTCGATTTTAATTCGTGAAAGGGGTGTATAAAATTTGCCTTTTGTTGTCCTTTACATGTACAGTGACCGCCAGAATTCTCGCTCGATATGCGAAACTTATTTATTATTGATTTCTCTCCCTGCGATAAAAGTTTCTGCGAACAAACCCACCTAACCTAAAAAGTGCTCACTTAAATTGAAGGAAACTGTAGAGCATACAGGATAGATTAAATTTCTTAAAAATTGCTCTTATTTTTTGTTTTAGATACAAATTTTCATTTGTAAACAAAATAAAATATACTATGTCTTGTTATTTCTAATTTTTCTTAAACCATTTAATTAAATAAGTCATAATACAATAAAATGATGTTGCGCGAGTCATTTCTGGCAAGGTATTCTGTCACAAGCAGGTCAGCTACCCAATGAGCATCTTTAACTATTACATAAAAGGATAATGGAGGAACCCCAAGGATAAAGAAGATTCCCTGGGTCAGGTAGACCATAACAATTGTGTGTCGTTATTGTAACATCCTGAGAAATTCAAACAACAGCAATGGTCGCGCCATCTAGCGATAACCCAGCAAAAGAAAATACACACCAAAAAGTTACCATAATTATGTTATGGAGAGTCACCAAAAGATCCAGTAGATGACTAGAAACCCGAATATCGAGATTAAGTTTAAGCGAAATCATTGGTTAATTATTTCAGTCTGCTCTGAGCTCAAGAGCATCTATTTTCCACCTTTATTGTAACTTCATAATGTTCCCAAATGAAGTTTCAGCAATTGAATGCGCTGAAGTTAGAGCCGAAACACAAAGCACTAACATCCCTTACACCTGTCGACATTTTACACACCATCAGACTTAATTTAAAGTTTTCGCCGTGCACCATTTTGTAGACAACCCGCCACCCGATTACCGCACCGAGTTTCGTCTTGTATTTGCTAATAGAATAATTAATTTACCGATACATTATGTGTACGTTGAATAATTGCACCCTTGGCGACAACACCTTATTATTGCCGAGCGGTAATGGAAGTTATTATTAAAGAGTAATAGAATGTTATCCCTTTACAAAAAATGTAAACTGTAATAAAGTGAGTTACCTAAATAATGGATATCATTAGAAATTAAATGGTACAATATTACGAGGTGACACATTTCATTGTTTTTGAACAATTTATTTAAAACTAAAACTGATAAAACAAGTATAGTTGTTGCAGAATTATACCGTTGATTCTTACTGCCATAAATAAACTACCTGATTAAACCCTATTGTATACGCCTGAAACTCTTCAAAGCTCAATAAATGGAATCAGGGCCGGCTTGAAAATATATACCACACCACATGATTTATTTTTAGAATTTAAAATAAATTTATAGTATTTTTAGTTTTAGGTACCTATAATAAATGTAAAATAATGATAACAATTAATGATAATTGAAAATAATATAATTTAAAAGTATAACTATTAGGATAACAAGTACAATAAAAATTAATTAAATCCTAAGAAACTATTGATAATTTATTCAAAATTTAACTCTGTATCACTATCACTATCTTCATCTAAGCCTAAACTTATAATTAAGGGTTGAACATTTGTAATCATACAATTGCAAGAATTTTCCACCTTAAGTGCATGCTGTACACAATTTTTCCAGCTGTCTGCAGAAATTTTTCTTACTTCGTTTTTAATTAATTCTACTAGAGATGCATTTAATGTAGGAGAAATATTATTTCTCCTAATATTGGATTTTAATTGGTGCCATATTAGCTCAATAGGATTGAATATACAATAGTACGGAGGAAGACGCAACACTGTATGTCCATTTTCTGCTGCAAGTTTATCACACTCGTATTCCTTATTTATTTTAAAAGCTTTTAATACTTCTAGCAGTTCTCGTTTTTTGTAAGTTTCTTCAAAATATAAATCATTTTCAATCATAAAATTTTGAATTTCTGCTTCTATATTTTTAGAATTGGGAATGATTTTTGCTTGCCGACTATGATAACTATCATATATTTTAAAGGAGTTTATGTTTAAACCAATCTTCAAAAAGTGGTGCGTCGGTATCTTGATGGTAATCCTAAAGAAGAATCTGCTATGTTTTTAGCTGAAAGCAACAGACAATTTGGAACGAACAAACCCGTTCTCTGAACCAGCATGTAATATTGTGATTCTTTTGCCTTTATTTGATGGTGCCTTGGTATGATATTTTTTGGAAGAATCATCCCAACCTTTTCTTGGAGTGTCATGGGTATCGAACCATGTTTCGTCAAGGTAAATAATTGAACGATTTTCTTCTCTAAATTGTTTAACAGCTGTTAAATATTTAAGTTTCCATTCCCGACAAGATGCCCCTGTATCAGCACAATTCCACCACTAATAAGCCTAACTAAAAATTACTCGCCGGAAAACAACTAAAGATTAAAATGATTAAAAATCACTTTGTATTTATATATGCATCAGGCATAGGTATAAATTGAATTTGTATACCTGGTCCGGCTCTGCTCGAAAATGTTTTAAAATTTGGGATTTCCTTATTTATTTTATGGTCGAAGGGATAATGAGGTTTTATTGCAGTCAAGAGATCAACGATATAATTCTGCAGAAACTATAACAGTTCGTTTAAATCGGTCAGACATTATCGACCGACCGACATTTAAAAATGATGTTACAATCTTCTGGCCGAGCGGCAGTTTAACTTACCACCTGAGACATTAACGCTATAAAGAATTTAATGACATAGAGATGCCAGTGACCAGTAAAAAGCTTAGAAAACACAGAAAATTTTACTATCGTGCTTAGTCGTCGAAAAATTTAATTGTTTCGCACAAATATAAAATAATACTTAATAGGGATAAAGCCTCTCGAACCTTGATCTAATTAGTAAAATTTCTGCATTAGCTCGAACAGCGAATTAATTATCTTTGAGTATATAGGAAACTGACTATTCATTATTTAGAGTGCGTGGGTATAATTAGGGTTTAAAAGCATTTTGTATAAATTTTAATGAGACGTTATTATTAATTTCGCGAGAGCCTCAGCTCCACGTTTAAGAATTAACTGCTAATTTGGATTAATGGCTTGAAGAGCTTTTATTATGGGGGTTATTGCAGATTTTTGTAATGTGACTCTATTAAGTATAAAAGTGGCTGGACGGTTAACAGGTTAGAATACTGAGCGGATGGTAGGGATGGGAACTCACGGAACCCAAGGATCCGGTCTTGAGATGAGTGGATCACTACGCGAATCTGTATTTACGTCATTAATTTGTTTCGTTCAGTAAAAATAATCTACAATTTCTTTTTAGATCTTTTCTGCTGCTTATACATGGTAAGTTGGGTGAACCAAACGCCAAGAGTGTAGTGTACAAGTGAAAATAATTGAAAAACCCTAATATATCCTTATCCGAACTCTTCGGTTTTCAAGTCACAGTATAATTACAATAAACGAAATTTCATTTTAACATTTTGGAACCAACCCGATAAACAAAAGTCTAATAGTGTGAGGTCTGGAGATCTTGGAGGCCAACTGAAGAACCACCGCGACCGATCCGAAGCTCTGGCAACCTTCCATCCAAATGCTTGACCTGATGAGCGAAAAGTGCGGGAGATTACAGGATGTTACAGGATGTTTACAGGAACATCCTGTAGTAGTCCTTGTAATTCATTTTGTAAAAAAATACACGTAATGCTCTTCCGTGAGGCGATTCTTCTATTTAAACGTATTAATTGACATATCAGAATTGCCTAAAGATAAAATTTATGAATTTTCAATGTATCTAAGTATCGTTTTCAATCGGTGTCAATATTCGTAAAGTTATCGACATTCCCCATCTTGTTTCGAAGTATAAAAATCTCATTAAGAAGGCGTGTTTTCAATCTGCAAGTCAGTCAAACTTTCATTTTTTACATGGAATCTGATTAAATTTTTACTTCCCTTGCAGATTTAAGAGTTTTGCCATTCTTAAGTTTAAGAAATATGTTAAAGCTAAAATAATAACGTAGTTTTATATTTACCCTAGCGTAGATAAAGGGTATCAATTTGAAAACTTTTCACCCTCGTTTCTCCTAAATAATATTTAACCCCCTTAAAATCTTAAATGAGAACGGGTCTACGTTCTTTTGGACGTAAAGGAGTTAATTAATAAAAATGATAATAATAATCAAAATGAAGTTTGTGAATAGGGGACCATGGATTTGATTAAAATTGATATTTGTTTCGTTCAACAGAAATGCTTATGGTGTATAAGCAAATTTTTTTATGACCGGTTTCGAAAAATTCGAAGGGCCTTAGCTCCCTGAGCAAGCACTCCGCACTTAAGCCCATAAAAAAATATATATTATCATTTTTAGCCAGAGAATATGACGGTGAAATAATTCCCCTTAATATCGAGACACCCTGTATATATGAAGTCAAAAATAGACATTTTTTGATATAAAGCGTCGGTTCACAACCTTAACCAATGCCAGCAATAGGTAGGAATGTTGTATGTTGTCCAGATAAGGACGATACAATTGTCATGCAAAATGCAGTCACTGTCATTTCATCTAATTTATTATTATTATCGCAGGAAAGCCTGCTCTCAAAGCGTAAATACTTAAATACTGGAAGTGCAAATTCTCCCTGTTTACTAATAAATGACACTTTTATAACTTTGACCCGGTGTCGATTCAATACGGCTTCGATTTTTCATTAGGACTATCGCAAACTGTCGGAGGCATCTCCCAAAACTTTTATATGCTTAATCAGGACATGCTAATTTAAATTTAAAATTTTGCATTTTTTATGTTTCAACTTCGGTAACATCATTAACTCGCCGATACTTAGGTTAATTTTATTAATTAATGAACTTTGGTAAAGACAGAATGTATAAAAAGGATTCAATGAGCTTTTTTGGTGAGTTTTTGACAGTTTATCGACGAAAACTTTTCATAATTTTTAAAATATCGCAAGAAATAGCTATATTTTCGGAAATATCCGTTATGCATGGTATTCCTTAATGAAGGGTAAATATCTCAATATAAGTATTGTAGCATTTCTTAGGCCTTCCTATGAAGAAAAGTTCATACAAATATATGCCGCAAGGGCAAATTTTTTTATACAATGAAACCTCTCTTGGGCGGACACCTACGGGACCGTCTAAATGTATCCGTCTAATAGAGGTGTCCGCCCATGGGAAATTTGTTATTAGGTAATATGCAAATGCAAAATTAGTACTATGTCCAAATAAACATAACAACAGAAATATACTAGTTTTAATTAGGATGTAGTACTTAAAAAATCTAATAACGTAGTTTGATGTGTTTGCGTTTTAAAACTTGCAATCTAGAAAATGTAATTCCAAATCTCATAACAATTCCATTGCTGCAGAGTCACCTCTATGCTTTGCATACTCTTATAATTCCTTTGCCATACTACTGGCTTGTGATAATTGGTGACATTTCTTTGATTACTGCATTCAACTTCTTCATCAGAGTCGTCAGATCGTGATGTGGTTTCAGTTTGGGCTACATAATCGGTAGGAATGGGGTCACTATCATTTTCTAATAGCATGAACTCGCTCAAATCATTGTTATCAAATTATAAACTTCCATATCATCAATATTCTCTTACCTTACAACTCACAAATAAACGGCGGACTGCCGTCGGGGAATAACACATACTTTCATTCGGCGAAGTCCTTTCGCTCTGCCACTCATATGCGATTGCTTGCAGGACTGTCTTCAAAGAGTTTTTGCACCGTACTTATTCGTCTCCCAAATACTTTAAAATTTTTTTTGTCTGTTTAAAGGAGGGTTTTCGCACGCTTTGTATGAAAACAGCCTGTCCGCGTCCGCCCAAAGGAGCGTCCGCCCAAGAGAGGTTGATTTTCATGGAATTTCATATGCCTAGTTCCGGAATATGAAAAAATGTCCGCTCAATAGAGATGTCCGCTTATTAGAGGTGTCCGTTATGAGAGGTTTCACTGTATATGGTATTGGAATTGATTTTTTTTAAATTTCATATCTCCGAAAGCACTACGTATAGATATTTTTATTTGCTAATAGAATATAAAGTAACATATTTTAGTTAGGTTCTCTTGCATTTTTCTTGTCAGGCGCACCATTCTTGATTATAAAAAATAAATTCAAGTTCAAATCAGAAAAATCAAACCAGAATTTAATTTCTACTTTTTACTAGAGCATAAATATGTAGAGTTATAAAAATATGAGAAAGGTAATATAAAATCCGTATTTTAAAAACAATACCAGAATTTATATTAACTGTTATTTTAAAATATCGATATATAAAATTTATTCCCATATGTTAAATAATTACAATTATTTATGCAATCGAAGGTCACATTTTGCTTCATACAAATTTTGTTTAATATTTGCTGCAATGTGAACGCGACTCATATTAATATACATAAAACTTGCATTAGTTAACATTTTTTAGCATTAAAATTTAGCAACCTTATTTTTAGGGACTAAAATTATAATGCTGGTATAAATGGAAGCATTTTTTGGGGGGGCATCAAATATGGGATCAATAGACAGAGTATGGAAAGGGATTTCTAAATATCTAAGAATTGACAGGATGTTCCATTTGAAAATAAAGAGATTTATTTATTTTGTATACTGAGACCACCCTGTATAAAATTATTATTTGAAAGTACCTACAGGCAACAAATATGTTTTTTAATTTTATAATTGATTTTAGATTTAGAAATTATTAGTAATTTTGGCCTATTGCTAAGATAAAATCGTTGGTATTAGCAAAGTGGAAGATAAATCAGATATTTTTATAATTTATATGCATCCATAATTTTGTTAAAATTAACTTTATGATTTATTTATATTTAATAAACATTTACTAAAAATGGAAAATACAATACCAATTTTATATCTATACAAAATATATGCAAAATAATGGCCAATATTTATGAATCCAAGCGCAAGTTTTGATTTTATTGTACATCGAAAACAGGAATATATTTTGCTAAATTTAGTAAAATCAATAAAATATACTATTCAGGTAACTTTTGAGGTATTTGACAATGCACCTATGAATTCAAAACAAGTGTAATAGATAATTTGTTATTAAAATCAATAATTATAGTGTAGTTGATATTCTATTTTGTGATGGAATTCAAATACAAATAAAAATTCTCTTTTAATATTCCATATTATTTCTTGAGAGCAGATATCACGAAGCCGATGGCGCCTCCAGAACTAATTGGACCGATGACGGTCTAGCGCTGGTGGACTTGAAACAAGCCGTCGCCAGCGAAAAATTATATTTCCAATAAATAATTTCATAGAGAATTTTTATTTCCGTTGGAATTCGATCAGAGAATAAAATATCGACTATACCTTATTGTATTAAAATTTTCTTACTTATATTTAAATAGAATGTGTCCAAATATAACTTATTAACCAATAAATAAATATTTTAAAACGAATATGACTTTTTATAAAAGATCATAAATTCAAAAATACCAAATATGTGTTATGTCGCCAAATGGGCATGTGGATATAAAATTTAATTTTCCCATTTAGTTGTAGCGCAATTGCTATAGTACAATGGGGTAATACGTTTAAACCAAATATCGATAATAATTTATTATTGTGCGACATAAATAAATAGAGAACATGCCGTATTGTTTCTAATAGTTGTCGTAAATTTTAATGTTATTATATACAGGGTAGATTTCTAGCATAATAAAGCTCCCTACAATTGCGCTTATAATAATAAATACTAATACCAGAATTATTTTCCTCAATTTTTTTGTGTACAAATATCGTCATTTGGCAGCTTAAACGAAAAGTATTAACTGCGTGCAAAATTTTCTTACAATTGTCATTTTAAACTTCAAACTGCCAATTTCGAACGGGTTTAAAAATTAAAAATCCTTTATTGATTACTGCCGTAAAGGTTTATCTCCAAAACTGTTTGGCCGCTTTTTATTAGTCACTGGTGTATTTGGTTTATTGTATTTGCAAAACGTTTCTGTGAGTTTTTGAACCACTGCAATATTCAATATTGATATCAAACAGACATAAATTGTTATTGCTATTTGGTTTCAATGTTTGTTCATAGTTGTTGACGATTTCGGACCGGTCAAATCGGAAAATTTAATTTCATGTCAACTGACTACTGGGACTGGGATTTATTTATTAAAAATAGTCGTTACAGACAAATATGTGCAATGATTAACAGATATTTACATATCCAGTTGTAAAGATATTATAAAGGTACGAGATTCACCAGAAAAGTCAAGATTTTAACATCATTGAACTGGCTAGGTTCTTTTAAACTATCACGTAATTTTATTTCTACTAAATAAACCTGAATACATAGGCGGAAAAAATAATAATATATGTTGCTTAATTTATTTAACATGTTATAATTTAGTTTCGCATAAAGCCCAAAAATATATCTAACTAAAATCGATGTCGAATGTCGGGTTTGTATTACTTGTAGGTGTATAGCATACACCAAATGTCTAACAAATGGCTGTTTTTGTTTACCATTATTATTAGTTATTATTCTAGCCGCAATTCTGTCGATATAATAGCAAAACCATGCTTATTGTAGTCATAATTCACAGGTCTAAATTAACACACACATTTTTGTTGTGGTCTGTTTATGGAAATATAATTTAACCCTATTAATAATTAGGCAGGCAAATATACAGAACATTGCGATAGCTAAACTTAACACCCGGTCGTGTTATAATTGCACAATCCCAAGTTTGGCTGTTTTGAGACGAGGAAAGGCCGAAATTGAATGAAACTTCGCCCTTTGATCATGTTAAAAATTTCCTAAGATTTGAAAAATATCGATCATTGGTCCTTTTCGAGCTTGCCGCCCAAAATATAAATTATTCTTCACATTTAGCCTGAACTTGGTTAAATATTGAATTACTAGTCGGGCTTGATCAGGTTTGTTAACTTCTCTGGCAATTCACTGGTATCCTGGTATAATATAATAACATTGGTATATTTACATAGAATTAGGTACATATAAAATTACTTGGAAGACCAATGATGATTACGGTAGTTTTACATGAATATTTTTCACGATGCAGTTCAATAATTACGAAAAAAGCTACTAACAAATATATTTTAGTGGTATTTGGTTAAGAAAAGGTAGAAACATTGATGATGGTTATTATTTTTTCTACATTTTACCTTTTTCACCATGAAAGTTTAATGTAAAAAGCTGAATATTTTACTTGTTTACGCTTATGATGGATTTGCATCACTTCCCAGCAGTATTCTCTAAAAAGGTTAACATTACAGAACCGGATATTATCATGGACGGACACGCAATCCCATTGGCTTCATCTATTAATTTGCTGGGTGTGAATCTGGGAGGAAATATGTCTTGGCATAACCACATTGTGGCAATCGCCAAGATAGTTTCTCAGAAACATGGTGTACTCTTCCGAACCAAAAAGTTGTACATACCTCAACAACTTTTGACACTATACAAAGCCCAGATTCGACCATCACTAGAGTACTGCTCTCATGTCTGGGGCTCTGCACCCAAACATACTCTTCGGCTACTGGATTCCATCGAAAGGAGGGCCATTCATCTGATTGGGGACCACGAGCTGACGAAGAACCTCGACAACCTAGAACATCGAAGACAAGTTGGGGATTTGACTCTCTTTTACAGATATTTTCATGGAAAGTGCTCGGCTGACCTTGCCCTCTTAATTCCGCCCACAGCGGCGAATAGCAGAAATACACGACGAACCACTGCCGCCCTTCCATATGTGGTTAAGCTTAGTACTTCTCGAGCTTCATTATTTAACAATTCTTTCATCTGGAGGACTTCGTCCTTATGGAAAGAGGTCGTTTTTCTCAACGGATATAACCTCCAACGATTCAAAACCAACGTCAATCGTTTTTTACGCACACGCACCACTCCCAGAGTGCCCTAAAGGATTTTTCCTATAGTGCTTGTGTTTGATCATAAAAAAAAAGTCTCAGCAATTACAGTTTATGAAAATTTATCTAGTAATGAACGAAAATTTCATCCCATCAGAATCGGGTTCATTTTTAAGATTATTATCGATAGAAGTAAATGCAATGTGACACCTAGTCTTATAGTTAATTTACTAATAACTTGGCACTTTCTTTGCCACGAACTTCACTAATGGGGTTTCATGCAACGATGGCTGCACTAAAGCCGAAATTCGATTAGCAGCGCGACAGCTATACGGCATATTTGGTTATAAAATTTATAGCAATTTTTGCTAAATGAAAATTAAATTCGAATAAGGAAGTAGAAGCGCGCGTTAAAATTTTGAAAGCATAGTGAAAGGAACATAATTTATTAATATAATTAAATTGTAGGAAGACATAACAAGTATGTATTGATGTAGTTAATAATATGGTGATGGCAAGGAAATATATGCAGCAATTTTCTCTAAAAAGGTTAACATTGCATAACCGGATATAGTCATGGCTGGACATGCAATTCCACGGTCTTCGTTTATTAATCTACGGGATGCCAATCTGGAAGGAAATATTTCGCGGGTTTCGCAGAAACTTTGTGTATTTTTCCTGACCAAAAGATTGTATACACCTCAACAACTTTTGACCATCACCAGAATACTGCTCTCATATCTGGAGCTCTGCATCCAAGCATACTCTTCGGTTACTGGATTCAATCGAAAGAAGAGCTCATACGTCTGAGTGGAGACCACGAGCTGATCAAGAACCAAGCCTAGAACATGGATGATATATTGGTGATTTGACTCTCTTTTAGAGATATTTCCATGTTCGATGACATTGCACCCTTAATTTCACCTAGAGCGACAAAATACATGACGAGCCAGTGCTGATGTTGTTCATCTTAGTAGCTCCTGAACTTCATTGTTTAAGAATTCTGTCATCTGTCTGTGGAATGACCTTTATGGGGCCGTGCTCCCCAACGAATGTAACTTCCAATGATTCAAAACTAACATGAATCCCTTTATTCGCACACATACACACCACTCCCAAAGGATTGTCAAATAAATAGTCCATTTTCTCCAATATCAGAAACACACGACGAACCAGTGCCGCCCATCCCTATTAAGCTTAGTATTCCCCGAACTTCATTATTTAAGAATTCTTTCATCTGGAGGACTTCATTCTTGTGGAACGACCTTCCCGAGGTCGTTTTTTCCCAACGAATATAACCTCCAACGATTCAAAACCAACGTGAATCGCTTTTTGCACACACGCACCTCTCCCAGAGTGCCCTAAAGGATATTTTCTATAGTGCTTGTGTTTGATCATAAAGAAAACAGAAGAGACCCGTTTAATAACTATTAAGAAGTAAATTCAAAGTCACGGTCTCACGAATCACATATATGTATATTAACGGTGTGCTGAAAATGTTACATGTTTCGCCCAGCTGGGCATCATCAGACCTAAATGATTTTTCCTATAGTGCAGCACATGAATAATTTCGTCCGACTGCAATTATTCATATTATGGAGGAAATAAATCGACTTACTGGATTGAAAAACTTCCCTATCCCATTTTCTGAAACATTGTCTCTAACTGTTGCCAGCTATCGCGATACAACGTAATTTTTTTCGAGAGAAACCATTTTACAGCTATCGGAAAAAAAACATCAAAATAAACTCGCTTTAGGGGCGTAAATGGAAGGAAAACGCATATAAAGTGAAAATTGTTGTTCTGACGTGCGACACACTTAGAATGTAAGTATTGCGCTACGTCGCAGTTGTCAATATTCATTTATCACGCAAATGATACTGTAAAGAGCTATAGTATATACATTTCAGGTTCTTTAAAATTCGACATATAGAGTATAAACTCTCCCGGCCAACAGCTATTTCTTTATAAAGGTTATAAGAATATTCTTACAGCAAATATTTTGATCTGCAAGCCGTTCTGACAACCATTCAAAGAGATCTATAAGTGTAATACCCCATAGTTGCTACATAAGAGTTGTGTAACACCAATTAGGAAACATCAACATCCAAATTATACAGCAAAAATTTTATATAACCATTTACCTGTTCTTACAGCTATTTATAAAACAGATTTATTATTTGGATATAAGAACATTCCTATAGCGTAAATTGTAGCTATTCGACCTTAAAAACTAAAATGTAGCACTTGAGACTTTTATAAAACAAATTTGCAAACCCAGAGCCTTTATAAATCTACTATAAATCTCTCTCTCTCTATCAAATAACAATATGGAAAATTATTATTTCCAGACCACCCGATGATCCTTATACAATAAGGGCGTATTTAGTGTACTCTAAAATACTATTTCAGATTGAATGGTACTACCAAGAAAAGGAAGCCCTCTCCATTGATAGGATGCAACCACCTGTAGACCGGTTTCGAACTTATTTGTTCTCGTCAGTACAGGGTAGGTGTACAATGTACATACTCATCATCAGAGAGGACTTTACCTTAACGCCGTACTATCGACGGTAGTCGACAAAAACAGCAGCATAGACTTTTTATTTCTTGAATAAATCTCTCTGTCTGTTAGTTGCGTATACTCCGGAACTTTAAAATTGAGGATGAAAAAACACATCTTTGTTAGCATAAATTGATAATTTATAGTAAAATTGAGTTTAGCTCTACTTCTCTATTTATCGCACCTTATTGGATAAAACATTTAAAATCGATGAGGCCCATACTTCTGCCAAATTCAATGGCTTGTAAGGCAAGAAAGCGTGGAAACTGTGAGTTTATAGGAAAAGTCATAGCACTTCTGATCCATTTCTTTGACAATAAATCGGAACACATGAAATAATAAAATCCTAAAAAAGAAAATGATGAAATATTTGCTTCCGGGGCGAGAAACTGGCTTATCGTACTTTTCTTTGTTTATCCGAATTTATTTTTAGTTTGTGTGTCTATAAATTTAAATTGAAAATTATATATTTACATAAGGACAAATGAAAGAAAGTATTAAAACAAATTAAATTTAAAAAAGTTTGTTATTGAAGAAAAGTAAATTAGGAAAGCGTATGACTAGAAAAATTATTTAGCGGTCTTAAATTTTTTTTTTATGATCAAATACAATACACGATAGGAGAAATCCTTTATGGCACTCTGGGAGTGGTGCGTGTGCGCAAAAAGCGATTCACGTTGGTTCTGAATCGTTGGAGATTATATTCGTTGGGAAAAACGACCTCGGGAAGGTCGTTCCATAAGGATGAAGTACCCCAGATGAAAGAATTCTTAAATAATGAAGTTCGAGGAGTACTAAGCTTAACTACATATGGATAGGCGGCAGTGGTTCGTCGTGTATTTCTGCTATTCGCCGCTCTGGGCGGAATTAAGAGGGCAAGGTCAGCCAAGCACTTTCCATGAAAATATCTGTTAAAGGGAGTCAAATCCCCAACCTGTCTTCGATGTTCTAGGCTGTCGAGGATCTTCGTCATCTCGTGGTCTCCAATCAGACGAAAGGTCCTCTTTTCGATGGAATCCAGTAGCCGACGAGTATGCTTGGGTGCAGAGCTCCAGACATGAGAGCAGTACTCTAGTGATGGTCGAATCTGGGCTTTGTATAGTGTCAACAGTTGTTGAGGTGTGTAGAACTTTCTGGTTCGGAAGAGTACACCAAGTTTCTGAGAAGCTATCTTGGTGATTGCCACAACGTGGTTATGCCAAGACTTATTTCCTCCCAGATTGACGCCCAGCAAATTAATACATGAAGCCAGTGGGATTGCGTGTCCGTCCAAGACTATATCCGGTTCTGTAATGTTAACCATTTTAGAGAAAACTGCTGCATGGGTTTTTTAGCGTTAAATTCGACTTAGTTACTGTCACCCCAAGCCAAATTTTTTTCCATGTCTTTATTGAGGCGTGATACTTCATGCTGTCATTTCAAAGAGAAAGATGAGATAAGTGTGCTATCATGCTTCACTAGAAGGTCGTTAATGTAGAGTAAGAAGATAGTGGGAGATAATATGGACCCTTGAGGAACACCGGCATTGATGGTGACAGTGTCTGAGAGAAATCCGTCAATCGCCACTTGCAGAGAGCGGTCCTTAAGAAATAAACTAATAACCTTGTAATTTCCTGTAAAAAGTAATGTCTTTATTATTAAGTACTGTATTTTTACGCTTCAGTAATTGTTTCTGAAAATTCTTTATTTTTTCTTATAAAAACAAAATACAAAAAATGAATAACCCGGTTAAAAATTAAACACAAAACAAAAACGTTATCTTTATGAGCGAAAATGAAGCCTAAAACAAAACAATGAACTGCGCTAAAAGATAGGGATCAAAATTAAAATTTATTATAAGCAATTTTTTAGGAAAACGTGTTCATTATAGAGTTATAGCACAAACCAAATATTTTCTGCTAATTTCCTTTTTATGTACGTGGACGGTACTTTAACAGTTATTTTAAGAGTTATCAGCAATAATCCTAATTTCTTTTGTGGGGCAAAAATTGAAATTTCTAGTGGATTAACAACTATTTTATATCGAAATTTCCAATTTTTGCAAGTTTGTTCGATCCATGTCTTCCTAGACACCAAAGTATGTTATTGTGCGAGCTGAATTTATTTTTGAAAAAAAAAATGGAGAATTTTGATATCAAAATGACGTCAAACAAACCCGCGCAAATTTTTAAAATAATGATTGGCATACTTTAAACAGATTTTGAAGCCTGAACGAACATATTTATAGTCTCGCCTTTACATGTATTCTTTACAAAAATTATTAAAAATGAATTGACTCAAAATTTATCGGCACAATAAAGATGTTCTCCCCCAAAAACTCCCCATTATCTGTTTAGTCTCGCAATCTCCGAAACATTATCCGGTTTCTTACAGAATTACTGGAGTGTAGGAAACTTACCCCTAAAAAGAAAGTAACTTTTTTAATAAATTTTAATTTGGGACGCCTTCAAACCAACCCTCTTATTGTTACCCCTCCGTTTGCGAAGTTTTTTATTGGCACAGTCTAAGGGCTTGTTTTACCGGGGGTTGATAATGAGTAACCTAATGGTAAATAATTACTATTGAAGAGGAAATAATATACGACATGTTATATGATTGTTCTTAATATGTTGTCACTGTTTCAAGTTGTACTGACTTTGCTAATAAGAAAAGTGTACCAATAGTTAAATTTTTTTATCAATTTAACTTAAAATGGACTTCTAGTAAATATATAGACTGTGATCCTTAGAAATATTCTAGTCGATGTAATTTTGTCGACACGTGACAACATTTCATGCACGTGAGGTGATGAATAGA
Organism: Barypeithes pellucidus; assembly: GCA_963991005.1. Classification (NCBI taxonomy): domain Eukaryota; kingdom Metazoa; phylum Arthropoda; class Insecta; order Coleoptera; family Curculionidae; genus Barypeithes; species Barypeithes pellucidus. The sequence goes on from OZ022559.1 coordinate 4,040,097, forward strand.
AACCCTCAATTTTCTATTTCCTCGTGGTGTAGAGTGTCAAAAAAATGATCGTGATTAAACTGAACGATATAAAAGAAAAGTAGGGATTTTTGGGTATTGCACTTTTCCACCATAACACACACATTAATGAAGCTTTAAAAGCAGTACATGAACAAAGCGTAACATTTATCCAGTCCTTCAACTGGCCTAAAATTGTAAAGAAGTCGACATGGTGATTTGTGTACATAAGAACTAACTAGACACTAGACAAACAATCAACGTGAATATATACCGATAAATCCACTTCTGTAATAAAATCTCTATTTAAATATGTAATTTTTATCACATTGATATCGATTATAAAGGTGCATCCTTTTTTACAGCGATAAAAATGTTTCTTCCTAAAATTAGGTGATAGAAACGTCCACAGCTTAAAATTAAGTAGCCTTTCTTTTCCGTTGCCCATCAACATAACTTATTGTTACAATCAAATTTTATGCTGTCAAGAGCTTCTTGTCAGGGATAGCAAGCGCGGATCCAGGGAGAGTCATGGGGGTCACGAATTTGTGACAATGTCGTCGAAAATATTACATCGTACCAAACATACTAAATAAATGAAAATTTCAGAAAAAAATTGAGACAATTAAGCCATAACTAAATCTAATATAAGAATTTTTTTTATATTTCTACTATATAAACCATTAATTATACATATAAATTAGTATTGTTTTTTTGTCCATTTCATGTAGTAGTATAGTCTATGTAATATTGTAGTACCTAATTAAACTATTAACACTAGAATTTAATTTATGTATGTTGTATATTGTATTTTTCCTGATTCACCATTTTGTCAGCTTCAATATTCTACTAACAATTTGTTCCATAGTTTTTATTATCAAGATAATTAATTAACAACGTTATCAAAAATATATTGTTTTTAGTTGTACGCTAGAGTTCTATGCGTGCATTATTAGTGTCTATATTTGGTTATAGGGTGGGGGGGGGGGCTAGGGCTGTGAAGCAATCCAGTGCCCCTCATCACTCTAGTTATTGTTATGATTTTATAATATCATAAAGGAAATAAATCAGTATATTTTTTTACAATAAAAATGTGCAAATAAAACAAATTTTTGTCATATACTATTTGAATTTTTAAGTATAGTGTCGCACAGGCAGAGCATTCGACCCATCTTAAAGTGTGGCACCAGGACTGAGCAGGGCCGTAGCCAGAATGTTTCTGCTACCTGACCTTCATAGCCAGGGAATTATAAGATTAGAGAAAATATATACACATAATATAGTGGCGTCTGTGACTCGGACGAACATCGAAATATTTTCAGCTGGAACAAGAGTACTTCCCACCCCCGGTTTCGAGGATGCTGAGCACGATGTCAGCGTCAGAATTTCTCTGCTGAGCACGTTGGTGGTGTTGGATAGCGCGTCCGACACAAACCCCCCCCCCCCCCCCTCTCCCCGTTTTCGAGGATGTTGAGAATGGGGAAAATAGTTGTACTTCTCTTTTTCGTTGTAATGGTCTCTCATTCCGGTCCAACTGAAAAAAATATAATCAAATAGCGCGAAAAACCCCAAGGCGTGGTCAGTTTATTTTAAATTTTTTAAAAAATTTTAATTTTTTTTTTAAATCTTTTTTCAAATTTTAATTTAAATAAAAAAAATCATAAAACAGGAAGAGTAATTTAAAAAAAAATTTTAAACGCTGGTAATTTTTTTCGAAATTTTTCTTGATTAAAAGGGGGTGGGGGAATATATATTTGCCGCTGATACTTGAAAAATAAAAATTCACGTGAAGCGGTTGGAAGGGGTCGGACGCGATATCCAACACCACCATCCAGCATCCTGGAAAACTGGGAGAAAGTGTATTTCTCTGCAGGGAAACTTCTTGAAGCGCGTTTAACCCCTCTGTGGGTTGTTTTTGACCGTTTCGCCGCCTTCGTATTAGCATCCTCGAAAACGGGGGGGGGGGCGTCAGAATTTCTCTGCTGAGCACGTTGGTGGTGTTGGATAGCGCGTCCGACACAACCCCCCCCCCCCTCTCTCCCCGTTTTCGAGGATGTTGAGAATGGGGAAAATAGTTGTACTTCTCTTTTTCGTTGTAATGGTCTCTCATTCCGGTCCAACTGAAAAAAATATAATCAAATAGCGCGAAAAACCCCAAGGCGTGGTCAGTTTATTTTAAATTTTTTAAAAAATTTTAATTTTTTTTTAAATCTTTTTTCAAATTTTAATTTAAATAAAAAAAATCATAAAACAGGAAGAGTAATTTAAAACAAAATTTTAAACGCTGGTAATTTTTTTCGAAATTTTTCTTGATTAAAAGGGGGTGGGGGAATATATATTTGCCGCTGATACTTGAAAAATAAAAATTCACGTGAAGCGGTTGGAAGGGGTCGGACGCGATATCCAACACCACCATCCAGCATCCTGGAAAACTGGGAGAAAGTGTATTTCTCTGCAGGGAAACTTCTTGAAGCGCGTTTAACCCCTCTGTGGGTTGTTTTTGACCGTTTCGCCGCCTTCGTATTAGCATCCTCGAAAACGGGGGGGGGGCGTCAGAATTTCTCTGCTGAGCACGTTGGTGGTGTTGGATAGCGCGTCCGACACAACCCCCCCCCCCTCTCTCCCCGTTTTCGAGGATGTTGAGAATGGGGAAAATAGTTGTACTTCTCTTTTTCGTTGTAATGGTCTCTCATTCCGGTCCAACTGAAAAAAATATAATCAAATAGCGCGAAAAACCCCAAGGCGTGGTCAGTTTATTTTAAATTTTTTAAAAAATTTTAATTTTTTTTTAAATCTTTTTTCAAATTTTAATTTAAATAAAAAAAATCATAAAACAGGAAGAGTAATTTAAAACAAAATTTTAAACGCTGGTAACTTTTTCTAAATTTTTCTTGATTAAAAGGGGGTGGGGGAATATATATTTGCCGCTGATACTTGAAAAATAAAAATTCACGTGAAGCGGTTGGAAGGGGTCGGACGCGATATCCAACACCACCATCCAGCATCCTGGAAAACTGGGAGAAAGTGTATTTCTCTGCAGGGAAACTTCTTGAAGCGCGTTTAACCCCTCTGTGGGTTGTTTTTGACCGTTTCGCCGCCTTCGTATTAGCATCCTCGAAAACGGGGGGGGGGGGGGGGGGGTACTGTTGTTCTGGCTGAAAATATTTCGATTTTTCGGGTTTTTTTCCGACTCACAGACGCCACTATATCGGTACTGCAGAATAGTAAGGACACAGTTCTCGGCCAGGGCGAAGTTTTCGCCTGATTGGCCCCCACCTGGCTACGGCCCTGGGCCTGAGCCTAGTGTGAAAATGAGCCCCGCCTATATGCTGACTTAAGATCTTTTATTTAAGTGTTATTTGCTCAACAACCAGAACTTTTTGTGAAGAATAACATTTTTTTGGTAAAAGTCAAAAATAAAAAAGTTTCCCAAACTACGTATTTTATTTTATTGATAATTATATGCTGGCGCTGGTCTGGAGCAAACTCTAAACTAAACAACATCCGTATCCGTATAGGTGTAATACCTAATAATTAAGATACTAATTAAGTACTTTCAGAACAACAAAAATTTGGAAGTTAGACTCTAAAACAGACGTTACACACGGACAGACACATTTATAATATTCTGAGTATTATTAATATATTAATAAATAAATTCAAAACTATCATAAAATAATCATCAGTATTAACAACTAAACAATGTACAATGCACGTAAAATCATATCAATATTATAGATGTGTCTTTCGGAAAAAATGTATGTAAACAGTAATCGCAGACTTTTTACGTAGAGTGCCATGACTTACCAATATAAACAAGAGCTTCGGAAACGTCAGTGATACCTGCATTAAAAGATGGCGGGTTAGGACACGGGTCGCGTTTTATTTCGTGTTTGTTATGAAATGATTAATTATTATTTATGAATTAGCGGGTTTTCGAACTTATTTTTAATTATAACAGTGGAAAGAACGTGCCAGGACAGGGGACAAATTGAAAAATTAACTGATGTGATGTGAAGTAGCCGATGAAAGTGGTTTTAGTGAGAAATAATGTCATTCAGGGAAGAACAACCAGAGACTTTGAATATATGGTATGTAGTTTTATTATCTATGTATATATAGGTTTTAGCTTGATAGTGATATCTATTTCTGAATTATCGAAATAGCGGAATTTTACTTTTCCTATTAGAACAAACGTGTGGGTGATATAATCTTTGCATCATTTGCATAGTTAGAACGACTCAATCGATATTTTGTTGTAGAGATGATTCCAAACTTTTTATGTTCATTGTAAGCATGAAGAAGAATCGCTTCTCAATATTTAATTATAAATATAATAATAAAAGTATTCACTGAAGGGTTATAAATTTGAAACCGTCATAAATTGACAATTGAGGATTGAGGGTGTAAAATAATAACTGTAAGGAACAGTAGACCAAATTCTATATTTGAATAATTTTTTCGTTGTTTTTTTTTTCAAATCTATAAAGGGAAAAGTATTTTTCGAATGTTGCAAGCGCTTTAAACTTGTTGAAATTCGCTATATTTGCTTATACATTGCGCGGGGATACCGGGAAATAATGTAAAATTAACTAGGAGACAGTCGTCGATGCGAGAAGTAAAATTTGAAAATATTTCCTACGTTTATTTTATCCGGTAAATGCTAGTGGGTCCAATTTCGAGAGTTTCTTGTCTATTTTTAAAAAAAGCATTAAAATTCTAAGCGCAAATGTATTCACAAGCCCCTAGGGCCGTTAAGCGATCCGGGGCCCCTCACCACTCTATTTATTATGAATTAGTAATATCATAAAGAAAATAAATTAGTTTTTTGAATTAAAAAAAATTAGCATATCAGCTTTGCAAATAAAGTAAGTTTTTGTTTTGTACTATTTTAATAAATATAGTGTTGGACAGGGGCCCCTATATAGTTGGCCCCCCAGGCCCGGTTCAACCGATTCTGGTGGGAAATTATGCCATTCTTTTTAGTAATGCCACAATGTGTCAAGTTTTTATTGTGCAATTGTTTCAATGCACAGTGTCATCTCCGTATGGTAAGAACGAAATGATGAACATATAATGGTTCTTATTAAATATACAGGGTGTTTCTTAATAACATGCCAATATTTAAGAATGTTATTCTTGGGTCTATGTTCAGAAAAGAACTGCTTACTTATGAACATATGTCCTAAACGTCTTAGCTTTTTAAATACAGAGTGTTAAATATTTTCAAAAGATCTCATTCTTTATTAATATCTGTGATACTTCTCTAGATATTTTTGTGAAACTTTCTACACACTTTTTATTCATCAAGAGGCATTTAATGATGTATAACATGTTGTTTTTTTCCGACCAGTTGCGTTCGTGCTGGAATTGCCTTCGGTATTGTTGAGGGAAAGAATGGTTTACGCCACTTCTTTTTTTAAATAAAAATTATTTTTGAAATTCTCATTCGTTGCTGAGCCAATGTCGTCTCTTGATTTTTTGTCGTTGACGTACAGTTTTCGTATAAAAGAATGAGATTAATTCATTTCGACTCTGTTATGAAATATGGTTGTTACGTCATTTCATATTATTTACCTGCGCCACCATGAGAAGGTAGAGAAATGTCAGATTTTTTGAAGGAAGAAAAGTAGAGAAGACATTTTTTATTAATTTTGTTAAGTTCTTGTTAATAATAAAGGAAGCTAAAGTATAATTAAAAGTCTTTACGAATACCACAGCACCTATGGATAAGATAGACCTAACAATGGTATTAACAAAGATTAAAATGGATCTAGTAGGTTCGAAGCAGAACAAATTATTAAAAAAACATGAAAATCTTTAACACCCCGTATCTCAAAAGTTAAGACGTTTGGGACATAGTTCGTATGAATTTTTTTTCTGAAAATAGACCCAATAATGACCATGACCCATAAATATTAGCTTGTTATATACTTCTAAAGAAGCAAATTTAATTTATAAGTAGTCGTAGTTATTTCCACTCATATTAAAACAGTAGCAATTTCTATTATTAACCGTTCAAATACTTGGTTATGCATAATTTATAGAATAATTATGTTCTAAAATTAGGTAAAGAGGTTCCTATTTAACAAGAACTGTTTTTATTTGCGTCACTTCGCTTTTACTATCCCAAGGAAACTTTCTACTACGATTTGTATTATGCTGAGAGTGCTGACTACGCCATTGATTAAACCTTTCACGAAAATCGACATGAGAACTTACAATGTTTACTTTGTCATTTGATACTCCCGTTTATTTTTGATTTTCCGGCTAAAAGGATTTAATTTCCACCATTTCCTCTTGTGCAAAAACCAATTTGGACAGGTTTTTTATTTATCCCGACGGGAATTCTTCGGAAAATAAAGGTAGAAATGTGACCACGTGCCCGTTGTCTTTTTTCGATTTATTTTTATCAAAGTCAATTAAGGTGAAACGTAAGGTTTGATTTTGTGAGACGTTTTTAGGAATAAAAAATATTAAGAAAATATACTAAATTATTTAGTGTATTCATGGTGTTGGGGTTTTCATTCTTTTATTCCTTCTATTTATAAAGTTGAGACGTTAATATGTTCAATTTAATTTAGGTGTAGGGTATTTGTAATTTTTTCGTTTCTGGTCGTTCGTTAACAATGTTGTCACATATATTAAATTTTAATTTAACAATATGCTACCAAGTAAACCCTCAAATTAAATTTACCCATTTAAAATAGGTAGATATATAAGAAACTAATATTCTATTATTGTTACAATGTTCTTAAAACTTTCTTTTTTAAAAATAAAATATTTTTTTGTTAAAGTACTTCTAATTAAAAAAAAGGCAACATGGTACAATATCAACGGTAACCATGGGTAACAGGTGGCTAGGGCTAATTTGATAGGTTAAATCCCAGATAAAGGATGACGACACGCGTCTGGTGACACGCCCATTGTGCCGGCGCGGTTGTTCGGCGATGTCCAATATGCTTCATCCAGTTACGTAGTGATAAGAAGTGCAAGTGAGTTATTATATTGTGTTTTTTTAAAAGTGTTAGTTGTTTTAAAACTGTCATAATGGATGAATATACTTGTGGTAAAACCCATCATAGTCAAACTCGTGCAGTGATTGCTAATGTGTACAGGGTGTGTAAAGAGGAATCGTAAATTAATGCATTTAAATTGCCACTTAAGCGACAGAAGGGGATAAATCATGATCTAGTATCTAGGAACTTTGAATTGTTTGAACTTGTCCAGCCTCATAAACCTCTCAATAATGACAAAAATGATATGATGAACAACATTATCGGGCAATACGGCCACACTCCTTTAAGAGCACCCCTTATATGTGTGAATTAAACCCCATTGAGATGTTTTGGGCTCAAATTAAACATTTCATTAGTGATCGCAATAAATCAGGGGAATTTAGTATCTCTAAACTAAGGGAGCTTCTAGACGAAGCAATTGCCTCAGTTTTGTCGATATGTCACCGATATAGAAAATAAGTTTTTTATTATACAAGTTGGGACTGATACTGATGATAGTGATACTGAATAGTGACAGTGAAGGCGAATTAGATGAATAAAGTATGTACTGATTTTTTTTTTGTATATTTTGCTGATATGTCGCAATACTATATTTCATATGTCTTTGACACTAATACGACCAGAACTGAAAAAACGTCATTAATCGATTAACCATGTAGCTGTTTTTTCCATGCTGAAAGAATGGCATCTTGTAAAACGTAATTATTTAAATCTTGATAAAAATAATGATCTACCTTCAAACAAAATGCAATTACTGACGAATTTCCTATTTTTATTACATTATTAAAATAATCATAGCAAGCCCTTGACTCGGCCATGTTTTAAAAGATATTGCTTTCCCCTTGCCGATACGTCGTAGACGTACACTCGCTTGCCGAGCTGTAGATTAAGTTGCACATTTCGTAAGATTAAACGTTGCTATATAGGATGTCCCAGATGGGAGGTATGACGTGATCTGAGATTTATTAAAAAGAGATACCCAGTATATTCTGTCAACTTTGAAATCTATTATAAAAATAAAAGCTTTTTCCGAAATATTGATGTTTGGACATTTAATTTGAAGATATAGCGGCAATAAATGATCGAAATGTGCAATATTTTGCGACGTTCCCCCATAAGATACCTATTTAAAATACGACATGTCATTATAGAGCCAAATGATTGTTAAATTCCTAAATTCTATCTTAAATCCATTTTCTTTTCCTTAGTTTAATTAAATGATTTAATTTTGATTGCGAACATTAAATTAGCAACATTTTTTCCACGTCGTTCAACGTAATAAGAAAAATGAAAAGAACGAGGTTACTTTTAGCGGTCAGAAAATAACGTTGGAAATAACACGGAGCTTTTAATTTTGTTTTAAGATTGTTTTCTTCGTTTACAATCCTAAGTGGCTCGGCACGCAATTTAATAAATGGAGCACGGTTGTGCGGACGATATACTTATTAAGGTCAAGTATATTTGGAGCAAATCTCGCTGGTGGCAAATTATAGCATTAGATCGGGAAGTAATTTTGTTTTTCATTTTCATTGGACTTATAAAGGATTTTTCCTCACGCGGAAAGTAAGCATAGACAGAACACATGATACAATAAACACAAGGTGTGATCTCTAGCCATTACAATTTCGTTTGACGCACGCATGGTATAAAATGCTTATGGAGATTGACGTTGTTATTCGCGTTTTTAATTATTTTAAAGGTAATGTATAAAATACTACCTTGTTCTTCATCTTCAAGTGCCTTGTCCACCTCGGACGTTGGCAATCATCAGCGCTATCTGAACCTTGTCTACAGCTCGACGGAACAATGTGGTGGTGCTTACTCCATACCATTGCCTTAGGTTTTTCAGCCAGGATATTCTTCCTCTACCCGGGCCTCTCCGTTCTTCGATCTTTCCTTCTATAATGAGTTTTAAGAGTCGATACTTGTCATTCCTTAAAATGTGACCAAAATACTCCAGTTTGCGCTTTTTCAATGTGAATAGAACCTCCAGTTGTATATCGAGGAGTTGAGGTATCTGTGTATTACGCACTCTTCTAGTCAGGAAATTCTCATGATCCTTCTGTTTGTCCATATTTCAAAGGCCTCCAGTTTTTTGCACTTCGCGTCCGTCAAGGTCCAAGCTTCCATTCCATAGAACATCATGCTGAACACATAACAGCGAAGCATTCGGATGCGCAGAGGCATGCTTAAATCTCTACTGCAAAGCACATTACGAATGAAGGAACGAAGAACGGGCTTGTTCTATTCTTTCTCTAATCTCCTGTATAACGTCCCATTTTTCGTTCAGCTGACACCCAAGATATTTAAAAGTTTCCACTCGTTCAAATATGTTGCCCGTTGCTTTCCTTATTAAAAAAATAAAAATATAACAAAACTTACATTGTGTAATACCAACAAAACTAAATAAGTGAGAGCAAAAGTTCATGAAATATATATCCCTTCTAATTGGTTTTCTATCTCTAGGAAAATAGGAGAACTTTATATATCAAAATTATTTTTCTGGTTATCCACATCACAATCGAACACAGCCGAACACAGCGCACCCATAGTATGAGTATTGGGATAATCTGAGCAAATACCACTAAAACCCCAAACTCCATGAGCGTAAGGTGATACAAACATGTTTAAAAATGCCATTTTTTAGTTTTCGAATCTATAATAATTTCTCACGATGATAAATCAATTAATGTAATTTATTTGGTTAAAAAACTAATATGGATACCAATATATCTTAAAAATACGTCAGAATATTTATTTATTAATTTTTAACGGTTGTTGGTAATTATTATGGACTAAAAATAATTAAATATTCATAATAACCTAACAAGCGTTCATAAATATCTAACTAGAAGGTTTTCGGCATTAAAATGTTAGGGATTTACTAATCTAATGTATTAATAAAGTAATAATCCAAATAACTGAATTTCTAAATTCATAAACTACCTCTAACTACCACAAACTTCTAAAAAACACATAAAGGCGTAACTGTGGATCCTTTTTTTAGCTCGACCGGACGTTGTAGGCCAAAATTATCTGTATCAACGTGCGTTTTCCCGTCATCGTATCTCCCATAAAAACTGATATGATATATTTATAATAAGCACGAACCGTGTAAAAATAATTAGAGTTAAGCTTTACCCTAACCCTAAATTATTGGGTATAATGTTATGACAGAAATACCGCCATACGACAGATGACGTCGTAGTAATTTAGGTCACATTACGTCATATTATTATTTTAATGGGGTTAAAATCACTTACATCTTTAGTCAACTCTCTTTTAAGGGTTCCGAATCTTGATTTGCAGGGTTCTACATGTTAAAATACAGGTAGTTTTTGCTTCCATTTCAAAATTTTACTGCTAACAAAAACAATAATTCTTTTATTTAAATCTAGACTTAACAGACCAAGCTGGATTTGTTCGAATCTTTTGGACCAACGACTGCGAGCTATCTGAAAAGAAGGTTATGTTTATTAATTTTAAATCGTATGCCAGTTTGTTTATATTCGGTTTATTTTGAATATTTGTTTTAAAGAAATGAAGGAAATATTCTTTACTGAAGCTGAAATTGCTGAAAGTCGATCAAGGAAGTAAGATAAATAACATAGCGTCCATTCTGTATTCTTACCAATGGATTAAATTTGAAATCATGGAAACAAATATCCAAAGAAAGGTTATTCCACCAAGCAAATCTGATCTGTAAAGAAAAACAAAGTTTATAAAATGAACAAATTTATTATTTTCATGCTAGGTTATGTTTCCTTAATTAAATCTACTCTGTATCTTTTTTTATGGCATATTACACCAACTTTATCTGGATCACGCGACTGAAAATCGCTCCAAATCTAGATTACAATTAAAGACCGCGTCTAAAGATAACTTGCAGGACATCAAAAAATGAAACTAATTGTATTGATTAATGTCATTATTTAACAATGAATTATATGTATTATCCTTGGGATGAGATAAAAGTTTCTATGTAACTTGATCCTTCCAATAAATACACATCAACACTATTCTCGCCCTTATTGAAAACCAAATTCACCCATACGTCCTTATTGTCCCTCATATCCTTTCTATCCTCTTGAATTTGATTGCCAAAATTGATACACTTGTATCGGCTTCCAGTGTTTGATCTGCCAAATCTCGCACCCGCTTTTTGTAAGTATCGTTATCGATGGACCGATCTTTGCACTCTCCCCGATTAAAAAACCGTTTTGGAAGCCATCGGCCAGAGGGCCGACCCAGCCAGGACGGGCGAGTTCTTCTTATAAAAACCTATTGTCAAAACCCGTTCATTCATCATGGGAACAGAAGTGATATATTTTCATATTTGAAGGCAGCGGCGGATCTATAAAATTTAATGATTCTTTAATGGCGGACTAGATGAAGTATTATTTATTTTTAATTACTAAAAACCAAATTATTCAAGAGATTATAAGTTTCATCTTTCACTTTGAATTCCCAAACATCGGCTGCCGATGCACATTTTCGCAGGAAGCAAGAGTAATCGCGCCCCAACAACGACCTGGAGGAAGGAATCTTGTCTAGATTTTTTTCTAGAAGGTTAACATTGCCTAGCCGGATATAGTCATCACAGGACACCCTATTCCAGTGACTTCGTCTTGCCGAGGATCGATCTGCGATAAAATATGTCTTGGCATACTCACGTTGTTGTGGCAATCGCCAAGGCAGCAGAAACTTGGTGTACTTTTCCGGACAAGAAAGTTGTATACATCTCAACAGCTTTTGACACTCTACAAAGCCCAGATTCGATCATCACTAGAATACTGGTTTCATGTCTGAAGCTCTGCACCCAGTCGTTATTATGGGATTCCATCGAAAAGTTATTCGTCTGATGGGAGACTACGAGCTGACCAACGACCCCGACACAGCCTGGAACCTCGAAGACGGATTGGTTCATATGGAAGACGTCATCTTTCTGGAATGACCTTCTTGAAGTCGTGTTTTCCAAAGAATATAACTTCCAACCATTATTATAGCTATAACGTTCCAAGAAATCACCCAATAGCAACCCATAGTCTACACCCATGGTCTACTTATACCATAAGCAAGAATCCACGGTGCCATCCTTTCCCACCTCGGAAGCGTTAAATATTGTTAAGGCGCGGCCACCAATTAAAAATCAAGAACGTACCAAAAAGAACCAATGGGTGAAATAGAAAACCAAGTGTGACCGGGTGCAACGATATGATCGCTGCCTTCCGGTGGTTATTGTTCTCTTTAAACAAATTCAACGGCCGGTGTATTCTTGGCATAAGGATGGAGGCAGGTATACGGGTGACAGATAAAGTAAAGAATGGTGTTAAATGGTAATAAAGCCGTAATGGGGGGTGTAATCGAGGTAGCAGCCTATTAATATTTCATTGGGTTTTAACTCACCTAGTCATATCGAAAGATAAATATGATAATTGGATATTCTTTACAAATCCCTTAATAACTTAATTCTTTAATATTTGACAAATGACGTTAAATCCTCCACATTGCCGTGTTGCTTGAAGGATAGAAATCTTTAGGTATCTTTAACAGAGCTGGCCGGAGAAGTGTTTGCAAGAACTAAACACTTTATTTTATTAAAGGGCTTTTAAATTACCAATTGCTTTTGAAAGTAATTGTTCTCGAAGCGCCAAGTAGGCACTTGTGAAAATAAAATCAGAAGAAGATAAACATTATCAAATTATCTAATGATGATGACATCTCGTAAAAGAAGGAATAAAAATAAGGGAGTAGCATGCCTTTTAATAAAATCTCAAATTTAAGTTTTTTCACAACACTAATATAATATGTGGATGTATGTAGAACTACTAAGTTTCTAATCACGTGTTATTAACCGATTCTTAGATTGAGGAATCATTTTTCTTAATGTCATGCCAGAATAGCACCTCCATTGTTTACTATGGTCAATAATAGAGGCATCTGTTATAACAAACTATCAAACTTTTGAAAGTAGGCAGCTCAAATCATATGTAACTCGACTGACGCGCATGGTGATAGCGTACTTCTAAACCTTGGTATATGATAAATATACTATTTTCACATATTTCAAAAAAAAAATTAATGCAAATGTATTTCATACATTTATTTCATTCGAATAGAATTTAAGAAAATATTTCTTCAAATAAGTCATTACTGTCATCTAAATGAATGGTATTTTTCTGCCCTTACTGCGGCCTATTTATCAAATTGCGTGCAACGCCATTCAAGGTTATTGCGAAAGAAGGAAATAACACTTTATTTCGTACAAATGAAAATTAATGGATTACGCAAAACATTATTGACACCTGCTTAGTGGATCATTAATATCAGTATATTGGATATTTTTCTGGCAAGGATTTTTTGGTGTTGTTGATACTAGATTAATTGAAAATTAAAGCTCGGGATTAATTTTAGGTTTTTGTAAACAGATTCGTTGAAAAAAGAAATTTTTGCTGATCATGTTATCAGGAAAAATGGTAATTTTGTGACGATATAGGGGTAAATTTGATTCTGCTGTTAATTAGACTACACAACATACGATCATGTAATAATTCATTTTATTATATAATTAATTTGATCCTTTTCCTCTCTTTTTATTTTTATCCTTTTTGTATTAAATTTCTAAATTTTGCAATTGTATTTATACAGTGTGTCCATGTATGAACTTAACGATACAAGGTGTTCGGATAATACATTAGGATAGGGGATACCGGGGCATGTTGCAACAAAATAGACTTAATAATTTTTTCTAACACGTAGAATTAAGTATTATAGTAAAAAATACTTTTATTATTTTATCAAAAAAGAGAAACAAGAAATAAACATTTTTTAAAAAACTACAGACACACGTTGCAATATACCTAACCGAAGGGGCAACTCGCCACACTGCGGGGGGGCATGTTGCAACGGCATATTCTTCAGAACACTCAGTCAATTTATGCACACGTAGAATGGATCTCGCTTAGCGCACTTTGAGTGGGCCCACATTTTGCATTGCGTGCACTGCATTCAGTCTTCGGATTTTTTTCTTTGGCCGTACATTTTCCACAAACCAAACAGTATTATCCTTTTCGGAAGAACTTTCAGTGATCGTTTTCTTTCGGCCAGTATGTTTCCTTTATATATTTTTTACCACTTTTTTATTAACGGTTCTTCATCTGATGAGTCGTCGGCCAATATTTTTCACACTTCACTTTTTTTTTGAGGATCGCAATTAGTGACAAATTTTTTTTTCTTTTCATTTCTAAGCTTCTCTTCGTGTCCCAGGGTCTCTTTCTCATGCGTATCCGTCAAAATGCCTATACTGTTAGCTGAACGAGGTGCAGCTTTGGGGAAAGATCTCACAGACTCTGGACTAAATGCTTTTGATGTAATATGTTTCTGACATTCTGATTCTTTTGTATTACTTGCCGTCTCATCAATTTTTGACATAGATGTAGATGCAACATTTTGATCAACATTCCTTCTTTCAACTGTATCTGAAGAATTATTATCTCGATCTGTTACAAAAGAGGGTACAAAATCTGAATCCACGAATATATTAGGTTTTAGAGGACATATACCAAAAGCCTCAAACCCAGAAATTATATTTTTAGGATTAATCGCATTAAGAAGAACTAAGAACAACCCGACCAGTAAAATCAATTTTTTCAAATTCAATAAATAGGAAGTATTGAATTTTCGACTTTTTGCTTTTTTAACATGTAGAATAACCGCTTCATGCTATTAAAATTTAGATTTACATATTTAAATAATTACACATTTTAAACATAAACTCGTTAATAATAACGAGGTTTCATTAAAACTAGCAATCTTGAAAAATAATAATCGACAGTATGAACGAACAAACCAGAACGAAAAGAACCGCCCTAAAATCTTTCATTCCTGCATAAACTCTTATATTTTACACACACACGATTAAAAACGAATTTCCGCTTTTATTGTTATCAAACTAGAACACACAACCAACTCTTAACCGAATAAATAACACTTTTTTCCGCAGATCTACGGATGCTAAACCCGACCGTTATTTTATTTTTATGTCGGTTTTCTGACCTCTGACATGGGTAAAATACTGAAATTTACGGACTGTACGGAAACATCTAATTCTTTACACACTCGGTGAGTTTTGTTGTTTATGGACCATTTTTCTTTAATAAAACTATTTATGACCTAATTTTCGTTTTTAATATAGAGGAGAGACAAGAAATGAAAGAAATAGTATAGATTTCATTAAAGTAGCCGTTATTTGATGAAGATCATTTATCACAATGAGTGAATAATAACGCAATAGGTTACTAAGTTTATATTTTTGCCTGATAATTGTTTAGAAAACTCAGTATCTTCGTCGAATGGTAATAACGAAGTCCAAAATATTAGATATTAGTTATGGTTAATATTCTGCCATATTCGATCCAGAGCTAGTTTCTCTAATTGTAAAATAGTTTGCGGCCAAAGGTATTGTAAACTACAGATCCCATGATACATTCATAAAACTCTTAGAAAGTGAACCTGTTTGAAAAGTTATTGAAAATCAGTAATTGGTGGAAAAGGAACTAACTACGTTTATTTGCTGAATGACAACACTCTTGAAGCAGGGTTATATCAGATGGTTAAACATTAAAACATAACCATACTTACCGATGAAAAGATAAATCCTTATTTAAATGATCCGCTCCATGATTGTTTATAATAAAAACGATCGATAATCACAAAAAAAACAGATATCAACCTAAATATATAACAATTCGTTAGATCAAAGGACAAACTTCGCAATGTTTACGAGATTAGTATTCATTCATCATTTGCTTATCGTATTTGTAAAATAGAAACAGATGTTGCCAGAGTGCAGTTGGATTAGTTCAAGATTCGTTTGTTACTTTTAAGTATAATAATTTTTTTTTAAAGAATATCTCATCGCCTTTTCACAGTTTATAGTAAAATTATTGGGAAACAAATTTATTTTATGAGCAATTGCAGATTAATCTTAAACCAGTTGTATTTGCCAAATTAACAAATTTTTAATTGGGATTTTGCAGATACCTTTGCGATAAATAAGTCAATCTGGCTATGCTGCAATAATTACCGAAAGAGGTGGGAAAAACTATTTGCAGTCGTTGCGTATAGGCTAGAAATAATATACATTGATTGACTTCCGCACGGACATGCCTTATTTTATTAGAGAACTTTGTAATATTTGAAAAATGGTAATTTTTTGTATACTTTTTTGTTACCTCCAGTGGCATGACGATATTTCGACGGTGTATAATCGAGATATACCTACATACTTTCAATTGGTTTAGTTTAAAAAATAAATAAAATTCATTTTTTATGTAAGATACGCCCTTAAACTCTAAAATCTATTTTCTATCAGTTACAACAAAAAAATTGATTCATTTTTAATGAAATAACAGCATATTAATTTGGACGTGAATTTTTGAATATTCCATAATTAATTGAGGTAGTGTATCTTGTATGCATAAAACTGTAATATAGCCTTCGGGTTCGTGTCTGACAAAATAATTGAAGTTTACCCTTAAAATTACATTGATAGAATAATGGGGTCTTCATGTTCGTTATCTTGAGTAAATATTTCACGAAATCTAACTATAATAACCTGTATATGCCATACCTGCAATGTACACTTCCCCTTGTAAGCGGAATAGATAATTACTATGAAACTACGGTAGTATATCCGTAAAACATCAGCTGCACTTGAATTTAAATGTGTTAAGAATCATTTAGTGAATAATAGATCCCACATTGGTACCTTGTGGAACTCAATCTCAATCTCAATAAACTAAAAATATATCTACAGAGAAAGAGAAGTTAAAAAAAAGCTGATAACAAGTAACTTGTATTCGCGAAGAAAGTAAATCCACTACTATTGAGAGAATTTATTAGAAAGTGAAGTACAGAGGTTTGATAAAAATTGAGGGGATTGTTTGTTCGTGAAGGATGTTCACAACATACTGACCATAGCTTTTATGCACCCCTTAACTAACAAGTCCCGCAAACTTAATAATGAAAATCAAATAAAAAATTTAATGGTCATTAAGAGGGAACGTGTTTATTAATATGAATGCCTAATAAGACTAATGAAAGTAAGTATGTGTGTGTGTGTGTCTGTTTGGTGTGTTTACATTGTTATTTCTCCAATGATTATGAGCACGAAAAAAAAATGTATTTAAATTAAAGAAAAATGGAGTTTATTGAAACAAATATTGGTTTCATATATGTCAAACAACTATTTATTTGAATAAATTCTCATAATTATTTGAACCAGAAATTACTGTTAAATTTAAAATAAATAACATATAACATTATAATAATATATAATATTATTTTTATTACAAGCTTACTTAATAATAATAGTTACAATAAATGCATTTTATTAGAAGAACAAATTTACATATAAAAAAAGTACCTTTATTTATAATATGGAGTAGATTTTGAAGCGCAGTCTAGCAAAAAAAATTAAATACAATAAAATACAAGTATAGTCGAAGGAAGAACACAAAATGCTTTATACATAAAGCTCGCATACACAATATTGATTAATCCGCACGAGCCCCTACTACTTGTAAGAAATGCGAATAAAAGAATTTTAAAATTTTTGTTTATACTCCTGACGCGCTCGAAATTACGAAAATCTTAATTTTAATTTCTTATATTTTAAGCAATTATAAATTTGAAAGTACGATTAACAATAAACGCCTTTAAAGAAACGATCCTGATTAACATTTTGCGATTTTGATGAGAAAATAAAGCGAAGGTAGCGTGTAACTAGACTTTAATTAGTTTCGCGTTAACAAACTCACCCTTTCTTTGGCAAAGGGGAGAAGCCCGGGGTTCTTGGGTTGGATGACTTCGTTTATGCGTTAAAAAAAAAAGTTCAAGAAAAAAGTTATTTAATTACTTTTTAGGTGAGAACGTAAAACACCTACCCCAATTACTTGTATATTAAAAAAGAAAATAAAAATTAAAAACTAAAGGATATTATTAGAGTTGTGAATTTGCATTGCTACCCATAGGCGTGCCCATCACAGGCATTAGAATATTCAAAGTTTGCACTTGCCCTACTACCTACCTACTCAAAAACCTGATATTTCTATGGGTTTTTTACTATTCACTTTACTTTAATTTTTCCCACGATCTTTTTATGACATAATTTAAAACAAATAAAATTAAAGACTATTAAATAATCAGAGCAATAATTCTTCTCGTGTTTATCTATAAGACCATGGTGTTTGCTCTGGGATAACCAAAATAGACCATAAATCTGCGAACTACGACGTTAATCTAATTTACAGAAATAAAATGAACGAAATGTATTATGGGGGTATTAGTAGCGCCGTCGAAAAAAGGGCTTAGATATGTCAGTCAAAGCACCCACATATAAACCCTTCGCATACCGGGGTGAGCTAAACATAGGGTGCGAGATTTAAAATAAAATTAAAAGTTGTTTAAGTAATACATTTTATCAGATATGTTCTTTGTCATTGAACGACGACGAAAAGTCGATAAACCATTAATTTATAGTCAACATATTTTTTCTTTTTGATCAAACACAAGCACTATAGGAAAAATCCTCTAGAGGGCACTCTGGGAGTGGCGCGTGTGCGCAAAAAGCGATTCAAGTTGGTTTTGAATCGTTGGAGGTTATATTCGTTGGGAAAAACAACCTCGGGAAGGTCGTTCCATAAGGCTGAAGTCCTCCAGATGAAAGAATTCTTAAATAATGAAGTTCGAGGAGTACTAAGCTTAACCACATATGGATGGGTGGCAGTGGTTCGTCGTGTATTTCTTATATTCGCCTCTCTGGGCGGAATTAAGAGGGCAAGGTCAGCCGCGCACTTTCCATGAAAATATCTGTAAAAGAGAGTCAAATCCCCAACCTGTCTCCCATGTTCTAGGCTGTCGAGGTCCTTCATCAGCTCGAATGGCCCTTCTTTCGATGGAATCCAGTAGCAGAAGAGTATGTTTGGGTACAGAGCTCCAGACATATATCTATTAATTTTACATATTTCAGAAGCATGTCGTTTTGAAGATATCTGGGTTTAAAGAAGATTGTTTTCGGAAAACCTAAAATGAGATAAATATTATTTAAGCTAATGAACTTTATCCACGTGGCAATTTTTACGAAACGCGCTATAATCTCTATTATAACTAGCTCTGCACAAGATCTAAGAAGGGGTTTATAAAATAAAATGTACCATCTCACCCCTATTTTAAAAAGTGCGCGCTCACGTGCTATGTACCCTTATCGTCCCTTTCACACATAAATTAATCTCGTCGGTTTATTTGGCCGATATCGGTAACATAAATATGCAAAAGTAATAAATTGTACTTAGTTTTTTAAGCAGGGTTGATGATAGTTAACACCCAGTGGTTTAAAATCGATTTAACTGGTTTGGGGTAGACAAAAACGAAAATATTTAAATATTTGGACTATTTTGTAGTAATAGTACATACATACATTTACGAACATATAAATTCCATTTTTCCCCATTTTTTTCTCTTGTCTGATCGGGCCATTCCCGAGGATCCCTACAGCTTACTGTCTTCTGAATTAAATAAGCTGTTAATAAGCCATTAATTACCAAGAATAATGGATGTTCTCTGGAGCAATCAGACAATGTTTCATGCTTATTTCATTTCGACTTAATAGGTTCGTTCCAACCGCCCTAAAAATCGTACAATGTACCGTCACGCACATGCGTAGTTGTCGTAAGCTGTTCCAACCGACACAAAACGGTGTATCGGGCGATCCCGTTTGTGTTCCAACCAAAATTGTGATCGTTCGCAAACCAGTTCCTGAACGGTGAAAAAGATACATGGACAAGAGCAGGAACCGTTTGTACTGCCTTGCGCCGTAAGAGTTTTAACAGTTGTTTTTGTATTCCTGGCATTCGTGCAGTTCTTTTAGCCTTGTTTTGTAGGAGTTGTTGCTTAACCCCTCGTTAATATTCTGATTATTTAATTTATTCTTATTAAATTTATATAATCCAGTTCCCAAACCTACAAGATATTCTTACCATTAAACACGTTATTCTCTTCCATAATTATTAAATACAACAAAACGGAACTACAAAAGGTAATACTCAAGCTTAGACGAAGAAATTAAGCAACAAAAGTAGGGTTATGATTTATGATAATTAACTAATCTTCTTTCCTAGTCTAAGAACTAATCAGACAGGCGATCAGGATCAGCTGTGATTTTTACAGAGAATGGTCATAAAACGTCCCTTGTGCATCGGCAACAAACAGTGCAAAATTAACACCGTCACAAAATCGATCCCAACAGTTTCGTGACGGTTCTAGAACGATACAAATATAAGCTTTGTTTTGGTTCAACCTTAGAACCGTTCTAGAACAGTCCGCACATGCGCAGTGATATATTTCTGTTTTGGTTTAGTTAGAACCGATTCCGAACTTAAAATTTAAGCGTTTTGGTTATATTTCGAACCGGTTCGTAACCGTTCTTGAACTGTCAATGCAGTTCGAGCTTCTTGATGGAACCAATTCGGGATTTTTGTTGCCGCATGCGTAGTTTAATAAAAAGAAGGCATTTCCCCAGCTGATAACCATTTTAAATTGTTTTTGCGTGGCTTGTGTCCCTTTTGGGCTCGTGTCTTGCGTTTTGAATCTTAGTTCAGCTATTTTTTTTGTTAAAAGTAAAATACTATAGAATGGAGGATAATAATCCCATAGTTATGGTAGGTAGAAGTTTCTGTAGAGAAGTTAAATGCAACATATAATTTAATTTTTCAAAAGTATTGGAAAATTATTTGAGTATTTTTTGTAGGATCAGCTTTTAAATTCGAGCAGCTCCAGCTCATCTTCGGAAGGTGAGCAATGCTTCCACCGTTTGGTACCATAATTTTTGCAACATCAACAAAAAATCATATAATATACACTTAAATATCTGTATTTTCTGTACATAAATAAGGTAAAATAACAACTTCATCAATTTTTGAAATTTTGAGGTTCTCCTCTTCTTCTTTTTCAATAAGCTGTTTTGGTTTCTTCTACTGCGAACCGATTCTAAAACAGTTCGAGGATTTATTTTATTGCATATAGAGTTCTGCGCAGTTCTCGAACTGTTCAGAATCAATCCTTATTTTACAACCAAAACAAAGCTATAGGGTGTTGGAACAAACCTAATAGCCTCGCCATAACCTGAGGAAGTCCAACAATAGCGACAACGATCCGTACTAAATATATGCTCTCTCCATCTAGCGGTGATCTCCTTAAATGCAGAAGGCAATACAGTCGAATGGTAACATGTTAAGAAGCATCACCAACAAATAACCGAACTCCGAAACATTTACGAATCACGAAGTCAACTAATTAAATAAATTAATAACTTCACCTCCAAATTGACAAACTGAAATAAAGGCCCATCAGGGTCTAATATTTCAAACCGAAATTTAAACCCGGGCAAAATGAATCAAACACGTGACCTCCCCCCAAAGTCAAATTTAATATTACAAGTCGTATTCACAAGTAAAAACCTCTAATAGAGTTACAGGACCATTAATAATGGTCCGGCAATGGCACAGAGCCCTTTGCTAATGTAATTTAAAGCGCCATTTTGGCACATTACGCGGTCTCAAGGACGTAAATAGTGCTCGACCCTGTTAATCCTGCTAAGTATTATTTATGACTTTTGCATATTTATGTGTCACTATTACATCGAATTAGATTTAGTTTGTGTACGTATAGGGTTGAAATTGGTGCACGTAGTTTCCTGTAAATCAAATGATAAACTATAAAATATAATTTTCCGTAAAGCGGGAGTCACTGGGAACTGTAGGATGAGAGTTCGTAGGTTCAAATCCCACGGACGGTAAACCGATTCACACTAGGTGGATTTTAATGGTATAAGTTGTGGCTTTATTGTCCGACGTCATGCCCCGTTGATTGTGACCAGACTGCCAACCAATCGATTACATTAAGCGTAGGTGCGTTGGCGTATCCTATGTAACGTCGCACACAGGCGAATTTCGACAGAATCGTGGCCAAAAAGATTATCTTGGTAACATGAGACAATTGTTAGAAACCGTTATAAATATATCAACATTGCATTTTATTTTTAATATCTTACATTTTTGCCCCCTCCACACCCCTTTTTATGGTTATTAAATTATAGAAATTAGAATAACAAAGGTGGTTTATTTTTACGATATTATCTTTGGAGAAACATTTATTTTATGTTTTTTTAAATCTCCCCCAGCACCCACCAACAATTATACAATTTCATTTCAACGATAACCCAAAATACATATCTGATTTTTTCAAATAAAATCATTTCTTGATAAATAGAAATTTTGATTTACTCGAGTTCTGGGTATACCAAATTTATATCGGGTGCGTAATACAAATGTATGTCTGAAGATCTAATAAATTTCTTAAAATTATTGATTGAGAACACAATAAAGTAATTATGCATATGCAAGGATCATTTCTACCTCACTAAGTGGAATAGCCCTAAACAATATATATTTTTTCCGTTATGAAAATATCATTAAATGGATAGTAATAAATTAAAACACCAAAAATTCTTAGGAAAGTTATGATATATTTGAATTTACTTGTTTATTAGTATCAACAACATTGAAATACTATATACTATAGTACATACTTTCACGAGAATTCAACCACAAGTCATCTGCCATCTGATGGCTGTAAGATTTAACTTTTTTTTCCAAATATTCTGTTCTTTAGCGCTTTTGGATGGACAGTCTCTTAACCATTCCACGAGCTGAATCCTTGTGAAAGATACTAATTTTGCTGTGGATCCTTCAAGGACAACAAAAAAAAATTGACAAACCGTATGATTTTTTGTAGAAATTCATATACTCAGAAAAAAATATTCACAATTATTTTGAAAAATATCGGAAATTTCATTTCGCCTGTTTAAAAGTATGTTTAATTCTCCATGAAACTATGTACGTTTTATCGGAATCGGTTTAGTAATAATAAAGTTATTCAAAATTGGTTCGATGTCTTAATCACATATTTGTAAAAATGTAAAGATTGTTCCACGAAAAATCGATATAACTTATTGACTGCAGTAAAAGTACCTGGGGCGATCCCATTATTTATGACCGTTTATTATTATTATGTGGAAAGGACCGGATTGTAATAATTATAATTAAATATAGCCAGGTAGGTTAGGTTGCTTAATTTATATTTAAATATCTTTTTGTGGTAAAATTTGTTAGTTTTTATTTCTTGCTGGAAGAGTTTAGTTGTATTACCGATATTATTTTACCAAACGTATAAAAAACTGTATGTGGCGTCCATGGAAAAACATTGATGGTGCTTCTTCTAGTGTTGCAGTGAAGAAAATGCATTTATCTCTTGATGCTAGGGAAATTGTAAAAAGAGTATATACTTCTTTACTCAACAGAGGACTTTATGCTAATGCTGTTGAGACTGAAACGTCTGATTTGACTAATATACCTCTGACTACAGTGAAAAGAATCGCGTCAAATCCCATTAAATCTAGAAAGAAGCGTAAAGATTCCGGTTTCATCAAATGTTTCGACGAAAGCGACAAGGACTTGATAAGGCGAAAAATCTACACCATGTACGAAGAGCAACGCGTAACAACATTAGATTCAATGAAGCAACGGCTTACCAATAATGAGACCCAAATAAGTTGTAGCCGCACTAGCCTTTGGAGAGTTTTGTCGGAAATGGGATTCAGATATCGCAAAATTGACAAAAGGCAAGTACTCATGGAATCCCACCGTTTACAAAAATGGCGTCATGAGTATATAACTTCTGTAAGGAAATCCCGTTGTGGCACCAGTTAAAATCACTGGTTAGGTCTGAACATATTTCTCCGACTTTAAGTTCTAGTGTTGTAGAATTAATACGAAAATGCTTTAATGATATTCCCCCAGGTAGTTGGAAAAATTCAGTCCGTCACGTAATAACTGTAGAAAATTCGTATATTAGTCTGGATCGTATAATTAATTAATCCAATTATAATTAATTTCGATGAGGATAGCGATAGCGAAACTATAGAATGACATTATAAATGTAAATAAATATGACTAGTAATATTTAAAAAAAATGTTATTTCATTTGATTACATTAATATAATCATCTCATTACTTGTTTTCCTTAGTCCGTACCTTCATACTTCACTTGTTTATTGCCAAGCTCTTGTCGACACAATGGGACCGACCCAGGAAATCATTAAGTCGTATCCAAATTTCGTGAAACGTACTGTACATTTTGGTCGTTTTAAATTTAATAAGGACGAATTCATTTTTCCTTCCGACAATTTTTTAAAAGGCAGCTTTAAATAAATTGCTCAACGTTACAAATTGCCATGTATTAAAATAGACTTTCCATAATATACTTCTAAGTAACCTTTTACCGACTCTGCATGTCACAAAGGAAGATAAAACCGCGACTTGTCAGTGTCTCTTTTATTTTTTATTAGGAATTTTATTTTCGCAATATTTTTTCGTAGACGTTTCATCATGTTTGAAAAAAAGCTCTCTTGGCATAATAAAATATTCATTTCTTTTCCGGGGATTTAAAATTCTTTTTTATAATGTAACAATTTTTACCAGGATGCTTTGGCCATGTCGCGACTTTGCGTTCAATTTTTCATTTGAGGTATTTTAAGATCTTTATTTAAACAATTAAATTTTGTCCCAGAAGCTTTCTGTTATAAGAATTTCGATATTATCTTATAAAGCAAACGTTAGTTCGTGCCAGTGAGTAATGAAATTATTGTCCACGGGCTGCTTGCGATCATATTCAAATATCTTGTTTACTCATGGTTCTTCAAAGCAATCAGTTAAGTTATTGTCTTAAATTTAACAAAATATCGCTACAATAAAAATAATGTTGGGCTGTTGCACTGGATATTTCTAAAGCCTTTCATCGTGTTCGGCATGAGGAACTTCTAAGTAAACTGCGATCCTATGGTATGCCCAGTCGATTATGTGCATGGTTGTCCAGCTTTCTTAGGGACCGCTCTCTGCAAGTGGCAATTGACGGATTCACCATCAATGCCGGTATTCCTCAAGGGTCCACATTGTCTCCCACTCTCTTCTTACTCTACATTAACGACTTTCTAGTGAAAACGAAATATCCGATATTTAGTATTGCTGACGATATCACACTTATCTCATCTTTCTCTTTGAATGCACAACCATCGGCTGCCGACGCACATCTTCGCAGACAACATGAAGTATCACTCCTCAACAGGGACCTGGAAGAAATTTTGGCTTGGGGTGACAGTAATCAAGTCGAATTTAACGCTAAAAACCCAGGCAGTACTCTAAAAAGGTTAACATTACAGAACCGAATATAGTCATGGACGGACACGCAATCCCACTGGCTTCATCCATTAATTTGCTGGGCGTCAATCTGGGAGGAAATATGTCTTGGCATGACCACGTTGTGGCAATCGCCAAGATAGCTTCTCAGAAACTTGGTGTACTCTTCCGAACCAGAAAGTTGTACACACCTCAACAACTTTTGACACTATACAAAGCCCATATTCGATCATCACTAGAGTACTGCTCTCATGTCTGGAGCTCTGCACCAAAACATACTCTTCGGCTACTGGATTCCATCGAAAGGAGGGCCATTCGCCTGATTGGAGACCACGAGCTGACGAAGAACCTCGACAGCCTAGAACATCGAAGACATGTTGGGATCTGACTCTGTTTTACAGATATTTTCATGGAAAGTGCACGGTTGACCTTACCCTCTTAATTCCGCCCAGAGCGGCGAATAGCACAAATACACGACGAACCATTGCCGCCCATCCATATGTGGTTAAGCTTAGTACTCCTCGAATTTCATTATTTAATAATTTTTTCATCTGGAGGACTTCATCCTTATGAGGTCGTTTTTCCCAACGAATATAACGTCCAGCGATTCAGAACCTACATGAATCGCTTTTGCGCACACGCACCACTCCCAGAGTGTCTTAAAGTTTTTATTATAGTGCTTGTGTTTGATCATAAAAAAAAAAACGTTCATTATAATATTGTCAAAAATATTTTGTAATTTAATTATAAATAACTCAAGTTCTTGCGAATTTGTAATCTATAATATTCTTAATTTTCATCAAATGTAATAGTAAGAATGCGCTTACAACCAAGTTATAAAACTATTTTTTAATACAAATTAATAGCGTCAATAGAACTTATATTAAGCAGGAAAATGGTTCTGTAAGTTTTTTCCTGTATAAATTAAGTAGTTGTTTATTAATTGTTATTACACAACTTTCGTGAAGGAAATCTTTACAGTACAGTACAGGAATTTGGGTCCTTGACGTATGATATACCTACATGCATCGTGACTTATGTCACACAGAAATAATAAGTCGTTTCCGTCGATTGGTTTTCGTCACAGAGTATATAATAATTCATAGGTAAACACAGAGGAACGATAGATCGGCTGTGTTTCCTTTCCTAATATTTTTATTATTTATATTTTCTGATAACCTAAAGTATATCTTGCAGCTCGAGTCCCTAATTTTGTCCTCGTAAACAACAGCCGTTATTACCATTCGTGAATAATAAATATATCATTATTAAACAAGTCCTAGTGGCTTGTAAATATTTGCTTCGTTTCCGTACACGTCCAGTCCCCCCTTCGAAACCCATCAATCCAAATAATTTCCTATGCATAAAATGACGTCACTTAGCATTTTCTAAAGCCACCAAATTGAATCATGGGAAATATAAAGTGATTAAAATTCTAAAATGTTTCCCCTTCCTGATTTTAAGGGCTCACACTTACAGAACGTTACAAACCCCAAGACACAGAAAGGGCAAACCCGAAATTTTCTTTTCAACCTTTATTAGATTTTACCGATTTGGTGTTTTACGATTCGTCGGCTATACGGTATACGAGTGTCGTTACGTTAAGATAAATTTGCCGTATACAGCGTTGACAGCATTTTTAATCATTTTCGCGTTGATTATTTCTAATCGCCAAGAGTTAGTTCTTTGAGGACAAAGTTACAATGATTAAATGGTATTACGGCGGAAATTATCTATAATATACAGTAACATTAACATTAACATGAAATGAATTTGCCAAATTTTTAATAATTTATTTGCTGATGTAGTGAAATTTATCAGAAAAGGTCTGTACAAAATCTGAGCACATATTCCTGAGGTCAAAATAAGGCGATTTAAAGCAACTTACCTCAGTCAGAAATTGCTCCGTTTCGAGATACATGGTGGTAAAGTTCAAAAATAAAAATGGATTTTTAAAAGTAATGAACATTCTTTAACGTATTACGTTAAAACTTTGTACCTGGGGGATTTTTGGGATGCGAAACCCGAATACGGATACCTTCGGTTTTTAGTGATTCAATTAGCATAAACTTTTAGTAATTGTTCAAAATAACCTCCATTAACATAAGTACAAAGGTTAATACGACGTAAAAAGTTGAAATTTACTCTTTGCATCAATTCCGCATCGTTCTTTAATATGTTGACTTCATTTTGAATTATTCCGCACAACAGCGCAATGTTTTATTAGAAATAATTTAAATATTCCGGTGCGGCATCGAACACTAAAAATCGAGATATCCAAAAAACGACTTACTTTAGCGGATTTTCACAAGAGTACCCTTTTTGTTTAAAAATGTTCGGAAAATTATTTCCTTCACAAAAAAAGGAAAAACCTGCATTGATATGGCCATTCTAAACCATAAGAAGAGCATTATGAAGCGCCCTCTAATGACCACAGTGAAAAGGTATTCGCATTCGGGTTTCGCATCCCAAAAATCCCCCAGGTACCAAGTTTTACCGTAATACGTTAAAAAATGTTCATTATTTTTAACATATTCCATTTTTATTTTTGAATTTTACCACCCTGTATCTCGGAAACGGAGCAATTTCGGACTAAGGAAAGTTGCTTTAAAACATCTTATTTCGGCCTCAGGAATATGTGCTCAGATTTTGTACAGGCCTTTTAGAGACACCCTATATAAAAGTGGCTTTTCAGTGGTGACGACAAGGCCTTCTTTTATTCGAGAAAATGGATTGTTCATTTTCCAGTGAAGAAGGTCTTGATGTGGCAAAATATTGCCGTGTAACAATGTTCATTAAGGGCGAAGTACGGTCCTGTTTTCCGGATAAGATCAATAGTTCATCAGTGGGCAGTGCGCATGACATCTGAGGATCGGCTTTGTTTACATGCGCGAGGCCATAAAGTTGCCACTTTTACCTTTAGAGCTTGGCTATCCATAGATATAGGTCGGCGCGGATATCCTATGTGTCCTGACCAGACGCATCACCCGGTACGGCGCAAAACCGATGTCTCGCAAAGTTTTCCTGTCTAAACCTGGCTTCAATACCTATACGATTGTAACAAATCAAATTGATTCAGCGAATTTTCCATTACTAGGGCGGTATCTGAAATATTTGCAAATTAATTTTACCAATTTTGAGCTTTCATAGTCAAAATTCTAATTAATACTTACATTTATTCGAACGTTGTATACAAGATCAAAAGCATATCCCAGCTCTATCAAGTTACCGCCTAGTGAAAGCGAAATACGTTGGGCATACATTGGGTCCCTTTATGAAAGATTTAAGGGGATTTGTACATGGGGTTTTAAGTCGTTTATTAAAATTGAGTTTTTAGATTGCAAACATTGGTGCACATTGATTGACGTTTTCTAAGTTCATTCGAAAGGGGAGCATTTGCATTTACTCTGGAATACAATTTAGTTGTTTAAGATATTTTTGGTCGCCCTTGTTCCCTTTCCCATCAAACATTCATCATTTGGAAAGTATAAGGCTGAAATATGTTGCTTAAGTCCGCCGACATATTATATTATTTTTCCATAAATATACCTGGTGATGCATCATCGAGTTGAATAGGAAATCGTATATAATTTTTGAGGTGGCTAAATATTGGCTACCCTGTGCATTTTATAGAAAAACTGCAATATAACTTCTTGAAGAGGCCGACATGGTAAACCCATGTGCCGAGTTTGATTACTTTTTGGTGGTAACTTATTCAATTAAACGTGATGGAAAATCTCATAGTTCAGGTAATAAAGCAAACGCTAGCACCTGACAGCATTGCCGTAAAGCTGAACGTAACATTATAATATTGTCACTGACACTAATTTTCGTGGTGTCAATATGATTTGAAATTTAATTTGCTGAATTTAATTTGCTGATCTTTACTATGAGAGTTTGGTAGTTTTTCCCACGTTTAATTGAAAAGCTTAGGATTGACTCACCAAAATATATTCAAACTCGGCACATGAGTTTTGCATGTCTTTCTCATCAAGAAGTTATAATACATATTTTCTATAAAGCGTAACATGGGACAGTTTTAGCAATATCAAAAATTACATGGGATTTCTTATGTTGAATTTACAGAAAGAAGTGTATAGTGTAAGAAGTTTTTTTGCATTGTTTCCTCGATACGCCAATGCAATTCTAAAATTCCCAGGAAAGGCAATTTTTAAAATAATATTTTATTATTTAGGTGCATCCGAAACTTCAAAGTAATCGGCAAACTTGCTTTACGTCAATTTCAACGAAAATCTATTTCCTGCAAGTCATAAACGTAACAAAACATTTTTCAACAAACCTCAACGCAAAACAAAATGAACAAATAAAGGGAATTATTTTTAAGTTTAGTTTTCTTTTGTGCAACTCCACAAAAAGCACTTAAATTAACGTCAAAAAGTCGAGTATTACAAGAAACTCGGTCAACCAATTTGCTGCAAGTGAAAAGAGTTAAAAGTAAAAACAGTCAGTTTAATAAAATGTCACTCCCCCGGAGAGTGACACTATAAACGGGTAATAAAATTGCAAATAAAAAGACTAGACATGTTTTAAAAAGATTAAAGGAAATATATTTCCGAAACATCCTTATATCACACACAATGTGCTTTTAATTGGCCTTTAAAACGTCGTTTGGCAAGTAAGTCAATAAACCGAGGTGACCCCATGAAAATGGTTACTATTATTGTTGGTTACCACAGCAACCAATATTTCATTCATTATAAAGGTTGTAAGAATAATCTTACAGTAAATATTTTGAGCGTCAAGCAGTACACTTCACTGGAAAATGAACAACGAGATCTACAACTGTAAAAACCCCAGATTTCCTATATAAAAGTTATGTAATAGCATTTAGGAAACGTTAATAACCAAATTATAGACCAAAATTACAGCTACATTTTGCTGTTTAATTTCATTTCTACCGATGTTCACTTATTTAAAAATAAATTTATAAAGGAGGTCCAAAGTCCTTTTCACAGTAGTTAAGGTAAAATGAAAGATCTATAGGTCTACCTAAACCACAATGGTAGACATTTTGCCATTCTCCTTTTGTCAAACTCATCAATAATGTTAGAGTCTGACAAAAAGAGAGGGGGTCTTTGCAACGCTCTCAAGTGTCCAGAATGAATATCTACGACAGTATAATAATACTCGCCATGACATCTCGCTGTGTACTTTTTTTTTCTTCCTTATGGAAGGTCGTTTCATAAGGATGAAGTCCTCCAGATGAAAGAATTCTTAAATAAAGAAGCGGTCATCCGAGCACTTTCCATGAAAATATCTGTAAAAGAGAGTAAAATCCCCAACCTGTCTTCGATGTTCTAGGCTGTCGAGGTTCTTCGTCAGCTCGTGGTCTCCAATCAGACGAATGGCCCTCCTTTCGATGAAGTCCAGTAGCCGAAGAGTATATTTGGGTGCAGAGCTCCAGACATGAGAGCAGTACTCTAGTGATGGTCGGATCTGGGCTTTGCATAGTGACAAAAGTTGTTGAGGTGTATACAACTTTCTGGTTCGGAAGAGTACACCAAGTTTCTGAGAAGCTATCTCGGCGATTGCCACCACGTGGTAATGCCAAGACATATTAGAGAAAACTGCTGCCTGGGTTTTTTTAGCGTTAAATTCGACTTGGATACTGTTGCCACAAGCCAAAATTTCTTTCAGGGCTTTGTTGAGGCGTGATACTTCATGCTGTCTGCGAGGATGTGCGTCGGCAGCCGATGTTTGTGCTATCATCAGCAAAACTAAATATCGGATTTTTCGTTTCCACTAGAAGGTCGTTAATGTAGAGAAAGAAGAGAGTGGGCGACAATATGGACCCTTGAGAAACACTGGCATTGATGGTGAAGGAGTCTGAGAGAAATTCGTCAATCGCCACTTGCAGAGAGCCACACCAACCCAAAGCAATATCAGAAAAGAAAAATAGAAGATCAGATGCAGTGGGTGGTTGTTACTAAATTGGCCAGACTGGCGAATTAAACGTCCAAGAAGTGATTCTTTTCACAGTAGTTAAGGTAAAATGAAATAAATATAGGTCTATCTTAACCACAAATATAAAATTTTTGCTTGTCTCCTATATATTAATATTGGACAACCTTATTTGGATTGGTAATCATAAAGCGCATTACGTAAGAGGGCCGGAAGAAAGGGTTAACGAGATATAAACTAAAAGTTAGGAAGTTGACAATATTATTTTATCATTCTATTTGTACGCTAATGACTAAACCGAACATACTTTTCGTTTCCACGCCAATGAAAATCGAATTAAATTAAAACTACAGAATACAGACAAAAACTGTTTAATAATAATACCCGTTAAAAAAGCAATGTTATCAGAATAAGCTACGCAAGTTGTTAGTTGGTTACACTTACCGGATTATTTCCACTGTTTTTGCCCAAATCTTTTTAAAGATGTATGAGAATTATTATTAAATGAGTCATTCGTTGAATTAGTCAACAAATATCACGTTAACTGAAATATATTTTCAGTAAGTAGTAACCTATACAATTTCGATAATCAACTGACATGCTATGATGATAAAGTTTTAATTATGGTAAGTAATTGTATATTACATATCAAGCGGTAAATTACACACGAGTAGCGTAGAGCTATGCTCGTGCCGTAATTTGAAAGAATGTGTAATATGCTTACCGCTCCAGTTGTGTAGTATACTTTTTCTACGACTTCATATTTATTTTTATGTTAAATCATCAAACTGCCAATAAAACTATCGTAGTCACTCATACCTTACTAATATACCCAAAAATAATATCCAAATTAAAAATGTTGACGTTAAAAATTTACGTTATCAAGGCGACCCGATAGATTTTGCCAACTTTGCATAAAATCTATTGAAACATTGACGGTTTTGGCATATCACGGATACTGTTATATATATTACGTAACAGTCATTATGTAATAGGTTCTTACTACTATAAGGGTAGAAAAAACTATACAGTTACCGGTAGAGAAATTACACTTGTTTGTCATTAATGTTTCGACAAATGAAACTTGTAAAATAAAGTTACAGAAATACTTTTCGTTCCTGTTACATGACTTAATTGTCTCCTGTTCGGCCAATGATGACCATTATCCTTCTTCCCCGCGGTCACTCTATTATTAACGGTGTTTCGAGAATAGCCCAATCGTATTTATCTTAAATAAAAAGGTAAGACCAATCTACCTTGACTAATAGAAAACCAATTTTTAACAGATTGTTAAGGAATTTATTACTTTATTTTGTCTGGCTGAAGATGTAGATCTCATTGATTTTTTGTGCGGGCCAGTTTGGTTACGCCCAAGTGAGCGTATCCGAAAAATAAAGTTCAATAATGTGTTATTTTAAATTAATAATGACGATATTGCAGAAAATATGGCCAGGTGATCATCCTTGGATTTTTGGTTAAGAGCTGCGTTTAATCACAGATTGCCAAACAGGCACTATTTTATGCTTTTAACGTTTAGCAAAATATACTTAGTTTTTTTTTCTAATCTAAAACTGGATTCGTGAAGTTAAAGGATTGGAAAAGGCTATGAAAAAATTTCGTTAAAAAATATAATGTTATAACAATAATAATAACAATTCAAATATGAGCAATTTTCAAATTTTTGTCACAGATCTTCCTGAAATTTGTTGATACCCCAATCGATATTGATCAGCTGATGACTCTAATTTCTATCTAACCTGCCAAAAAGCGGCATAGTTTTAAATTAAATTAATGCAACATAGATGGCTCTGATTGTTAATTTGGGATTGTTTGGGATCCTCATCTTAAAATCAAAAGTTATTTGTACAATAATTGATTAATAACAAGCTTGCTTTTGCCAATAACAGAAGAAACTTTATGTATAAAAAAATACAATTATTAATGTTCTACTTTTTATGAAGAAAACGTTGACTGATTCACGTTGATCTCAAACGAAGAAAATGATGTAGTAAATAAAATAACCCATGTTAAGAAAAGTCAATAAATATTTTTTTATAAGTCTTATTTTCAGCAATCAAATTAGCCGTTTTAGTCTCAGAATTATCCATAGAATATAACAAATGTTTTAAACGTCAGCATCGATTTAATGAAAATTTTTCAGGATTCCCATTTGAAATGAGTTTAATTGGATCCAAAATCGAATTAAGTATATTCAACATTAGTTTAGTTTACAAATGGAAGATGTTGGCCCACCCGGCATCGCCCGGTGAGATACCATTGCATCGGTTTAGGTGGCGTGAAGTTTGCTCCTTGAGTTAACTTTTGCTCATTGAGTTGACGTTTCGTCGCTGTGCCGATGTTTCCGGTTACCAGGGTGGGACCCCCCCAAAAATAGCATGATGGAAGCTCCAGGCCCAAAATACTCCGGAGGTAAACTCGCCCCCCATTCGGATCTCCGGGCGGGGGCTGGACTTGGGGCCCCATCAAGCGAAGTTCATCAAACAACAACCATTTCCGACAATTTACTGGGATCTAACAACACTCAACGAAGAAATAGTGTGGCACCTGCAGTTGCTAACCAACCCAGAACTAGCAACTTCAAAATTGATTTCTGCAATATTAGAGGGCTTAACACGAACATCAATTCAGTCCATCAGCACTTACAATCTTCCAAGCCTCACGTACTCGCACTGACCGAGACAAAGGTCAGATCGTCAACAAACACCGTCAGCTATTTATACCCTGGATACGACTTTCATTACCGATTCCGACGCAACTTCGGCGTATGTCTTTTTATTCGAGATGATCTCTGCTGCCAACGAGAACCTACACTGGAACCGAAAGACTTTGATGTAATGTGGTTTAAAATATCAACGCCGAAAATCACCAAGTTTATCTGCTTCCTTTACCGTCCTCCAAGTGATACCCATTACAGAGACCTTTTCTCATATATATATAGCCAATACAATCGACTTCTTGCAAACCAACCATCCAAATGCCGAGATTGCTATCTTTGGCGACTTTAACGTCCACAATGCCAACTGGCTTAAATATTCAAATACAGATGATGAGCAAGGCCGCGAGGCCGAATCCTTCGCGATTAGTTCTGGTCTAACTCAACTCGTAGAAGAACCAACGCGGATTCCAGACAGAGCTGGGGATTTTGCTAGTCTTTTGGATCTTTTCTTAACGTCAAATCCCGATCTATATACAGTCACCGTACAGCCTCCGTTAGGATCTTCCGATCACAAACTTATTTCAACTCTAAGCGAACTACCAATTAATTCTGAACAACCTCCTAAACCTCGCAAGATATGGCATTACAGATCGGCCAAGTGGGAAGACATGAAAGACCATTTTCGGACTTTTCCTTGGATGAGTGTATGCTTCTCTTCTGATGATCCATCCGTCTGTGCTGGGGAGGTCTCCGACGTCATCCAAACGAGCATGGAAGCATTTATCCCCTCCTCCCAAAAACGCCCTTCCAACGGCAAGCCCTGGTTCAGCAAGGATTGTGAGCGTGCTGTCAAATCGAAAAATCTGGCTTACCGACAGTGGCGTACAAACCCTACTACTGAGAATCGTACCATCTTTATTACCGCTCGAAACCAATGTAAGCTAACAATAGATCAAAGCAAAGAAGCCCATAACGTGAGGATCAGAAACAAACTTCTTGACTGTCCAAACGGATCAAGGTCCTTTTGGTCAGTCGCTAAGGCCGTCAGCCAAAATTTTACCAAATCAACTATTCCACCTCTAACACGTCCCGATGGTACAATAGCATCCACAGCCGGAGACAAAGGAAACTTACTTGCTGAACTATTTTCTTTGCATTCCACTGTAGATTTCCAGGGAAGAACACCACCCGACATTCCTGTAGTTGAATCCGAAATGCCCGAAATCGTATTCCGTCAGCGTCCCGTTAAACGAATCTTGAAAGGACTCGACGCCAAGAAAGCTACTGGTCCGGACGAAATTCCTATTATAGTTCTCAAGAGATGCGCCGATGAACTAACACCAGTATTTTGTAGACTTTTCAACTTATCCTACAAAAAAGGAATATTTCCATCTTGCTGGAAGACGGCGCGAGTCCAGCCTATTCCAAAGAAAGGTAAGAGAACCCTCCCTAACAACTATCGACCAGTCGCATTGCTTTCAGTTATATCAAAAGTAATGGAGAAAGCTATTAACCAACATCTTCTAAAGTACCTGGAAGGCTTCAACATTATCAGCGATCATCAATATGGTTTTCGGAAGTCCAGATCAACTGGAGATCTTCTAGCCTATGTCACCCATATTTGGAACAACGCAATCGAACATCATGGGGAGTCTCGGGTTGTTGCACTGGATATTTCTAAAGCTTTTGATCGTGTTTGGCATGACGGGCTTCTAAGTAAACTACGATCCTATGGTATGCCCAGTCGATTCTGTGCATGGTTGTCTAGCTTTCTTAAGGACCGCTCTCTGCAAGTGGCGATTGACGGATTTCTCTCAGACACCTTCACCATCAATGCCGGTGTTCCTCAAGGGTCCATACTGTCTCCCACTCTCTTCTTACTCTACATTAACGACCTTCTAGTGAAAACTAAAAATCCGATATTTAGTTTTGCTGACGATAGCACACTTATCTCATCTTTCTCCTTGAATGCGCAAACATCGGCTGCCGACGCATATCTTCGCAGACAGCATGAAGTATCACGCCTCAACAAAGACCTGGAAGAAATTTTGGCTTGGGGTGACAGTAACCAAGTCGAATTTAACGCTAAAAAAACCCAGGCAGCAGTTTTCTCGAAAAAGGTTAACATTACAGAACCCGAAATAGTCATGGCCGGACACGCAATCCCACTGGCTTCATCTATTAATTTGCTGGGCGTCAATCTGGGAGGAAATATGTCTTGGCATATCCACGTTGTGGCAATCGCCAAGATAGCTTCTCAGAAACTTGGTGTACTCTTCCGAACCAGAAAGTTGTACACACCTCAACAACTTTTGATACTGTACAAAGCCCAGATTCGACCATCACTAGAATACTGCTCTCGTGTCTGGAGCTCTGCACCCAAACATACTCTTCGGCTGCTGGATTCCATCGAAAGGAGGGCTATTCGTCTGATCGGAGACCACGAGCTGACGAAGAACCTCGACAGCCTAGAACATCGAAGACAGGTTGGGGATTTGACTCTCTTTTACAGATATTTTCATGGAAGGTGCTCGGCTGACCTTGCCCTCTTAATTCCGCCCAGAGCGACGAATAGCAGAAATACACGACGAACCACTACCGCCCATCCATATGTTGTTAAGCTTAGTACTCCTCGAACTTCATTATTTAAGAATTCTTTCATCTGGAGGACTACATCCTTGTGGAACGACCTTCCCGAGGTCGTTTTTCCCAACGAATATAACCTCCAACGATTCAAAACCAACGTGAATCGCTTTTTGCGCACACGCACCACTCCCAGAGTGCCCTAAAGGATTTTTCCTATAGTGCTTGTGTTTGATCATAAAAAAAAAAAAAAAAAAGTAATGGGATTTGAGTTCAATTGGCCTCCTTTCTTGAATAGAATTAAAACCAACAAAGTGGCTGTTAAGAGGTTCTCTGCAAATTTAGGCCCGAAAACGAACGACGTGCAGTTAAAAACACGACGCCGTATTCTGGTGAAAAGAATTGGGTAAATCCGTCGCAGGAGATGATTGTTGTATCTCTGCGAAAATAAAGTAGATATAGTAACCATGTTAAGAGGATCTTGGAACTTGTAATAGTTTTTCTGAAGGAAATTATTTAAAATTAGTAGATATTACAGTTTTAGTAGTAATTTCGCAAGTTTTAACTTATTACTCGGGATTGTCCTACATATTTATATTGTCTTATTTTATTATATTTTAGGGATTTTTTTTTATATATTAATTATTTCACAAAAATGTTTTATTGGACATTTAATAAAAATTTTATTTATATTTCCAATATTACCAGGTGAAGGTCTACCCTAAAGCGATTTGCATAAATCTTACCCTTTTATTAAAGGTTGTACAAACAAAATATGAAAAATGTTCATTTCACGAAAAAAGGGTCTGATAACTTATAAAAAAATGAATATAAGCGGCAAATAAGGGCCTTAAAAGGGGGATGGAAATACATTGCTAATTTATAAAGGGGTTGTTGCAGATTAATTTTCACGTGTTATCTTTTCCCGGAGATTCTTACCTCATAAATATTCATTTGCCATCGACAGCAAAGAAAATATAAAATAGCAAACCTAGGATGTATAGCAAATAATAAAAAATATAAAACTAATCACGGAGTTGGCGTTAGCTGCGTTATAGAAATCATTAACTGAAGAGACCATGAAATTTCCAATTAGAACAACTAAACTTTAATAATATAATAAATCTATTTAAGAAATAACAAGTCTATGCCTTTCAGGTGGTATTAATATCAAACACAAATATGGAAAATTATTATTTCCCAGACCACCCGATGATCCTTATACAATAAGTGCGTATTTTTGTTAACACAGTAGCACTTTAAAATACTATTTCAGATTAAATGGTACTACCAAGAAAAGGAAGCCCTCTCCAGTGATAGGAGTTCTCGTCAGTACAGGGTAGGTGTACATACCTATCATCAGAGAGGACTTTAACTTAACGATATATTATCATCGGTAGTCGAGAAAACACAGCGCTGCCCATCTCCTAGTAGTCCCACACAATCTGAACAGACGTTATTTGATTAAATAAAATTTTAAAAATCTATTTAAGAAATTTAAAAAAAGAATTTCGAAACCGGTCTGCAGGTGGTTGAATCCTATCAATGGAGAGGGCTTCCTTTTCTTGGTAGTACCATTCAATCTGAAATAGTATTTTAAAGTGCTACTGTGTAGACGAAAATACGCCTTTATTGTATTATGTTATGTTAAGGATCATCGGATGGTGTGGGAAATAATAATTTTCCATATTGGTATTTAATATAATAAATTTTAATATAACATTATACATAGTGTTATCAAATCACCTAGACAAATGTGAACAATATTTAAATTAATAAAATAAATATTTAATCATTGTCTTCTGTTATATTATGGCAACGTACGCTGTAGCCGAAAAATACGCTGTACAAGAAATAATTGGGTCTAAATTGACTGAAATATAAACAAATTCAAAATAATTTGTTATATAAACCCTTTATAGTTTCATAAAATATATCTTTAAATGTATTATGGAATTTGAGAACAAAAATTTCATTAGATTAATTTTATTTTTTATGTAGTCCCGCTCTTCGTAGCTTCGCTTAGCAACGTTTGAAACGTCAAGCAAAACAAATCGTGGCAAATAATTACAACGTATGTCATGTAGAGGGGACTAATAATTAAATAATAATACCCGTCAGCAGGATATTTAAAAAATTACTAATTTTAAATTGCGTCATCAACACAGTGTTATTTATTTATTTTTCACTTAATAAATTATTGTTTGAGCTCACCTATGATAACACGCTTTCAAGCAGGCTTTTAATACATTTCTCTCCTATCGATCTGCATATGCAATCGTTCAGGAACCACTGGGCACACAATAACTAATTAATTTACATTTTCTTCGACAAAACGCCAGTATAAGTTAAACCGTGTAAATCGAGGATTAAGCTTATTCTAGAAGTTAAGTTTTCTAAGGGTCCCATTATCCAACAAGATTCTAAATTAATTCTTAACTCTGTAACTGTTTCACGGATTCCCCGGGAAACTCGTAACAAATTAGTAACGTCGCAAATCGGAATCGACACGTTACTTCATCTAAAACCGATTCAAACTTCCTCCAATTATTACATCGGCTTTTCCTTGCATACATTTCAATTCATTCGATGCCCCGGTGTGCAAACTCTAAATGGTCTTTGTTTTCCCCGTTGGCTATCATTCTTAAGTTTGAAACGACCTTAAGGCCGTCGCGTTCTATAATTATATAATATGGAAACACTTTTCGGTTTAGTTTAGATCAAAATTGCCTAAAAAAGCATTATTAACCAAACTCTAAAGGCTGTTCCTTGTAGTTACAAACTACCGGAGGCATGCGCTGTTGCTTTAAACTTTTTTTTTTAATTTTTTTTTACGATCAAACACAAGCACTATAGGAAAAATCCTTTAGGGTACTCTGGGAGTGGTGGGTGTGCGCAAAAACCGATTCACGTTGGTTTTGAATCGTCGGAGGTTATATTCGTTGGGAAAAACGACCTCGGGAAGGTCGTTCCAGATTTCCATGAAAATATCTGTAAAAGAGAGTCAAATCCCCAACATGTCTTCGATGTTCTAGGCTGTCGAGGTTCCTCGTCACCTCGTGGTCTCCAATCAGATGAATAACCCTCCTTTCGATGGAATCCAGTAGCCGAAGAGTATGTTTGGGTGCAGAACTCCAGACATGAGAGCAGTACTCTAGTGATGGTCGAATCTGGGCTTTGTATAGTGTCAAAAGTTGTTGAGGTGTGTACAACTTTCTGGTTCGGAAGAGTACACCCAGTTTCTGAGAAGCTATCTTGGCGATTGGCACAACGTGATTATGCCAAGACATATTTCCTCCCAGATTGACGCCTAGCAAATTAATAGATGAAGCCAGTGGGATTGCGTGTCCGGCCATGACTATATTCGGTTCTGTAATGTTAACCTTTTTAGAGAAAACGGCTGCCTGGGTTTTCTTAAAGTTAAATTCGACTTGGTTACTTTCACCCCAAGCCAAAATTTCTTCCAGGTCTTTGTTAAGGCGTGATACTTCATGCTTCAAAGAGGAAGATGAGATAAGTGTCAGCGAAACTAAATATCGGATTTTCCGTTCTCACTAGAAGGTCGTTAATGTAGAGTAAGAAGAGATAATATGGATCCTTAAGGAACACCGGCATTGATGGTGAAGGTGTCTGAGAGAAATCCGTCAATCGTCACTTACAGAGCTGTTCACAGAAGCAAAACCTTTTACCGCTGACCAAGAATTCGATGTTTGTAGAGCAAAATGTATATTGCCAACCGATTTGCAACCGTTAGAATTATCCGCGTACTGCTACGAAATTGTGGATTTGGATTCTGCGCATTTGCCCGATCAGCTGTTTGTTTTTTGACTTGTTGTTTCTACCGATTCGTTTTACTTTTTTTAGGCTTGCGTGTTTTGATCATAAATTTTTATAGGGCATAAGTAATTACTGTAAGGTATTTTTTGTTCCTCTGTGACACGGATATTAGTAATTCGTTACCTGTAAAATTTTGGTGAGCCACTTTGTTGATTCATAGAAAACCAAAGATATATTTTAGGAAGGATAAATACGAAAAAATCTGTTCTAAACTTGCTTCGACTTTTCCAGACAAATTTTACTGAATTCTATATTCTAGTTTTTATTGGGCGTTAATCGAACAATGTTTGTTCCTAATTGGGAGATTGTAATTGTTACCAAGCATTTTGTTCCTAAAAAAATAAACAAAATTGATGAATTAGCTGAAGGAAAGAATCGGTATTTAGGAATGTAGCTCCTCGTTCCCATTTCGCCCATCCGTCTTTAACTTAAGAACGAAGTTACTTGCGGCGAGCTCGCATAATTTATTCAAAAGGTTCCGTTTTAACATGCGTATCACAATGACGTCCTGTATAAAGTTTATCAGCTTCAAATCGATGGTTTCGGGGGATAAGATGATCCCAGAAGTGTTTTCCGGTTCGGTTTTGCAACCCGAAAGTTTTTAGGAGGTTAAGGTTAGGCGAAAGGTTAGAATTAATAAATGTTTGCTACAGGGTGACTACTATACAAGGCCACCGAGTAATGAAATTAAATTCCAAATCAAACGTTTATGATCATCTGTATTGTATTTTTCGGTAAATTATCAACAGTGTATTCTCTTACTCCTTCTTTTAATTGAGCACCGAAAAGAAGGAAGGAGAGTACATTTGAGATTCGAAAGGGATTGTACATATCAATTGTTTTGATAGCACAGTACCGTCATCGGATGGTAGCTAGTGACTGCACTGAATTATGTCAAGAATGGCACCCCCTTTGTTCTATACCTTTCATAATATGGAAACAACACTCAAAGTAGACAAAAAAAAAGATTTACAATATGTTACATAATTTGATGTATTTAAATACATCAAACATAATTTTATTCGAAAAACTGCAGCTGTTGAAATTCCCCATATTTAAGGAAACCCGAGTCAATGCAAGTCAGCAAGTCGTGTGACAAATAAATCCAATTAGGCTGTCGGCATGCGTCCCAAAATATTAGAATTATGTCTAAAAGAAAATAAGTTAATAAATTCACCATTCACCCGTAATGCGCACCAAGGTGGATGCACCAAGTTGGATTGTGACAGTAGCGCCGACTATATTTTTTTGGAACGGCTTTATTTCGGTAAATATATGTGCATCGTAATTTATCCAAAATTCGGTTAGATAATCTAGAACTGCCCAGGGAAAACAAGTGAAAACCCGCCCCCGCTACACCTTTTGTAGCCGATTTCCTTCTGTATTCGGCAAATAAAACACAAGAAAGTTACATAAATTGACAGTTCCCTGGGACCTCTGAAGTAAACTGCTTCTAGACATGTGTTTTTCTAATAGCCAATTGTAAACTCTTGCTGACCAAGTAATCATTTCGCAGCTCGACTGTAAATAACGCCAAACCATTTAATTACTTCTAATAACCAAATACTTTACGCTTTACGCAGAAATCGATTAGAAATACAAAGCAAACCAGCTCCAAGCTGATTCAAAGAATAACAATAAAAGATACTTAAAGTAGATAGTGACGGTAACGAGAAGAGAAAAAGATAAAGAAGAAAAAGAGGAAAATGAAGGGAAAAAAGAACAAGCGTTGATATTTGAAGGTTTTAAAACAGGAATACTTACGAAGGAAGAAGATTCTGTTTATCGATTTCCGAATAAAATGAGTGCTGTTTACCAACTGTACTAATTTTTGATACGCTACTGTCACTACACGAATTTTATTCCGTTTTTCTGATCAATTATTTGATACTCTCGCACGTAGCACGCATATTTTCTATTGGAAATTCACAGAAATTAACGTTCGGGCGTGAAAGAGCGGACTCCGAGCAAAGAAAGGGCCCGTCAATCAAGCCGATGTGAAAAGAGGGATTAGCATTTCAAAGAGGCCGGCCCACGACCCACCGCTAAGTGCCTAATTCGCTGTCATTCGGAAATCCAACAGCTTGCTACAGTTATTTTGATGAGATTAGCTCCCGACTTGTCGTATTTGTCGTACATTTTACGTAGTTAGTTGAAATTATTTATTAACAATATAATTTTTAATAAATGAATACCATTATTCATTTGATACTAAATGTCATTGTTGTCACGATCAATGTTTCCTGGTTAGTTAACTGTAGTTTAAAATCTGTCTGAAAGCCAACAATGTTCTATAGTTGTTTTATTTAGTTCACAACATGTTTTTGAAACCTTTTACTGAAATTTTTCGCCTTTTTTGAAATAAAAGCGGCACACACAACTTTGTATTCTTTGCAGAAGAAATGCAATATACCAGCTCCATACAAATGTTATCACGGATTATTGTATAATACACATCTACAGCTACAAAACCGACAACGAATCCTACTGTGTTACAACGTTTGGTCCTCGTGCTCACATGTCGAGTTGCATTCAATATTCAATATTAACTAGAACTGCAACAATCGTTGCTCGAAATGGCATCGCATGCGGGCTGCATCGTTTATTGTTGCTTTTAAAATTACATTTTCGGTCTGATATATTATTTTGAATGCAATGGTAAGTTTATGAATTTATCGAATTTTATAAAATTATGTTTTAGAGCTGTACGACTGGGAAATTAAGATATATACAGGGTGATTCACGACGAGCGTGCATTAGAACTTTATGGAGAACTACTGAATATATGTTCCTGAAACTTTGGGGATTTGGGTTTATCGATATGCTCTCTTTAACTAAAATATTGACATGTTTCTGTCATTTCCGGTTATACCGGAAGTAGCTGCAAACTTTCGCTTTTTAAATATAACATGGTAATTTTTATTACATTTTTCGATTAAGCATTAAATACTAACCACATTTTATAGAAAATGTTTTTGTCAGACTCTATTAGTTTTTGAGATATCTGGACTTTTTGTAATTATTTGGTAAAAGCATGACGATGCAATAATCGATATAATTTTTTTACCTTAGCGCCTGGACTAAACATTTTTTCTCACCGAATAGCTAGAAGATCATCAAGTCTCAAAAACATTTCAAATTCGACATAAAATGCACAGGGTGGTCACAATTCAAGCCTCATTGTGAAAGAATTCAACCATTAAAAACTTTCTTATTTTAAATGGAACACCCTGTATATTTTTATTTAATTTGATGGAAAATTAGTTCTTCTTTATAAATTGTATTTACTGTCCTATACCTATATCAAAGCGTTTTCTCAAAAATCCAATTTTATTCCGAAAATACTATTTGTTCAAGTGTGCTAGGAAAACAATTATACTTAGGGTACTGATATCATATTATATTTTTTAAAAATTCTTTGTATACTCGAATACGAAACACTTAATTGCATTGCAGCTCACGAATTGAGTCTGTTGGAAAAGCGTAAAAATTGGCTAAAATGGTAACTTCAAATACCTCATTGTCCAGTATTGGTTTAATTCTTCGTACTTTTTCTTCAAATAATCCAAATTTTAAACAATTATTATTTAGTCTTCTAATAATACCAGGTGTGGGAATTGGTAATAAAAATTACCATGTTGTATTTAAAAAACGAAAGTTAGCAGCTACTTCCGGTATAACCGGAAATGACAGAAACATGTCAATATTTTAGTTAAAGAGAGCATATCGATAAACCCAAATCCCCAAAGTTTCAGGAACATATATTCAGTAGTTCTCCATAAAGTTGTAACGCACGCTCGTCGTTAATCACCCTGTATATAAACTGCAAATATTCTCCATAATGCGTCCCCTAACATAATAAATTGCGTCTTTCCGATTTTTCATTAATAATCACGGATTCAAAGCGGGGTCACCCAAGCCCCCCCAACAAGAAATGCATATAAATAACATATATACTGCTTTGACTAACGCGGCAGCATATTACTTTTCTTTGTATGACCAACCATCCCCCCCGCCCCCAAACAAAGTTCGGAGGAGGAGATGGCCGCGCCCTAAACGGTGATGGGTGATGTCCATTTTACCTGTTATTTTTCTAGTAAGTTCAAACTCTAGAAAACCCATTTTTTTCGGGATCAGAATGATGCCAATTCTGTCTTCTGCCTTTGTTCCGGGCTTTGAACGATCTTTGCAGATGCAACTTACCGACTGTGATATAATAATAAATGCACCCGCATTGGTGTTAATTTTATTCAATCATTTGATCGTCGGATCATGTACGACGATAATAAGTCACTTTTAAAACAATTCGGTGGTCGGACATAGATCAGTTAGAATAAAGTAGTTGCACGTGCTGGGTGCATTAGCATAATCGGCAGCCATGCATTCACCGTATCAAGACAGGACAGTGCATTTCGACAAATTCCAATATTTAGAGGTGAACGAAAATGTTAAGGGTTGATATAGAAAACTGAACATTGTACCACATTAAACCACGAAGATTGCAAATCCCCTTCACAAAAAAATTTA
This sequence comes from Barypeithes pellucidus, assembly GCA_963991005.1. Classification (NCBI taxonomy): domain Eukaryota; kingdom Metazoa; phylum Arthropoda; class Insecta; order Coleoptera; family Curculionidae; genus Barypeithes; species Barypeithes pellucidus. Next base: position 4,084,970 of record OZ022559.1, read on the forward strand.
CGTGTCTTCTCGATTTTTAATACTTTTACTGGACGCGCGATATCTAATATGAAAAACGCCGATTTTATGAAATTTGCGATTTTTGCGGATTCTTGTAGACAGTCGATCTCGCTTAGTTTTCAGTGTAAATTAGTGGTGTTTTCATAAAAATTTCTACAAAATAACGTCGCAAAGCTAAGCCTACAAGCGGCAAATCGTTAGCGCTTAATGCAAAATTGCCTCAATGAACCGTGTCTACATTTTGAATGGAGTTGTGCAATTTTCACACAATTTTATTTTATCTAATCTTCGGAGTTACGCATATTTCAAAACATCTTTCTATTAATCAGAAGTAGTTTATTTTCAATTTAGTTAGATACTAAAATATTGCTACTAGTCTATATAAGCTTTTCTTTAATAAATTTTGCACAAGTTCAAGTTGATTTTAAATTAGAGAATAAGTATCATCCTTTTGGTCAGTCGTTAAGGCCGTCAGCCAAAATTTCACCAAATCAACTATTCTACCTCTAACACGTCCCGATGGTACAATAGCATCCACAGCCGGAGACAAAGCAAACTTACTTGCTGAACTATTTTCTTCGCATTCCACTGTAGATTTCCAGGGAAGAACACCACCCGACATTCCTGCAGTTCAATCCGAAATGACCGAAATCGTGTTCCGTCAGCGTCCCGTCAAACGAATCCTGAAAGGTCTCGACGTCAAAAAAGCTACTGCTCCACACGAAATTCTTATTATAGTTCTCAAGAAATGCGCCGATGAACTAACACCAGTATTTTGTAGACTTTTCAACTTATCCTACAAAAAAAGGAATATTTCCATCTTGCTGGAAGACGGCGCGAGTCCAGCCTATTCCAAAGAAAGCTAAGAGAACCCTGCCTAACAACTATCGACCAGTTGCGTTGCTTTCAGTTATATCAAAAGTAATGGAGAAAGCTATTAACCAACATATTCTAAAGTACCTGGAAGGCTTCAACATTATCAGCGATCATCAATATGGATTTCGGATTTGTTTGAGTCCAGATCAACTGGAGATCATCTAGCCGATGTTACCCATATTTGGAACAACGCAATCGAACATCATGGGGAGTCTCGGGCTGTTGCACTGGACATTTCTGAAGCTTTTGATCGTGTTTGGCATGAGGGGCTTCTGAGTAAACTGCGATCCTATGGTATGCTCAGTCGATTCTGTGCATGGTTGTCTAGCTTTCTTAAGGACCGCCCGCTCTCTGCAAGTGGCGATGTACGGATTTCTCTCAGACACCTTCACCATCAATGCCGGTGTTCCTCAAAGATCCATATTGTCTCCCACTCTCTTCTTACTCTACATTAATGACCTTCTAGTGAAAAAGAAAAATCCTATATTTATTTTTGCTGACGATAGCACACTTATCTCATCTTTCGTTTTGAATGCACAGACATCGGCTGCCGACGCACATCTTCGCAGACAGCATGAAGTATCACGCCTCAACAAAGACCTGGAAGAAATTTTGGCTTGGAGTGACATTAACCAAGTCGAATTTAACGCTAAAAAATCCAGGCAGCAGTTTTCTCTAAAAATGTTAACATTACAGAATCGGATATAGTCATGGACGGACACGCAATCCCACTGGCTTCATCTATTAATTTGCTGGGCGTCAATCTAGGAGGAAATATGTCTTGGCATAACCACGGTGTGGCAATAGCCAAGATAACTTCTCAGAAACTTGGTGTACTCATCCGAACCAGAAAGTTGTACACCCCTCAACAACTTTTGACACTGTACAAAGCCCAGATTCGACCATCAATGTCTGGAGCTCTGCACCCAAGCATACTCTTCGGCTGGTGGATTCCATCGAATGGAGGGCCATTCGTCTGATTGGAGACCACGAGCTGACTAAGAACCTCGACAGCCTATAACATCGAAGACAGGTTAGGGATTTGACTTTCTTTTACAGATATTTTCATGGAAAGTGCTCGGCTGACATTGCCCTCTTAATTCCGCCCAGAGCGGCGAATATCAGAAATACACGACGAACCACTGCCGCCCATTAATATGTGGTTCAGCTTAGTACTCCTCGAACTTCACTATTTAAGAATACTTTCATCTGGAGAACTTCATCCTTATGGAACGACCTTCCCGAGGTCGTTTTGCGAACCACTCCCAGAGTGCCCTAATGGATTTTTTCTATAGTGCTTGTGTTTGATCATAAAAAAAATATATATAAGTCTACTATTTATGTGCTGTTTAATCATCCAAACATCATTATATCCGTCTAATGAAAGCAATAAGACCCACTAATTAATAAACTCTATTTTTATTTTAACCCGTAAATCAGCTTTTTTCTTAAAATTGTTTCTTGTAAAATTGTTCATTTCGATCTTGTGCAATTTTCATATTAGGTCGACGATCTTAAAGGTGGAAAGTTATCAAATTGACACCCTGTGTAGCTTTTTGAGAGATGACTGACTGAAACGAGCGCATTTTCAAAAAAATAAAGCCGTTACTTATGAAAACAATAATTCAAGTTTATTTACATACTATTATAATCGGACCGATAAATTATACCGATGGAATATTCAATAAGTGTATTGGTTGTCTCCAAATTTGGCAACTTATTCCCAAATGAGAGGCATACACACGATTCCAAGGGTAATATCTGTAACTGGCACCGCTACCGCGGCATAATGTCTGACTCGCAACGAAAGCCCTTTTGCATAAATTAGGATCTGACGTTGAAATATTCCCGACTGACAATGGCTCGACAAGGCATGGACTGCGTTATATTGTGAGCATGATTTTACCACGAAAATAAAATAATATCGTTTAAAACGGCAATAGCTATAGTGAGCACAAAATGTGTTTTACTGTATCAGGTGTCCCATTTTCGATACTTTCTGAGGGTAGTAGAGTTCGTATCTACATGGTGATTTTGATAATCTTCGCTTTTTGGGTTTGTTCGGGTTTGGCCGTTTATGATATCAATTATAAAAAGTATGATATGTCGGCATGTTTTATCTAATCCATTTTTCATATTTAGAATAGCTGCAACAAAATTTTTAATTTGTTTCTATTAAATTTACCATTGCCGACTGTTTTAAGTAACGTAAATTATTAAAAATATCGCATTTTTTAGGTTATTTTTGAATATAAATAAAAACCCAAAGTATAATATATAGGGTGTCCCATTTAAAATTTTTTACTTTTGTTAACATCTAATACTCCCAGAAGGTGTCCAAAATGGGACACCTAGTAAAAAAATGTAATAATATTATATTATAAAGGCACATGCGATAATAAAACGATAACATTTCATTACTGTAATAACATCCTAGAATATACCAAACCTTTTTCACATATGTCAATACTTTACCCTAATGTGAGAAACTTTCCACCTGGAATTTTCATAGTACGTAAACCCTTTCGTGTGCCCCTTAGTTTAGCAATATTTACAGATTTCTGGTTTTACTTTGAACGTCATACATAGAGATATAACATGATTTGGAATTAATATGCTTATGGAGGGTTATAACAGTAGATGCAGTATTGAACTGGCAAAAGTTACACAAGGAGGCCCCTTGTGATACTGATCATAGATATGAGAAAAATGTATCGTCACACAGGAGCTCTATGGTATATTAATATATTTTAAGAAATAAACTCAACCGTTCTAAATCAAAATTAAATTTTCTAAAAGGGAAATGTGTATCACGTAATTGTGATTTATTATTTATTATTGCAGATACTGGACAGTGTACCAAACGTACTTTATTTTAATTCACATAGGTGTTCTTTTCATTTTAGTATGGGCTTGATCAAATTCTACCTGGTTAACACTTTGATTAGAATGACTTAACTTGGTCTAATGTTAAGTAAAATAAATGATTACCCATCCACATACATATAGTGTTGAGGACCGATATTTTTTCGGGAAAGTGGGCACTCTTGACACTAGATTTCCACATCGTAGGGCTTTCAGTCTGCCCAGTACGACACTGTAGTAGTATTCCAAAGGGAATATATATATATATATATAGCTTACTAATATGATTAAACCACAGATAATATTCAAATTTAAACCTTTTTAGTAATGTACACCAATTTCCCTTTCAAGTAAAATCATTATTTCGAATTGTAGGAAACATTCGTTGGTTTCAGTATTATTTCCGGCTTATGTAAAATAAATGGAATACGAATTTAAAACTTTAAATGCCGGATTCTCTTTCTGTTTCCTACTGCATAAAATAAGAAGCTTACTTATGTCTCTAATAGAATTAATTATGTTAACCACCGAAAAAACTCTGTACCATACTGACACTTTCAATTAAAATTAGAGTCCATCCAATCATTGGCCTATTTACGGGGTGGGGATTGCTAGAGGGGCTATATCAAACCCCCCTTCCCATAACTAACATTTAGAATTGGTGAGTTGAAATGTTAATATACTCTTACAGATTTTTGGGACCGAGCAAGAGTTGCTTAAGGGCAAAATAAACCAATTAAAAGATACTTTGATGTCTATTTTGGAAGCCAACAGGGAAATTTTTTCCTGATGTATCGTGTGTCGTAGAAGGTAACAGTAATCATTGCTAGGGAAAAAGATCGTTCCATTACACCTCGTATTTTAAAATTTTCACGCCAAGTTTTACAATTATCAGAAAATTACAGCGTGTAAATATATCCCACATCTCGCCCACATTACAGTCCATGCGATGTTAATAATTAACCCCTTTGAAGCCTCATTTTACCCTCTGTCGGTGCATTTTTAATGTAATTAATATTTCGTTAATGCCGGTTGATTTTATTTGATTAAATACTGTTTGACTGAAAGCACGCCATTTTCAGTTAATTATTGATTTACGGTAATTAATTATCGGTCGTAATAGTTTTTGCATCTTCATAGATAATTTACAATTAGAAGAAATAACGACCGTGATATTATTACATAATGAGACAGTTTAAAATGAATTATATAATTTAAGTTAATTTAATGAGAAAACTTAGCGGCAATGTTGCATCTGGGAGGATCGTCGGGCAACATGGCCTCAGGAAGATCGTTCCACAAGAATGACGCCCTGTTGATGAAGGAATTCTTAAATAATGAAGAATAATAAGGAGTACTAAGCTAAACCACATATAGATGGGGATTCATCGCTCTAGGTGGAATTAAGCGACTACTGTCATTCGAATTCTTGGCATCTGTCCTCGATGTTCTAGGGTATCAAAGTTTTTGGCCAGCCCGTGGTCTCCAATCAGATGAATGGCTCTCCTTTCGATGGATCAGTATTCTAATGATGGAATATCCTCATTCCTTTGATAAGCACCATCTGAAAATATCATGGGCACCGTCTTCACAACAAATGACAACGGTGTAGTTCGCAAAGCAACTAAAATCCCCACCTTCATCTACGAGAATAACTTTCTTGAGCTACTTTCAGGTCATTTTGAAGATAGAACAAAGTAATAACAGCTCAGGTGATGCAAATTCCTTGAAGCCAATGATATGTTACACTTTTCATGTAATAGAGACAAACCTCTAGTCACTTCGCTGCTCTTTTGTTGCAAATCATTCGTTTGCAGTAATGCAAATCCAATTAGCGAAAGTGTAAAATATACAGTCTATATGTGTGTGCTATTATTTGCTATTTGCATTTAGGTACATGCAATAATTAGCCTAATTATGATGTTCATTACTCTTTATTAACCCCAGAATCAACGCATTTATTATCATTATACTGGCGGTAAATGACCTGCAAATTATTGTTCCTGCATAAGGAATATAAAGCTGATTAATAAAAAAATTACTGGTATTTATGTCCCTATAATATGGAAATAATTTTAATTAGCAGTTCAGTTTTTAAATAACCTTTATTTCGTACAATATACAGCTGGAACTCTTAACGTGCTCATGTTGGTCGTGTTTATCTACAATCCCAGTTTTCTTATTATTGCCGGCATCTCAACTGCACACATAATAAAAGTCCAACACAGCAAAATTTATGAAAATTTACAGCAACCGAGAAATGTCTTGCTATCCAGAAAAATAGTCGAATAAAACTGCCGTTGTAAATAGCGCGAGGTGACACTCGAGTATGTTGTAACTAATCGAAAAGATAGACTCGGAGACTCCTCCAGAATACCACAGCTGACGGTGTATCCAGTTGGTCCACTTTTTATCTGTTCTTTTGATCTTTGTGGACTTGGGAGACACTTTTACAGTAGCTTCCAGTAATTTACACGTGTGATTGGGATGAATGAGGAAGATCAGGTTTTCGAGGGAACTTGCTTATTTAGTACATAAAAGCGATCGATTGAATATACTCGTTCTTCTCGCTTAATTCTGTGGAAGATACTTAGATATAGAGTCTATCCGAAACCACCGATTCTTAGATACGTTCCCGGAGGACAAGCCATAAACACAGATCAAATCCGGAATTGGTTTAAATCTGGAACAGAACAAAACTACAAAAGTGCTGCTTGAATGGAATCGCCTGGAATTAAATAGGGTGATTCAAGTAAAAAGGAACATAAACTGCTTATAGTTTATTTTAAAAAGAAATAGCTGGTTGTTGTTTTCTGAACAGCAGGAATTATAACATCAGCCATTATAGTATGCGATCTTTTAACCCGAATAAAATTAATAGGAACCATATGCAATATGGACCTCTTACCGCCCATAATTGGAACCTGCTGCCAAATCTGTAAAGGGCTACGTTGGTTACGCCAAATCATATTTAAGGAATAAAAAACTTATCATTTTTAGAATAAAATCTAGTTTACAGGATGCGTGAAATTTTATTGTGGAGGAATTATGGTATAAATGCGGTGTTGCAAGGAAAAATCCTGTATTGTGACGGCAGCCATAAGGTGCAAAGTCTAGGTTTCTAGCATTACGAAATAATTTAAATACTCATTCACCCTGTAAGAAACAAAAGAAAGTCGCAAATACTAGATAGAGAGTTTCAACTCGACCCCTTAGATATTTATGGTGGTCCATAAAAGGAAGTTTTTGTTATCAGAAAATGCATAATTCATTGGCTGTTGTTTGTTTTGGATAAAGCTCTATCGAGGTTACGGTAAAAAACAAGCGGAAACTTTACGGATTAGATAGAGAAGACGCTCTTAATTTTGCTTGAGTGGAATAAATTGCAACTTTTCGACGGTCTATTTTTAATATAGAGCATGATGGATGGCGTTTCGAGGGATTATGGCGAAAGTTCTGACAAGTTTGGAGCCGGAAGACAATAGAAATATTATTGAAACCGCAGAGGGAACTTACCAAATTTAGTTAAAAAGAAACTTTAAATTTATGCTAATGAATTATCTTTGCAAGTTTTTCTTAGAAAACATTATTTTTGTTGAGGTCGATTATAATCCAGCTTTCACTACTTGAAGCCCAAAGCTGCCATTTCACGAATAAAATGTTTAGAAGGCTTAATCATTTATGTCAGCAATATTTCTTTTCTTTTTTATGATCAAATACTGGCGCTATAGGAAAAATTCTATAAGGTACTGGAAGTGGGCGTCAGGAAGGTTGTTTCAGGAAGAAAGTATTATTAAAGCCCATTAGCACCTGTCGGAAGAGGGAAACGGTGGAGCATTCTGGATAGTATAAATATCGATATTTTTCAAAATTTTATTTATTAAAACTTGCCGCTTGAAGCTCTCTCCGTACTAAATCATACATTTTAATTTCTTAATTTAATGGAGATCATCAATTACGCTTCAAGTATGCGCTAATTAAATCTAATGATCCTGTATATTATAACAAAGCAGAAAATATTACCTTCGCCGTTTTCCTCTTTATCGCGAATTTAAACTGGGAGATGCAAAGCTATAGTGGAAATAAGTTTCCCTTTGAAAACAAAAATAATATACTTAACATAGCGAAGAAATGTACAGTTGTATCCATAAAAAAGTCGTACAAGAATTAGAACGAGAGCAACATTCATCACATAATTTGTGTAAAATCGGTTGGTGTCAGTGATTGTCAATCGGAGGTTATCGAATACGATAGATTATAATTATCAAAAATATCATCCTTAGTATGGGGTTAATAAAATAAAGAATACAAATTTGAATAAAAAAGTGTATTTCAGAAAAAATAATAACAGAGTAGTTAAAAAATTTAAATAAAATCAGCATTAACGTTTAAAATAAAATCTGATATTTGGTCACCCCCTGTTTCTCTACAACTATCGTCAATCTATTCTGCATTGTCTGAATTATATTTGATATTATACTGTCATCAACTTCCTCTCAACATTCCTCTTCTAATCAGTGTTTGAAAGTCTGAAACGACCTTAACCAACTTTCCCTTTTACTGAGTCCCCTCTTACTACTTCCAGCGTTGTTTAATTTATATTATCATTTTCCTAAATTCTACTGTAAATCTGCTGAAGCATCCTAATTCTTGTACGACTTTTTACATAATATATGAATACAACTGTACGCTAAGAGCCCGGGAAATAACTTGTTACCATGCTGGTTTACCGATAAGACAATATTATAGGAAAAGAGTCCGGAATTTATAAACGAGTACTGTAATATTCATTGAAAGGTAAAATTTTTATTTCATAATATGCTCCCGAGGTTCGCTGTTAAAATTCGATTTAATGCCAGGGCGCCTCTGAAATAAACGTATTTAATATGGTTTTTAATTGGAAATATGTCCGACCTATAGAGATGAGATATTTAACAATATAAACACATTTAATTGAAAAGTTCATAAGTACATGATTAGCAGCTATATTATTTTCGGGGATTCGAGTGTGGCAGGAAGTAATATTATATTACGTATCAAGGGCCGAAAAGAGGCTTTTACGGATGAGTCCGGAAAAGCCTCCGACGGCCCGAGATATGTACCGTATTTTTTTTACAAGTGCTCCGAAGCTTCCATGCCAAATAAATAAAGAAATTCTTCAGACAGTTTTCCTGTCTACATTACATGAAAACTGGCGCATGGAGAATGTAAATATCTATTTATTATTTTTGACAAATAGGCTCGGTGGCCTAGTGGTATAGCGTACGCCTTGTGATCTGGAGTTGCGGGTTCAAATCCCGCACTCGGCATCTCCGGTTTTATTTATTTTTTACAAGTGCCCGAGTCTTTGAGGCCATATAAATAAAGAAATTCTTCAGACATTTTTCTAAAACATCTTTGAAAAATTAACTGCCAATTTAATTTATATATAATCCGCTATTTATTATCGCTTGTAGTATGGCTCGGTGGGTAGAGTATCCGCCTGGCGATCTCAGGGTCGCGGGTTCAAATCCCGCACCGACACTTCTGGTTTTATTTATTTATGAGGACGTGGTGACTCCCGCCCGCTTCAATACTTTCCCGCCCGCTCTCTTGGAAAACGCCACTTTCGGTGAAGAGAACATGTATGAAATGAGGCACTTTCGGGGCACATGTAAAAAAACATATGTACATATACATAATAAAATGATAAGAAGCGCAACTAAACGGGCGTGAATAATCCTACTCCAACCTATGTCAAATCGAGAAGCCCTCTGGTGATTAATTAGTCAACCTTACAAACCGAGCAACAGCCCGTTGTGATTCAAAAATAGGATTGTTGTATCTAATAGAGGGCTGCCACTAATATTACCTGTGTTGCCGGACATATCAAAATAATTGAAAATATGCGTCGTTCGCTTGATCTACTATGGGATTAAAAGTGTAAATATCATGATTAAGCCATTTCAGCCAAAGCAGGATGTGTTATTTTAACGGCGTGCTGCTTTCCTTGTTGAGTTATTTAGCATAATATGCGTGATCGTAAGTTTACTGAAGGTAAAGACCTATAGAATTTTCGGATTGTACACGTCTGCCATTAATATTATGTACATCACAAAGAGAACATTCGTTTTAAAACGCGAATATAAAATTATATGACAACGTTGCTTTGAGAGGCAATAGTGACATCTATTGACAAACGAACCGATTAAAAATCCGTTTATCAGTAGTCAGACATAGTGTAGCTCCTCCCAATGAGAAGAGATCGGATTGTGTGCTTGTTTGGTAGTTGTTACTCTATATCCTTAAATATCTCTTTGGTATGTTATGTAGATTCTTTTATGTAGAACTTTAAAAAAGAGGAAACTTGAACAGAAATAGTTGTATGAGTAGTAGGTACATACATACATACTACATACGCCACGGGGAAATATATTCGTTTTATTATGCTGTCAAAATATAACTTCGAGCATCAGTTTTTCCCAGAAAGAAAGGCGAAACTAATTTAATTCCGACAAAGCCCATATTCAACAAACACGAGTTTTAAGTTCGGTATATCTGAAAATTTAATTAAGCCCCATTGTAAGCTCTGTGCTCGAAAAACACTTTATGTAAATAACTAACCGACAACCGTTTTTCTTCTTTTTTTCAATTTCGCTTAGCGGGTATTTAAATTCGACTCACAACATTCCCGAGCCATCACCAGCACGTTACTTTAACGTCATTACAAGCCTATTGCAATGTTATTTGTTTTAAGAAACAATGCTTCACACGGCGGGGTTCTGCCAGAACACCCTTTAATTGTTTCTCATACATAATTTGAATAGTCGGGGAGATCTACGAGCGCTTACAAGGGGACGTTCATAAGAATCAATTGCACAAGTTCTTTTATTCTTAAGGGGATGGCTTTTACCAATGTTATATTATTTAAGGATTACTGAATTATTTTTCTTGCCATTTAGGAGGCAAACTTATGAGGCTCAAAACCCACCATTGTGTAAAATGTGTAATGAATATAAACTCCTGGACAAAATTAACTCAACATCATAAATTTACCATATTTTTGGCTATTTTTTTTCTAAATTTATGATCAGATTTGAATGATTTTTTTTTGCATTGTAGGTTGGTTCCTTGACAATGTCATAGTTTTTGCTGTTTATGATAAAAATTTAATTTTTGATTTATACTGGGTGTACTAAAAATGATATGTTTTTTTCCGAAAATTCGCATCACCCTGTGGAGTATATTAGCAACCGAAACATATTGCAGTTGACACTAAACGGTAGGTCAATCTTTCCCCAACATTTTCTTTTTTTGTTTACTTTATTATCTCTGTTATTAAAGGATATACACCGTTTTATAACGTAACATGTTTTTATAGACTTTAATATTCAACACATTCATTGTTAAATGTTTTCAAGTAGGTTTCAAGATTGAAATTCTCGTCGAGCAACGGGGATACGAAACGAACGTTTAATAAGCAGTTTCCGAACAGTTTTTATCTGTATGGCAAATTTTATTTGATCTTTGTAACTTTAAGACACAACATCTGCGGACACATCGCTTGCAATGTCAGAAAAGGTCCATAGTCTACTTGAAAACATATAACAATGAATGTGTTGAATATTAAAGTCTATAAAAACATGTTACGCTATAAAACGGTGTATCTCCTTTAATAACAGAGATAATGAAGTAAACTAAAAAAGAAAATGTTGGGGAAAGATGAACCTACCGTTTAATGTTCACTACAATCAATATGTTTCGGTTGCTAATATACTCCACAGGGTGATGCGAATTTTCGGAAAAAAACATAGCATTTTTAGTACACCCAGTATAAATCGAAAATTAAATTTTTATCATAAACAGCGAAATCTATGACATTGTCAAGGAACCAACCTACGATGCCAAAAAAAATGATTCAAATCGAATCATAAATTCAGAAAGAAAATAGCGTCAAAAATATAGCAAATTTATGATGTTGCGTTAATTTTGTCCAGGAGTTTATTTTGAATATTGTTTTATAGCCTTACTTCACTCTGTCATGTGTACAATAACTGTAATGCTGAATATTCTAAGAATGTATTTATGTTGCTTTTGTCTTCATATTTTGTTGTTTTGTTGTATATTTAGGATTTCTTATGTATTTCAATTTTGTTTATATAATTGGTATGAACATCGTATGGATACTCTTTTGGGTACTTCTTTTACCTGTTTGTATCCCTGTTGGCAAAAATAAATAAATAAATTTATCGCTGACTTTAGGTCCAAAACAGACAAATTCTACAAGAAGTGTGCAGTTATTTAATGGAATGGAAGGATTTTTGCAAATTCTATACATGGTGTTCCTTAATAATATCTGAGTGAGAGTGATTTTATGAAAAAGTTTAAATGTTAGTAATGGCTTAAATTTTTTGCTACAGGGGTTGCATTTTTTTTAAATCGTTATTTTTTTATACTAGTATGAAACTTGAAATATAAAATCTGCATAAGTCTCACAAAAGTACATAAATATTTATGAACATGGCGCCAAATGCGGTGTCGTGTTTGTGAAGCAACTTCGCTTAGTTTTGAAGTAAATTGGTGTTGTTTTATAAAAATTTTGTTAAAAATAACGAAAGTTAATGGCTAATACAATATGGCTCAATGAACCGCGATTATATTTTGAATGGAGTTGTGCAATTTTCATATCATTTTGCCTAATATCCAGAGTTTTGCATATTTCAAAACATTTTTTCTATTAATCAGAAGAATAGACACCTGAATAACCTGATTAAAGCAATTCATGAATTTTGCACAAGGCATCCAAATTGATTTTAAATTATAGAATGAATTTTACATAAGTCCGCACTATTTATTATGGACGTGTTATTATAATCATTCAAACTGCATTATAATCTCTTAATTAAATCAATACAAGCCACTAATTAATTTTTATTTAACTATATTTTTTTGTTCCTCCTGTAAAATTATTCATTTCGGACTTGCGCAATTTTCATGTTAGGCCGACGATATCCCAAAATACTTTAGATATTAACTTCAATTTAGGTATGAGATATAAAATCACATAATTATGTTAGTTAGAAGAGTTGCTCATTCTATCCACCAGTTTCGTCCCCGCAACCATGTCCAGTGATATTTTTCACCAAAAAGTGGTTCACCGCTGACATTATTTGGATATTTTTTCCGATTGGTCTGGCCTATTTTACATGAGAACAACGGTCTATTGTTTTTTATTGTTCTTTATTAAAATTTTCAATTAAAAAAACTCAAAATCGTATTTTTACCAAGGAAACTATTTTCGTGGAAATTCACTGGCGACCACAGTTTAATAAATTTTAGTCCTATATTACCATGTAAACAATAAATATCTTACTAATTCCATAACCCATGTATAATCCATAACTAACTAAAATGCAAATGCCAAGTTGGAAATAAGTTCGTTAAAGATGAGTTATTACTTGCTATAAAAGAAGGGAACATTGATTTAATGTATGTTTAACAATTTTTTGCAATGTGTAAAAGAAAAACAATGAAGCAGACAGGAATACATTTCAATTTTGTCGGGTATGAATTTATTAACAATCACGAACCGTGTGGTTAAATTTTTACTTTGACAGTTTTTATTATTAAAGATTATTTTTTAATTAAAAAATACTATAATTAACGATATTTTGTAACACATATACAGGATGTTCTTTAACGACGTGCTCGTATTTAAGAGAGTAATTTTTTAGGTAATTTTATGAAATATAATATCGACAATGAACACTTTTTTTAAAAATAGTTATTTTTTAATATCCCCGAAAGTACTGTTGATGTTATTTTCAATTTTGGTATGTGGTAGAATTTTTTTTTGCTGTGGCAGGTATGCCATTCGGCCAATTTTTGGTTTTGGCCTGGGGTGACAGTAACCAAGACGAATTTAACGCTAAAAAACCCAGGCAGCAGTTTTCTCTAAAAAGGTTAACATTACAGAACCGGATATAGTCATGGACGGACACGCAATCCCACTGGCTTCATCTATTCATTTGCTGGGCATCAATCTGGGAGGAAATATGTCTTGACATAACCACATTGTGGCAATCGCCAAGATAGCTTCTCAGAAACTTGGTGTACTCTTCCGAACCAGAAAGTTGTACACACCTCAACAACTTTTGACACTATACAAAGCCCAGATTCGACCATCACTAGAATACTGTTCTCATGTCTGGAGCTCTGCACTCAAACATATACTTCGGCTACTGGATTCCATCGAAAGGAGGGCCATTCGTCTGATTGGAGACTACGCTCGATTATTGAAACCGCTCGACAACCGATTACTCGATTGTTAAAATCGTCGGGAAAAAGTCAGGTACATGACAACATACATATGGGTTCAAAAATTACTTATATGAAATTCCCTATTAATCCGGCATTTTCTATAATCCGGCATTTTGTGCATACTGTGTCTTTTCTTCATAAAATATATTAGCCGTCATTAAGGCACACCATGCATGGTGACATGACACGGCAAAAAAAGAATGGATTGTTTGCATTCAAGACGATATTATTAACATTTTGCTGGGAGTATTTAAAATCATATTATGCATCGCGAAAAAGACGTTAAAATTTACCGCGCACATGCTTCGAAGTTTGGAAGCAACGGCAAGTGTGCTGCTTGAGAGTAAAGTTTCATAAACTCCCGAAGGGCTATAAACAGATTAGGAACGGGAATAAGACCTTATGGAAGGTATTACAATTTAATAAGATTAGAGAATCTTGGAGAATTAATAAGTGAATGGGACCAAGGCATTTTGAATCGAATCTAACGTTACATGACAACCCTTTGTCGGTTATTACGGTTTTTATATAATTTTACATGAACTGACGTAGAAATTAATATTTTGATTTTCACAAGTATTTTCTTTAGTATTGGCATTTTTCAGATTTGTTCAGTGCAAAGTTTTGAATTTTTGCGCGTTCACAGAGACCAAAAAACGGGCAACCAGTTAGAAACTGATGGAAATTTCGAGGTGCGAACGAACCTTGTATTGTAAACGCTAAAAATTAAATGTAATTTTATGCCATTCTGTGGTAAAATAAAGAAATATTCATTCAATTTTATTACTAACACAGAGAAAAAACAGAGATATTTACATTTGTCGCCGGAAAGGTTTCACATACATATAAGAATATATTAAAATAGATAGCGGCCAGTCACCAGAAAGAAAATTTAGTCGAAAGTGACCACATAGTCCATGTGTCCAGGGAACGGCATATTGCGTTCACATTCGCTGACCGCAAGCTGATATTCAAAACCGTAAGACACCAAATTTAGAACCTTCATATCTCTCAAGTTAAAAACCCGATATCGGCTCTTAATATTACCCCTCATTGATTCTTTTATGGTCAAATACAAGCACTATAAGAAACATTCTTTACGGCACTCTGGGAATGAAGCCTGGGTTAATAAAGTGATTCACAGTGGTTTTGAATCGTTGACCATCAGATTCGTTGGGAAACACGACCTCATCAAGGTCGTTCCACATTCCATAGAAATATCTGTAAAAGAGAGTCAAATCACCAACCTATCTTCGATGTTCTAGGCTTGTCGAGGCTCTGGGTCAGCTCGTGGTCTCCGATCAGATGAATTCCATGGAAATATCTGTAAAAGAGAGTCAAATACACCAACCTATCTTCGATGTTTTAGGCCTGTCGAGGCTCTTGGTAAGCTCGTGGTCTCCAATCAGACGAATGGCTCTCCTCTTGATGGAACCCAGTAGCCGAAGAGTATGATTTGGTTTGTTCCAGACAGGAATATTCTAGTGATCATCGGGTCTGGGCTTTATATAGCGTCAAGAGTTGTTGAGATGTAATATACAACTTTTTGGTTAGGAAAAGTAGATCAAGTTTCTGCGAAGCTGCATTGGCGATGCCGATTATCGTAAATGTGATTCGAAATGGGAAACCAGTGTTAGTAAAATAGAGGGAGCCTTATGATAGCTTTGTCGTTGTTTATCTGCAGTCGGAGAGTCGAAGCCAATGTCATCATTACGGGTTATCAATATTATAATTCCCAACAATCACAATCTATTTAAATCGAAATTATCGGCAAAAGCACCCTTTAAACCTTCGACAAATATTAATTAAAAAATTTGCAATTTTAATGGGATATAAGTAACCCCGGTAATAAACTCCCCAAGTTTAATCCACAGGTACACAAGAAGGAAAGTCGGATAAACCGAAAAAGTTTTATAAATTAGTCCGACGCGGCGGGGAGTCCCGTTTTTCATTTCTGGCATTTACATAATGCTAGGCGCGTCGGTATTAGGAACGTCTTCTACAAGGTGAGTCAAGAATAATATGAAATATTTCCTTGAAAAATTGCCAAGTGCGTCGGTTCAGCACAGGTGGCGACAATGCGGTAAAGTTAATGGAGCATTGGGTCACTTTTAGTGTCATAAGACTCTGTAAAACGGGTCAACCCTTTTGTTCGCACCAATCCTGTGTTCTCTGGGAGCTGGATTGCCTTCGTCACTCTCTTGGTCGTCTTCGTAATGGCTTTGTCACATTTTCCACCCAGTTACCGACTGAAGAAGCATTAACGATACTCCTTAGAACTGTGTCCTGGAATCTTTGGATTATATTGACATAGCTCTGTCTGGTACAGTTCCATAACGGGATACCCGAAATCCATTGGAATCCAGAACAAACCAACAGTATGGATTTCAATACTGTTGAAATTTATTGGTACATATTGAACAAATCTCAAAAGAGCTCCTGGAATGTTTTAATGATATTCTACAATCTACAAGTACATCGTATAAGAAATATAATTAAGAAATCGTTAGAAGATTGATGGTTTGCTCTTCAATTTTACTATGCAGATGTAGCTCAGTCATTTGACACGGTGATGAAGGCTCAAAATATAAACTATAAACTAAAATTCCTGTTACATATTACTCCAGTTCTAGGGAACAACCTCATGGCCACTTTGAATGATGACGCGGCTATTAAAAATTATGGCAGAGCGAAAAGGGTGCAGCCAAATTGGAAATGTCTTATAAGTAAATTAACGATTTTCGAACTAACAACGAATCGAAATCAGTAAATGTAAATTTGACTAATAAGATATAATAAGAACAAACAAAATAATGTAAATATAACAATGTAAAAAGAGCAACTTTGAAAGTAGTCTGGAAGCAGCTAAAGAGGTCTAGAAAAAGAACAGCTCTAGGAACAGATAAACCAGCGCTAGAAACAGATAAACAGTTGTAGAAAAGCTGTTTCCAGACAACTAGGTTTTGAACAACTAGTGGACGTCTGCCAAGTTCCTGGAAAACCACACCCAAGTATCCCACCTACTACTTTCGAAACCATAAATGAACGAATACATTTTTTTATTATTATTGGTGCACACCAAAAGTCCTTTAGTCTCCACCCTGTAGCTGGTATCCTGATGAGCAAACAAAATGAATCTTTTACCGTCTTCCTATTACCAAAACAAATTAAACAAATTATTACTATATTTTATTAACTATGTTACCTGTCAACATCCGAATATAAACGATCTTATTTATAAAAACAAATATTTCCAAATGCGGTCGACCGTTTTCGATCCCCACGTCAACTCCGAGCTCGTTAAAAAAATCATCGCCAATGATAAATCGGCCTTTGAATTTTTAATGGTAATTAAAAGGGGTTTACAATTATTTAAATAATAATTTAGAGGTGGGTTAATTGGATTTTGGGTTAGATTAATATTTGTTTTAATGAATTCGTTTTTTGTCCGGTGTAATTTTGGAAAGGCGCGTCTGTTTTGACGTTAGAAATGACGGGGGCATTTATCACGGGCTAGAACTAATAGAAAAATTAAATTATTGTTTAAAATGTATTCGTTTTTCTTAAGAGTTAGTGGTTTGATTGCGACTAACTTCCCTGTATATTTTAATGCAACTCTATACAGCGTGTGCAAAAGTATTGGCAACATTTTGAAAGCTTTTTTATCTGCGATTTTAGGAAAAAAACTATTGTTCATAAAAAGTTTTGTTTCCCTTAAAAATTCACAGTGATCAAAAATGAAGAAAATGTGCTAAAATGCTAAGAGTTTGTTGAAGGTTAGAGACAATGCTGTATCATTGCGTATTTTGGAATTCCATTGTATTCTTATGTTCTTATTTATTTATATCACAACGTTTCAGCTGGTAAACAACTTCAGCCGTCTTCAGGTAAATACTCAGTTGTGATATAAATAAATAAAGACAATGGTCATTCTATAAAGACAAGGTGATATGAACATATGTCCGCAACGGCTTAAATTTCTTGCTACAGGGTGTTGAATTTTTATTTTTTAAATGTTTTTTTTTTAAATATCTCCGAAAGTACTATAGATATTATTTTCAATTTTGGTATGTACAAATAGGATATAGAACCACAAATTTTGGTTAGAAAAGTTATTCAATTGTTCCACCAGTGGCGTCCCTGCAAGCATGTCCTCTGATATTTTTTACAAAAAAGATGGTACGCCACTGACATTTTTCCATGTGGATATTTTTTCTGATTAGCGTGGTCAATTCTACAAGGAAACGGTCTCTTGAGTTTTTTTCATCAGACACATCGTTCTTGATTTAAACAATTAATTTCATATTTAAGATGCGCAAAACTTTTTATGAAGAATAGTTTTGTTTCCTAAAAATCACAGATAAAAAAGTTTTCCATCTGTTGCCAATAGTCTCACACACGCTGTAGATGTAGATTTTTTTATAAATTCCACTTTTGTCTATTTTTAGACTAGCATTTTAAGGCAAGTATCCATCACCCCGCAATTCTGTCTAAAAGATTTTCACGTAATATATTATGTTCTCTTGGCATTTCCTGTAAAAATTTCCACGAAAATCTCACTTGGAAAGAGGCGGCATAATGAAAAATTAGGTAATAGATTTGGCAAATTGTTTCATATGAAAATGCGCCGCATGTGTAATATTTTACAATCAAGTATGGGGTTTTACGAAAATAAGAGAAAAAACTGGAGCCTTTTTATTTCGAATTTATGAACGATTAAGAATGACTACCCTATTAAATTTTTAATTTTTCAATTTTGTCCTTATGAGGCCATTCCTGAGGGGAACTACACTTAACGTGGGCTTCGAACCATAATCCTTACTCATACGCTGCTCCACCAAGAGTTATCAGCCTTCGTTTCCCGTATTGCGGCATAACCTACCGATTGGGGAGTTCGTAGCATCCCCCGTACCCTTGGATGTAGTTATAATTGTGGCAGGAAGGAATCGAAATAATAATTTGTATTTTTTACGTTGTATTTCTTTTTTGTAGTATTTTTCGGTGGTTGCAAAGTGAAATGTTTTAAATTTATACTTCAAGAAAAAAACGTAAATAAGAATGGTTATTTCTCCAAGCACGGACAGTGAGCATATATTTAAAGATCATGATATCGGGCTATTAAAACGTTTAAAAGATAACAATAATTCAAACTATAAAACGTAATAAAATCTATCTTTCAAATGAACGTATTAATTTATGCAAAAAAGTTGCATCGCCAACTTGATACTCTCGAGGTGAACACAAGGGTTTCGCGTGTTAGCAAGAAGTTTATATCGACGTGAAAATTGATCTCGTTTCTGAAACCGCGCATTAAACTCTAATTTAGAGTTAAATCTAGATATAACTTGCCATGTAGTAAATTTTATAACTAGATTATGTACATAAATAATATTAAGACAGTGGCGTTCAATATAAACAGTAAACAAAGCAAATAAATTTTATGACAAAATACACTGTTAGTGGCGATAGATTAATTGTTACTATCCAGGATTTGTCCAAAAATTATTATCAGCTTCTTGTGTTATACATTCGGATGGTAGATAATCTCAAACATTCCCTAATCGATCACAGTAATTTCTACTTTCTATTTACCTTGTATGGAATGTGGTCAGAGGACTGTTATTTTTTTTCAAAAAAACACTTTTTTTTTAGAGAAATACAAAATTCTGTAGGATAGAATATATCACTCCTTTGTGACAGTGGCGTAGCTAGGTATAGGGGGCGGGACGACGTTCTCTTAGGGCACCTATATTTTTAAATACACAATTTGTCATATTGTTCTTTTTTATTAGTCAAAAATTCATAAATTTAAAACGGAAAATTTCTTATTTTAAAATCGGGATTAGCGTAGTATGTGCCTTGTTAGGTAATTAAACAACAAAGAGGCGAATGCTGGCAGTCCAAAGGGGGCGGCAGGGCGGTGAGGGGGACTGCCCCCTCCTTCGCCTCCTGTGGTAATATTGACAATTCCGTTCAATGTAAAATTATGATGCTCCATTTTGTATCTAGAACCAAAAATGTTTTAGGACATTGATGATAAAAAATAAGTCATTTTGTTCAGTTTTTTTGTAATTTGACTAAAAAACGGATGGATTTTAACGCGGTCGGCTCCACTTAACACAGCCACATGAAGAAAACATCAAACCAGACAACTTTTTGCTCTAAAATGTGTAAAGGTTGCTCCGGACTAGTTTTCTTAAGTAATCTACATTATTAAAGAGTAATTTGCATAACGCGCTTGAGGACTATAGTTGTTTGAAAAAGCTTTGATGCTGAACTTAGAGATAAATTTAAATATTAAATTAGGTGAAAGCTTAAAACGGGATAAACAGAGGGATAGTTTTAAAAACCCATTAACGGATCCGAAAAAAGTTCTCTCTGCATAAACTTTATGTCAAAAACAGCGGTACTTAAATGAAAATCTGAAAAGCATTAAGATTTGTAATCATCATTTAATATTAAAACATTTATAATCCGGATCTACTAATATTTCGATACAGACCAGAGGCAATAATTTATACAGAAGATACTGTTTCATGATTTTAGTTTATACAAGATAGATAACATTTTTCGGTGTGTATTTGCTTCTATATTTGAGTACATTTCCATGAGATTGCATTCGTGTTGGTTTCTCATTATTACTTACTGAATTTGCGGTTTCACTATTGTCAGAAGTGTGAGTGGACGTTGAATTCTTCTAAAATAAAATGTGTTTCTAGTACTTTTTATCATTTAGGTTGGTACTTGCAATTAATTATATTACAGGTTATAAAAAAAATTCATTGAATATAGGGAGATTCTTTCCTAAATCCTATAAAACCTTTAATTCAATTCATGGCTCTCAAAGAGCAAAAAATCTCAACAATATATCTCCCTCTCCATACCCAAAAAGACGATTTTAGGCAATTACGTCTAATGAAGTGCCCTATAATGTTCCAGTAATTTAGTAAAGTCCCTTTAAACCGTAACCCGGCTAACCCTAAAAACTGCAATTTGTTTTGAGAAAGGGGTAGTAGGAAAACATTGTCAAAGTGGCAAAAAAGGAACGGGATTCGAGGACCCTTACGCTATATTTTCGTAGTTGGGGACTCGATTCGGATTTCATATGCCTTCAGGGTTTGTGTGACGAAAATCTAATGAAGCTTAAGGTCTTGATGAATTATGGCGTGCTTCTCTCCGAGATTATGTTCAAGTAGTTTATTTAATATTATACATTATTGAATACTACGACTTACCAACTAAAACATTTAAATTTTTGTATATATTTTACCGCTTATAAGTTTCGAGTTTTCATGAAAACGGCATCCGCGTCGTTCGTTGCGCGGGCGCCGCATTGCTATTACAAATGTCAATAATATTGGAAATCTTCAAAAATGGAAACAAATGCGCTTCAGATGAAATAATTAATAAAGCCAATAAAGCAACACAAAATGTATTGCCTGATAAATCGAAAGAAGCTTACAAAAAGGAATATAATACAGTGCAACCTCGATAATCCAAACCTTCATTACACCGGATTCTTCAATAATCCGGCCAAACATTTTTCAACTGCATTGTGTACTTTATGATCAGGATTTGATAGTACTCGGTAATTCAAGCAAACAAAAATTAGAAATTACTTCATAAAATAATATAAAATTTAATAAGTATGCTTCTGTTTTAAACAATTTTTGTTTATGTAGTATTTTCGAGTTGTTTTGTAATAAATGTTTCGTTATTCAATAAAAAACTGTCTCGCTTCAATAATGCGGATTATTTATTAATCCGGATGACCGCGGTTTTAATTTGTCCGGATTATCGAGGTTGTACTGTAATACGTTTTTCAAGTAAGTAAAACATTTTTAAATCTTCGACTTGTGTCATTCTCTTCCAAGCTAAAATCAACATTAATTCTGAACAATCAAGTCGATATAAGCAAATATCCCAAACTTATGGCATTCTTAAGTGACAGTGATACACCAATACATATTTTTTAATTTCGAAAAAGCAAAGTGATACGATCGTAGAAATAATACTGTATGAAACTTAAGCATAAAGTAACTTTTTCACATACGGAATTGTGGCACTCGCCTTCGGCTCGTGCGCTCAAATTTCCCATTCGTGAAACATGTAATACTTTGTGCATTTGTTACTTAAATAACTGTTAAGAATTTGTAGAATGGCGTCCACACATGTATATTTTTACGAACAGTTTCTTTCTAATTTCTTTTTAGTAGAAGCAGAAATTTCGAATAATGAGATGAGACAACGCAAAAAATAATATTTCTACTTGATAAAAGTTCTTAGGGTGAAAGATCAGATAGAAAAAAATAATCATAAAATAAAATTCTTAAACTTTCCAGACATTTTTACTTTTTAACAGAAACTTTTCATCATTAAATCTGACCTCACAAAATATGAAATATCCAGTTCTCTGGGATTTTGTGGAAGTCTCAAGAATCATATTTTTCGTTTAAGCCATAATATAATAATGGTTACCAATAGAAACATTTTAAAGAAAATATATATTACATTAGGTTAAACTAATGATTTTACACCTTAGTTCTTGACAATTTTTATATTACAAAGGTCTTAATTAATCTAAGGCTCATTCTAACATACTTTTGCACAATTTTGAGATGCGAGATTCTTTGCACTAATCCTATGTTGACTAGGAGCTGTATTGTTTCGACACTGACATGTTGATGATGGCTCTCTTCGTAACTCCTCTTAGCAATCTTCTCATTTTTTTTGTCCAGATATTCCCAGGAATAAAGCAAGTAAATGACCATTCCTTCACGGAAGAAATTAGTATTACACTCAAAAATTTTCAATTTTTTTTTCAATTCTTATTGTAACTATTTTTTCAAAGTTTATATATATATAATTCACCTTCACGTAATAACGTGTTAAGATTTATACTAAATAATGTTCTAGACTTTATTCTAAAATTAATTAAAACTTCCTCTCAAAAGGATTATGTCCTTATAAAGCTTTGTCTCGACTTTTCTTCTAAGCGGTGGTAAGGTTCCGAGAAAAAAGCTCTTAAAGGGCCATTCTTTCAACTTTTAAAAAAGTCCACCTCCACTTAGTTCGTCTTAAAACGCTAATAATCTAGAAATATTGAATTTATTATCATCTCATTCAATTAGCTTCTTAATAACATTTAAATCACCCATAAAGATACAACAAATTTTTCATTTAACATATTTTTTTGAAGTAGTCCATCTCACAGTGGACTGAAATGATGAATGGGAAAAGAAACTCAAAATCTGCTCCACTAGACATTTCTATAATAATTATTTCATTCATGTTTCGAAGGCATAAACCTTCCTCAAAAATAGAATATTTACTGCTTAACAAGTATTTAGCATAATTAAATTAGGAATTACTTATTTTAAGTACGTAATATTATTAAAATACATACTTACCATCTGGCTTAATACAAAATATTTAAGACTTTTTGTTTCTATTAGTTTTAGGCTTCCATTGGAAATAGAAAGAAATCCTTAGTTCAATTACAAGAAATAACTTATTTCACAAACATGCTTGTTCTCTCAGAAAATAACATAATACTTTGTTTTAAACGTATTTTTCTTAAAATCAACATTTAAACTAGTATTGGCAAGAAAATCTATATTTTTGAAACATGAATATTCTATTTCGTGTCTACAAGTGGAACAAATCCTTAAAAACAATTTTGGGCACCATAAAGGGAACATTACCATTCTTTAAATTCGAATGTTTTGAATAGAGCTTTCCTTCATTTGAGACCAGTATTCAAAAGGCTTCCAAGCTATAGAAAATAAAAAAAATCATTTTTTTAACGAATGACTCTAAAAGTTTCGAACCGACTTTAAAAAAAAAAGTTAAAAAGAGCTTTGCAATGTCCGAAAAGGTCTTCTTTTCAGCTCCCGCCGTCCAATTTTCGACAAAGTTTTAATCTAGATGTTGTCGATGTACTTACCGGCTTTCGGGCGTAATTAGTTGGTATAATTTGCGAGAATGAAGTTTAAATTTTGAAAGTTTGGCAAGATACAACTGGAGGATTAAAACATGTATTAGGTATTGTTGTAAAGTACAAGGGGTTTGTTCGAATTTTCCCTTAACAATGAAATGGAAGACTTACAAATTTTTTAATATCATCTTCCAATTGGTTATCGTCAGCTAGAAAGGTTATGGGACCAAGCTGGAGTTATTCTGGTCGGACATAAATCACAACCCATAACATTCTGACATTGTTTGGTTCTTTTTCCATTGTTAGAGACGGAGTTTATAGTTAATCGTTTTTAAATGAATGATTGCATATTGGAACGCAGTGTAAGTTTTTTTTTATGATCAAACACAAGCACTATAGCAAAAATCCTTTAGGGGACTCTGGGAGTGGTGCGTTTGCGCAAAAAGCGATTCACGTTGGTTTTGAATCGTTGGAGGTTATATTCGTTGGGAAAAACGACATCGGGAAGGTCGTTCCATAAGGATGAAGTCCTCCAGATGAAAGAATTCTTAAATAATGAAGTTCGAGGAGTACTAAGATTAACCACATATGGATGGGCGGCAGTGATTTGTCGTGTATTTCTGCTATTCGTCGCTCTGGGCGGAATTAAGAGGGCAAGATCAGCCGAGCCCCTTCCATGAAAATATCTGTAAAAGAGAGTCAAATCCCCTAAATGTCTTCGATGTTCTAGGCTGTCGAGGTTCTTCGTCAGCTCGTGGTCTCCGATCGGCGCATCTCTTGAGAACTATAATAGAAATTTCGTCGAGTCCTTTCAGGATTCGTTTGACGGAACACGATTTTGGTCATTTCGAATTGAACTGCAGGAATGTCGGGTGGTGTTCTTCCCTGGAAATCTACAGTGGAATGCGAAGAAAACAGTTCAGCAAGTAAGCTTGCTTTGTCTCCGGCTGTGGATGCTATTGTACCATCGGGACGTGTTAGAGGTGGAATAGTTGCAAGTTAGTAGAAAAAACCCATATGCCATCCATTGGAGTAAAGTGTATATAAAACTTAAAACTCACAAACGTATGTAGTTAGTGAGTTTTTAATTAGATTAACATCTAGAAAAACAGAATTAAACTACTCTTAATTTTATACATCGTTCCAAGAAAATAATGAAACTCAATAATAACCTAACTTCAATATTTACAGAGATGGAGTAAGTAAGTTTCGACTTCGTGTTTGTCTATTTCAGCACACGCGCCAAGTTCATTTTCTCGTTTTCGTAGGGTGGATGTAGGAAAACAGACATTGTTCCTAGTATCGTCTTTTTTTTTATAATGTTAAACATTAAGACATTGTTTCTTACAATCAAACCGAACTCGAAAAGCTCTGGGATTTCATTATATTTTTCTGTATGTTGTTATTAACTTTTCTTTTATTATTAACTTCTTCATATTACTTTTTTTGATTAAACTAATAACTTTTTACGATTGCCGTATTACGCGTAGAATTTCTTTGTTTGTCTACCACAACAAATCCTCACGTCCCGAGCACACTTTTTTGCCCATTTAAAAATTGTCCGTCTACGTGCTAACGGCCGTAATTACATGGGGAAACAGCCCATAAGACGATTGTTAAGATTTCGTTTGGGCCGCGTTATTGCTCGAAAACACAATCGGTCCACAAAAAAAGTTACATTTTGGTATCAAGACACGATCTGTGAGATCAAGCCGCGCAACGATAAAATTCCAGAGGAAAAATGAGAAAGAAATTATTTTGACCGAGCATTGGTAGCGATATAAGGGGTAGAAGGAACTGATGTATAATGCAACATTATGTATCAATATTTGTATATTACATACATAGGTAGAGAAGGATGGTACCTGATTAAACCCTATTGTATACGCCTGAACCTCTTCAAAGCTCAATAAATGGGATCAGGGCCGGCTTGAAAATGTATACCACACCACATGATTTATTTTTATAATTTAAAATAAATAGATAGGTATTTTTAGTTTTAGGTACCTATAATAAATGTAAAATAATGATAACAATTAATGATAATTGAAAATAATATAATTTAAAAGTATAACTATTAGGATAACAAGTACAATAAAAATTAATTAAATTCTAAGAAACTATTGATAATTTATTCAAAATTTAACTCTGTATCACTATCACTATCTTCATCTAAGCCTAAACTTATAATTAAGGGTTGAACATTTGTAATCATACAATTGTAAGAATTTTCCACCTTAAGTACATGCTGTACACAGTTTTTCCAGCTGTCTGCAGACATTTTTCTTACTTCGTTTTTAATTAATTCTACTACAGGTGCATTTAATGTAGGAGAAATATTATTTCTACCAATATTGGGTTTGTTCTGTTAATTGCTGCCATATTTGCTCAATAGGATTGAATATACAATAGTACGGAGGTGTCTTGATGGTAATCTCAAGAAGAATCTGCTATGTTTTTAGCTGAAAGCAACAGACAATTTGGAACAAACCCGTTCTCTGAACCAGCATGTAATATTGTAATTATTTTGCCTTTATTTGATGGTGCCTTGGTTTGACATTTTTTGGAAGAATCTTCCCAACCTTTTCTTGGAGTGTCATAGGTATCGAACCATGTTTCGTCAAGGTAAATAATTGGACGATTTTCTTCTCTAAATTGTTTAACAGCTGTTAAATATGTAAGTCTCCATTCCCGACACTTGAAGATGCCCCCCTATCAGCACAATTCCAAGGACGCCACATTCTACCACTAATAAGCCTAACAAAAAATTACTCGCCGGAAAACCACTAAAGATTAAAATTATTAAAAATCACTTTGTATTTATATATTCATCAGGCATAGGTATAAATTGAATTTATATACCTGGTCCGGCTCTGCTCGAAAAGGTTTTAAAATTTGGGATTTCCTTATTTATTTTATGGTCGAATAGATAATGAGGTTTTATTGCAGTCAAGAGATCAACGATATAATTCTGCAAAAACTATACCATCTTTCCATGAAAACAGCATCCGCATCTTTCGTTGTCTGGGTGCCGCATTGTTATTGTTACCTTACAAATGTCAATAATATTTAAAAACATCAAGAATGGAAAAAATAATCCGATTCTGAAGAAGAGCACTAATTTCAACGCGCTCCAGATACAGTGAAACTCATCTGTGTACTTATTTAACTTATTCTTTTTTGGACTGGACAGTCTTATATAAAAATAAATAGGAACAAGTCAGAAGGTGGGAAATATTCAAAATAATATTCTGTTTTATTGAGAATAATCAGAATAATTCTATTTTATATCTACACCACTGCCTTCCTGAGGTTTAATCTAGACCACTTTTTGTTAATCGTAAAGGTTCTTCCATCGAAATTAGGCAGTTAAGGCAGGCGAAAAACGCAACAATCAAAATATCACTTGGGTTTAATCAGCTGTTAAAAGTGGTTAAACAAGCGAGAAGGATAAAATTGGTGCATTTTCTTGGATTTTTTTGTAACGAATTTTTCGTTGTGAACAGGTGATGTGATGAGAACCCCGCTTTCCTAATTATTTGCTATTTTATTCTTGACACAAGAGTTTTTTTGATCGTTTTAGATCGAAATATTATGAATAATTTAATATTTCTCACTACGTTATTTAGCACGGCACACAGCGGTACGTCGTAAGTTAAATTCAACAATAACAAAGTCCTATATTGAAAGTAAGCTATATCCTTTATGTTTGGACTTAAGAAACAATTTTCTATAGACTGAGTAGCTCGTACTAATAATTCAAACATATAACTAATAAATTTAAACTTTTTATTGCTTGCCAAACAACCGAATAATCCCAATCATAA